>OY728123.1:1223405004-1224655004 GCA_963277665.1 Viscum album
ATTTCTCTAATACAGTATGACACTATGGGTAAAAAATAATTTAATTTGGATAGCATATTTTTCTCATGAGACTCATCGAAGCATAGAGGGGATATATAATTTTGATCAAAAACCATAACAATGTTTCAGATGAATACTCATATATCTAACGATATATTTAACTCATATACAATATTCCTTATCAATAAATATTCATATCGATTAAATAATACAGTATATGAATATTTCTCCATTTAGTCAAATAAGATTAAATGGAAAACATCATATATAGAAATGATATATGGTTTATGAAATGATCATATCCATTATATTAATAATATGGATATTTATGGTAAATAAACTATTAACTGATCACAACAATGTTAAATTTTTATAGGATGTTAATAACTAAAAATTAATAATAGATAAAAGATAATCTTCAATTCATCAAATATAAATGATTTTAAATAAATTCATGTATTTTGGATTATAAAAGAAAATGGATATTAATTTTTTTTATTAAATTTTAAATCATAAAAAATAATCTAACGAGTAGAAAAAAGTTAAAGTAGTGGGAAGGTTCGTTAATTCCGTATAACTAAAAAACATTACTTTCTAATTTTTGTGAAGAATGATGAAAAAGAAAGCATTCAATAAAAAATTAAAATGATTGATTTAATACCATGTAAAAAGTAATATATACAATAAAGTATATTTTATAATTAATGTTTTATATAGAAAGTATATTTCATTATTTTTTTTTGAAAAATAATGATATGGAATAAAAATATACTCGGTTAAGAAGAGAAATAAGATCTGTTTTTATTTTAATAATTATTTTTACAAGATTAACTTCAATGGAGTGATTAATCATAATTAATAAATATATATTCCTATTAAATTCCTCAAAGGTGAAATATGTACACCCCATAATAGTAAATAGGATCATATTACCAAATATGTCTCAATGAAGCATAATTTGAGATAAAACCCCTTAACACAGGTCTGAATCATCATGCTTGTTCTTTTTTATCCTGAATTATAATATTATAAGAATTATTTACTTCCTTATGATGTAGTTTCGATTCAAATATTCATTTTATTTTATTTAGTATCATTTAAAATTTATTTATATAATTAATTGCGAATAAGTTGAATTTTTAAGGATATTCTGTTCAAATGACCAAAATGGATTCTGTAGGTTGACTCTCGTAAAATAAGTCATTATTCGATAATCTATAAAATATTATCAAAATATGAATATAATTTTTATGCATTAATATTATTATTAAAACCAATACATAATGATGGTTATGAAAAATGAACTATGTTTCCATCATAGAGATGGTACGTCGAAATTATGCCTAAGTAACATTTTCAATTTTTCAATGATCATGTTGGAAATAATAGAAGTATTATTTTATATCAAAAATCTGATAATTATTTCATCAATGAAAATTTATTTATTTAAATAAGGTTATATATACCACCCATGTGAGGCAGTTGTGAAAAAAGAATCCCATCACTTCATAGAGGTGGATGTCCACAAATATGCATGAATGACATTATCATTTTCAGTAAAATGAATAGTAAGATAATATATGATATATTGTTTTTTCATAATTTCACTTATATCATGAATATTATATATATATATATATGTATACTTTATATCTATAATTATTAAAATATTATTGTGGTAGAGGTTGAAATTGAATTAAATTTGTTTGCGATCCAGAAGTTGGGTGTACACACGAACGATGGTTTCATTTCCCATTTTATATTAGAGGATATGTATGAACTTCATGACATTAACATATTAAAATCTCATTAAATTTGATATGATAATTTTTTTGAATTGGAATTGATGAATAATATTTTATAGATGTGGATGAATAAATATTCAAAGAACTATTGTTTATGTACATGTATTACTCGCCTATGCTATTGCACGACATATTTGATTAATCATTTTTTATTTAATAAGAGAATAGTATTTGTACAATTTCAGAAGAAATAATAATGTTGAATAAAAAGTTAATAAATTAGGGCATAAAGAAATATTATATTTGGTGAAATAAATTAGAACTATTAATGGTTGTATTTTTATTTTTCTATGTACTATGTATTTTACACATTAAATCCATTTTCATAAGAAGATACTTTCTGGATAACTGGAAACCATAAAAAAACCTCGAAATATCACCCACATAATTTTTAGTTTTAAATGAATAAAAATAAATTGAATAAATAGTTTAAAACAATATTGATATATATACAATTCAATTTGAAATCACAATAGAACTGTAGCCAGTAAAAAAAGGGAGACCTACTGGAAAATCCAACAGTGCATCACATGGGAGAGAAAATCCACCAGGTTTGATTTCCTTTTACGCTGCAACGTAGCATTAAGTGAACCACTATATACTCTAACAAAAATTGGTGGAGGTTTACCCTTCATGGGAGGAACATCAATAGACATAAAATCTGCAAATGTGATGATGGCATTAAATCACACCAAAATCAAGAAGAAGACTGATGAATCTGCTAGAGGAACAACCAAATGCACCGATGCACTGAGGTTAGATCCATCGATCAATAGGATTGAACATTAAAAAAATAATTCTATAATCATACCTCTACTCCCCATCAATTATCCTAACATTTGGGGCCTCTTGAAGAGCTGTAAGTGGTACAGAAACCACTACATTATACATTCAAAAGTGTATGACGCCTAACAATTGATGATCAAATACATTTCATTCTCAGACATCCAGGGCCAAAAATTCATTATATTAGGTATATTCATCTCTTCCATATTATTTATTACCTATTTTAAATGGATGACACCATTAATGTCTTGGAAAATAAGAAAAAACATGTTTAGATCATTCAGGTCATGAATATATTTATTGGGAGTATTACAACAATCCTAACACCATAAAATGCATAGATAATGACTATAATTGACATATTATATTAGAACTAATGGAATACAGTAAAAAATATTTTCAATGAGTAGAAATGCCCATGTTTAATGAAGAGGAATATCGTACCTCTGATACAGACTCCTGAAAAAGGCAGAATTGGAGGCTCCCTAGAGGTTTGACATGGATCCATTGAATTGATGGAGACAACTCCATTGAAGTGGAAGTTTGTTATTGATAATAATAAGGTAAGATAATTGAGGTAATATATAAACCTATAATATGGGTGATCAATTAATCATTTTATATATCATGCAGACAAGAACATGAACTAAAATTTAAAATACTAATACACATACCTCTGGATATGAATATTACTCTTTGAAGTTTACTCTTTATAAAACATTTTTTATTGTTTGAAGTTGTGTGTTTCATATCTGAAATCATATGATATGATATTCAACAATAATGATTTTCACATTAGAAGATAATATTTAAAAATAATAGTTAAAAATAGAATATTTTGTTGTAGAACTTATTAATAGAGGGATACTGAAACTAAAAAAGGATTGTATTAGTGATATAAAAATGAAATAAACATATATCAATATAAGTGTTTTCATAGAAAAATAGAAATTAAGAAACAATTATAATTAAACTACATGTTGGATTAATATAAATTTGGTGATGAATATACACTACTGAACTATTATAGTAAAAACATATGTTTTCCACATCATATTTCTCTTATCATGAAACATGTTTTTATAAAACAATAAACAATTAAAATGAATCAATTTCCAAAATTTGATCAGACTACAAAATTCATAATTAATGATTATATCTAGAGGCCATGATTAAAAATTCCCTGAACATGACACTTCAATTACGTGGTCACTATTTTAGTACCTACTGAAAATTCCAAATCAAAAAACTGATGTAGAGTATTTAGTTGTTCGGTTAAGGGGGAGCACTGACATTGTGCAAAACCCTCTACCTCTATGCTATAACATCCATGCATAATCATAATCATAACAAAAATTCCCAATTATATCCATCAGCTGCATAACATCCGTGAAAATAGGAAAATGTGTCAGATATGTGCACTAAGAATGTTGAAAATGTTACCATGAAAAACATTATTATAATAAGTCGTTGAAAATCATTTGACATACATACAGTAAATGAAATTTAATTGTGATTCCACAACTAATTTCCAAACCATCACTTAGTGGATACCTTCTACCAGTGGAAGGCTAGTAAAATATCTGACCCACAAGCGTTTCATTACATACAAAATAATCCAAAATAAAGATTTATTTTTACCTGTATTTTTATTTCTGAGATATAGTTGTGGAATAAGAGGTAATGATCCTGTATTTTCAGCAACAAGAAAGTCATCCAACATGTTTACCTATAGATACATTAATGAATAAAAATATTAATACATTCTAATGAAGATTACTTTGGAAATATTATGTAGTAAAATCTCATATCCTATAGGGATTCATTCATTACATACTAATACCACATATCAAACTATCCTTACCAACCTCCAATGGTGATCATAAAAATTATGGAAGTAGTTTTCCATAAAAAATATGGAAATTATTATTAAGAATAAATACATAATCAAAACTAATATACTCCCATATTGAAACTCATGGTTTTTGAAGATTACCTTGGCCATATTAAAGTAGTCAAAACTCATATTCTATCAATTTTCGTTCATTACATACTAATGATGAATATCAATCTATCCATATCAACCTAAAATGGTGATCATAAAAAATCTGGAATCACTTATTCTTAAGAAACATGGAAATGGTTATGCATATGAAATGTGTAAAAATTGTATGTGTGAGAAATTTAGAAACAATTGATTAATCATTAAATAAGTATCTATGTAAAATATTATGGAAACAGTTACATACAAAAATGTTGAAAGACTATGTTTTCCATAATGTATAAGAAATTATGTAAATTTCATGGCCATCTGAATGGAGGTGCACCTAAGATATGTATCCATGTAATATAATGATATGGTAGCTAGAACTATATAGAGAAGTCAGTGGGTATGCAGAAGTATCCAAGACAAAAGGTGATGTTAATAAGTATTTAAACAGAATGAATATATCCTAAAAAATCAGCAATGCTAAAAAAATAAATTCTAAAAATAGGAAATATTATGTTTTCATGCATGCATCTATAATGGGTAACTAGTTATATACCTTCTATTTGTAACTATCATCATTATACATATAAGATATCATTTGAAAAAATATCTCATGTTTCTTTCCATAATATCTGGGAAATAAATGACATCAACATATGAGAAAACAATAGGTGCAATGAATATCATTTTTCCACTAATATGATCAACATGTGAAAATGTAGGTCATATTCTACCTATAATAGTTGGTATGATTGATGGATAATTGAATCTACATAGCTGATGTCTTCCACTAATATGTGCAACATGATTTCTTGTTGAAAAAAAGAAACAGTAGTGCATCATGAGAAGAAAATGAATATAAATAAACCAATGCAGGTGGAGTGACTATCTATCACCGGTAATGATCTATTTCAGTTGCATGTTCTTAAGGTATCGACTTTAGTGTAAAACTATAAATTCACATAGAGATTCACCCCCGCTCATTGTTTATCTCACATTAGGATAGTTGTCCCAACATAACCCAACCAATGTGTGCATTCCATGGGTAGGTCGAGTGGATGGTAATTGTGAGTGAGAACCGTAAGAGTATCTTACAGAAATTGTGAGCAGGGGTGAGTCTTAACATACTATATATGTCTTTATTAAAAAACATTAACTATTAAAAATTCATCTTAGATGGCTCAGGGAACGAAACAAACCATTTCTTAATGTAGAAACATCCGAGCAAGCCCCTCTTACCATTTTGCTCTTACTCGTGGAAGTCCTCATGTTTCTTACACACTTAAATAGTCACACCTGACAATATCAAAACTATTTTTTTATTTAAAAACATAAAATCATCTCTATCATAGCAATTAAGTGAGGATGCAAGACAACAACGTGTTGCTATGTTCGGAAGACATAATATTATATGAACATAACTTGTAAAGTATTAGTAACATTATATTTGGAATAATCCTAGTGAACCAAATGAAAAAAGTGAATGAGTAACTACTTCTAAAACATGCATGTGCCAAGCATGAAATAAAAAAGGCATCACTCATCACCTAGAATGTGGGGTTTATATTTTTTTACCTCTACCATAGACAAATAAAAGTCACTAAACAAAATCATTTTTATCCTGGTTAATCGATCATAGATGAGAACTACATAAAACACAAAATTTTCAATGATTAAACTTGCATCATCAGAGAATATAATCATTAGAACTGGAAAACAAAACTTATCTAAAAATAATTAAAGATAGCACCATAATCATATTTCCCACAAGCACGCATGAAATAAACATCAACACAATATAAAAAGGATGAAATTTATATATAGGGATTTGAAGGGAAAAAGGTGAAATTTGTTTCCTAGGATAAAAATTGAATGATACGGTGCCTGGATAAAATCAACCCCACTCCTTACTATTGAGGACCCACTATTTTGATCTTCCTGTATAGTAATGAAGAAAACTGTAATGTTTTATTATTTTATTATTTTGGAAGAAAATAAGTAATAATTATACACTTAACTGATTATGTTCTAAGGTGTCAATAAATATATTGATGTAGTTGTCATTATTATTGATAAAAACCACTTTGTAGCTATTATTTCTAGAAGAATGATATGGTTCTAAACCATCTCGTTCCCATCCCAAAACTTGTTCATTGATGTAAATTCATTTCCGGAAGTCAATATAATTCACACATAAAAAACCTGAAAATATAAAATACCCACTATGTTTAAATCATTCAAAAAAATAATCAATAATTTTATTATGAATTTTCATATAAAAACAGTAGTATAACAATTAAATTTGTGTAATCGGGTACCTACATTATCTGAAACAACAATATCCCATGAAAATGGTTGTTCTTCTATGAAAACACATATCCTAAAAATAATAAAAGAAATGACAGTTCATGAATTCTATATTTAATTGAATAGGTTAAACATATCATACTATGAAACAGACAATAATGGGATGAGGAAATCAAGAAAAACCCTCCTATGAATGATTGTCCAAACAGATGTATGGTAGCGGAGTTAGAGTATAAAAATATCAGAACTATAGTAAAATTGTCTCATTATATTTGGTTTAACTCCAAATAAAGTATTATGGGTAAAATAGAGTAAATTTTGTTGACATTCGGAGACTATACCTTCTCTAAAATTTTAGATTTGCAGGATCATTGAATAATCATTCGTTGATCAGAAATAATTCACGAAGATCGCAGCGAGATTCATCCACAATAGAGAATGCAATCGTAGTGTAAATTTCTTTTCAGTTTGGTGAATTATTGTAGGTAGGAGTCATTTGTAACCTACAACCCAAGACTTATGGTATAAACCTGTCAATAAGGAGTTCAAATATTTACCTAATTACTATCATGACGATAAAGGAGTTGAATCTCACTTCACAGCCGATGTATGTGTCTAACAGAACAGGTCACCATGCACGAAGCTAAAGCTATAGTCATAGCACAAGTAACAAGATTCAAAATTTAGAGATAACTGGGAAATGGTAGTAGTGCAAGTAGAAGTTGGTGGCTGAAGATGATGAATGAATTAGAGGTAATGAATCTGGTATTCGGATTTTGTGTAAAACCTAGGTCAGTAATAAAGAAACCCCAAGTGGTAGAGGGAATGATGCAAAATTAGATGAGTAACATGGAAACAGTGTAAATAGATGTGTGGTAGAACTTTTGGAGGGAACTGTAGAGGTAGACTAAAAGAATAAAGGATGTAGGCAGCCATAACTGTGAATGAGAGGTTGCAGTCGATAAAGAATGTAGAGGCGGAGGCAGAGCAGATTTCTTCTAGAACCCTAATCGTAGTAGAGGGAATTCCCAAGCGTGGGACGCGATGCTCGATAACCTCAGCGGGAGTGGGAGAGGAGAAAGGATAAGATACATGTGGATTGGAAACATGGAGGAGTGGTTTAAGGAAACATATTTAAAAAATGATGTGGAGGAATGTGGAAGTGACATGTGGTAGTGTAGAAAACCTAAGATTAGTATATATATATACCTCTTCTTTTGACAACCTATTTAGAATTATAACTAAAGCATTCTTAGAAAGTATTTATGTTCAAACCAAGGAAACTAATATGTGGGGAAGGATATATAGATGGTAATTGGGTGGGTATTGGATGGACCTATATGTTTTTTATGCGCTAATTAATGATTAAAAGAGGTTACATTTTTATGGGTGGGGAGGGGAACTTTTTGAATTTTATAAATTATTTAATTAATATAAAATAATTTTCAACTTTATATTGAACAAAACTAATATAATTGAAATATATTATGTTTATGGGTCTAAAAACTATCATTCAATAAAATTCAGACATGTTTGCTTCTTATTTGAACCATTATTGCTTAATTTATCACCATAACTATCCCTTTTGACAATTAATATTGTATTAACGTTTTCTATACATTAATGGTCAACTATGTTAATATAAAACACCAAATGATCCATTAATGGATATTTAATGACTTTTTAAACCATATCCCATTACATTGAATATATATATACATATTTCGAATATTAAATCAATTATTAAGATATTATTTATAATAAAATATCATTAATGACATTTTCACACAATTCATTTCATTTGGCATGAAATACATCAAGATAAATATTGAATTAAAATTTAATCCATTCACACATAACTGAAATGTTATATTTATCTAAAAATTTCATGGAACACAATTATTATTTCAAATTATTAATATTGTATTATTTAAAAAACCATTGATTTTATTTTGATATTAATTAATCATATTCTATGTGATTGTTTCACAAGAAATTATGGTAATTATTCTTTTATTAAATAATATAAATAAATTTCAATGGTAAATCAATTATTTATCATTCAAATGACTATTTATATCATACAAAAAATTGGTATATATCCGTATAATAAAATGTTATGGATATTGAATGATGAAAATTTACATTTTTTTGATTATCCCTCACATAAATATTATAAAGGTCAAAATCATAGAAAATTGGAATGAGGTCAAATTTTTTAGTCATAGGTGCTATTGATGAAATATACTCACAGATAGATATTAATTCATTTTTTGGTTTCATTTTAAATTCGTTGTCAAATTATTTTGTCCCATAATTACCCAATTATACCCTTACTGTAGTGAGAGTTGTTTTCTATGGTTACTATTCATAAAGAGAAGAAATAAATGAGAATTATTTAAAAAATGTGGGCCCTATGATTCAAAATAAGGAATGAATTTTTCAAAATTATATTTAATTAATTTCTATAAATTATTTTAATATTAAAATATAAAATTCAACGAAAACTTATTTTTCACAAAAATGCATCTTAATTAGAGAAATGTGATTTTACAAAATTCAGAAATAAAATTATATAAAAAACATAATTAAATTATTAAGAGTATAATAAAATAATTTATATTTGAAAACACTTTAAAAAATTTATCTTTATAAATCATTGAAATAAAATACAGGTTTCTATAAAAATTAGTATTTTTCACAATTCATTGCAAAAACATAAATTTTCAAAAAAAAATTTAATAAAATATAATTTTCATATGATGATTTAAAAATTGAATTTTATTTAATTAAAAAAATACAAAATGGGTAAAAATTTATGATATTATTTTCAAATTGAATGAATAAAAGAAAACATTTTAGATTAGAAAATATTTTTGAAAAATAAAATGAAATTACAAAAAATATTACAGTTAATTTATTAAGAATTATTATATAAATTTATATTTAATATGAGAATAAATAATATTAATATAATGTGGTTATTACAATTCATACCCGTTAATTCATCCACTTGGTTTTAAAATTTGTATAAAATTAATAATATTGTGGGGTTCATTTATTATCGGTGTGGCATGTTTTATATGATACCAAACATAGTGTTATTAAAATATTGGGGTATTTATGTTATATTCATGAACATAATATAAATTTTTATCCATTACTAATAAATTAATAGGTTATATAGAATGTCTTATCGAAGGAATTATGTTCAATATATGTTACATAAAGGCAATTGAGTCCAGTCACCCAGATAAACTATCTCATCCTCCAACAGCAGGAACAATAGATAATATAAAAAATTTAATGTCAATTTCCATCCACTATTTAGTTAGTCTGATGGTTATTTTAATTATGTTAATTATAATTGTAATTATATCTTTATGAACCTAAGTGGTTTATATATGTTAATTTTTGGATCTTTGTTTAGTTTTTATACATGTTATGAATTCATTAGGGAAACATCTTTAATAGGGAATAATTAAATTTAAAGTATCGATTACTTTATAGAATCTAGTGTAATTGGAATATATATTAATTCATATTTCTCCATTTATAGATCTCCTTATTCAATGGTCTTGTAGGGGGGACAACCTGTCAAGTCAGTGGAAATACCTCTTGAAGTTTGCATATCATATCTCAAAAATTTTCATCTTAACATGAAGAGCATGTTAACCTATTATAATTGAAATATAAATTGACGCTGAGAAATATTTTTCATTTTTTATGGTATCTATTTTTTATTTTATAGAACATGAAATCTCTTATGGATCCAATAAAAGTTTATGAAATAGTTACTAACATAATGGCATCAATTTCAGATTATTTTACCCAATAATATTTATTATGATTACCATTTCTAGGCAATAGTCCTAATCACTTACTCAATATTTAATATATGATTTAATACCTAATAACTATAGTTTTCAATCTATTTATAAGGGAGTATCTTTCTTCAAATTAATGGAATCATTTAAATAATTTTTTTGTGAAAAAAATTCATGGGGGTATGTCTTTGAATTTAATTCTAATAATGTTCCCAACCTAAACAAAACCGACCAGTAATATGTATATTGATTAAATTGTTCCCTATACCACTTTATTAGATGAGAATTACATAAATGAATCATAATACATTACGTTAATTAGATAACATGTGTCAGAAGTAATTAAGGGAATGTAAACATCTCCACTCCCTAATTGGGAATCAAAAACATGATTCACCAAATTCTTTTCTATTTTTTCTTATGATGGATCCTTTGAATAAAAATAATCATATGAAATTATGTACAAATTTTTTTTAAAGTGAGATAATTATATGCCTTTTCACCTATCTCTATTAGCCTTGTTCATATTTAATTTTATCCATTGATGGACCCTTGACATTGTGAACTTGATCACCCAATTATCCTTCAGGATATGATCATATCGTAATTTAAACATATATTACCATGAGATCTATAATGATTCCATTAGGCTCAAAACCAACATGGCTACGTGTATCATATATTGTTAGCACTAACAAGATTTAAATTTCCACTATTTAATCATTTTAGCTGTATACAATTATTGTAGGATAGAAAACACATTTTTGGAAATTACTAAACTACCTCCCAATCCGTTGGGGCATATACCCCTCATAGAATTTTTCCACTTCTATCATAATGTAAAATTACCCCTATCACATGGATATAATATAGGAACATACATTAAGACGCCACATTATGTTATATGTTTTAATCGTTGATCCTATCTATGGTGAAAACACAAACTTGGGACATCATTTTTTTCTTGACCATCATAGATTGGTTGTCAATCATGTTTGGCCTGACACATCCTATACACTCAATATTGGGTTGAAACATGGCACTTTGTTTTTTCCTAGGTGTTTATAAGTTTATACATTCCAAAATGTGATGAAATATATCCCTAAAATATATGGATATTTATGAAAATAAAAAATAATGCATTCCAATCATAAATACACCGCCATTACCCTTAGATTTTGGCCACAACTAGTACAAAAGAACTAATTTGTTTTGTTTCCTAGTAGTATGGTAGCCATAATAAAGCTCCCAAATCAAACATTCATCTTTTATTTTATAACTAGTTGAAGATATTCACTTATATGTTTCTTAGTGTGGCTAATATGTGAATTAATCTGTATTCATAATGGATTACCTTACATCTCCAAAAATTGTTTTATCTCACTTCCATACTTGACCTATATTCATATGGAAGCCCATGGATCAGAAAAGTTGAGAACAACAAAGGCCTCTTGTTATTGGATATTGGCTGATTATCTAGAGGGATATTATTTTCTACACTCTAAATTGAATATCCACCATATGGTTTAAGACATATCCTATATAACTTTTTTTTAGCTAGTATAGATCCAAGGAAACAGTTTGGTACCTTCCAGAATCATCCCATATAAAATATTTTGGAAGGAATTCAATGTAAAGACCATATTGATATAGACCTGCTATATATCCTCACATACCAAATACTTATACCTTTATTTTCATGGACTGGATAGAGGGTGATTATGTTAGGGCTCCACCTGCTAAATATTTTTGATTAAATTTGTGTTATGTTGAGTGAATGTATGTGATATATAGATAAAATACAATATGATCACTAACTTCATCCCATTTTTAGATTCACTGTTTCTCCACCACACCCAAAATGACCAACCATAATTCTTTAAAATTAATCCTTTGGATCAGGGGCCACATCGTGATTACCATGCAATAGTTATCTTTGTTTTCATCTTCATAATGATAAAACCATAGTTTTGAATGATTGGTTTGGGTGTGTGTGGATAATCCATTATGGTAATTGGAGTATAACTAATGATATAACATTATGTAAGGCCATTCTCCTTGAAAAAAAGTTTTACTCATGACGTATTGGAATTATCAATGTCTTAGTGTTTTTTAGTCAAGTGACTTAGTATATTTCACTCTCTTGATGTCAAAATTTTAGCATCACATGGTAATTTGATCTCGTACAATGGAATCCTATATAATAATTTATAGTTCTAGATTAACAATACCATAATATCTTAGGGGAATTAGTTTATTGAATAATATTTATTTCATCTGACTCAATGTTCCCCAACATCACGACACACCTCATAGACAAAAATCGGGGAAAATAACCATGTTATCTTGTGATTTATTACTAAATTTGATGAATTTAATCTAATACCACAAAACCAAAAAAAATAATAGTCAACTTTCACATGTAGTAACTATATTATCAGTGGGTAGTGAACACAAAGAAGTTTAATCCACACCTAGTAACTAAGTGAGCGGAAAGGTAAAATTATATATACAAGGATAAAACATGTAAATCAAGGGGGTTGTGTACAAACCACATTAAAATATGTTGAAATTTAATAAGACAATTAAATCCATAATTTTTAGGGAAATTATAGGTTTAATTCAATGTGTGATCTTGTTCTAATTATATATTAGGTATGAAGGAGAATTAATAAATGTGGTGTTCAACAAAATATATAGGAATGGTCCATGACCATTCAACTAATTGTGTTCCCTACATGTGTACCATAGGTTTCTCTCTATATATCACATGAATCCTTTTTACTGTTTTCATTAACAACATGAAATTATATTGCATACATAAATTTTAACCCTCTTCATGAAGTAAAGAAACAATTTTATAGGGGGAATTATTGATATATGTGATTTTTGATCTACCCACTAAGGAATCAATAATAAAAAGACACAAATAGGTGAAATATAAATACCTTAAATACAAGATATTGACCACTATATAATTTCATATTTACATGTCAGAGTACGTAATGTGGGGTACCCTTAAAAAAAATAATATATATGTTGGGATCCCATCATTCATCATGTATTGGAAAAAATCCACCATAGATTCCCCTATCCATGTTGTGATAATGTTGTATGCATTTTATTGATAGAAACCACCCCTAGTATGTAGTATTTCTAGATCAAGCCCATCATACATTGATATTTTGTGAACTCCTTCAACAATGACCTTTCCACTCCGTCAAAAACTCACATTCAAAAAAACTATTTTCTCAGGTCATTCCTACTTATATCAGGGGCTTAATTTTGATAATTCATTAGAAAAATATGATAATATGGCGAATAGAAATTAAAATTTACTCACTAGAGGATTTAAATAAAATGATGTCTAATGATAAATCCAAATAAAATCAGGATGAAATAATAATCCCCATGAATTCTTCTATGTTATGGTTCATTCACAATTATAGAACATTGGATATTATCCTCCTTAGAATATAAACAAATAGAAATACCATTAATTATTCCTTGGTGAGTATCCCTCAGGGATAACAACTTTTAATATATCCAATGATAAAAACCCCCCTTCATAAACCATCAATGTTTGGCATTATCCTTCTGGAATTAACCCCAGAGATTGGTCTCAATTGTGAACCTACAATTTGGACTCGTCTCCACTAAAAGACCAATGTATTGAATATCATCCCTTATAATACTACCTTGTGTTTCGAACAATCTATAGTATCAAAGAACTCCTCCTACAAATTAATATGATTCGTTTATATGATCATCCAATACTAGTTTCACATTCCATACCTAACATAAATATGGGAAAACATCAATGTTATTTCACAAGTTGTCAAGATTTTTACACAATTTCAAATAATTTAAAATGATTCTTGTAGCCTTTTTTCCAAATTACAAACACTAAAATGGATAATTTGGGACTTCCTCCAAAACCACATAATTTATATGATCATGGAATATAAAATAGCATGAGACCCTTCAACTGTGTATTCCCCTGATGTAAGGTTAATTGGTAATTTCACTTCTATATACATAGAACACTCAGTGGAATTCTAATCAGATAGTACCTTGATAACATGTTTCCCTATTATGAGTATTCTAGTGTTATCTCACATAAATATTCATTCTCACCCAAGATATTGATTATAATTAATGATATGTGTGCCATTTGGCTTGTTCCTAAGTATATATGATGAAAAAAAATCATTAAAACATATTTTTACTTTATTATTAAACATATATATTCATTAATACAACAAAAGGATTGGGAGGTCCTAGTGTAGTTGGAAAAACAGGTTCATGTTACATCTAAAGAAACATAAATCATGGAATCCTTATTTTATTATAAATAGTGAGCTAATAAAATCCATTTGAGCACCTAAAAATTAATGGGATTACATGGGGAATATAAATATAAATGGGTTGTCTAAGAATACTGGCAGGTCAATAAGGATGAAAAAGAAGCATGACATATCAATCAATGGTATAACATGATATCCTAAAAGATAAGGCACAAGAGTAATCCATTGAAACCATAAAAAATATAATTCATTAATATGATCATGGAAACGTAGAAAATGTGAAAAAGAATATATATCATGACATATACATGAGTCCATCCTAACTTCCTAGATAATATTACTTGGTGTAAAAATTAAAATTATGGATTATGTTTACACTGTAATCCCATACATGATTCTTAATGAGGATAATTATTTACTAAATTAATTGGATCACTATCAGAGTGCACCCATAATAACATGTTCATGCTATTTGTGTTCCACATAAAGGCTTCAATCACAAATCATAATAAATGGAATTCCCATGGATAGAAAATTTATTGAAAAATCATGTATCATATAATAAAAAAGAGATTTTTATAAAGAATTCATTTGATAAATGATAAAATGGAATGTATAAACCCAAAAAGGAAATTTATAATAATCTATGAACATATTTAGGAGACATATATTTTGAATATAGAATAATTTAATGACATTAATAGAGTGATAAAGTGAGTTTGAGGTAGAATGTTCCTAACATGAAGGAAAGTTTGGTTTAGAGGGACACCTTACGCCAAGCCCGATTTTTAACATGAATTCCTTATCTCCATGAATAATAATGGTATGTTAATTATAAAAATCATTACGATACTTTTTTAATTTTTTTATTCCTTTTATTTTAATCCTTACTAGGTCATATTCCGTTTCAAAACCAATTATTTCCACATCAAATGTTTTAATGATAAACATATAATATGTCCAAAATCATTTTGGTAGTTGACTAAATTAAAATAGGTAATAAATTAATGATATCTGTAATTTTAAACATTTAATAATGATCATTTTAATAGATAAATTATAATTTTTAAACAACTCTCAAAATATTTTAATGAAAAGAGAGATAAATTATAATCATGGAGTTGGTGGGCCATACGTATGCATGAGTAATGCTTCTATTGTTTGAAGATCATGATAGAAGGAAGGTGTGTGATTTTTTATATTAACTGTATAATAATTATTTAATAAATTTTATATTAGTTATTTTGGAACCCTAACACAAGCCATACATGTCATGTTATAGTAATAAAAAAATTAATAACATGATTCGCAAAGCGGAAATCTGCTATATAAAAGAATGATGTTTGCATTTTCAATGGATAATAAAAGAAGAAATTATATAATATAATAATTTTTCAAAATGGATAATATTTTTTAGTATAATATATAAATATTCCATTAATACTTATTACCTTCCATGTAAAATGTATGTGAAGAAAAAATATTGTCGCTTCGTGAGGCGGCGGTCCACCATACAAATGAGCGATGTTATCTTATTCTATACAGAATAGAAATTAATAATGTATATGTGATATAGAAATTCCATATTTATAATAATTTCAAAAATATAATATTTATTCATTAATTAAATCATTATATCTATCGATGATATGAAGTGATGTAAAAATATTATGTCAATTCTTGTGGCAGTAGTTTTCCATAAACATGAATAACTGTTTCCTTTATCATTTGAGGGAAGAGAATATGGTTATATGAAATTAAAGAAACATACAAAAAACTGAAAAATTATAATAAACTTTTTAAATTATATTTGAATTTCTTAATAATATTTTTGGGGAAGTGAAAGAAGAATTAAAATAAAAATTTCAATTAAAGAAATTCACTCTTCTTCATAAAACTTCTATTGATTTACTCCAAAATCCTTCCTACAATGGATTTATGACAAGAAAAGAGATTATAAGAAAATGATATTGGAATAGGTATGTGATTAGGTAATTAAATGGTTGTAAAATAGGTTTTGTAATTGTGGAATAGAGATGATAGAGGGAGGCGTTTTATAAGTTGGGGAGATGACACACGTGGAATTTGGAAAAGAATGAATTACACCATTGTTTTTATCCTTTAGAAAAACTATAAAATGACCCATTTTTTATCTTTAGAATATATAATTTAAAGATATGACCAAAAAATATGAATTAAAAATGTTTTATGACATTTTTAACCCTTATTATTTAGTTTATCACATGATAAACCTGTTTTTATTTTATCATAGGAAAATAAGTTATACTGTTTTCACTATAAATTATGGAAAAAAAAATATTTTTTACATATTATAATATAGAATTAAAATAAAATTAAAATATTTAATCCATTTTTATAAATACCACACGTGGGTGTGTTATATTTTTAATTTATAAATAATCTCACATACGTGTTGAGAAAAATTAGTTGTAGAGAATTTCATTTTTAAGGTAATGATGATATCCAATTGAATATATGAGAATGAATTATGATTATATTAATTTAACATTATTTATAAATACGTATAATATATAAATATATTTTAAATAATTAATCATCATGGGTATCTTTAACTATTTAAAATATATAAAACTTATATATAATCAAAATAGTTTTTAGGAAAAAGCTGTTTTGAAGCATAAAAATGAAATCATAATAAAATATAGTTTAAAGATGATTTAAATGTAATTAATATTATATAATATATATAAATAATACTTATGTTAATGTAAAATAAAATTAGAACAATAATGGGAGTTAAATTATTAAATGAAATGACAATTTTATAAAAACGGGTATTTTTCACAGTTCATTAACAATTTATTATATTTTGAATGAATCCAAAAACATTACCATTAGTTAATATATAAATGATATATTTAAAAATAATTATCATTTTATAAATTAAAGATTACAAAATTTCTTATAATAAAATTTATTTATGTTTCCAAAGATTAATTAAACCACCATGTAAAAAACATATATTTTTTCATAAAACGACTCTTTATCTTTCAAATGTTTATTATTTAACATTATAATTAGTATATAACCAATGAATTTATTTTATAAATGTTTAAACCATATAATTATATTCAATTTATATATTCTTATTAATACGCTCAAATATAACTGCTTCTTTATAATGGTCATGTTTAAATAACAATATTTTAATATAGTATCCCATTTCAATTATACTCAGTGTTTCTTTCATTGAATGATTTAGAAGAGGTATAATTTATATAAAAACGAAAATATAAATTAATGTCTTGGGTTTTTTCGTTTTTCAACATTTAAGTATTTTCCCCATTAAATTTCAGTTTACTTTCTATGGTCAAAATAGCTGAGCCTACTTCTGCCTCATTGCATCTTCGGGTTCTCAGGTTGCTTCCACAACCATGTGGATTCACCGTGGATATTTTACCAGGTGAGTTGAATTGTTTAATATAATATTTTATCTATGATCCACTATCTTCATTGGAATATCCATGTATGAAATTACATTCCTTAATATTATTGACTTTGGATTTAGTACATGCAAGGGGTCTGGTATGTACATTGTCAAGAGGGATACAAAGAACACTTCATGTACTAGAGATAGGTTAAGAGGGAGGGATAGTTGGTAGAAAAACACTTAAATGAAAAAAATGATCTAATAATGGGGAGAATTTTCTAGGACTAAGATTTACATTTTCCTATGACCTTATGTCATTTTTCCATTTTTAAATTTAGAGGAACACCATATCCTTGACCTGAAACACCAAGTATTGTGGAAGATTTTCTATATATATCATCTAACAAAATTGGGAATTTTTTATGATAAATTTAATGGATTGTACCATATTTTTAATCTCTTGGGAAAGAGAAGGTCTCATCATCTTATACAGTCCAACATCATCCCAACATGTTTGAATCTGGCATCGCTTCCCATAAAAATCCTCAGAAGGATTTATTGGAATGCTAGAATGTAAACTATTGTAATTTGATAACTATACTAGGGGAAGTTCACGATCCAAAAATATTTACAAATCCATTTAACATGACTTAAATATATACTATATTTTTTGTATGATTCACTTATACTAACCATATATCTGAGGGTGATCGGTAGTGTTGAAACTGATTTTTGTATCCATCACTTACCGAAGGCTTCTCAAGATCATCATTTTAAAACACAAATATCGATTATATAAAATAGAAAGTGGAAATCAATGAAATCTTACCCCTTACCTTATTTATATCATAGTGAGTTTATAAAATGATAAATACTCTTTGATATAAATGAAATGTGTTGAATTTTTATGGCAGCTGACTACCACCTAGATAGAATTGTTTACTTTAGGTCTCAAAGGGAGACTTATGTTGAAATCCATGTTTATTTTTCGCATTTTCCTAATGGTAATATATTCTTTTTTATTATAACCTTAAACTTATATCATTTAGAATTGAATTGGTGGAATTCTAGGCATCAAGTTACATATTAAACAATCTCACTCTTCTTGTTATCCCACTAGAATTTTTTCTTCAAATAAATATACATCTTTTTGATTACTAACTAAATACAGAAGTGAAATATATTTTCATCATACAGATGATCTCAATTAAACTATAGTTTTTAAAATAATCATATTTAGGTTTCCAAATATATAACTCCAACTTCAATAAATTTCAACTCTAGGATATTCACTACCTTTTCTATACCACCTCATCTTCTTTTTAGGCCCCTTTATCCACTCAAGAATAGATGGTTGATCGGTTATTTTAATAATTTATGATAAATATCTAGATAATTTTTTTAAAATATAATAAACTTTGATCCTTCTCAATTATCATCATTGATATAATGGTAAAATCATTTCTACATAGAGTATTGTCCACCTTGTTTTCTTTCAAAGGATGGTAATGGATTGTGCAGTCATATTCCTTGATCAGAACCAACCATTTTCTATAGCATATATTATTATTATTCAATATGAATATATAATTGTGACTCTTGTGATATATTTATATTTCACATTTTCCCCATAGAGATAATGTCGCCTAATCTTCAATGCAATGATCAATGCAGAAGACACCAGGCCATGTTTGGGATAGATATACTTAAGAAAACATAATAATTTTGAAAAATTGGACATCACATTATCAATTTGTATTAGTGCATATCCATACCCTTCTTATAAGAATCATTGTAAGCCAAAAAACATTCCCCATATGAGGTAAGAATAATTACTAGAAAAGTGATAAGACACTTATTCAAATCCATGTTCCAAATTGACCTTCTCCGATATATATTATCTTTGTTAGTTTGTCTTAAAACCTTGAAAATTTATTCAAAAATAAAAGGTAATAGCCATATAATCAAAGAAAGATAGGTATATCCATTACAAATACTATTCTAGCGCACTCCTTTATTGCATTTATCAAAAACATTCCATAGATATCTCTTTAATTGTGAAAATAGCACCCTAGAAGCATAATTTATTCAACCATAAATGTAATTTTATACACATTTCATATATGTTTTAATTTCTCAATGCCCTTATAATAGTATTAAAATCCTCTTAATGATCCTCCTTAATTTTAGAGTAAATAAATATATAATCTATAAGGACTACCAAGAATTTGTGAAGTTTATCTCCAAAGTTTCTATTCATCAAATTTATAATTATTTATAGAGAATTGGTTTGTATTAAAGGAATCAATATTATCATTTCATGTATATACCTTTTTCAAAGTGTTGTTTTGGTAATATCATGCTTCTTAACAGTTGATTGATGATATCTCGATCTATTTTCTATATTAGAGAACTACTGAGCTCCATGTACTTGATTGATCAAGTTATCTATCAATTGAATGCATTACTTTTTCATTGAAAAGACATTTTTTTTAAGTTCACGATAATCAATATAGAGGAACATTGACCATTTCTTATTCTTAATTAAGTGGATTGGTGAACCCCACAATGAAGAACTGAGGAATATAAAACCCTTTGAATATTATATTGTAATAACTTATTCAGATATTGAAAATCAAAAGTTTCTATTATATAAGGATTCATGGATACTGGTAGAGATCAAGGAGTAAATTTGAATGGGATCTGGAACTCTTAGTTAGGAAGAAGACTAGGATACTTTTCTAGGAATACATGAGTACAATCTCTCATAATTGGAATGTCTGTGATTCACTACATTGTCTAAAATAATTATTATAGATATAATATATCATTAAGAAATAATAAACATGATTGAATATAATATTTTATGGGGGATTCATCATCCTCCTTACACTGCTAAATAATTGGTGTATGTATTTGGACATGAAGAGTGATCTCACACTCACAGTAGTTGTTGTTAGCATTATATAAGTATACCCAATCCATTCCTAAAATATCTTCAATATACACTTTAGTAAATATAATGATATTTTTGAGAAGATTAATTCAAAAATAATTAACTGGGGAAGATTCATATAATTGGGATATTACCATAATTCTATTATCTATTTTGACAAATAGATAAACCCCCATGTTTTTAGGTAGTCATGAAAAATTTATTCTAAACATTCTTGATATGAAAGAATGTGTAGAGACATAATAAAAAGTATGTGTTATCTATTCTTAAATGAATAACTAGAGTACCTGTCACCAAATCATTTTTGGATGCCACCTAACACTTAGTGATAGAATAGACCATTAAATAATATCTTTGAGGGGTTTTCCTATGATTTTCTTTAACAACACATGGTTTTGGTAATTGTATTCCTCAATTATTTTGTTCCATATTTTTAAAAAACTATAAAGATGAAATAGTATTTATATTAAAATTCTTTTCATCTTCCTCATTACTGGGATTCATAATTAAATTATTCCACTATATACCCCAATTACCCTCTTTTCCACACTTGAGGAAACATCTGGTTTCCCTTTGGTAGTTTTAAAGATGAATCTTCCAACACTTATGAAATTTTTTATATTGGGTTGTCTTGCCTACATGGGATTTATCCATTGATGGTATGGAATAAAACTCAATTATATGTTTTTTGTCTCTATTCCAATGAGACCAATCAAATTCACTAATATCCATCTAAAAATTGAGGGAAGAAAAGGAAATATATTTATAACTATCAATGTATTGAATCACCAAATCTTTTCATAGAATCATATTTAAAAGTATAATGAAATATTTCACCTTTTTTAGGGATGATAAAAAATCTTAAGGCATTCCATGGAAGCCTTGTAATGTTTTCTTCAAAGGTCCTAATAGACTCTTCTTTATTTTTCAGATAGATTGAGGAACAAACTTCCAATTTTAAGAAGGATTTTTTGGGGGAAATATTTATTGAAAATTGTTTTATTGATGCCTTACCATTCAATTGAATCAATATCATCTATTGAAATTTTTTTCATGGTCAGTGTCCACCAGTGATCATATTCTCCCTCAATGTAATAATCTTCAAGCACAAAATTCATTTTATCTTTGAATTGGAGTAAATAGGATATAATATAAATGGAGTTAATTCAATATTTAATGATGAGGTGATCAAAAGATTCACAAATGGTATAAGGATTTAGAATATAAAATATCTCCTACAACTTGGTATCTAATAGGAGGAGAAGTTAATTCCACATGAAAGATGTTATTATTCATTATATTATATAGTTGTGTTTGTAATTCAATGAAGCTCCACATATTTTCACCCATTAGATCTATAATATCAATGGATAAATCCTCACATTAACAATAATGTTTGTTATTTGAATGGGATCACCTAATCTACCCCAGTAACTAGAATAAATGGAAAATGATAATATGTTAACTAAAAACTATACACAGTGGAATATTATACAATTGGGTGGAATAATAAATAAATGATTCATAAATACATTGTTATGAGTATCTATAATTAAACCTAGGTTATTAATAGTAATTTACCCATCCAGTTTCCAAAAATAATAATCCTCTCAATACCTTCATAATGTTTTTTATAGAGTTTTTAAATATTCAAAACATATCACCTCAGCAGCGGAAACCACATGGAATGTCAGTCTCATTGTTGTGTACTAGGTAATGATTGGGTCATTCCTAATATTACTATTATATATATATTACTAGTAAAACCTATTCTAGAACCACTTCCACTTTTATTATCTATACATGGATGTAATTTATCAGAAACTACTCACTCTATACTTCACCAAAATTCTAGGATATGTTTTGATACTTTGCCTTATATGTAGTCATATCCCTTGGATTCTCAATATCATTTTCTCATCCGACTTCTAATATTTAACTTAATTTTTTTTTGATACCATATATGCTGACCTGAGTCATTGAGACATATTATTACATTATTTGTAAACAAAAAACACCATTAATACAAAATAAAGATAAAAAATGCATAGTGTCATTTTAAAAATATGTACACACTAAATCAAATGGAAAGAAAAATATCGAATCATTATTTAATTATCCCTATTGACCTCTTAAATTCAATATGATACCTACAAATACATTGGATAACCTAGGTATTAAATAATGAGTGGGGTAATGTAAAATAACAGTAAGGGAATAAAAATTATATGGAAGAATAACATGTGAGTCAGCACAATAACTTGATATCATAAAATTGAATGTACATGAGTAATCAAGTTGAAGCATAAAAAAATAAAATTGTACCATAATATCATAGAATCATATTAATGTTTTTAACAACATATAACATGATTTAATCATGATTTAATGATAACTACCTAAATAATATCACATGGTGGAAAATTCCAATAATGGAATACTTTTTATCCCTAATCCCACACACAATGCCACATGAGACTAAAGCCTTACAGAATATATTGTAGAACTATATGGGTGAAACCATAATTACATGTTCATGATCTATGTTTTACATATAAAGGAATAAATCAAAAGAAATACCCTAAAAATTACAATAGAAAAAAGGACTTGCATAATCATTTTTCGTATAAAAAAGGAACTTTTATTATGAGGGAATTTGAGAAATGGTCACTAGGAATATTTATAAAGAATGTAAGTCTTAAAAAATCGATAATAACCTAGGTATATATATTAGAGACATATATACTTAATTTAAAATAATTAAATAACATAAATAGATAGAAAATGGTATGTAGAGATAGAATGTTCATAACTTGAAGGAAATGGTGGTTTTAAGAAGTTATTTAACTTGTTCTTGACATAAAATGTGAATTCAATATCCACATGAATTATAAAAATAGTTATTTATTAAATTTAATCATAATAATTTAGTGTCTTTTTTTATCTTATTTTAAATTTTAACAATCCATATTCAATTACATAATAAACTACATTTGTGTCGGGCAATTGAATGATAAACTGATCATATGTCGAGAATCACATTTCTAAGTTGAATGAGGATAAAATGGTTATTAATTAATCATATATATAATGGTAATAATGAAATAATTACTATTTTTATACAAAAATTTTACTTTTTACTGCATCCCTACAATAAGGGTTTGAAAAATTAAATAGGTTACAATCATGTTGATTTGAGGTCCAATGTACACATGAGTAACATTCCCATTTTTTAGAAGATAATGATAGATGGAAGTTTGGTGTTATTTATCCATTCTGGGTTGATGATCATAAAATATATATCACATTTTATTAATACCTATTAAACAACCATCCTTGTGATGTGTTAATAATAAATTTATGAAAACAAATTGTATCACTTTGTGAGGCGATAATCTGACATAGACACAAAAAACATTATCTTTTTCAATGGATAGTAATGTAAGAAATTAAATTCTATATTAATATTTTAATAATGTTTAACATGTAATTATTATTTTATTAAAACATTAAATTAATCATTATTAACATTCATGTATTGAATATGTGAATAATGAATCACATTACTTTACAGTGTGGTAGTCTGTCGTATACATGAGTGATATTATTGCATACTCTATGGAATGGAATGTAAAAGGTATATATTATTTAATAATTAACGAGTTATAGTAACAAAAATAAAATATTATATGTATATTAAATACATAATTATATCCATCCATCAGAAGTAGTGATGATGAATCATTTACATCGGTTCGCAAGGCACTAGTCCATCGTACACATGACCAAAAGTTTCATTTACCATATAATGGATGAAGAGATGGTTATAAGACATTGAAATAATATAAAATATATAAATATATATAATTTAATTATATTATTATATCACCATGGTTTAATATTATTTTGACGAGGTGGGGAGACAAATAAAATAAAATGGTCAGTTAAAGACATTACCTCCTCCTTGGATAACTTCTTTTTGTTTTCAAATAAAATCCTTAATAGATTGAATTTATGACTAAAAAGGATTATAATATAAGTTTAGGGAATTAGAGATATTATTTTGGTATGTTTTTACTAATTTTATGGGGTTTGGTAGTGTTTAAAGGACAAAAAAATGGGTTACCTTTTATAAGTTGGGAGAAGACGCACATAGAATTTTAAAAAAAACATTCAACCCTGGTTTAATCATTAAAAAAGGAAAAAATATATCATTTTAGAACCATAAAAGATTTAAGGATTCAATATGACCCTAAAATTTATACAATTCATGTTTTGTGTCATTTATAACTCTTATAATGATAGTTTAACTTTATATAAACCTGTTTTTAACACTACCATGGTAATGTTTTTACTGTTTTCATAATTATTTATTGTGAAAAGTTAATTTTAATTTTTTAGATAATATATATTCTAATGTTTTCAATATGTAATATATGTTTCCAAATACTACTCACATAGGTGGAAGAATTTAATTTAAAAATAAACCAACACACATGTCGTGAAATTGGGGTTTTAGGAAATGAATTTTAAAAGAAATGATGATCTCATATTAAAAAATGACATGTAATAATTAATAAGTAAATTTAAATTCCAATTTATTAGTATAATATATTAAATTTAATAATTTTTTTTAATTGGGATTATTTTAACAATTTAAAATCAATATACTTTTTTTTAATTTAAAACAATTTTCATGAAAAAGTGGGTTTAAAGAAAAAAAAATAACCAATAATAAAATATAGTATAACAATTATTTAAATAAAACGAATAGGATTTAATATAAATAGAAAATATTTTTTAAATTTGGTGTCTATTTTTTATGAAAAAGGGACATATTTATTTAATAAAAATGACAATTTCATAAAAAGTAGTATTTTCACTATTCATTGAAAAATTATTTTTTCACAAAAAAAAACCAAACATTCACCAGAAGTTATTATCGATATGATGATTTGAAAAAGAAATTATTACTTTTAAATATTTTTTTTGAATATTTTTTAAAATAAATTATAAATTATCTACACAATACATGATTGCACCACATATTTAAAAAAAATAAACTTTTTCAAAAAAAATTCTTTTTCATTCAAATTTCCTTTATTTTATTTTTAATTAGTACATAACCCTTGAAATTATTTTATACAAGTGTAAAACATATAATTATCATAATTTATTTAGTCTTATTGATACCCAAAAAATTAAATGCTATGTTATAAAGCTCATGTTAAAAACATAGTACTTTAATAGAGTATCATGTTTCATTTAAAGTTGGTTTTGTGTGGAATAAAAGATATCCAAGAGAATAGAATTTTTTAAAGGGAGAATATAATATATATATTTGGTTTAATAGTTTTATCCACATCCATGATCGGGTTAATTATTATATCCCCATATATCATAAATTATCTAGGATCACCCATATGCAGACAATGCAATGTCGCATGTAAAACGAGTTTATGATCCCTAAAAAATAAAAACAACGTTCTATGCATCATCCTTTGTATAATCCTAAATAATTTAATATTTAAGGGAAAAGAAAAATTTCCCCATAATGAGATATTATCACTTAAGGAAACACTGATAATTAGATCCCCAACTCATTATCATAGGGACATATCCTTCATGGAGTCATTTTTGAAATTCCACCATCCTATAGAATAAAATATCTTGGTCCACTAATGTGAATTCCCATTTTAACCTAATAATTTATCCATTTTTAATGAATAACATGTCATGGTTGCACAAAATAGATGTCAATTATGATGTAGTAGTCGAATGACACGAAACTACTTTAAAACAACCTAACCAGATAATGATAAATCTAGATTGTACAATCCTACCACATTAAACAAACTATTCCACTCTTACAATGTGGGATTTCATTCCGATTAACAATGACAGATAGGATAAGATCCAAATGATAAAAAAATATTTCACAACGTCTTATGTACATCCTCAATATGATAAATCCCCCACAATCCTAGATGTTTCTTCACTAAGTAAATATTTCAATGGAACCCTTCATATTATGACATATTACTAATCAAAACAGACCCAATATCCAAAAATAATATCAAGATACATATGTTAATCTGGCCATAAATTTTAAGAAATCATTTCACTAACATAAAAAACTATATTCCCTATACATATTACCTTATATGTCATACCTAGACTATATTATGAGGGACTCATCCACATTTTTCATCTTCCTAAAATGTTAAATTCAAAAGGGTGAATCATTAATAACCCCACACAAACTATTTATATGAAAAGTATTCATAGTAGTTAAAAATTCATGGATTCATGACTATAAAAGGACCCAAGATGATCCTAATCTATTGAATATAAAATTTTATGATGTTTCATATTAACTATAAAAAACTCATGTGTCATAGTTCCTTTTAAAATGATATATCGGTATCCTTTCATACATGCCAGATCCCAAAACCATGAACACACTCTGATTCCCTAGATGATGATAATATTCAGTGAACCCATCTATATGGATTTAAAACACTCTACCCTAAATCTATGAATCAATAAGTAATAAAATAATTATAGAGTGGGTTTGATCAATACATTTAGTACTATCAAAAACTTATATATAATTTATAAATATGTACATATTTAATGAGAAATGATACTTTATATAGATTTTCAAATGAATTTGTTATTCTAATCCCTCATTGGTATGGGACAAACTAGTCCTGCACATAGATTTTTGTAGGTTTCAAAATATATGTATAAAATAAAAAAAGTGAGTCTATAACTATATAAAATTATCTATCAAAATAAATATTATTGAACACATATCTTCTAAACTAACATGAATTCTAATGCGTATTTATAAAAGTACATGTGACATCATGTCTTTGCTAAGCAGGTATGAATTTACTCAGATTGTCCTTGGGGATTTATGATAATGGTTTCTTCAGAAAGAACCATATAGGGGCTGAATTATATTATTTTTTAATTTTATTGTTATGTTAAAAGATATTGGAACTAATACCATAAATTTAAATGAAATAAATAATCACAAAAAATTGTTACATAATCACAGTGTTGGAAAATTAATTTAAAAAATAACTGTAAAAATTATTTTACTCGGACCAAAATCACTTTAATTAATTTATTGAGAACATATTAAACTTTTATTAATATAATTCTTTATTATTACTTCCATACATGTTGATTAAAAACATCAAGATAAGATAATTTTTAGAAACCGAAATCTTGACGTACATGGACATTACATTTCTGTTGAGAAATATTTAATACATAACAAAAACCAACACTCAAAGATCGTAATAGTTTAGTGTCTTTGGAAACTTGGAACATAATCTTCTAATAATGGTGAAAGATCTTCAACATCTTCCATAAAGATATTTCCCTTTTTTTTCATACCAAAAACCTTTCTATATATCCTGGGGTAATGAAAACATATAAAGGGTGAGCTGAAATGATCAGTAAGGGTAAGCATGGAGAAAATAAAACAAACCAAATACATTTGAACATAAAAACATGAACATAATTTTTAAACATCAAAATCTTGAAAAATGACATAAAACAAAGAAGTATGTAAGGCATAGATCATAATGGAACAATAATCACGACAAAATAGCTTGGAAATTATACTTGTAGTTGTGGAAAAACATTAAGCACATGATATGATTTCCATTGTAACCAAGGCATTGCTTCCAAGACCATCTTAGTGGACAATGTCAATTACTGAACTGATTTCACTCCTTGTTATAGTCCTGTATCATTGAACCATATTAACATGCCATTCTAGCCATGTCTATCTCATGAGATATAAATCATTTCCCAATGAATTGGAGGGAGATATATGTCCCACCCATCTCATATTGAAATCATTTTTACTTGTGCCACAAAATAAACATAAATCATTCATCATAACCCAAAGAGTAAAATGGGTTTTATAAACATCATCCCATCATAACATAATCCATATAAAACAAATGGATATCATTTCATAATAAGAAAATTGAAACCATGCAAATAATAGAGACATTATATATGAATCATACACATATGAAATAATGCCTTCTTATATGTAAAATGGTTTTGATAGAACACTTGAAATGAATTCTTGAGGAAAATATCATCTCTTCTTCAAAATCATTTTCTTTTTAAAAAATGCCATGAAATTTTAAAAGAAAATGATTTTGTTGAAAATAATCATGAAATAATGTGGAGTAAGCTTCATGAAAATAAGGCTTTAAGAAACCGTAAATACCTGTTCATGTCGTATAAGTAAAAATAACATTCTTCTCGTACTTTTTACGAAAAAGTCAAAAAGTATCATGTATGGTAAAAAAGTGACATATTCCTTGCATACCATGTAGTAAAAGTCAAAAATTGGTAAAAAGGACTTTAAACATACATGAAACCATTTTTATAAAATATGGGCATGGATGATAAATATAACCCCATTAAATACATACGAATAAACAATCTCGGATAAAAACGAGATTGTGAGATTTTCCGATACCTTATGTCCAATTTCTTCTGTATGTGTCAAAGACTCATCTATATTGAGTTTAAACATATTATTAACTTGTAACAGATCCATAAAAATATTTATGATATCACATATGATTCACTTATGACTTTATATTTTCCGTTCATTCATCAATTACATGTTAAAGCAGCATTTTGGGTAAAATTGTTTCATTTATCATCCGTGTCTTGACATGTAATTATTAGCATGATTACTTAGATCATGGTTACATAAATACAGAATATAAAACATAATTTATATATAATATATATTCATAATATTCATATATATAATATATTGATAAATGGAAATAAATACACAGTTCATGGAGACGGTAGGCTGTAAATACGCATGAACACTATTTTCGTCTCATTATTGAATTGAAAGGAATTAAGTAGATGACATACATATATATACACATAAATCTAGTAGAATTATTATGTCATATATTTCATGATTACTTATTATATATACTTTATAATCATTCTTGAATTGTTAACATGGAAAATGAATCTCATCGCATCATGGAGACGGTAATCCTTACGTACGCACACGCGATGATATTGTTCCCATATTTATTTAATGGAATTGGAGGGTATGATATAATATCATAGAATAAGTATGATGTTATAATAATCATATATAGTTATTCTTTACACTATTATACCCATCCATGTAAGGTGGTGGTGGAAAAACTGATTACACCACGACGTGGAGACGATATTCCGTACGTATGCACACGCGGTGATTTCGTTTTCCATAGGATGGATAGAAGGTGAAATATGGTTTTTTCATATTTATAATAACATATAAGTATATAATTAATAATGATTTTATTACTTTATAATGATTCAACTAAAGAAGAGGAAGTAGAAGAAGAAAGAAACTTGAAAGAATCGGTAGAAGAGATTACCTCTTCCTCAACAGACCTCCTATAAACTTCTTCTTAGGGCACTGGAGTTTGTCTTTTGAGAAGACCAGAACCTCAATGATATAAATAGAGAGGTTGAGAAGAAAACTTTTCAGGGGTTGAGCAATATTCAAGGCTCAAAATGGTGTAAAGATAAGAGGGAAGGGGTGCCCTTTTTATAAGGGAGGTGATGGGCACTTTTGGAAACCTCAAAAATATTCATGTATAATAAATTCAAACCCCACTTAAAAACATCCAAAATGACCAAAATCAGAAAATAGATGAGATAGGCTTGTAATATCATCATAAAATAAAATTTATACTTGTTGTAAATTTATTTCAAACATTATCAAATTGATTTAACCTTATTTAATCTATTTAATTTTATTTGAGGTTATAAGATTCTAAATTTTAAATTATCATAAATAATTACTTATGTGTTGTGAATTTTCCATAATTGGATTATTTCTGAAATTTTAGAACATATATATTTTACTTTATAATTGTAAAATATTTTTGTGATTTTTAAACAATTTTATATTTTGTTATTTTTATAAAATAACAATAGTGTCAATTTTGACAATATTTATTTATATGAATTTAAATAAAATCCTCACAGAACATATTTTCTAAATAAAACATTTAATGAATTAATTAAATGTCATATTTATATATAAAATTTTTGGAGGACATTAAATAGTTCATATATTATTTAATTTAATATTTTTAAAACCATTTATTTCATATTTCAATTAATAAAATAATTTCAACATCACTATTGTGTCAACTTTAATGACAATAATTTAATAACTAAAATTTCTAAATAAATTTACATGATGTAGAAACTTTTATTATATTTCTGGAAATTATTTATGTTAGACGTTTCATGAGCTTTATCCCTAAATTAAAATTATTATACTTATAAGATTTAAGAGAGTGACATTTTGTCACTTACATTGGTTTTAATAATAATTAAATTATTTTCACGATAAAAAGACCATAAAATTAATATAATCCTACCCTTAGGTGATATGGATCAACATTTATTCATCTAATATAATTTTTTCATCTGTTAGGGTAATTTTATAATCTTTGGTTTACCCTTAATTACCCGATTTATCTTTAACTAATATAAATAAAAATTACCGTAGTTACTTTTCATAATATCAAAAAAATAAAAGTAACCTATTAACATAATTTGGACCCACAAAATCCAAATATGGAATCCAGTTTTCAAAATTAAAAACACATAAGTTGTAGTAATTAAATTAAAATTTATCAAGTTATTAAGAAAACGAGTTTTAAAAGTTAATATATTGACGAATATTGAAATGTTTTTACCTGTGAATTCACTGTAAAATTAATGGTAATGACATAAATTATATTAATTGGTAAAAATATATTTTATTTATAATTTAAAACCATTCAATATTATAATTTAACCATATAAATTATTGTGATGAAAAAAGATGTTTTTAATTAAAATATAGCGTGTTTTTACTATTCATTAAAATATGAATGTTATCAGAATAATAAGAAAATTTTATCCAAAGTAAATTTTAAATCCTAATTCCAAATAAGAATTTTATTTTGTCAAATTGAACTTATAAACATGTCAAAAACTATATTTAATGTGGGTGCGCCATCAAAAGGCGGCAAAACTGTATTTTTTGAAAAATACTAATTTTACCCGAAAAATTTATTTTGTTCTCATACCATGTTCTAGAAAATGTGTAACATGAATAATGATGTTATAAATTTCAAATTTTAGTTAATACTATTCATAACTGCTAGTCCATAATAATATTATAACGATATAAAGTTTTTTAGTAAAACCCCGTATTGCGTACAACACATGCTATCGAGGAAGGTCGCGATGGCGTGTAATGAAAGCCATGTCAAGGATGCGTTTAGTGCATTCTCCCTTTGGTGTATCATACAACACATTAATTCAATGAAATTAAAAGGAATAATTCTCATAAAATCTCAGGTTGTTACATCACTTCTCTTCTAATGTCCAATACCTCTTCCTTCCTCCCAATCCCTACATTACAAGAGTGATAAAAGTGATTAAAATGTTGTCACACATATAATTCATAAATTAAGTACAATTTGTGAAAGAAACATACTAAATGGTATTATCTATAATATATTATTCTTCTCTATTTAAATTTCTTGGATCATTCCATGTATACAAAATAAAATACCAATTACAATTACTAAATGTAATATAAATTTTGTTTAACAATAACATACTCCTTAAATATCAAAAATTTAATGATGTATGTATTTATATCGACTAACTATTTATTTTGTTATATTTAAAGTATTTCATAATAGTATACATCATTCATTCTACAAAGTTAATATTCGTATATATCTATTTAATTTTAAAATTTGAGTGTAAATAATTCAATATCAATTACAAACTATCAACTTCTACTATAACTAATATAGCCATTGTATCTTCAATGGACCATCATTTACCCATGATATCTTCATCGACTATTAAAAATCAGGAAAAACATTCATAACTAATTAAAAATTTCTAGAAAATCAGATCCATCCAAATTAACTATTTTATTATATATCATGGTGTTACACCTTGAATAATATTATGACACGTTGTTTTATCCACCTATGTCTTCCAACTATTAGAATAATTTCTTACTAATTATATTCCAAACGAAACAGTATACTCAAAACTTAGTTAACTATAAGTATAAAATATAACCATGAATACTTTGTTACAATATAAATCAAGGTGTATCCAATTTATTGTGATGCATCATTAAATTCCTTATTTAGATATCAATATCCTATTAAGGAATGACATGTTTCATGACATTATAGTTTTATTTGACAAAAATTAGTTCTACACCAATTCTTCATTAACATAGTGCTGAATATTGAACTACCCATGATATTTAAAATTTACTAGCTTTTCAACCATACATCGTAGTGAGTTTATTAATGAAGAATCGCCTTATTGTGTGATGTTTTTCACCAACCTATATTGTATAACAACACTTTTCACATGGGTCCCACTACATCAAGGGATTATATACAATGTCATGATTCCATTCACTATAGTATGACATCTTAAATCCATATCTATCATCCAACATTCAAATAATTTTATCATAAAGGGACTATTGTGGTTGTATTGTGGTTTTTTATTCCTCTGAATAAAACCATCAAATATCTGACACACTCGATATATCTAATTGAAAAAAGAAATTGAAAGAAAATATAACCATAAATTTTCTTGATGAAACATTCTCTTCATTCATAATTATTTTTTCAATTCATATACTAATATATCAAAATATTGTTAATTCTTCAATATTAGTTCCTAAAAAAGTTCTTAATGTAAATATTAATGGGTTTATTTTTCACTTATCACTTCTATATTGAAAAATAAATGTGGTGTGGACTTAGGGTATCCCCATGAATACTTTCGAAGGAATAAAATTTAATATAGACATTATTGGAAATGATCGCGTGATTCTTCACTAAATTTCCTTATGAAGAATGAATGTTAACTTTCATATTTATCTCCTAACAAGTATTAAAATTCCTTATATTTTGATGAATCCATTTTATACAATATCATATATAATAATTAATATCTTCATTGGATGTAATATGTGATTAATAGTGTTTTGATCATCTGGGTTGAGGGTTACTCAATAGTAGAGAGGGATATCCAATTGGACTAACAGATAGAAAAAACTATGAGTTTTGTTAACACATAAACATGTAGAGGTATCTCTATTAGAAGAAGGAAAAAAATTCAAAAAGATATAGTCCTTATGTATCTAAAAAATTAACCCTACCACATTAGACACTGTGAACAAAAATGCATGAAAAGATTTAATAACAGAGAAAGAAAATGAGGGTGAAGGAAAACAGTTGTTTTCCATTTAATATTGCAAACAAATATACTAATGAATATAATATTATTTTATGACTTTAAATATATAATTGGTTGAATGAATGAATAAAAATTAATATTTAGATTATTATTATGTCTATTCTTTTCAGGTTGACATATAATAAGTGTTATAAAAGAGGCGATTCTTATGAATGTGTTGTGGCAATGAACTGGTGGAATATATGAGTTTCTTTATGTAATTTTGGATACCCCCTAGTATGGGATCATTGTTATACTATCAAATTTCATATTTTGATTTGATTTTTTATGTACCAACATTTATCTAGTAGTATAAATTCTTGCTATATGTTTTAGTAGTTACTGTTTTCCAAAAATATTCTTATAGGTGAAGATGGATATATAACTTCATATCTTCTCAGTTAAAACTTTTTCCAGTAGATTGGTTATGATGTAATAGGGTTGGTATTATTATTCATGGTTTATGAGTAATTTGTGGTGTAATTTATTACGTGGTGAGATTGGGATGATGAAAATGTGGTGGTGGGTTGTTCATGGCAGGAGGAGGAGACAAGATTTATGTTGTTCGAGTTCACAATATTGTACTACTTTGTTTACGAGGTGGAGGATGTGGATAAAAAATGGTAATGATGAGGTTATTTGATATATGAATTTTCCCCAAATTTGATGACGACATGTTAGGCCTTACTAGAGTTGGGGTATGTAGGGTTTTGACCTGACCCACATCTAATAGGAAAGTATAAGATCATAAGATGACTGACATTAAGGTGTGAGGATGGTGAATAAGGGGAATGTTGATATAGGAAACCTATGGATATATTATTATAATATTATATACAATACATTGATATGATATATAGAGAGTGAGCCTTTATTAGGAAAAACATGGGTAGTTTACATAATTCGTGGTTTTTGGTTCTATACATTACATATGGGTGAACCAGTATACTTTTCATTCATTTTCATAAGATAACCTAAGAAGGATTCAATTGAGTACACATGTTTTAATCACACCACTATATATATATATATATATAATTCATGTATTTAGATGGTTTTTTGTTTCTGATATTAATAAGTCCAGCCTCAAGATTGAGTTGGTGTTTTAAGAAACTACTTAGATGTTATTTTTTCATTTTATTCTAGAGATTATTTATATTTGGAATGAAATTCATAGATATATTTTATGAAATGGAACATTTTTTATATTATTTTATATTGATTAATTTTTATCCAATTATATCTTCTTTTTAGATTATATTACAAGGGAAATAGCACAGATCAAATTTCAACACCCCCTGTGTTATATTCCAAAATATTATGTACTGTAAGTGATCTTATGTGGTAACTTCATCTCTTCATTGTTGACATAGGAGTGTTACCAATGGTGTGGTTTTTTGTATACTTGTATCAAAAAACAATGGTTTAGAATATAGAAGGAAATATTAGTTCATTAATGTTATAATTTCACGTGTTGGAAGGGGATAGAAAAGCATTGAGCTTACTATATGACCTAGGCTATGGAGACACGATATTTTATGAGATTTTGGAACCCCCATCGTAGTCATATGTAATGAAATTGTGTGTAATTATTGTAATGTTAAATAGTACTTCTTATATGGAAGAGAAATTATAATTGTACACACATCATATATGCTTATGTGTGTTCTAGAATAAAGTGATATTTGGAATTTAATATACTAAATGAAATGAATTTTCATGAATTCAACACTATCTAGCTTAGGGATTTTTTTTCTGATTGTAATGTATGACATTACATTAACCATATAATGATAGGTAACAATTATCTCATAATGACACACTATTTTTCTAATGTTCTTAATGAAATGTGAGTGAGTTTTAGATGGCCAATATTGATAATATCATGGAAGAATAGATTGGTTCCATTAATTATTACAAATTTAGAAGCCATGTTTACGTTAATATGTGTGATTTTATTATTTAATGAATATGAAATGATTTTTTATTAAATCCATAAGATGTAATGAAATTAAACCGTTAAAGATATTGAAAGGAATATGAAATCATTTTATTTATTACATGGGTGACTTCTTGGGAGTTTCAGTTTTTAACAAACCTAGAGGTTCTTTAAAGACAATATCATAAATCTCTCTAACTTCATATACTATGAATCATGTTTATTTTTATTGTATTATCAAGTTATAATGATATGAAGATTTATATTAATCAAAAAATACTAATTGAACTATGTATTTTGAATGGAGAATGTATAACAGTAGAAAGATTAATGTTTTGATACAGTGATGTTCAAAACTGTTAAAATCTGGTATTAGTGATATAGTAAAATAGAAGCAGCATTGATTAGTTACTGTTACAAGAAACGTAATACTGGATTCTGGGAAACCCACTTTGATTTTGATCTTTTTATTTTTCATATATTACACATTTTATGTGGTAGTATGTGAGGTGATCTATAGTGGGTTCCTGTAATATATTTATATTATAAGGAACCATGTTTTATAATAGGAGATAATTGTTATTTTAACGCTACTTAAAGTCATTTAATAATTATCTTAAACTAGTGTTGGATTTTATTATAAAACTATTTGGTAGCCATACGACAAAAAAATTAGTATGTTTTCCTGTTAAAATAGTTTTGAAGGTTGACTTAAAATTTACCTATAAAAATAGTGTTTTTCATATGACATTTTAATTACATGGGTCTCCCCAAAGGAATTTTTTATTTTAAAAATATTTTTTTACCTATGGTCTTCCAAATTATTATTTATGTTTTTAAAATTTTAAAGGTGTTTCAATTTCAATTCAATTCATATTAATTAAGAACATGCTTCATTGAAAATTATAAAATGATGATATGAGGATATTTCCAAACTAAATTTCCAAGATAGTTTTAAATACTAAAATATATAATCATATTTATTAATAAAAATATAATTAGATGTTAAAAAATTGAATTATTTGTTTAGAAACTAATATAGGTGTGGTTTTAAATTATTACATTTATGAATAATATTTCCAAAAATGTCATAATAAAAAAAAGATTTTCTAAGACATTTTTTAAAATAAAATTCTTTGTTGATGGATAATTTTTCTTTTTCATAAAGTATTAATTAAAAAAAATATTTTTTATACATTTTTTGTGTAAATGTTCCTCCCATGAGCAATGTCAAATAGATTAAACTATATTCTAATATAATATATTGTGCAACATTGTTAAATCCATGTTTTATTACTCCCATCCACTTCGATTTTTTATAATAATTCACACCAAGAAATGTTATAAACATGAATCATGAATTTATTATAATATTAAAAACTTAACATTAACTTATTAAATTCCAATAACATGTTGTTATTTCAAAGTGATAACATATTAATATTTTTTAATTGTTTCTCAGATGAACCATTTTCTACTTTCCATGCATGGATTACATTCAAATGGTTAAAAGATATATATTTTCTCTAAAATGTGTCATAAATGTAATGTCATTGGTAGTTTTATTAATATATTTATGTGCGAGATTAATATAATATTTTCATTAAAATAATTTTTATATGGTTTGAAGAGTAAATATGAATATCATTATAAAGAAAGAATATCTGAAGATAATTATTTTTTAATGAGTTAATAGGGGAGAATGCTAAAAGTTTGGTTAAATAACATTGGATTGTTATTAAAAATATAAATTTATAATCTTTACATCTATTATATACCATTACATAATGTTATAGTTTTTATATAAATAGTCAAAAAAATATTTATTTGTTCATAAATTTCATTATGTAAGAGAATAAATATTGTTTACATTTCTATTTGATAGAATACCTAGGAAAAATGGTTGAAGTATCAAAATTTATGATTTCACACATACAATTTTAATAATATTAAGAATTTACTAGAATATAATGCTTGATAAATTATTGGTTGAGAAGCTGATACAACATTTTAGAAATATTTTTTGTAATAAAAAATGTAATATTTCTATCATCTAGATAACATAAATTTTTTTATTAAATAAAATAATTACCCAATTTTTTGTGTTGTTTTATTGGATTCAATGTGAAGTGATTTCTTGCATACTTGTCTCATGATGTTGTGATGCTAGGATATTTTTGGTTATCAAAGTTTTGGATCCCCTTACATTAAATGAAAAATATTTATTAACCGATAATGACTGTATTTGAGTATGATTTTTAATTGGTGTTATGATATTATGGATGGGATCAATTAACTCATATTAAAATCTTCATGAATATCATGATTGATATGAATTTTTTTTGTGTTTCTTCGATTTATCAAGTAGAATTTATTGTAATTTTTGTACATAAATGTGAAATTTTATGTGTCTATTTAAAATAATTGTACAATTAAACATCTATTGAAACATTAGTCCTTATGGTAGAATAATTTCTTTTTTAGTGGTATCTTTCCTATTCTTATGACCTTATAAGTTATTATCACATGTCTGAGAACTATATTTTTCATATAAAGTGGTTATATTTTGTTTATAGCGAGATTTTTGGGAGGTTTCTCAGAAGGTTCTTAATCAAACAATCTTTTTCATTCCTTTAGGTGTTTCTTAATTATTATGAATGCGAAAAAATTGAGTTGTATCTTATTTAAGGACATGGCCTTATGTACCCCATAAAAATCAATTCTTTTCAAGGCATAGAGGATACATGATAGAGTTTGACTGTATTCTTCATGATAGAGTAGAGTTTTTGCGATCTACGTGTATAAAACATCATAGAAGTATTTGTATTGATGGAAATTTATAGTGGTTTGGTATTATAAGAAATAGAGATTGTTATATTGGATATTAATTTTAAATGTTGTAATAATTTTAGAGTATCCCCTATGGTTATATGTCCTCCATGAAAATTTAAATGGCTTAGATAACCATTTCAAAATGTTATTTTACTTGAGAACCCACATGTGGAATATAGGTAGGGGACCAATTCGAGGAGGGGGATTTTCTATGTGTAAAGGAATGTTTAGGCTAAGTACATTAGATAGTGTTGAACGATGGGTAGGGTGTCATGATATTATAGTCTTCACTAAGGGAGCCTGAAATAACTTGGTGGATGCCACCACACTATAGTCAATGGTGTGGTGTGCATCAAGGGTAATTAGTTCCTATTAGATTGTATCTGTTTTAATCTTGGTAACATGACTGTCATGTATGTATATTCTAGTAGTTCTCAAATGGCATAGGCCTAACCTTTTTATTCTATATTAAACATGCATCATAGGCTCACGTGAGTGTGATTGTGTTTTTTTATGGTCTTCTAGGAGTTGTCTCCTTTCATGAACAAAGTATATGTCCTGTATAAGTGTAGATATCATACATTGAAGTAGTGATGGGATCATATAAGGGTATAGTACAATCTTAATCCAAGTATAAGGGACATAATATACTTTTTTAACTGTTATTTCCACTCAACTTTATACATCACATATATATTACAAGAGGGTAGTTTATTTCACATTTGGAATTTGGTAGTTTTCAATCGAAAATGATATGAGATTATATCAATAAAATTAATTGAAATAATAATTATAAATCGTGATTTTAAATTCTTGTATTGGTTAGATGGTAATAGATTTTAAGATTGATTAATCATTGGTATCTAAAATGGACCATGTGATAGAGCTGATATTTTTTGTATATTTAATAAAAATTTCAATGGTTTAATCCTCACCAATGTGTCATTACATGTTAAATTTTGTAAGTTTTGGAATTTTGTTGTATTTTGAGCTAAATGGTGAAAATTCCCTAATTATGGACTTTTAACATTTTTGAAATGTTTAATGTTTCGGGCATATATTTTTAAATATGGATCCAATTCGAATGACTACTTTTTTGTAGGAATCCATGGAATATGAGAATCACATTTGTCAATGGACCAAGTTCTAAATATTCTATCTAAGGGCCCAAATAAATTATTCTTTGGGAAAATATTTCATATTCGGATATGTGGATCCCACCTCAATCAATGAATCATAACACTGGTTACAGGTGTAACAAGTAATTAAATCAAACTAGGAGTGCATGAAGACTCCATGGATCATGTGCATGATGAGTTTTAAGGTCATAGTCGATTATTATGGAACAATGTGAGTGAAACAATTATGTGGGAGAGGAAGAGTCTCCTTTGGTAGAGCAAGATCCTTTGAGTAATTAATTACTAACGTTTACATCACGTATCCAAAGAGGCTGAAATTTGGTGGAGATATAGAGGATATAATTTGGAACAACTATGGGTCCAGTGGATGATTATTTCAGGGAGGCTTCCAAACAGAAGACTACTTCGGGCAGATAGAATATGGACAGAAGAATGTCCATCCCTCCTCCTCTTATTTCCCCAACTCTTCTTTCTTTTCAATGGGGGTTGGCTCTGTAAAGACCATGATGAATATGGTGTACATTCATCCTAGAATGGGGATGATGTGGCCTTCTCATGTGATGTGAAGCTAAGCATCAAGTGGTTGTAGATGATAACAACTGACGGACAATCACTTCCGAGTTTTGATCTTCATGTGTAATCTCTATTGCAGCTCTCTTGAACATATATTTCTTAGATGACAGCGGTTGTTTTCTTTCTTTAATATATTTTCAACACTTTTGTTTTGGATGGTTTCCCAATCTATAAAGTAAAATAGTTGATTTCCCTATTTAAATTTCTTTGGAGAGGTCTTGTCGTTGAGTATGGTGATTTCGATTAGGGTAAATTATTTGGGGGTCATTAAGTAATTGGACCACTTCTATAGGAGTGGAAACAATCATATTGAGGTTTTAATAGTATATCCATGCAAAATAAGGTTTTTATCCCTAGGTATTTGGGTAGGCATTGAAATATTCATTATAGAGATAATTTTTAAATAAGGAAGAGGGGAGTGTCAAGGAGGTTAATGTTTTTCTGTAACCATTGTTTTGATTCTAGTTTCAAACCCATTTTATTTCCTATCAACATTCTAACTCATTAAAAATATTTAATTCTATTTAGATTTTATTTATTTTATGTTCTTTATTTTTTAATCAAATCCCCAATTTTCCATTTCTTTTGAAAACATACAAAAAAAGTAACAGTTTTGCAACTCAAATTACAACCACCTCGAGAGAAAATTCGGGGACTACTATATTGCATTTTTGTAGGGAAAAATATTTTGATTGAGGATTTCATGAAAAATAATCCTCACTTCAACTAGCGCCATTTTCGGGGAGGTAGCGTGAGTTTATTTGTGTGGAAATTGTTTTTTCATGACCTAAAATTCTAACCCAAATTTGTTCCCATTGGATTCTAAAATTGATAGAGCTTTTAACACTAGGTATAGAGCTACCCAAAATCCCCTTTTCCCAAGTTGGGAATCTTCTAATAACCCACTTAGAAGAAACCTGGTTGAAACTGAAATTATAGTGGCTAAAAATTGAACCTTTAAATAATTGGCTTCATCTTATGATGTATATCAAGAAAATCCTGTTGAATATCTTGATGCACCTGCAGGGTTTGAAATTTAATATGGTTTCATTGACCAAATTCAAAAATTTAATGGTTTCCAAGGTGAATATCCAAATAAACACTTTTATAAATTTAGTTATCTTTGAGTCAATAGGAAACCCCTGGGAGTTGATGAAAATCAAATGAAATTGAGGTCATTTATTTTTTCATTAGAAGGGGTTTCCAATGAATGGTTTTTTATATGCATTCTACTTTTGATTATGGATTGAAATGAATTGAAGAAAATTTTCCTTGAAAATTTTTTCCCGGCTTCTAGAGCTGCTTCCACTAGAAAGCTTATTTGTGGAATTAGGCATACCCAAGGTGAAACATTGCATGAGTACTGGGAATTCATCAAAAGACATTGTTTTAGTTACCACCACCAACCAATTTGTGTCAAACGTTTGATTCAATATTTATATGAGGGATTGTGTCTTACTGATAGAAGCATGATTGATGCTGCTACAGGAGGGGCTCTTGTTGATAAAACACCAACTGCTGATATGACATTAATTGCAAACATGGCCAAAAATGATCAACGGTTTTGAAGAAGAGGCCTTCTACATATGAAATCTACCCAAGAGTTCCCCATTTATAGTCTCGAAAATAATATGATTGCGAGTCAACTATCTTATCTTACCACCAGGGTGAGGTCAATGATGTTATCCAATAACCCACCAACACCACCCAAACCTGAAGCAAAATTTGAAATGAAAGTCTACTGTGGAATTTGTTCTTATAATGACTATTTTAGTGACCAATGCCGACAAATGTAGGAACCTTCAGAGAAATTCATTGCTATTTTCCCAAGAAAACCCTTTAAATCAAACCAATAAATATCATTTCAATCAAATCAAAATTTCAATCAAGGCAGGAACAACCACTCTAATGAAATATTTCAACATCCTGAACAACCTAGAAGCCTCTTCCAAAGAAAACTAAGCAATTCACAACCAATATATTTCAAGGATAAAACCAAAAATCATTATGGAAGAAACTTTCATTCTCCCCTCCCACTCAAAATTCAGAGAGTAATATTGAATAATAAATGAGGAAAAAACATGAGGCAATGAAACAAACATAGGATCAACAAAAAAACATTCTAAATACCCTGATCACTCAAATAGGTCAACATGACTCTGATCTTAATTGCATAAAAAATAAAATGAGTGGAGGTTTTCCCTCACAACCTCAAGTGAATCCGAGAGATAAAGGGAAGGAAACATTTAGTGAAATTGATCTTAGTAGTGGAAAACAATTGAATACCCCTCAAATGGAGAAACCAAAACCTTCTGTTGAAACTATTATTGAGCATCCCACCACTGATGGAAATAACAGAAATTCTGAATGTTCTTTGAAGGGAAACACATTGTCAAGAGATGAAATGTTTCATGAAAGAACAAAGAGTGATTGGAAGAGGATGTATGGTTTTTTTTTGTTTCTCAAATACGTTCTCAGAATAGCCTAGAAAGAACTAAACCATTATTGCCTTACCCTTGGAGTGAACCACCAGTGAAGTAGAGTGCTAAAAAAGAGTTGGATAAGGTGGTTTTTGAGACTTTTAAGAAATTTCAATTAAATATACCTATGCTTTATTTAGTGAAACAAATTCCAAGGAATTCTATGTTTTTGAATGAAATGTGTATCCACAAGTGTAAATTCAACGGAAGTGAAAAGGTCAACTTAGGGAGGAATGTTTCATCCATGATCCATCATGCCTTTCATATTAAATGTAAAGACCCAGGAACCTTTAAAATTCCCTAAACCATTGGTAAATATGAATTCAAGGATGTTATGATTGATTTAGGGTCCTCCTTCAATGTTATGCCACATTATGTTTACTCATCTCTTCATGTTGGAGAATTGAAACCCACCAGGATCATCATTCAACTTTCCAACAGAAGTACCACTAAGCCTACTTGAGTTATTGAGGATGATCACATTTAGGTAAGAGACATGATTTTTATATGGATTTCTATCTCAAGGATATGTATGATTATCGATTTAGTACCCATGCACCTCTCATTATAGGGAGACCATTTTTGAATACTGCAAAATGAATCATCAATGTTCCCAAGGGAACAATTTCACTAGAGGTTAGTGGATATGTTGTTCATTTAAATATTCTTCAATCCATGAAACACCCAGTCGAGGATCATTCATCCCCCCAATGAACATGATTGATTGGTTTTCCACTGATATGTTACCTGATTTTTCTTGCAATGAGAAAACAGCTTCTATTATCAATGATGGAAATTTTTTTGAAGCTAAATCTAATCAAAAGGGGATAGAAAAGGACACTATGATAAGTCTTGGAATGTTGAGACTGATTTGAAAGATTATACTGATCTCAACATTTATAAAGCTGTCTTTCTAGAAATCCATAGTGTTGCTAGAGGTCTCCCAGGAGAAATTGATAATTTTCCACCAGAAACAAATTCCTAGAACATTGACATTGATCATCGTGGATAATTTCCATTAAAATATGGAGCCCCAATACACAACCATACCTATGATAAATGTTCCTTGATCAATTAAAATACCCTAGCTGAGTTAGAGTTGAAACCACTTCTTGAGAATCTCAAATATGCTTTCTTAGGTGAACATGAAACATTCCCTGTTATAATTTCAAAATATTTTTCAAATGATAAATAGAATCAATTCTTAAGTCCTTAAACCCCAATATAAAGCTACTGTATGGACTCTATCTGATTTAACTAGATTCATCGCATCAGTGTGCATGAATATAATTTTCATGGAGGAAAATGATAAACTGGTGAGACAATTTCAAAGGACGTTTAATCCAAGATTTTAGAGGTTGTTAAGAATGAATTTAAAACCCTTTTAGTTATTGGAATTATTTTTATAATATCTGATAGTCAATGAGTGAGTCCAATCTATGTAGTTCCCAAAAAAGGTGGCCTCACAATCTCAAAGAATGAATTTGGTGATCTTGATCCTGTTAGGCTTCTAAATAAATGAAGAATGTGGATTTATTAGAGGAAACACAATTTTTCTTCAAGGAAAGACCACTTCCAACTACAATTTCTTGATCAGGTCCTCGGATGACTGGCTGGAAAAACCCATTAATGTTTTCTGGATGTATTCTCTAGTTATTTCCAAATTCATATTGCAAAGGAGGATCATGAAAAAATCACATTCACATGCCCATTCAGAACACTTTCTTATAATAGGATGCCCTTAGGATTATCCAATGCTCTTGGAACATTTCTAAGGTGTATGAGGATCATTTTCACTGATTTCCTTGAAACATGAATGGTTGTTTTTATCGATGACTCCACTGTTTATGGATCATCATTTAAAAGTTGTTTGGAAGTTTTACCTCATGTTCTTGAAACATGCATTGATAAGAACCATGTTCTTAATTATGAAAAATGTCATTTCATGGTGAGTAAGGGAATTTTTATTTGACATGTTCTATCTCTTGATGGAATTCTATTTGATAAGTCCCAAGTTGAGGTCATTTATTCATTTCTATACCCAAAAAATAGTCAGATATGTGAGATCTTTTCTAGGTCATGCTTGTTTTTATAGGATATTCATTACGGATTTTAGTAAGGTTGCACTTCCATTATCTATATTCCTCCAGAAAGACACCCCATTTGTCTTTGATGATAATTGTAAACAAGCCTTTGAGAAGATCAAATAAAAATTAACAACTCCTCCCATTGTTCAACCTCCCAAAGGGGACTTTCCCTTTGTAATCATAACTGATGCATTTGACTTTTCTCATGGGGAAGTTTTAAGTCAATGGTTGGAAAAGAAATCTCATTTGATTGCCTATGCCTCGAAAACATTAGATCAAGCGCAATCAAACAACACAACAATTGAGAAGGACCTGTTTGCTATTTTCTTTAATTTAGTCAAATTTAGATGTTATCTTCTGGGCTCTAAGATAATTGTTTTCACTGATCATTCTGTAGTCAAAATTTTTATGAAGAAACAAGATACAAAACTAAGACTACTGAGATGGATTTTGTTGTTAAATGTGTTTTATGTTGAAATAAATAAAATGATAAGAAGTGAGAACCTCATTTCATATCATTTTTGTAGGATACCATCTATTTTGAATGGGGATCCTCAGATTTATCCACCAATTAAAGAAACGTTTCCAGCTGAGGAGTTGTATGCATGTCAAAATGAATGTCCATGGCTTGCTGAATTAGTGAATTACTTATCATTTGATGATGTTCCCCATTGGTTTTTCAAGAAAAAAATTTCTAAACTTTTCAGTGATTCAATGCATTACATTTGGGACGATCCTTACTTGTCGCATGTTGGTAGTGATCAAATTATTAGGCGATTCATTCCAAATTATATATTTCAATCTGTCCTAAACATTTGTCACACATTGTGCTGTGGAGGACACTTCGGGACTCATATAATTCAAATAAAGGTGATTTATTTGAGTTTGTATTGGCCTACCATTTTTAGAGATTCTTCTAATTTTTGTAGGACATTTACAAATTATCAATTTCAAGGGAGCATTTCCAAAAGGAATGTGATTCCACAACAACCTCTTTTGTTTTGGGATTTATTTTATGTTTGAGATATGTATTTCATGGTACCTATTCCCAATTCATTTGGATATCATTACATTTTTCTTATTATTGATTACGCATCCATGTGGGTAGAAGCTATTCCCACAAGAGCTGATGATTCCAAAATTGTGTCCAAGATTGTGAAAGGAAATATATTTTCAAGGTTTAGATTTCAAAAGATCTTGATTATGGATCAAGGTAATCATTTTTGTAACAAGAATTTGGAATCAAATTTGATGAAATATAGAGTTCATCATAGGGTCTCTACACCCTATCACTCTCAAACAAATGGAACAGTTGATTTTTCCAACAGAGAAATCAAAACAATTCTTGAAAAAACTGTGAACCGGAATAGAAAGGATTGGTGTTTGAGACATGATGATGCACTATGGGCTTATAGGACTGCATTCAAAACCCCAATTGTCATGTCAATGTTTATACTAGCCTATGTAAAGACTTTTCACCTTCTGGTTGAGTTAGAACAGAAATATTTTTTAGTTGTTAAGACATGTAACCGGAATATGTTCTCTGCTAGAGAAGAAAGAATTTTTTTGCAGGAGCTGGAGGAGATCAGAAACAAATCATATGAATGTTATAGGTTGTAAAAGGAATGAACCAAATCATTTCATGATGAGATGATTCTCAACAAAAACATTAAGAAGGGAGACAAATTGTTTCAGTTTGATTCCATCTTGAAGCTGTTCCCTGGTAAATTTCGATCCAAATGGTCTGGTTCTTTCATTGTTACTCATGTTTTTCCTTTTGGTGCAACCCAGATTAAGGAACTATGCAAAGGGACACCATTCACAGTCAATGGGCACAAGCTGAAACTATTTAGATAAAATCACCATGATCCACTGGGGGAGGAGATCCATATTAATGAAGAAGAATACAATTGAAGCCAGGTTGTGTTTTTCCTTATCACTTTTTTTGTAATGTCTTTAATTTCATGAATTTCATATTCATATTTTTTCACAAAATGGAAAAATTGTATAAAATATGTGTTGGGGGAGGAACTTTCTGGGTAGAATAGGATTTAGTGTGCTTTCTTTTCAATTTTTGTTTCTTTCCTCTTCTCTTTCATTCAATTTTTGGTGTGTTATTTTTTTCTCAAACATTGTGTGTTTTATTAAAAATTTTGAAAAACAATTTGTGAGCTTACATGATTATATTTTTAATTTTTTAAAACCCTATTAATGAGTGAATCAATTGATCCCTTGAATCTGGTTATAAATTAATGTTGGAAAAGACACTGTCTCAAGTTCAAATTTTTTGAAATTACTATTTAATTTTGAATTCCATGCCATGAATACTGTCTAATATTGAAAATCGCTTGCATGTGTGTATTCTGAACCCATTTTTCATCTTTTTCACATTCATCCGACTTCATGCATGAACCATGAATCCATGTTTGATTTAACCAGAACATGATTTATTTCTATCAAAACATGAGGGCTAAGGTGTGTGTGATTGAAATGATTAAGGCAATTTATTTGTGATTAAAATCCCCCTTTTACATTATTATCAGTTTTATTATGGCCCAACATAAATATTTTATCTTTCTGGAGCCCTTAGTATCAATGTACTCCCTTCTAGATAGCCACATTAAAATAAATTTTCCATTTCCAACCAGACTTGGAAGTATAAATGCATCATCTAGTTGAACTTAATTGTAGGAGAGATGGATTGTGGTGTGCTAATTTATCTGGTCTTGCATTGGATGGTGATTCAAACATGGAAGAGATGTTTTGGATTCTTAAAATTGTTTTTCTGAGAGATGTGTCTATCTGTAGCTCTCAATGAAAGAGAGTTGTGCCTGTCTGGAGTTCTCAATATAAGAGAGTTGTACCTCTATATAGCTCTCAATAGAAGAAAGTTGTGCCCAATCTGGATCTTTTGAAAAAAAAGAGAAATGTAACTTTTGCTAGAAAAATATTTATGGAATGTGGTGGAAAATATTATCTCTGAGATGATCAAATCTGACATTCATTGGAGGAGATTAAGTAGGATACCACACATGAGTGAATATTAGATTCATGCATTTTTTTTCTTTAAAAATGTGCCAAACTCCCCCTATTAGGCCTCAAAATTATGGAAATTTAAAACCCACTAACCTTTATCCATAAAAGAACATTGAATGTCTATATTGATGATCACATTTTTCTTGGATCATATTTGGTGGAGATGTAGAAATATTTCAAGCCTATGATGATTATTGCATGTGTTTTGATGAAAGAATCTTTGTTGAAAATCAATATTTGTGTTGAGATAAAAATTTTGTGAGGTAACAATGTTGTGTAAATGAAAGGATAATAGGAGTGGAAATGAATTGAATGAAATGAATTTAAAACACTAATCATTTTTTATGAGGCATGATATAATTTTATTCGTGGTGGTTGATTGGCGAACCACATTGGTTTGTGTTTTGAATATCCATTGATTTGGTTTTGATGATCACTTGTCTAAGAGACCATGTTCAATGTGTGGTGGAATTCAGAGAGCTAATATATTCAATATATTTTATCTACATTTAAATGATTTAATCCTCACTAATGTGTCATTACATTTTAAATTGCATATTTTTTGGAATTTTGTTGTATTTTGAGCTAAATGGTTAAAATGCCCTAATTCTAGATTTTTAACATTTTTTTGCTAGTTTGATGTTTCGGGTATATCTTTTTAAATATTGATCCAATTGGAATGATTCTATTTTTTAGGCACCCCTAGAATATGGTCTTCACATTTTTAAACCATACCAAGTTCTATATCATCCATCTAAAGGCCCAAATAAATCATTCTTTGGGAAATGATTTCATGTTCGAATAAGTGGAGACAACCTCAATCAATGAAGCATACAATCAGCTACATGTTTCCAAAGTCATTAATTCAAATAGTACATGCAATTAGACTCCAAGATGCATGTGCATGATGAGTTTCATGGTCAAATTTGATCAATATGTATCTATGTGATCTATTCACTTATGTGGGAGATGAAGAGTCTCCTCAGGTAGAGCAAAAGCTGCTAAGTAATTATTTACTAACATTTATATCATGTCTCTAAAACAGCTGAAATATGAAGGAGAGAAAGGGTATATAATTTGAAACAATCCTTTATAAGGGTCTAGTGGTTGATTCGATAGGGGAGGGTTCCAAACCAAAGACTATTTCAGGAAGATAGAATTTAGACTGAAGAATTTATATCCCTCCTCCCCTTATCTCCCCATCACTTCATTATTTTAAAGGTGTGGTTGGATTCATGGAGACCTTGATTAAGAAGGTGTACACTCTTCATGGAATGGAGATGATGTGGGCTTCTCATGTGATACAAGGATAAGCACTAAGTGATTGATGATGACGATAACCAATAGACACTCGCTTCTGAGTTGTGATCTTCATGTATAATCTCTATTGCATCTCTCTTGAACTTATATTTCATGGATGAAAATGGTTTTTTTATTTCATGAATATATTTTCAACTTGTTTTTTTGGATTTTGTCCAATTCTATGAAGTAAAATAGTCTATTTTCCTATTTAAATTCTTCGGCGATGTCTTTCTGTTGAGCATAGTGATTTCGATTAGGTTTAATTATTTGGAGGTATTCAAGTAATTGGGCCACTTCTATACAATGGGAAATAATAATATTGAGGTTTTAATATGATATCAATGAAAATAAGGTTTTTATAAAATGGTATTTTGGTATTCATTGAGAGATTCATTAGGGATATAATTTTTAAACAAGGAAGAGGATATGTCCGGGAGGTTAAATCCTGTCTGTAATAACTGTTTTGATTCAAGCTTCAAACCTATTTTATTACCTAAAAATTTCATAAATCATTCAAAAAATTTATTTCTATTTCGGTTTTATTTATTTTTCGTTCTTTCTTCTTTAATAAAATCACCAATTTTCCATTTCTTTTGAAATGAAACAAAAAAAAGTGACAGTTTTGTAACTCAAACTGAAACCTCCTCGAGAGACAATCCTGGGATTTCTATATTGCATTTTATTGGGGAAAATTTTATTGATTCAGGATCTCACAACAAATAATCCTCACTTTACAATGTATGTTAATTAAATTACGAAAAAATAATAATAATTAAATTTATGTAGGTGTAACACATCTTTGGGTGATACATGGGTAAAAAGAAAACTGTTGTTTCTAAAAAATTGTTTCTATGTTCAATAATTTTTATATTTTCACTCGATTATAGATCAATAAAACATCAAAATAAGATATTTAAAATAGTTCTTTGATCTATACATGTTTTTCATTCAAATTTTTGGTATCTATATTTTTCTTATCTCTTATATTATGATGTTTTTTTCATGAAGATCATAATTAGAAAGGGATATATGTCCCTCTCTCCATCAATTATAAGTATAAAATGTGAGTTTATGATTCATTTTCTCCCATTAGTTAATGGTGAATATTAAAATAATAAATATTTTCATTGGAAGGATGGGAATTTAAAAATATAAAAATAAGGAAATTGTTTTTATTAATATTTTTTAGTGATTTCATGTGTCACTATTATTTCTACTATAATAATAAAATAGAATGGTTGAATTGATAAATAAATCAGTAAGACCAATGTAAATTTTATGTAAATTATGTGATTCATGAGTCTGGATATTTTTTAGTGAAATGTGAGCCTTCATAACGTGATGATTTTTTTCTATAAATTTAATATGTTACTACAATCCCCTTAAAATTTATGAATTTTTTATCAATGATAATGTGAATTTATTTTTTGTTTTTATCATAAAACACCTTGCAAAAATTAATAATATTAATCGATGAAAATTATATGTGTTTGTTAAATAATCTAAACATGAATAATGTTTATTTTGGAACATGTATTCCTTTATCCTACAAAAATGAATGATATTTCATTGAGGACTGTGAAATGTGATGTGATTAGAATTTGATGAGTTATTTTTTAGTGTTTTCATGTACGTTGGTATATGATTGAATAAAAAAATATATACATAGAGATCTGGTTGGAATAAAAACATTAAGGGATGTTATTTTAATCTATAATGTGACAATGATGAAATAAATTAGTGATAGCTATAAATAGAATTTATTTTCCCGAAACAAATTAATATTGGAATTAAATATATCTATATAAGGATCATAATGGTTTTTCATTAAATATTGTTAATAAGTTTTTAAATGAACATAATTTTGGTTGATGAATTGAAATATAGATTTTTTTTAATGAATTAATAAAAATAGAATTGTAGATGTTTTTTATTGCTATTTTCTTGGGGTTTTAGTTTGTCAGTGTTTTATAGGATGTGATGGTTTTGGGTGGGAGGTGACGGATAATTAGAGTAATATACACGGTATTTTAAGCATGTTTGTGTGATCCCTCTAGGTTGGAATATATGTAAGACTATATATTATTTTTTTTCTTTTTTATTTATTTTCATTTCCCACCTGAATTGAGTATTTTATGCCAACCCCAAATGTTTTGGTTTTATGTTTTCTACCCAAAAATCTGTTTTAGTAAGGTTGGATGGTGTAAATCACCATATTCATCACTCTCCATTCACTAGTAGACTTGATGTGATGTCTCGATGTTGGTTTAATCAAGTGAAGTGAAGGAGTGAAATGAGGTGTACCCGATGATGTGGTGATGACATTATGATCTATTTGATGTGGGTTTATTACATAATTAGATAAGGGAATGAAGTTGATTTCCAAAATTTTCATAAATCCTTCCTATTTTTTTGAGGTTATGGATATTTATGGTATGTGTTTTTCATGTAATGATGTGATATGATTATTTTTACCTTATAAAATCATGCGATGTTAGAAATTTTAAGGATTGGGGATGGTAAGGTTGGAACCCAAACCACATTAGGAAGCTAGCGATTGGAGATTATACATGTTTATTTTTGGGTGTTAGAGTTGGTAACCAGTGGGGAAGTGGTTATTTGTCACCTATTATAATATTAATGTGATATTAATTTAATATATGTGGATTTGATACTTGGTGAGTTAGCCTAGTGAGGCTGGAAATGAGTATTTTACCTAATAGTTGTATATTGGTTATACTCTTTACAAACTAGTGCATTAATATACTTTTATGAATATTTAAAAAGAGGCACTATAGATGATCTTATTGATTACAAATGTTAGGATCACCCATATATATACAAAAATAAATATTTCCACTGTTTAGGAGGGTTTGGTTATTTTGCTGGATCTTTCTAGCATCCTGGTGGAGTTGTTTTTTGGAGTTAAATTTTATTAGTATTTCTTGTATTTTGAATTTTTGATTCATTATATATAACGATATGTTCATTTTTATACCTATTATTATGGTTATTTGTTTATTTTATATATATATATATGTTTTATTTTTTTATTTACTCTTATCGACTTTCCACAATTTATATTAATAGTGTAATTTTTCCTATAAAATTTTTATACACACAGAGCTAGCTTCCAACCCAGGACCTAATGAATGTGGTCATGGGGTCACAATTTCTATTTATTAGAGGCCCAAGAGGGGAACCAGTCGAGGGTGTGTCAGGAAAATAATAAGATAAAGTATATATTTACTAAAAAATTGTCGAATATGAGGGAAAAAATTGATTGGAAATAATAATAGATTATGATTTTATAGATTACTGTCATCCAGGTAAATCATGTAAGCTATCAGGTGGATTAAGACAAAAGGAAAATACATCACTACCCTGTTATTTATAGAAAATGATATTTAGTTATTTATTTAATTAATATTGAACTTGGTTTTTGGTATCCAAAAACCTAATATTAATTTGGTTGATGTTTTAATATTATTTTCATGACATAAGAAACTATTCATACTAGTGAAATTGATCTTGGTTTTTAAATAATTATATAACTAGAGATATAATTAATTCATCCTTTGTTTAATGTTTATAAAAAAGATGTTATAATATTTGGAAAGAGTTTATTAGTACTATGTGACTGTAAATTGATAAACATGTCAATTGAGTCTCACAACTCTTCATATTTGGATTAATATGGTACACTATAATACATATAAATCATGTAGAACACTTTTTGTGAGAATAAATGAAAAAAATGAAAAAATGATTATCAATTTGAATTTTAGACTCTCCAATAATTTAATTTTTAATTTCAACAGTTGAAGGGTATTATTTAAATATTTTAAATCCCATTATTGAAACAAGAGTATATTTACAAATATTTCATGGTATTATTAGCAAATACACGGTGAAGTGTTTATGAAATTTCGGTTATTATAAATTGTATCACTATTTAATACCATTTTCATCATATTCATGAGGATATGTATTGGTATTATATTTCTTTAAATTTCCATAAATAGTTAGTAAATTTACATGGAGATCCTTTATCTATTTTAACTGATCACAGTATAGGGATTACATATAATATCTTAATGTTACATCCAAATTCATTAGAAAATTTACTATGTTTTAGTATAACATTTTTTTTAATTATGATATATAATTATAGTGGAAGAATCAAATTTTAATGTTTATGATCTAGGATTGATCATTGGATTAGGAGGGAGGTTGGGATTAACAACATTCGATATTGAGGGTTTTATATTATTTTATTCATTAAACAACAAAATTGGAACCATTTGAGGTAATATATAGAAATTGATTTCATACTCCAACATGTTGGAATGAATTCAGTGATTAAAAAATTATTTTTACACGAATTTATAATACATATTGATAAAAATGTAAATACAGGTCAACACAATTTGAGGGAAACTCAAGGGATGCAGAAGAGATATAATGAAATCTAAAGAAATCATAATTAATTTGAGGTAGGGAACTATTTTTTCTTAAATTATCTCCATGGAATGGTATGATGAGTTTTAGGATGAAGGGAATAATAATTCCATGGGTTCTTGGTCAATATGAAATTCAGGAGAAATTGAATTTGTTTCCTACTAAGTACCCTTACTTCCATGTTTATCTGAAGATTCATGATGGGTTTATAGTTTCATTTCTAGAATTTATAAAAGTGATACATCTAGTGTATTGATCCTTAAAGTGGTAAAGTTAATAGAGAATCCTTTTTATGAAGAAAATTCAGAGAATAATATTGATCAAAGATAAAATGTGTTGAAAAATATATCAACTCACTTGGTTTATTGTTTTTGAAAAATAATATGATTGATGAAGATACCTTGGAACCTAAAAGAGATATGAGATAAAAATATGCATCAATATATATTAGTGAATAAAATATTGATAACATAATTTATTTAAGGGGTGAGAATATAATCCAGTATTTTTTAATAAATATATATTTTTGTGTTATTCATATTAATTATATTGATTCATATGAATTTTTATTTTCATAAACATAGAAATATTTATGTTATGCTATTAGAGAAGGATATGATTTATCATTTGGACAATGAATCCAATTTTATTTTAATTAAATTGTTTTCCATGTATTATTTTTGTTTTTAGAATTTCTATTCCTAAATTTTAGAATTTGATTAAAATAAAATGAATATAATTTTTTGAAATCATAATAGAAAAATAATCATAAGGTGGAATAAATTTATTTTTTTAAAAGGGTATATTTTTAATTGAATAATGGAAAATATTGTGTTCGAAAATTCCATATTGTTTCCTTCTGTTATACATTCATTGGTTAACTATAATTTTTGAATTAACATTAAATTATCCGAAAATTAATCATTTTATTCAGAAACAAATAAATTTCTGGATAATTAATAAAATACATGTTTTTTTGTGAATATTTATTTTATCACAAATTTTTCTTTAAAAAATTAATCATTGAGTTCTGAAAACATCTAATAAAATTATATTTCTCCACCTCAAAATAAATTTGTATATAAAGTGGTTTTAAAATTTGGAATCGTCTTGTTTTCATTTGGTAAAATGTTACATTTCATTTTCATCGATAATAAATGTTACATGGGTAAAAAGTTATTTATCATGATTACAATCAACAATGTTAAAATTAGGTTTTAATTAAGTAATATATCTACACATATAATAAAAACATAAACTTATTTGATGATCAGATTCTATACCCTGTGTTTTATCTCAAAATAAGGGTTATATTTTTCGTCATTAGAACAATATGAAATTTATTATATATTAATAAATTAATTACTTACAAGTGTGTCCCTCCCCTTATCACATTACATATAATGAAACATTTTGAACCTTATCTCATCCAAGACCTTATAAAATCCCACTCTAACTAAATTTCCAATATAATGTTGGGTTTTTTCATTCCAATATACAAATCTATAAATGATTTATAAGAGTATTAATGGAGGTTTTATATAGATTATGTAATAGTCTTAACTGAGTTCATTCAATTTTATTTCTTTTCAACCCTCACTAAATAATTAATAACCATACTAATATACAGGAAAACAAATCATTAGCATACTAAGCATGTTATTATTATAATTTTACAAACATTATCTACTTTTCATCCATCCCTTGTAAAATAAAATGTTTTCCAGTGCTATGTAGGGACAACTACCTCCATTAATGACATATTTGGTTTTTAATCACTACCTTACATTTCTTGTTCTAATAATGTAATTAATGAATTTATATGATATTTATAAAAATGTCAATTTTTTAAAATTTATAGCAACTATACTAATAAAATATTAACAATAAATGGATATCAAAAAATTTCACAACTTAAAATGGGAATACTGATAGACATTCAAATTTATAAGTTCATAACTTTTTCAATCACTTGTATTTATCAGATATCCCATATTAAATCTGATTCACCAATTTTATAAAATATAAGTCATTATGATTATATAATTATGATATTATTACTATATAATTTTATATTATTACTCATTTTTTGTTATGATGTGTTCCTTTTTGGGTTTGTTTCATTATCTACATGAACGTTGTTATAATGTTTATGAAAAAATTGATTAATAAAAAAATATACAAGATATATTATCAAATAATGATAAATTTTATGTTTTTTATCATGTTTTTATAATATTTTAATATTCATTATAATAATGTCATTCAATGTGATAAATAGTGGTTATATTAAACACTGAGAAACATGCCCATCAAAGAAGATCACAGAGAATTAAATATATTATATCCTTTTTAACTTCTTATTGATAGAAAGATATAATACTTATATTATGAAGAATCTGTAACTTATTGAAGTATTATTAATTAAATTAATACCCATGTTAGGATACAAATTTTTTTGGGATATTATGAGGTGGACTACCCCAAAATGACCAATATGAACTATATCATTTATGAAAATAATAAAAACATGAAAATAAATATAAGAGGTATACTAATAATGTAATAAATATAAAGATTGAAATAATTAATGTAAAAAATAATAATAAATTTGTAATATAGGTGGGTAGAATTCATATGAAGTGAGTCATGACTCATGGTATGAGGTTTTTCTTCAAAACATTATTTTAAATGATTAAAATAATTGGTTAAAAATATTTTCCTTCCATATCCATATTCATTCATTCTTTTTCAAGAATTTTTCCCTCTATAAAAAAATGTTTTATTAAGGTCAGGTTCACTATCTTTTACATATAATTCAAATTATTAATGAGGAATCATTTCAACATATTTCAAATTGGTTACTTTTGACTATCTTTCCAAAATTGTAAAAAGAGTTTCTTTTTTATGTTTAACAATTGATATCCTCATCCTTAAGCTAATTTTTTTCTTTGGTATCATTCATTTATAATAATCAATGGGTTAAAATTTACATCATATTCCCATTATAGATATTTTTTTAATTATAGATAATATTCAATAAAATTGCGTGTATTTACATATTTTTATGAAATAATTCAAAGTGTAATGGATTACATGATAAATGTTATTTTTATGTTTTCTTTTATGAAAATCCATTGGTACCTATGTTGTTTCTATTTTAATGTACTTGGGAATTATTAAATATGACAGGTGAGCATGATATATATATTTTCAGTGCATTTAGTAATGCTTCAGTCTCTGGAAAAAATATTTTACGAAAGTGAATAATATTTTAAAGTGGAAATTTTCATATGAATAGGTATGTTGAAATTGGTAATGGATATTATTACCCAAGATAACTTTTTTGTCAATGATTTTAATTAATTATAATGATAATTCTTGAATAAAGTTTTATTTCCCTTATGATTTTGTCATCAATGATTATTACTAGAAAAAGAATATATTATCAAGGGTTTTCATGTTTCTTTAATAGACTAACGTGTTTCTATTATTTTTTTTATCCCTCTCAAATTATTATATTCTAATCCCACATTTTCAAATGATTTAAAATTATTTGAATATCTATATGAATTAAATAAATATGTATTTCTAGTTATGGAGACTCATCATCAGTGTAGAATGTGTGTTATAAAGGAAACATGAGTGTTAATTTAGTAATAACTTTTTTTAAAAAGTGTACACTATTTGTAAGTATCCACATTGTAATGTAATGATTTAATTAATTTCCCTAATATTATAAACATAAAATTGCGTACAATATTTTATTAATGAACCCATTTTTATACATCATGTAATTAACAGTTGGATTTCTACATGATGTTAATGATTTATATATTTTCATTTGATTTTAAATAAAAATAATAATATATAACCAATCATTTTAATTAAATAATGCTAAAATAAGATTTTATATGTTGATTTCTCCACTTCCCAAAATCTTGATATGTAATTTCATGAAATTATAGTATTAATTTCCAAATAAAGAAATATTATTTTCATTTTCTTGCAACACATGAAACACATAACAGAAAAGGATGTGATATATTTTACAACGAGTATATAATATGTTTTAAATAAAAATTTTCTATTATTGGTATTTTATTATCCTGTATAAATATTAAAACAAATTATGAATTATATGGATAAGATTTTTATAAGTACCCAACTTTAAATAATCCATAATATTGATTCGTTAGTGAATAATTCATGTTGTTGTATTCCTAAATTTTTTTGGTTTAGAGTTCTAGATAATTATGTAATCCCCCATACATAAATTATTATTACATCACAATGTGTACAATTCTTCTCAATATCATGTCTTTCCCCAATACAAAACTTTTAAGACATAACTATTTTTATTTACATTAAATATCTTAAAATTTTTCATCTTGACCTCAACATTATGTCTAATAATCCCAAAAACTATTTAAGAAACATTATTAAACATGGGATGAGCATAAAACCATATTTAAGTGGCATATTAAAATACTAAAACCCATAAGACCATGAATATTTTTTTAATTTTTATATTTTCTATAAAACATTTGTACGAAAAAAAAATTTCTTACCCAATAAAGTTAAATTCACAACACAAATATTTCCATAAAATATTGAAAAATAAATATTATTTAAAAACATTTACTCATAAATGTATCATTAGAATAATTATAAACACATGAATAATTTTTAAAAAAGATATTAATTTCACCATCAAGAAGTATTATAAACATCGAATTGAATATTAGTTCACTAGCTTACATTTTCAAATCATATAATTCATAAAAAACCATATAAAACAATTTGATAAATCTTATATGAAACATGGGATATCATTTTAATTTCACTCTTATAATCACTTTTACAAATTAAATATCCGACTTGGTAAATTTATATTATTTCATTGGAGAAACCTATAATTGGTTAACACCATCTCTTTATTTACTCAGTGAATTTGAGAGCTATAATAGGTTCACTTGATAACACCAGCTATGGTGAAAACTTTGATCATCATGAAAACTTTATGGCTCAGACATATTCTCAATAAGTACCCTCGAAACATAACATAACTATAACACATTAAATTTTTCATTGCCTTCAATATACTCATAGGAATATTGTTTAATCTCACATAAATGAAATTTCTTAATACAAAAATATACATCCAATTTAAAAACCTTTAAAAAATAACATGAACATTGTTAAAGAGGGTTTTTATTATAATTAACGATTAATTATTATTAATTAATCCAACAATCCATTAAAATTTATGGAATAAGTAAAATGAAATAATATTGTATACAATAAAATAGAACATTTTGTTATCCATTTTTTCAAAATGATATACATAAATTACACTAAAATATGATTCATTTTAAAAATCAAAAAATTAATATATGATATAAATTTTTATTTATAAATAATTTCATTCCATATAAATAATCCTTAAAATTATTTTTTGAATATTTACATGAATTAAAATGGTTCTGGAAAAAATTCATTTAAACATTTAAAATGAGGATTCTATGGTAATTTATCCCTAACCTCGAGTATAACTCATAATTTTCACTATTTATCTTCAGGAATAAGAACTATATAATAATTAAATAAATATATACTAAAATATTTAAATATTATCATTCCTTTTATATAATTTATTTCCTTTTTTTAATCATCTAATTAATTAATTTTGTTCACATTCGAATTTTTAACGTGTTTCATCTCATATATCGCGAATAACGTCGATTGTTTGAATATGGTCAAATATATAATTATAAAATAATATCAAAAATAATATTCATGATATAATTTTTATTTTCATATATTAATTATACCTCTATACACACCCATGAAACATGGTTATAAAAAATTAATTATGATATAATCATCGTGACAGTATGATAAACATACATATGTGTATCAGTTCCATTATATAATGAAAATTATGGAAATATAATATGTTTTATTATATCTTTATAGAATGACATTATATTATTAATTAAACTTATATATTCCCTCCATGAGATGTGGTGATGAAAATTGAATCACATAGTTTTATTAGGTGGAAATCCACACATACACACAAATAACACAATCATTTTTATATTTTTGGAATTGTATGAAAATAGAATCTCTATTATATTGATGAAAAAATAATTATTTCATGATTATCATAAAAATATATTATATCCATCATTATAATCATCTGTGAGAGGCATTGATGTGTAATTTATTATACTGATTCATGAGGGGGTAGTCCGTTTATGTGTGAAAGATGATTTTATTTACCATTTTATGGAATAATATATGTATATATGTTATTCTATTAAAATAATAAAATATTTTTATATGTAATATACTATATTTATTATTTTATAATGGTTAAAAATTATTTTATGGCGGTATAATAATAAATAATCATGTAATATATTGATTAGGAATTATATCTTTTATTGGGATAAACTCTTTCGATTACTCCTTAAAACTAATTGATTTGTTATTTTGGAGAGGGAAACCCAATATGTTGGGGGTATAGGTTTTTGGAGGGACACGAGTATATATTTTACAAACTATAATGATCAATGGTGAGAGGAATAGAGGAGTGGTTGTTCCCATTTATAAGTGAGGAAAAGGAAACTCTATGAACAACATCAAATTATGAATAGTATATATATATATAATAATCATGTCAAGTGGAACCAAGGAAACAAATATTAAAATATAAAGTGTCATTGTGTCTAAATAAAACCACCTAACTACATTTAGAAAATTTTCTGATACTTTTTAAGACGGTTTTACTAATCAAGCAACTTTAATCTCATTTTTACCTTAACTGTGGAATTTTAAATTTATACCAAGATTGTTCAATTATATGAACATAATTAAAATGGAAATTCAAAAAATTTTGAACTTTTTTATTCTATATTTTTTATCAAATTTATCATTTTTACATTCTCTAGGTGGGTGAAATTTCTTTTAGTATAAGAATAGAAGTCAAATGAAATTATGTTTTTTTAGGAAAATAATAGATTTATGATTAAAAATATTTTTTACTTGAAATCATGTAATAAACCGGTTTCTATTAAATTATTTATCTAAAAAATAGTCAGATAAACAAATTTTTACATTTTTTATAATAATAAACCAAAATGAATCATCAAATAATTCCACCAAATAGAATGACCCAAAAACATCACTTAATTTGAATAAAATATAACTTTTTTTCTCAAAAGACAATGTTGGGTTCCAAAATTCAAAATAAATTTTAAAAATAAATAATTAACTATATATATATATTCAAAACTATCATATTATTGGAAAAAGGAATAAAATGAGTGATTTTTGATATTTAAGTCATCATTTTAAATTAGTTATACCTAATTTATCCTTATCAAGGAGAAAAGTATTTACTATGGTTACTATTCATAAAATATTTTAGCTGACCCTATTAAATTATCATAGATATTATAATTAACTATATGGAAACAATTTAGGAAAATTAAATTCTAATATGTGAAAAAATTAAATAAAAAATTAAACTTGCTAAATGGAAGGGAAATTATTATTCTAGAAAACATTATTCTTCATTAAAAAATGTTATTTACCGGAATCACTTATAAAATTTATTATAATGACATTAAATTTTTATTAATAATATAAATGAACTAATTTTACTTTATAAACATTTTAAAACAAAAATTTTATTTTTAAAAGATTGAAAGAAAATTATTGTTTCCAATGAAACTTTATATTTTACAAAATTCAATCATAAAATAAACAATTTCAATAAATTCCAAAAAATTAATCCTAGGATAATTATGACATCATTAAATCAAAATAAATGATAATTGTTTGAAATTAAAATTTTAAAATTTATAAATTATTCTTTTAAATAAAACATCACGGTACAAATGAATTTTTATAATATGACTAAAACTATTCACTTTATGATGGATTATAACACTATAAATCATAGTACGGAATATCAAAAAGGAATAAAATAATTACTATTAAAAATATCTATGTTGGTAAATTATTACCCCCTTTTGAAAATTTGGTCCTTATAAATTTATTCATTACCTAAACAAGTGGGGATATTTATCCTCAATAACATTTTCAGATTCCATTGTTACATCATCATTTTTTGTGTATTTATAAAAAAACATAACATAGTAAAAACAATTATTCAAAAACCCATTATATATAGAGTGAATAAATATTAGTATCTATTCCATATATTAAATATCATATTCCAACTTTACTACCCCATGGATTAAAACATGAGAAGGATCAAAGGCATTTATCCTTAACAATGAAACATGAAATATGTCATGTACTTGTGATAAACAACAACATAATGCCACTTCGTAGCCAACTGATCAAACCATCATAAAGACTTTATTCAGGATATACATGAAAATTACTAGTCCATTTTTCAAAAAAATGGTCATAAAACAAAACTAATGATTCCCATAGCTAGTATAAAATGTTGTCTTAGGGATAAAATAATCCTTCACCTTCAGCTGGTGTTACTCAGATCTGAGATAAAACATTGAAAAATACAGACCTCCCTAAATATAATAAAATAAGTAATTAGTATGAGCTAATTGATTCTTATTCTTAATAGTGATTTTATTCTAGTCTTTATAATCAATTTTATCCCTCAATTATCTATATCTATTTTTAAAAATAAAACAAGTGCATTATATACTGAGGTTAAGGTATTAATGAAACACTTATCAATAAATTCTTGTAACCAATTTTTCACGTCATGAAGATCTACTTGAGGAATTAGATTATTTGGGTCTTAAATTTAATTAGCATCATCTACTACATAAAATGAAAAATCAACTTCTTGGAAAAATATAGTATTAGGAAACTCAAAATAATAATCATCAGGATATGATTTTACTATTCAAAAATCATTTACATGAAAAGATTTATTATTTTCTATAATATGTGTAAGATAACATTCATTTCAATATTTTAATAGTTTATTTGATAATTAATATTTTATCAAATGTATGAATTGATTATTATATATAAATTGTAACTCATTTTATAAAATATCTTCTTGGATTATGAAAATCTAATTTAAGAAGATAAATTGGAATCCAATCCATACCCAGAATAACATAAAATGATATAGTAAGAAATGAAATAATGTTTTCAAGGAATACACTTCCATAGATGATAACATGGAAAAATTTATATGTTATTTTCTCCCAAATGGTACCCACATAATATTTTTACTAAAATTCCTAACATCATTTCCTGAGGTGATAATTTAAATATAAGAGTAAATTTATTAGCAATGAATGAATTTGTAAAACCTGAATGAAATATTAAATTCGAATAATCTAAATTAATAAGTACTATACCAATTAGAGCATCATTTTATGGAACAAAATCTATTATAGTAGTTATACTAGAATTCACCACACCATTTTTCTTATATCGTTTTATCCCCATAATTAATTCTATTATTCTAAAACACATTCTTTTAATGACCCATGTCATTACATTAAAAATACTTACTATATGTTTATTCAATTTCAGCTTACAACTACGATGCTATTTTTCATTGAAATTGAAATCTATATTAGAAAACATAAAATATCATAATCAATTCCCAAAATTCATAATACATTCCATTGGGTACATCCAATATAGCTATAATATCCTTTCCTTAAATATTATTACCATATTTCTAGCATAATTAACTATCAAATATGAACCAAAGATGTTAATGTCTAGAGTCCACAGAATAATAGGTATATAAAATTTAAAACCTAGAAATAGAATTAAAAATTATTATATAAATCATCCATAATGAGTTCTTAACTGTCATTTATCTCCAACATCTTTATAAGATAACCTAGGGAATCCAAAGACAAAATGGATGAGCTTAAATTCCAATAAGGGTATAAGTATGGAAAAAAACAATAACACATGGGTTAAAGGAATTACATGATAAAGTAATAGGAATAAAAGATTAATAAACATGTAGAGTAATATCATAAAAAACAAGGAATAATATAATAATAGAAATATAGGAACACAGTTTGAACATAAAAGAATACATAAATATTAGTCACAACTAACTGTCAAGCCTATATCACATGGTGGAAAAATTTCTATAATAGATTACATTGACTCCCTAATCCCGTGCATGATGTCTCATGATACTAAAAATTACCCAATGCATTGGATCACTTTCTATGTACACCTATAATAACATTTTAATTAATATGTGTTTCATATAAACAATAACATATAATTAATAAATATAATTGATAACTATAAAATGAAATGGGTATAATAATCATTTCATAAGGAATAACCAATAAAAGTAACATAATGGTTTCCATGAAATAATGGATTTAAATCATAATTTAACATTAATAATTGAAAATAGTAATATAACATGATAAATGATTTCTTTCTGATTTCAAAACATATTAAACAATTCAATAAGAAACTTTTGAAATGATTCACTTTAGTGTTGATTAAGGTAAAATATTAATGAGTCTTTAATGAGGATAAAGGAATAATTTATTATATAAAAAATGATTTAATATATATTTAAATGAAAAAATGAGTCATTTTAGGAAAATAATGTTTCCTTAATATATATTTTTTTTGTACTTTCAAATATGTAAGAAATCAGGAAGGTCACTTTAATCCGGATTTCTTATTGGGAGGAATTGAGATGTCAACAATTTGAATTTGTATTTACGCATAAAATAATTATGAATTAACATGGATACATAATTTAGGAATATATATATACTGTTTACTTGAATTATATAAGATTAATATTGAAATAAATTGGTGTAAAGAGAGAGAAATCCCAACCTGAAAGTAAAATGGAGGCTCGGAGAGATACCTTACCATATGTCTGAATGTGTTCATCACTTGAACTTAATATTCTAGTTAACCAAATTAAATATAAAAATTACTTAAATAAGAACCTTATAAATATATATTTTATTTAATATGATTTTATTATGTTAATTAATTTCCATATTTTGGGTTATAATTTATTAATTTTTCATTTAGAGAGTGTTCGGTTCATGGTTTCATCGTCAGTTTGAATGTGAATAATTATGGAAGATAATGTCAAATTGGAATAATTATACAGAAGTGAAATTATATATTATTTTTCCATTTTGGAAATCTAAATGGTTCTATATGTCATTTTCATCTTCAATAATATAATTATTCATTTGATAAAACATTAATGATAAATGTTTAGATTATTTTTGGCAATTTTTCGAACATCAAAATCAAGTTTTGTTTTGGTATATAATATTATAGATCTATATTAATTCCAAAAAATAAAAAACATGTAATAAACCTTTAAAAATATTTTTTATCTATTATACTTGTTTTTACTATCCTTGAAGGTGATAACGGAAAATGAAAAATCTTCATCTTTAAAGGCGGTGAATCGAGAAACAATAGATGATATATTGATTTTTTAGAAAAAAGGAGAAGAGAAGATATTTGATAATGGATAATACATTATCCAAAAAATATTAATTTATATGTATAATACAATAGTTATAATTATTTTTTGGATAGGGTATTTGAGGATATGATAGAAGTAATAATTAATCTAAAAGATAAATCATGTGGATTTTACCTCTGGAATATCGTCTCCTTGAGAACCTCTTTACGGAACATGGGTTTGGTATTTTTTGTATCAAGAAGATCATGGACATGGGGAAGAGGATTGGTAATTTAATTGGTATAAATTTAGAAAATATAAAAAGCTTAGGAGGTCTGAGGAAAATGGGTCGGAGGGGTGGCATTTATAAGGAAGGGGAGGGGTATTTTGATTCTTTAATAAATTTGACTATTATTTTGGCTCCAGACTATCAATAATATTTATTATAATGTATAAATATAGTAACTAGAAAATTTTAGTGGTAGATTATAGAAACATGCATAATTATTGAATCAATCATAACTCCAACTTTCTTTATTTACATATAATGATATATATATAAAATTATTATATTTCACTATTCACCAAGAAATCATAAAAACTTTAGAAAAATACCAAAAATTAACCTTATCCATTTTTTGACATGTATATACAAAAAAATAATACATTTCGTAAATATAGTTTTCTAAATATGATAAATTAAATTTATATTTAAAATCAACAATTAGTTAATAAATACTGATTTTAATATTATAACTATTTTTATGATAGTTTGAATAATTAATTAAGATCTCATACATTAATTTTATAATTATAAAAATTTATAAGGATAATTTATGAATCTATTTTATAATAACAAAATTTTATTTAAAACATCATATTAATTATAAATTTGTAAATAAACATTTACATTTCACAAAAATACGAACACTTAATTTATCATTTTTAAAACATTTATTTACTTATTCCATGACATAAGTATATGATATTTTTGATTATATGATACCTCAAATTTATTAATACATTCAAATTATAGAATAATGTTTTATTATTAAAAATAATTTTTTATAAATATTTATTCATGGGAGCATTCAATCTTGCAGATCGAGCAGATCCAAATTATCCAATTATTATTATATTATGTTCTATTCACTATCCTTCTGAAATATTTTTCATTATTATTAGTTTTTTTCTTACTGATGTATAAGATTTAATTTAATTGAATATTTTTAAATTAGGTTATCTATGTCATATATGATCTTTACACTTCGTGATAAAATTATATGAATTTCAATTTCATTGAAAAAAATAAAGGGTCATTATATTCTACCACTTATGAAATTTCACCCTCAAAATTCCATTATATATACTAAAGAGAAAAGAGTTGAGTTTACTTCTCCTTCATCATTTATTACATCTCCCTTATATCCTCTCCACATTTATTGTTTCCCACTATACTTATACCCGATGAGTATTCCTAATGCATAAAACCATATCATAAGGGTCCAAGATCTTCACTTGGAACTCATCGTAAGAGTGATCATTTTCTAGTTGTACTACGTATTATGCCAAAAAATACGAGGGTTGTTTTATGTACTAATTAATGAGGGATACATTGAATACATTATTACCTTGAGATAGGTTTCTTGGAAGTGCTAGTTCATATGCCACAACTCCAACACGGTCAAGAATCTCAAGGGGGCAGATATACCTAGACATAGATTTCATTTCTTCTCAAATCAAGTGACTCTCTTCCATGAATATATGCTAAATATTACCTTGTATGAAACCTCAAACTCTAATTATTGTCTATAATTATCTTCATATCTCTTTTTTTAACTTTGAGAAACATTGATTCATTGCTAAATGGATTTCACTTTTTAACCATTTCATCATCCACATCAGGTCCATGTAGCTTATGTTTAGCAACATTATCATATAATACTAGTGTTATCTATATTTTCCCATAAAAGTATTCGTATGGATGAATTTATATTTTTTATTGGAAACAATTATTTTATTATAACTCGATTAGTGGAACTTGTTGATCCCATCGTCCTCTAAAGTCCATTAAAGATTCTCTCAACATGTCTTGTAGTGTCTCTATAGTCCACCACTACTAAAAAACATGGATTATCCAGTTTAGGGAATAAAACATTCTAGCTAAAATTGCTATTAAATACTACCTTTATCAGTGCTATAAATAGCTATAATAAAGGGCCCCATTTAACAGCACAGTTTTTAGTGCTATTAAATTGGGTGTTTAAATGAGCTAAAAATAGGATGATATAGAGGGTATATATTAGTAATTTATAAGATTCAATAATATAGACCATCCCATTATCACGTATGTCTTACTACTGCTGATATATGGGATATTTCAAAAATAATTATATTTAATTAAAAATAATATTATAGTATATAAATATTATTTTATTAGTAGAAATGAAATATATATTTTTAAAATAAATTTTGGATAATGTAAATACGAATTTATATTTAATATAAATGATATTTAGCAAAGTTAAATTAAAAAATAAATAAATAAATTATTTTAAATCAAAACTTTTCTAATTATTATCATGTAATAGTAATTTAAATTCAATTTGATGATAAGAAAATTAAAAAATTATTAAAATATCTAAAATATGTTGGAAACATAACAAAAAACTCAAAAAAAATTGAACTGTCTATCTGTTTGGGGTCTACCACATTTCAAATCAAAGCCTCTGAAGAGGTCTATGCCCCACATGACGTAGGATAACCTCTGTCACATTTTTCAAGAACCAAAAGTCTTGCATGTTCTTAAATTCTCTATTTGTAGTCCGGGAACCCAAATTTATTTAACATTTGATAGAATGTCATCCTTTTATTAGGGGATATTTTTGTATTTTTCTGGTGGGATTAATGTTATTTCCATGAATTACATTCAAATTTATATTATGGTCACGAATGTTTATCAATTTTCACAATTTACTTGTATTTATAACAAAATATATTCTTCTTTTTTATATTTACATATAATAAATCACACTCATAAATTTATATATCAACATATTTACATAGGTCTGTTATTTTAATTATATATAATAAATATTATAATTAATTTTATTACTCTTAAAAAAATATCCATTTTTTACCTTATTAAAATGCATTCATTTGAGTATGTGACTTATATATATATAGGTTTCTGTGTATTAATAAACACACACATATAGATATATTTATATTCTAATGTATATAAAGTAACATTGGTATATAATATATTTAAATAAATATACTTTTGTAAATATATATGAAAAATTTCTTAATATATACAAATAAATAAGAAAGTCATTAAATATAAAATAGAATATGCATGTCAAAGAGGTATATAAAGTAAATTCATATAAGGGAGGTCATGGGATTGAATTCCAAAATACATAATTATTATGTGTATCCTTTTAGTGCTCAGAAAGGGAGGTGGGGTGTGTTATGGAGGATGGGTAGTGTAAATCACTGAGAATTGTGGTTGTAAGCACATAGGAGGGGGTTCGGGTCCCTGAATAGTTGATTTTTTCTTTATTTTTTAATAGTGTTTTTTTACATCTTTAAATGGATCCTTTTAACAGTGCTAAAAATGGGTTGTCAAATGAATTGATTAATAGTTCATAAAATAACAGTTAAATGAACACTTTAATAGTTCTCAAAAATCTCTAATAAAGGTTTCCATTTATTGTAAATTTTTAGTGTTGTTAAAGCCCCACATTTTAACACTAGTCATAGTATTAGCTATTTTTTTTCACCGAGAAAACACTTTTCTAGCATAGTTAATGACATGATTTGCAATATTTGACTCGGATTAGCCATCATTTTGACGATAAGATGATGTACTAAATTTTATCTCAATTTTTAGAGAATATTGGAGGCTTTTCCATAAAATAGAGGTAAATCATAGATCAAAATTTTATATAATCGATAACGGTACTCCAACCATCCTCACCACTTCTCTGATCAATATTTGTGAAAGTTGGCCAAAAGATAAATGATCTTCAATTGAAATAATGTGATCATTAATTATGAAAAAATCTATAACAACTTGTATAAAATTATTTCCTTTATATATCAACAAAATTATGGTGACAAAGTCCATGGGGATGTTTTTTAGATTACATGTAGGTAAGGGTAATGGTTTTATCATAAACTTATACTTGTGCCTTTCAAAATTCACTTTCTTACATACCGTCACCTTGATGTTTAATCAACAGTCCCTTTATTAATTTTTATCCACCAAATAATGCTCTCAGATACCTTAATATAACATTTTTCTCCCAAGGTGGATAAAAAAGGTTGATCTATGTGCATCATTCAAAATAATTTTTTTATATTTTGATTCTATGATACACATTTTGATGAACTTAATCGTATGAATCCTACCTCAACAATTTAGAACTATGAGAATTTATTTTTTTCGATAGCTTATAACTTCTTTTGAATTTCCTCATCACCACTATGAGTATCTTTTATCTTATATAAATGAGATGGTTGAGTAATGATTTGAGAAAGGATTGTTGATATTATATCCTTGATGATTCCTATTTCCTTCCATTTCATGTCTAATAATATTGGTTCCTTTTCAATTATAATCATTGAAAATGTTGTAGGATCATTTTTACTTAAATAATTTTCCACATTATTTATATTACTAAGATGGCAGTGGATTAAAAAATCATAATCCATGAAGTGTTATAACTATCATAATTGGTACACATTAATATCCTTCTTTTTGAATATATAATTGAGTATCTAATGATTAGTATATATTTGAGATTTATCGAAATAGATATAATGCTTTCAGATTATCAATTTGAAGATAACATCATCCAACTCTAGAACATGCATGTGATGATTTTTTTCATGAACTTTTATTTTCCTTAAAGTGTAGTCTATAACATTATTTATTTTTAAAGATTAAAAAACGTAATACATTATTTGAAGAAACAATATATACCACAAAGGGTTCCCCACATTTCATAAGTGTAAGTAATAGTATAGTGATATGCCACATTTTTAACTTGTTAAAGCAGTCTTCCCATTCAGTGGTCCAGAACAAATTTACTTTATTTTTATTTATTTTATTTACTGCATTTGAAAATCAGGTTATGTACATCAAAAATATTCATTAATATATTGTTATACAAAGTAAACTATAAATATCTGTAACTGACATTGGTTTTAGACACTCCTTGAATGCATTTATTTTTCAAGAGTCCAGATGTATCCCTTTCTTAGTGATAACAATCCATAAGAATGATACTTCTCCATCCAGAACTAAAATTTACATTACATATCATATAGTATCCCCCTTCACAAATTCATTTTACTATTATTAAAATCATCCTTGTGTTCCTACTTGTTAATAGAGTAGATTATAATATCATATGTACTGAATACCACATATTATTCTATTTAATATATAAAGACTCTATTCATTAAGTCTATGAATATTTGTCGACAATTAGTGAGTCTGAAGAGTGTCATTCTGAGCTCATAGATTCTATAACATATTAGAAAGGATCTATTGAGAAAATCTTCCTTATTCACCTTTAATTGGTCATATCATGACTTAGGTTACACCATAGATATAAATGAGGATCAAAATAGTTGATCGATAAAGTAATATATATATATTGTAGGGGATTCTTATTCATTATCATCATTTTTTTATCATTATAATTATTGAATAGAAAAATTGATCCATTCATATTCTAGAGGAAGAGGACTTGCACAACCCATTGGGAAGAACTGAGGATTATAAATCCATTGTCCATATTTCATTTTTATTGCATCTTCGGATATTCTAACACAATGTTGCTCATTCGATAATGAATATTTTATTTATACCGAGATCTAGGAAAAATTTCAACAGAGAACTCAAACTCTTGGTCATGGGGATGATCGTGATATTAAAAAGACGCATTATAGTAGTAAATAACAATTGGAATGTAATCAGGAATGATCAACTCTTTTTCATAATCATTTATCATCATATGATTTCCCTTATTAAAATTATCGACAATTGAGGCAATATTTCGGAAGGAGATTCATCCTCATCTTTATAAATGAACTGAATTAGGGGATGCCTTGGGATCTAAAGAGTGATATCCCTTTCCCGTTAGTTTATATAGTATTTTAATAAATAATGCCAATACACGAACAATATATCATCAAACTATACTAAAGGATGAAAGATAATATTATCTCATAGGTTTAGTCCAAAAAAATAGCTAGGGATGGGTTATATAGTTTAGATATAGTAATTTTTGATTTTTTTCTCACAGAAAACGTGACCTTTATATTCTGAGGTTGTGTATTAATATTACTTCTAAACATACATGATATTAAAGAATACGTATAACTAGACTCAAATAGTAAATTCCAAATTTTTGAATGAATAAATATCCTTTCTATCTTGAAATCATTTTTAGGCTCCACCTTAGCATGTAGTGATAGAATTTCACCTTGCTTACTTCTATGGAGGTTGTTGTTATTTATTTCCACCAAGAAACCTTATTTTTTGGAAATGGATCACAAAACACCAATTTTCATTGCAATTGAAACACTTCATATCATGATGACTATGGATATAATCATCAATTTATTCTTGCACATCTAAGGAATTCTTCACTTCCCTTTGGAAAAAATAATTATTGTTCTCCACTACTCTATAGTTGAATCATTTCCTAGTACCCTTCTGAAAGATCACATGATGATTCATCCCTCATTTTGACATGTGGTATGTTTTGTTTTTGATCCTTAAAGGGATTTATCTATTGATTCTCCCATATTAAACTCTATATTCATTTGTCTTATATATGGGCCCTAAGACCACATAGCATCATAAATCTCTATATCAACATTTAGAAGACAACATAAAATTTACTCATATATTTCAATTTATTGAATCTCAACGGGTTTTTATAGGCTTGACATTAATCCAGTAAATAATCAATTCACATTTCTTTTACTGTTCATGAAAATCTCATAGACATATAATGTATATCTTGTGAGGGATTACTTCATACACTCTGATAGACTTGTCATCCTTTTTCTTTAGTTTTAGCAACTCTCTTTCCATATTGAGATGGAGAGTTTGAGGAAACTATTTATTGAAATATATTTTCTTGATTCCTCCATATTCTATGGAATCTTTTTCCACCATATATTTCATGTTTCATATCAGTTTCCACCAATGATAATCTTCCCCATCAAAATGATATACCTCCAGTACATATTTCTCTTTTTCTAAGAATTATAGGATAGAGAATATATTCTCAATGGATTTAATATATTGTTCCATAATGAGGGGATGCAAATATCCCCTACAGATTAGAGGCATTTTTCAGATAATGTATTTGAACAAAATATTCAATTGTTTAAGAGAATGATGTTATTCTATGTTATTTAAATTTTTATTAATATCATGAGAAAGTTAAGCCCGTAATATAATGATGTTTTGAGATATCGTTTGCATCAAATTTTGAATTTCATTATGAAAATCGTCAAATTTCCCAACACAATGATTGTTGTAATGTGTTATCATATTTCTGTCCACTAACTTATAAAAATAAATTGAAAATATGGGGGGCTTGAATATATTGATTATAATAATTTAAAAATGAATGTTTATCCATGGTGATATAATTTTCCCAAAATTCATAATAATGATTTATAATAATTATGAAAAAAATTACTAGTCTATGATATGATATAAACTATACATTTTATTTCTTATTTTCATATTTGTGACATGATTTTAAGCATAATTTACTATTATATACCATCAATGGATTGTGATGTCTTGTGTCTTTTGAATTCGTGGTACAAAAAATTGAAAACATATATATAGATTACATCATATTTATATTAGAATTCTCTTTTAATATCGTAAAATCATTTGATATCCAATATCTATATAGGATAACCTCTGTAATACAAATACAGATGGGATGAGATAAAATCCATGTAACGGAATGAACATGGAAAAGAAGCATAAAATATAGTTCAAAAGAACAACATGATAATATAATAGGATTTCTACATGATTAAACATTTATATGAATATTATAAAAACATACAATGATATGATCATGGAAACATAGGAATCTGGAGGTAGTATATAACATGACATAAACCTGAGTCGATTATAATTTCCAAGACTATATAACATTGTTGAAAATGTCCCATAATTCATTAGGTTTACTCCGAAATACCATACATGATCTCTCTTCATAGAAAACATTACACAATTCATTACTGTGATATCTAGTATGAACCAACAAAACATGTTCACACATATGTGTTATATATAATCAATCAAATATAAGGAATAAACGTAATGGTTTCCAATGGAATAAAATTGGTATCATAATCATGTCATAAGGCATAACCAATGGGCGCATCATAATGATGTCCAAAAAAGAAAGGATTGAAATAGTACATCGAAATTAATAATGATAAATAGAAAAAACTCATAAAAATTTAAGTCCAAATTAATAGAAAACATGTAAATAAAGTATTTAGGAAACATTATAAATGATCCACTTTTGTGAGGTTTAAGGGGAAATACTAAACATGTGTTAATGAGGATAAATGCATAATTTTATGAATGAAATTTTTGAAATAAGAAATTTTTGATAATATAATGAGTAATTTATGGTTGATTAAAATATTATTTAGAGTGTACTTGAAAATGGGTACGAAATAGGGAAATTCTCTTTAATTGGGATTGCCTATTGAGAGGAATTGAGAAGGGAACTTTAAAAATTAAGTATTTTTCCATAAAAAATAATAATTGACCTAGATATAAAATTTTGGAAAGAATAAACATATTTTTAATGTATTATATAATAATAAAGAAGAAATAAATTGGTTTAAATAGAGATAAATCACAACCCAAAGGTAAAATATTGGTTTGGGTAGATCTGTTACCTTATTTTTAAATGTGTTCAACACTTTCTGTTAATGCCATGAATAATAAAATTGTATCCATTAATTACATAATTAAAAAATATCTATAGATATATTTTATTTGTTATAATTATATTATGTTCATTTATTTTCATTTCAATGAGTTGTAAAAATTAATTGTGTCATTACAAGAGCATTCATTTCATGGTCTTAGGGTCAGTTCGCTCGTATATAATTTTTGAATTTTTTATCAAATTGGAATAATTTAATCTAAGTGAAATTAGATGGTATTATCTCAAATTAAAAAATATAAGTTATCCCATATACCATTTTTTTCAAAATGAAGATGATTAATTTGACAAAATTTTAATGAAAAGTGTTTAGATTTTTTGGTTGTTTTTCAATCAACCCTAAAAACATGTTTATTATTTAATATTAAGAATATATTTTAGTTCCAAAACATAAAATAAGATATAAAATACATATAAGACCAATGATTATAAATTATAGTGGATTTATAACTAACCTTAATGGAACTAGTAGAAAACAAAAATTAATTATATATGAAGGAGGTGAATCGACAATTCAAAGAAGAGGTTTTCATTTTGAAGTTAAAATTTAATGATAAAAGATTTGATTATGAATATTCTATTAGAACAATAAAATTATATAATATATATGATAATGAATTATCATTATATTTTGGATTGTGTAGGTGATGATGAGGTAGAAGAATGAATTAATTTAAAATAGAAAAGAGTATTTTACCTCTTGAATATCACCTCCTTGAGAACCTACACATGGAAAATGGGTTTGTCTTTTTTGGAGACAAAAGCTCTTGGATGTGGGAATAATAATGGGATGTTAATTGAGTAAAATTAATACTTGTTACAAAGCATATGAGGTGTGAGGATAAAGGGTGGTGAGGGGTGTTATATATAATGGGATGATAGGGGTGTTTCTGTTTATTTAATCCATTTGTTTATTATTTTGGCTAAATAATATCACGAGTTCTTATTACTATGTCTAAATACAAGAAATGTAGAATGTGAGTTTTATATAATCATCACTTACATCATCCATGACTGAAACATGACAAAAAATTTCATTTATTTAGTTATAATGATAAATACTGAAAACTATCGCATTTCTCTATTAACCAAAATTCAAATATTTTAGAATAATTCGAAATTATTAACCCCTAATTTTATTAATTATAGATTTCCAAAATGGACTTCATTCTTTATTAAAATTATGTTAATATAATAAATTAATTTTTTATTTTAAATAACCATTTATTAAAAAAACTCGACTTTAATATTATAATAGATTTTATAACAAATTGAAAAATTAACTATAGTCTCATTCATCATTATAATTATAATACAACATTATATAAATTTAATAATATATTTTATGAAAATGAGTTTTCTTCTAAAACATTATACTGATTATAAAATTATAATTAAACATTTATGTTTCAAAAAAATTATAACACATGATTTTTCATTTGAAAACATTAATTAACTTCTACCATGATATAAATATATCATATTTTCATTTATAAAATAAAAAACTTTATTTATACTTTATTCATCAAAATGAGTTTTTTTCACATTATGTTTTATTTCAACAGCTTTGTTTATGGTTTCAGTCATTCTAGTGGATCGAGAATATCCAAATTTTTGTATTCTTATTATTTTATTTTCATTTTATTAACCCACTGTAATATTTTTAATTCATATATGATTGTTTTTTATTAATATATCATTTATCATTTACTAGAATAATTTTTTTGGGTTATCTATTTGATAAACGTGATTTATACTACATGAGAAAATAATAATAAGGAAAATTTCATTAATAATCTTTATGGGTCATTAAATTTAAGCACACAAATAATAAACTAAAAAATGATTTTCATAACTCCATATTTCATTAATGGGAGATTTCCATTTTCATACCACCTAAAACACATTTTATTCTGGTTATAATATGATGCATAATCATCAAAAACTCATTTTATACAATCTCAATATAAATAATAATTATTTCGTAAAATTTAAATTCATAAGAGGTCAATGATCTTCAATATAAATTATCATCTAATAAAAAACACAATTTATTTTACTGCAATGATCCTAAATAAAATTTGTTGTGTACCATGCTTAATGGGTGATTCTATCTTCATATGTAACCACCAAATAATCCCTATTCTTTCTCAAATTCTATGTTATGTTTACCAATTGTAGGGAACTATATTTAAAGGAGACTATTATTTATTGTATCCCATTCCATGGCGTAATTCACGTCTCATTACCTAATAATCTTAATAATTTTTTTTACCATTGACCAACTTCACATTGAAAAATGTAAATATAATGTGTTTTATTTTTCTATTTGAATAAAACATACCTCTAAATATCTCTTCCATGTATATAATACATCCCTCATGTAACTCTAGTTTTGAATATCTATATTATAATAGAGGGTGAAATATTATATAATTATCCATTATCGAGATTTTCCTCTATTGTATATCTATTTTCTCTTTGGAATGGATACCACCAATATTTATATCCTACATCAACTGAGCTATTATTTTAAAAAACTGCTCAGTTCCAATTCTATCATTTCTATGTTAAATATGTGGGAGGATATTGTGCTCTTGGTGCCTTAAATCATGAGATTTATTGTTTCCTATATAAAAAACCATTCTAAATAGTCATATTATATATAATGCATCATGCCTGAATGACTTATTTTTTCTATTGATTTTTGATAACCCCCTTCCAATGGATGAGGGGGAACCCTTACAAGCCCGTATGCTTTGAGATTACATGACTCATAGGACTTAGAAGAAATATCCAGATATTAACTACATTGAAATGCTCTTCCACATCATACACATCATGATATCATCTCTCCAACATCACATGGATGTTCAGATAGGCTTCCCATGCATGAAGATGCTAGTCCTAATGGTAATGTCATACCCTCTCATTATTCCACATCTGTTAGCTTCTACACTGGTGAATACACATGCTCTGAATCCAAATCTAGATTCTATGCCTTGTACAGTCTTCCTAGTCCATTAAGCTCAATTTTAGGTTTCCCAAAAGAGTTGAGGGGGGCCTAAGGCCATAACGTGGCCCGAAGGCCTTGAGGTACCATGAAATCCTTACTGGACCAAGGGCCTCGGGTGGGCCAAAAGCCTCAAAGTACATGAGGACCAAACTGGTGGCCCGATTTCCGAAATGGTGTATACATCCAACTAATATAGTACCAAACAATAATGTTATAATGTCTTCTACAGAAATGGATACATTTCTACTATAGTACTTCTATAGTACCTGAAACTATCTCTCCACCTGGGATTGAACTCAAGTCTCTTGGATGCACTTGCTGAGTCCTCACCCACTGGGATGAGGCTCTTTTTCTAGATGAAGCATCATGGAAATCCTCAATTTATATATCATAAAAACCAAATATAAAATCTCTTAAGGGTATATTCTATAAATTATAATAACCATTATAATTATTTGTATTTTTCCTTTGATATAATATATAAGGACTCATCCTAAAAAAATCCATAAAAATGAATCATTAGACCAAAATTCATATACTTGAATTCGTGAAGAAAGTTTAGGTTTATAGTTTTATATAAATATGTAATTATTATTTTATAAATTAATATTACATCAGAATGTAGAAAATTACACTAAATATCCATATTCCTTACAATATGAAACTTTTACGATAATGTTTGTTTCCTTTTCATGACATATCATATCAATTATCATCTGAACCACATATATTTACATATTCCTTCTTAAAACACTATGAAAAATAATTAAAAACATGATATGGTAACAAAATTTTCATTGGTTGAAAAATAAAAATAAATAAACCCATAAGTCCAATACTATATTTTGTAAAAAACATTTTATTAATAATCATTCATCTCAAAATAATCACGTTCATACCCAAGAAAATTAAATTAAATACCAACAGATTTCTGTTAAACATTTCATAATAAATAACAATATAAAAATATAAATCATAAAGGTTGTATTATTATCATGTAAAATTAATGAATACTTTTTCACCATGATATACATGTCACCCTTATGAAGTAGCATGAAATTCCCTCTAAATATATTCTCATTATCTTACTTTATGAAATCATAATATTTTCAAATTGACACATTGAATGAATACTTAAACCATATTGCTAAATTGAGACATAAGTTTCATTTAACTATTAATACCAGCATTATAAATGGAATAAGATACTAGGTAAATTCATATATACAATTAATAGAAACTAATAACCTGTTAACTCCATCCCTTAACCTAAGGTATTGTAGGGACATATCAGGATCATACATTATCATGATCTAAATTTGTATCAACCATGAATATGAGTTATATTTTGATTACACATCTTTATATAAAATTAACAAAAACCATAACATAATTATAGGACATGAGATCCAATATTTTTATAATTATTTTACTAAAACTATTATTTACACATAAAATAAAAAGTTACGAATATTTATGTATCTATGAGATTTAAAATTATTTTTGAAAATACATAGAAAAAAGGGAAGGTGGGTTCCAATTGATATAAAAAATGACATATATTTAGGGAATCCAGACTTAAAATAATTATTATTATGGTGGTAAAAACTATTTATTGTGTATATGTTAAAATCAATCTTTCCTTTATTATTATTTTTTTGAAAATGTTATGTATAAAATATGTAAAAATATTCCTTTTAAAATGCATTGAATGATATTAAAAACTGATAGAGAATGTCTTTTAATGTTCATGGATTTATATAAAAAGACATATATAAAATTATTTTAATAATATTTACATAGAATAGAAACATTTAAAAAGTTATTGTTATATGGTTTTAAAATGATGATTTTAATGTAAAGTGTCCCTTACCTTGTGTATGACTAATCTTTTACGTTATTTACCTTCTTAAATAAGAAGGTTTTTAAATTATTTAAATTTTTAATAACATTTTTCCTATTTATTACCCTCTTTATTTTATTATTTAATGATGTTATATAAAATTACATAATCTATTATGTTCACATCCGAAATTTTAAAGATATTTGGAACATATGTCCAAAATGGATTTGGTAGGTTGAATATAGTAAAATATTTCATTATTAAATCATATCTAGAATAATAATAATTACAAGATAGCCATTCTTATACATTAATTGTAACATTAAATCCCACCAGGAAATATAATTATAAAAAATGAATTATGTTACAATTATGGAGATAGTAGGTTGTATGTACTCAAGTTAACATTTTCTTTTTTTCAAAGAACATCTAGGAAATAACAAAAACTATAATAAAATCGTTCCATATTTATGATTATATTATAAATATAATTTCCTATAATTATATAAACTTATATATTCTATCCAGGTGATCTAGTGATGAGAAACAAATCAATTATCTTTATATAGGTGGTACAAAATTATTATAATGCACTTAATATCAGATTAATATATTATGTCTATAATTATAAACATCAACAAGAGGTGTTGATTGAAAAATAATTACATAGGTTCGTGAGATGGTAGTCAACTATAAAGATGAATAACGGTTTTATTTCCCAATTGTTGGATGTGGCGACTGATATATGTTATTTCTATAACATAATAATATATAAAATATATTAGATAAATATTTTATTAGTTTATCAGAGCTAAATAATATTTTATGGTGGTATAAGGAGAAATGAATGTGAAATAGGTTAGTTAGGACTTATACCTTAACCTCGGATAACATTAATGGTTTACACATTAATCATTCTATGATGGGTATTTGGGAAATACCAGGACCACTAATACATGGAGAGGGAATTTGGGGAGAGGCTTGGGTAGGAACTGGATAAAATAGATAGATCAAATGGTGTTAACAAGAGAGAATATGATGTTCCCTTTAATATGTTATGAAAAAAGACACACATGGAATTAATTAAATGATTAAATAATATATATATATATCAAAATCATGTAAATTTTCACAAAGACACTCCATAATGAATGAAATATTTATATAGTAAACAAATAAACTCAATATAATACTTTTATACATGTTTTTAATTTATATGAGGAAATATTTATTAGTTAAACTATATAAAATTCATTTTAACCTAAATGTGAGATGTTAAATTTTTTACAATTATAACATAATTATATGTAAAAATGAAAGACCAATTATAAAAAAATTAAAATTATGATTCATAATTATTAATCCATCATATCAGGTTAAAATTATATAGGTGTATTAAATTACATTTAATATAAGAACACAAACAGATGAATAATAGTTTTTAGGAAAATATCAAATCTAAGCAGTAAAATCATTTTACCTTGAAATATAGTAAAATATTTGTTTCTTTGAAACTTTTAGTTAAATGATAAGAATTATTTTAATTCATATTTTTCATAATTAAAATTGGAATGGAATATTTAAACAATCCCCTTAAATTAAATGACATAAAAATATATTTTTATTTAAATAAAATATAAATTTTCTTCTCAAAAGTACTTTTGGGTTTCAAAAAAAAAATACATTTCAAATTAAATTATTTTAATTTTTAAATATATATTTTTATTATCAAAACATATCTAAATATGTAAATTTATTTTTAGATAGATTTTAAAGGTTTATCCCAATGTTTAACATAGTTTTAATTTATTTATCCTAATTTCGGCGAAAAGTATTTATTTTGGATAATATTCATAATGATTAAAAAATTAATCTAATATATTACATTATATTATTAAAAAAATTCTAATATTTAATCAGTTTTTAAAAATTTATTTCATTGAATTTTCATTATTTAATCTAACTTTAACATCGGAATACAAGAAGAAAATCATTTTTTAGAAGAAATATTTATTCTTACATATAAAATGATCTTATCCAAAAATAAACTTTAAAATTTATTTAGATTACCTCAATTGATTTATAAATTACCTAAATTAACTAATTATTAATTTAATACATTTTAAAACAAAATGTATCTTTTTAAATTTACAAAATGAAAAGAAAAAATTCTAAAAACATAGTATTTTCACTATTCATTAAAAAACAACCCTTTATAAAAGTTATTAAAAATTCTTCATTTTATAATTTTGAAATTTTGAATAAAAAAGTTAAATTTTTTAAATTTTTATTTTAAAATGTGGTTATTTGGATTACAAATAAAAATATATAACACATCAAAAAAATTAGTAAGATTAAAATGATTTCCTTTTTCATTGAAAAATTACTTCATATTATTATCCTGATTATATCTCTATAAAATATAATTAATTAATATTAATAAGGAATATACCCATTTATATAATATTGAATTAGTTTTTTCTAAAATCTGATGGTCAAATGTTAAGACTCTTGAGTTGATAAAATTCAATTATTATATCCAAATGTATATTACGAAATTTTTATTCTAAAAAATGACTTTTTTATTATATTTTAAGAACTGGAGATTTTATTTTTTCAAACTGTGTATATTATTTTTAATTTTTGACTAAATATTTTTTATTTTAATAATATCCTAAAAAATATTATAAGGAAATTAATTAGAAATTTGATTAAAAATCGTTAATATTTACAAATAATATTTTCTTAGAAAATAATTTTTCATTATACATTATAATATAATTTAAAATTTTAAAACCAAAAAATATACTTTAAATTTTTATAGTTAAAATTATCTTTTTGATTTAGAAAATTTTTTTATAACAATATGAATGTTTGGTTTTTCTCTAAAGAGATATATTTTTAATAGATTATTAAACTGTACCATTTTTAAAATACTCTAATATTTGTCACATCATCATGATAAGATTATTAATTAAAATTTCATGAAAAATTTTTCATGATAAAAATGTATATAAGAGTAAAATTATTATTAAAAATATTATTTTGATTTTAGAAAAATCTCAACTTAATATTTTAAAAAATATTTAATCCTTTATTCTAATAATAAATTTTTTTTATTTTATTTTAAAAATGTTTAATTTAATTTTTAAATTTATTAAATTCATATAAAAATATTTTTTAATAATAAACCAAATAATTTCATTACTGTGGAAAAAATTGATATTTTTATGTTCAATGTAATTTTTATTCTAAAAATTTAACTTTTATTAAAAATTGTTTTTACACATTATGTGTTCCAATTTCAAGATTATTTTTTCTCATAGAAAGAAAATTTATTTATTAAATTTTATCTTATATTTTGAATATTTTGTTCTCACATGTGTAATTTGTTCCAATATAATTTTTATTCACAAAAATCAATTTATTTAGTTAATAATTCATTAACTAAAAAATAAGCAAAAAATATAATTGGAAACATGTGCTCTCTTTATATTTGGAAGCTGTATTTTTAAAAAATCTATTCCCTCTACATATAGAAGGGGACTTCCACCTTTCTTTCAAGTTATCTATAAACACAATAATTAACCTTGATATTATACCAATATAAATTTCCATAATATTTTATTACATGAACTAAATCCTGTATTCATTGTAAATAAGAATATTTCTCCCATTTTCATGAAGTCCTCAAAGGCTGAACAAATATTCTCAACATTACTACTAATCAATAACTGACCTTTTTGGTTCTATCAGTGACATAAAAATGTAATTTTTTCAGTTATAAATAATTAAATAATTTCTATTTTAATAATTAATTTTACTATATTTTTGTAATAATCCTTATCCACTATTCCCAATTTCACATAGAAAAATGAAAACGTTTTTCATGAAAATGTTCGGGTTACCATCTCCTTGAAGTGATGTGTTCATTTTTTACAAAATTTTATATAGAGAGATATCAAAAGGAATAGATAATGCATCAAAATGATACTTCTATATTTATTAATATTCTAAAAAAATTAAAATATAAGATATTCTATCAGTTCTATAAAATAATAAAACACTATTTATTTGTATGTGAAAACTAAAACTTCTATAGAGAAAAATATTCTAGTTTTCATCATCAACATACATAGATAGATATAAAATATATTTGATGAATAAATAATTTATTTAAGAGTAATATATTTCAATAATATGGTTCTTAAAATTTTAACAAAACATATATTCTTATTATAAAGTAATCTACTGATACTGGTAAATTACCCAAAAAATGTTTGTTAGATAATATGTATAAATGAACCATTATTATAGTTTCCAAAAAATTAACATGGGATTTAATAAATGAAAAAAATTATTTTAATATCATATATAATCTTTTAAACATTTTTTTTAAATAATGTGGTTTTACACACCAATATATAACACATGTGAATCTATCAAAATTACTGACACCTAATAATTAAAAAAAACATTAACCATAAAATTAATGTATAATAAATTATTATAATTAATGATTGTAAATTTTAATTAATGCGAATATGCTTTTGAAATATGTGATAATGATTGATATGTTTATGATACATGAAGATAATTTTCTTTCACAGAAATCTAGGGTAATGTAAGGGTACCTTTTCTCAAAAATTACTTCATTAATAAATACTTTTATTTTAACCCTACCTTAATTAATAAGGTATTTATTAACAAAATTTCAGACAATAAAAAATGTTTCAATGTTTATTAATGATATAAATTTGATTGATACATAATCAGATAAAATTGTGATTTTGTGTCAAATTTTTTGTATTTTTTAAGGGTTGTTCTAAAGTAAACACCATTTTTTTGAGTAACAATTAATATTCTTGGATTTCAATCATACATGTTGGGTAATATCCAAACACTGATTTTATTATGTTTTATTTACACGTTATCTTTTGTGGGTTTATATTTTTATTACCTAAATACATATTAATTTTTTTCTTACTTCAAGAAATTTAATGTCCATATAGGATTTTTTTTAAATCAAATTTCATTTATTTAGGTTATAATGTTACATCATGAACACGATTCTTCTAAATCAAATATATTATAACTTTTAAAACATCATATTATATTAACTCTTCTCTATTTTTGAATGTGAAATATTTACTTCAAATACCCTTTGATAATTTTTTGTCCTAATATTATAAAATTTCTAAAATTAATTTTCATGCACATTAATAGTTCTATATCCATCATTTCTATATTACTTTTTTATAATTTCATTACGTCTAAATTTAAATAGAAAATAATGTTTTCCACTTGATAAATTCATATTTATATATATATTATTACACAAAAATGTTTTATGATCCTTTTTATGATTTTGTTTTTATGAAATTTAATTTGAAAATATTAATAAAGGATTTCTAATTGATAATAATATTTTTATAATTCCCTATTCATTTAATCAAATAAACAATTTTATTTTTATGGAAAAATTATTGACACTCCATTCCCTATATTATTTTCTAAATTTCATTTGTACATAAAAAAAGTAAATTTTGAAATCAACCTATAACACCATTTTTAAAGAAAATGTTAATAATGATTTATCAAAATTATTTTTATGGATGGTATTCCATTGCAATATGAACCTTAAATACATATATATATATATATATATATATCTGTTATAGTCATATGTTATGAATAACAATAAAATTAAATTTATTAAATACACTATATGGGTGATTGAGTTTTTAAAATCAAAAGATCTATTTCATGATGTTTTTTTGTGTTACCATTTGAAAATTGTATGATACCCATTTTATTTCAATGGGATTTCATAAATTAGTGAATGATCGATATATTATAGAACACATTATTAAAGATGATGATGGGTTGGTTCATGTAAATTCTTCCATTTATTTGTTTATGGATTTATATTTCATGAGATAAAAATGTGTCATCAGTTATTAAACTCGAGTCACTAATGCACTGTGATTTTTGAAACTAGTATCACTAATGGGTCGTAGGATTCTATATCTGAGCCAATATGTATTGGGTTATAGGATATATATTCCTAATACACTACATAATTTTTTTTATGGTTATGCGTGTACCAATGATTCATGAAATTGTATGTTTTAACAAATTCTCACATTTCAATGTCGTATTCCAATAATTATACTCCACTTCTCATGTTTCTTATCTCACAAACATAACCAATGGTACATTTCAATTCAGTTGATATTAAATTTCCTTAAATAATATAACATGCTCAAATATTATTATTCCATGTTCTTTTTAAAAACAGATTTCTCTTATTCCAGTATTTTCTCATATTATTGTGTTCTTAACCTTGAATAAATGATGTTTATTTTATCCATTATTGAGCATTTGAGATCACCATTTTCCTATGTTTTAGTTACCTAGGATATGAAGATGAGATTATCTTATAAAAATCATAAAAATTAATCTATTATAGTTTCAATGTATATGAATTTTCACAATTATCGTAAAATAAGATTCAAATATTCCTAATCCTAAAATATAGAGAACCTTATTTTTTTTGATTTGTAAATTATTTATGGGATGTAATTTTGAATATATGAAAATGATATAAAATAAATATATGTTTACCTTGGGGATTATTACTTAGTATTAATGGATATGTGTATTTTATGTGTTTCTAGCTTCAGACCCATATGATTAGGTTTGGGGAGCCTCAATATAAATCATAATTTTCATTCTTTACAGTATGTTTGGATGTGTGTTTCTGATGCTTTGGTTGGGGAGCGTGTGTCCATATTTTTCAAGGATGGAAACACTATTTTTTTCCAATCATTCTTGCTTTCCAATTCCAGACGACATCCATTCCTTGTTCGGGGATGTTTTCTCCTTCACTGAAATGGGATGATGGGATATCGGTTCTTACTTCTGTGGATTCCTCCTCAGAACTCATCACCTGGTCCTGGTCTCCCTTAAATATTGAGTCATGGTTCGTGAATCTCATTCCCAGTACCATAACATTGTGGACACCAGTTAATTACACTACTTCCATTAGGACATTCCATGGGGACATGACATGGTAGCAGCCTTCAGTCAGAGTCGATGACCACATCTGGCATGTCGGGGCATCTCTAGATGCATGGACATTGGGGAACCTGAACTCTTCATCATAAGAGGGGATCTCGAGAGTTCAAAACTAGAGGCATCCCACATCGAATGTGGGGAATCATATTCCGTAGGAATGTATCTGAGGTATTACTCAAATTCCCATCTTTAACACAGGGTATTCCACAATTTTAACGTCTAGGAGAGACGGTTACACAAAAGGCATATCTTCCAAGGTTTTCCTCAGGAATCTCATGTTTATCATGAGGTAGGCCGCAAGTTTAATGTCTTGCAGAGATAGTTATGCCAAAGGTTTGTCTTTCAAGGATTTCCTCAGAAATATCATGTTTATCACGAGGTAAGCTGTGAGTTTAACATCTTGCAGAGACCAAATGAGGTTGATCAGAATATCCCATATATACGGATAAGATTGGTACATCCATAGGACGGAACACCTGGAAGGTTTACCTTCTAGAGGGATCAAAACACTTAGTAAGAGCAGACCCAAGATGGTGTGTCCCAAAAAGGGAAGAGGCCACACCATGAAGGCTGATCCGGACACCACTATGGGCAGATGAGGGAGTGTACTCCCCAGAACGGGGGAACACTAGGGATTACCATTGACTAGTATTGAACCTCATGGATGTTTCCTACGTACCGGATGTAGATGACATAGATCAAAACCCACGTAGTTCGAAGGGGTGATAAATCATGGTGTACACAAAGGACGACGACCCAGAGACATGATGGGTATTACACAAGAATTGTGGCCTAAGTACTACTATGAGCAGTGAGGAAGTGGATGACATGATCCCCCCGGGATGTGGCGGCCCGGGTGAGAATCGGGATAGTTTATGGAGAGTTCCATGGAGTGGAGGTGGAATGAGATGATACCACCGTGAAGGTGATATTATTGTTGGTCTTGATCATTGAAGAGACTACCTACATATTCTCATGGCAGGGAATCAAAGTCTCCATAGTTTGGTGGGATGATAGGACTCCTGAAGAGGTTTCCCGTGAGAATAGACACATGTATGGGACCTGGAGGAAGTAGAACCTCCGGTATGATGCATGATTTTCCTGAAACACATGGGATCGGGGGATAGATCCGGATGAGACATGGGTGATGGGCTTGAAATTCATGGAGGCTTCCTACGTATCCCTATGTGGGGGAATCCAAGAATGTGTAGTTCATATGAAGATGAATTTCCATTGAATGGGGACTTCAACGTCATTCCACCGATTGAGGTTGACAACAGCTTACCGCTGAATGGGGGAACAATGGCTTACAAGTGATTGAGGTCCACAGTTTAACGTCATGGTGGAAGGGGGTGAACCGACATGACAGACGTCCTAGGTCCCAGATAGATGCTGGGATTGAACCTCAAGGAGGATTCCTATGTACCTCACCTTGGTAAGGATCAAAGTCCTCATAGTTCAGGATGGTGGTCTGGGGCTTATGTGAAGATGTTTCTCGGGTGCCGCTATGGAGAGGCAATGGTGAATGGGGATTACACAAGGAAGATTCTCGGGTGCCTCAAGGGAGGGGAAATGGTGAATGGGGCCTACACAACGAAGCTTCCCATAATGTATTCCTCGTTTATGGCCATGAGGGAATCCCAACTCACTGGTGGGTTTAGGCCTTCGCCTTTGGGCTAGTGCACATGTGGGATAATGCCAAGGTCGTTGGAATCAGTCCGAACAAAGGGAGATGAAAAGTCTAAATCACATACCAGACATTTATAATGAAATGAGTGTAGTGTGGCGATGGAGGATAATTGTTAACCGTGTTTGAAACAAGTCATCCATATCGCATTAGCCTGAAACGGGGACACGCAAATGAGGGTCGACTACTGACAGTGTTTGAAACATAGGACCTGACTCCAAGTGTCTTCCAATGTCTTTTGGTGTGTTGGCCCATGACAGTAGGTAATCTAATGCGGCATGGGTCCTAGTTCATTAGGGGTTCCCTCTAGACATGGAAGTGTATGAAGATCTGAATTAAGGACATGCAAAGCAAGAGGTGGAGTGATGGAATGTTTAAATGGATTCCAACAATCTTGAAATTACACAACTATAATCGTGGCATAAGGTATCTTATTCTTAGAGCATAAGGCATCTCTTGTTTGGAGCAAGAGGAGTCCTATGTTTGGAACTTAGGGTGTTCTATAGTTTATAGTTATTTAGAGAGGACTATTAGGAATATGGTGTAATGCCCCTACCCCAGTTACCCAGAGTCGGTGCATTATTACATAACATTGGCATGATAACAAAAGATCATGTTTCGAAAGACTGATTAGTTTAGCTGCATTGGAAGTACTAGATACATACATAAAGTTTATATTACATCATAAATAGAAAACTACAAAAACATTGTTTCCATAGACAACACTGAGATCCCATAGACTATCTCTACAGGTCAGTCATAATATACTTCTTCGCAACATGGGAAAAATAAAACATAGAAAGTGGTGATCTCAAATGCTCAGTAAGGATAAAAATATAGAGGAAACTTTCATAAATAAGAATAAAAATTTAACGCATTGTATAAAATTAAATCAAATGCTGTTTCAACATAAATATCATCATAATATGGAAAATATAAATCAAAATAATGCCATTTACTTACTTTCATGGAAACTCTACTAGTCAAATAATCACATTCAATATCAATATCCACTTTCATAATGATGGAATGCATAATTCAAGACTTTCATAACCACATTATCAAGGCCTTATGCTAAGACTACAAATAAGATTTTGTCAAGGTATTGTGCCAAAACTCTAGTTTTTCAAATGAGACCTACTGATGCATCGAGCATCTATAGCGGGCTCCACCCGTCACATACTAAGTCAATGCATTCCTCATATGAAAAAGGTTTAAATATAACATAAACATTCGTCTTAAAACTTGCATATGTAATGTAAATACTTTATATATAAAACATTAATGGTTTAAAAATACAACATTCATAGTCAACCATATCACAAAACATTCAATACAATATGGAATTTTTGTATCATAAAAAATCAACATCAAGTAAGATTAAAATTCATCAAAGGATGTTGACATAGTTGAAATAAAAACCTTTTTTGAGTAATATATCTTTCTATTTTGAAATCATTTAATAAAAAAATTATTTTGAAAATATTCTTATAAGATTTCAAGGTAATCTTCGATGTTGTTATAATGGTGGAAAATATCCACACTCTCAATATAAGTTAAAAAGAGTCATTCTAACATTAATTATGTCAAAAATGTTATAAAGGACCTTGTTTGGAAAACGACAGAAAGATTCATTTTTAAACACCTTATAAAAGAAAAAAATGGTATATATGACATTATCCCATATTTTATAAAATATTAAGAATGTTTTGAAATACATTTTTTAGATACATGGATGTAGAAGATAAAGTGGTCCTAGTAGATACTTACGAGAAAACAACCTCGGATAATTAAGAGATTGTGCAATTAACCCTTACCTTGTACTTTTCCTTGGTCGAGGTAAGGTTAACCTCATGTATAATGTTTTAATAATTGTTATTAAATTATAAAATAATAATATACATTAATATGATATCATATATTATCTTTCAACATTGCTTTGTTAATAATATCTTAGTATTATCGTTGTTTCAGTTGTTAACTAATTTGTTATCCTTTATATGATTTGTTAAGTAAGTGATGTATGTTATGGATAGGATGTATCTTATTCATATTCATAATGATATAATGTTTCTAAACATTAATTTTAATCATCATGTGAAAATTATTCTTGAATGGATACGATGGGGAAGAAATCTCATGGCGTTCGTGGAGATGGTAATCTGTACGTACGTACGAGCGTCAATATGATTATTTTGATATTAAAATAATATATAACTAGATGTTATATAATATATACGGAAACATTATCATGTTATATTTATTATTTACATCAATTACACATCATTATTATACCAATCCAAATAATAATGTATCGAATAACAATTACACCACGACGTGAAGACGTTATGTTGTACATACGCACGTATGGTGACATGTCATTCATTGGATGGATAGAATAATGAATATGGTTGTACCATATTTATAATAAGATCACAGTATATATATGATAATGTATTTATTATTTTAGAATGAAAAAAAATAAATAGGAAGTGGAAGAAGAATGGAACTTAAAATAGGTGATGCAATATTTACCACTTCATCGGGTTCTTCCTTTTGATTTGATCAAAATGGATCCTTGGGTTGGTTTTCTGACTAATGTAATTCCTATAGGATACATGTAGGAAAATTTAGAGAGTATTTGGGCAGGGTTTTTCAAGGAAGAATGTCATTGAAGGTTTTACTTTTAGGGAAAGGGGAGTTCCCTTTTATAAGAGGGGTTAGGGGAACCTTAGGAAAAGCTTGATGTATTATTTTATAATAAAATCATTTTCAGTTTATAATGGCTCCATTGTAGATTTTTTAAATTATATGGTGGGGATTGGTTTAACACCACTCAACCAATAGGTTTGAAATAGGATTGGGACACTTTATTTACTTTATCATTTAGATTTAACTCTTAGTTAAATAGTTTGACATTTCCATATCTCATTGTATTTTTATATTATATGGTTAATAAACATACTATATACTTGCAAGAAATACCCAAGTGGTTTATTAATGAGACACCTATCATTATATAAGTCATTTGGATAATCCATATATTTCTAGTAATAGAATTTCAATTAATAATAAAATATTTGTTTTAAATACTATTTTATGTCAATTTTGACAGTATTTGGTATTTGGATTTTTCTAAATTCATAAAAGCATTATTACTTCAAAAAAATTCATATAAATAGGGATATTTTCAATGTAGTATAACCACTTTTGGTATGGACATTAGATGCATAATTTAACTTCGTACAATGAGGATGAATGGTTGTAGAGTTTGAAATATTGTTTCCTTGATATAATGAAATGACCTGAATATTTTAAAAATAATATTTAGAGAAACCTTGCATTGGTTGGGTGTGTTGTAATATAGGGAACATTTTATACTTATATAAGATTATGGAAAAATTTCTATATTATGGTGGATCATACATATATATGAATTTTATGTATTGAAAATGGGTATCATGTAATAATCCATTATATGAAGTCCAGGTTCGTGTGGGATGGATCGAAGGATTATGCAATTTATGATACTTGGTATGGTGGCTTCTTAATAGTGGTAATAGGGTATGATATCCTAAAAAACACAATATTTCTTGATCTCAAAAAACATAAAAAAGTTAAATAAGTAACTCATGTAGTCAAATTCATGATATAATGACTAGAGAGTAGTGGGAGTAGAATTACCATAATAAATGGTGTAAAACTAAAGCCACGCTTAATCAAGGGATTTCGGTTGTAGTTGGATGGATCATTCAATAATCAATATAGGGATAACATATGGAGTTCATGAAGACCATTTCTATTGGACCAAAACAAAATCTATGGGATACTTGAGAGTCTCAAGGATTACCTATAGTATTCACCATCAAATCCTATTGGGGTCCCTTCAGATCAATAAATCTATTCTTGAAATTAGCTATAAAATATAGAAAAGAGAAGATTAATTTTATCTACAATAAAAAAAAACTGGGAGGAGTTAATTGAAACATGAAATTGTTTTTTTAGATATATAATGGTATAATGTAGGTTGGTGAAATAAGATATATTTAAAATGTTTTTGAAAATTTCATTGAGACATCATCATGTGCCTGATAGTATTTTTGTGTAGTTCGAATGAATAATAATAAAAGAAGGTTAAATTAAACCTTACAAAGAATGGTATTAGAGGTCAAGAAATTATTATGTAATCATGGTTATTGGTTAAGATCATTTATATTGAATTCATCGACCAGTTTATGGTCATACAAGTAGGACGTTTTACCAAATAATTTAATGATCATGTTGTTATGAAAAAATTTCATATAGTTCAACATCATGGGATAATGAATTATTTATGTAGTATAACATCAAGATATATGGAATAATTCTTCAATTAGTTTTAGTTAATGTAATGAGGACCTATTCCATAATTTTTAACATCATCTAAATAGTGATTTGGTAAACCCATATGAATTTATAAGAGATTATACATCATGAGTAGCATAAACTGTTTTTAGGTTTGGGCCTAGAATTTGATTTTTTAGAATCAGTATGTATCACATGAAATTATAATCAATACCCCCATATTTATTGTTGAAAGGTTCCCTATGTTGATATGTCTCTCACATGGGGAAGAGGTTATTTCATTTTATACACACATTGGATCATTTTTAATGACTATAAAATGAAGTGGAAAAGTATCCAATTTTAAGAAAGCATGAATAATGATTTGGATGAGGTTGAAATTATATAATGAGGTTAGGTAAATATTTCCATGTACACAGTTATTTGAGAAACATATGGATGATCAGGTAAACCCATGTACTTCAAACCCTATAAGAAGATATAGTTCATAGATTAATGGTAAGGATTTTCATACATATTGACCAAATTTCATAATGAATAATTTTGATGATATATGAAAAAATAGATCCACATATATTGAGTTCTTAATTCAAGGACCAATGTCGTGATGTTTAACATCTTGCAGTTAGTACATAATGAGTGTATATAGATTTTAATATCCCAAAACTAAGATCATGGTGACTCATAATATAGGGTCATATTACAATAAACATATATCAAATAACTCATTTAAATTTTGAACTTTGAATGGAGTGATTATAAATTTAATGGATGTGGAATGACACTTTGAATTCAGAATCTATATTATACCTTTTTCTACCTTTATATAGATCTAATATTTTCATAAAAATCATTCTTCAATTATATTTCTCTTAAAAAGGTGGTAGGGAAAATAATTTGGATGATTTTTATGATGGCATAAGTGGATCACGTGATCCTCAAAGTCTCAAAAAGGTTTTTCTCAAGGGATCATTTGAATTATGCTTACATGCCATCAAGAATAAAGGACTTACTTAATCAATATTAAATAGATGGGTGTCCTTGATTCATTAATATATATTATTTTTTCTATTCTGAGTTCTCTCATTGATAATGTTGATATTTCAGTGTCTGTAGATCTAATATAACCTCATATGTCATCTTCTAAAGATATTACTTGATAATAATGAACATATCAATTTTATATAATATCAATTGGTTGAAGGTACATTATTTTGGATGTTTTATAAAATAAATCACTTAAGGCCACTCAATCCACGTGACCTTGACCATATCACTATTTGGTATATAGGAAAAGAACAAGATAACTAACTTTTATTTAATGCAATATACCTTTTTATGTATTTAATAAATATATATATTACAAAAAAATTATTTGATCTATTAAATGTGCCTCTCTTGTTAAGGTAATGTGGTTACATTTGGGATCTAGAAGGTAGTTCCATAATCTTGATCAATTCAATGGTAGATGATAAATCATTTGAGGTCTTAGAATATGATGAGGCATCAACTAGATTGGGTAACATTGACCCTCACAGAAACTGTACAACAACTACTAATCTCAAAAAACATCCATAATGAACAAGGTGATTATTTTAAAAATATGGAAATTCCCTCATCCTTATTTTTAGAGTGACACTAAAATATGAAAATTCCACAAACTGTTTGGGTTTGGGTGTGGTGGAATGTGGTCTGGAATTAATTTTGTGAGAAGGTGGAAATTTTGAAAATACCCCCATATTAGTGGGATGTGGTGCATCACAATAACTAGAACCTCCTTAAGATGATGCCAATATTAATTCATAGGTAAAATAACAATGAATCATCTTTAAAATTACTTCACAGAGATCCCCAATTTATTGATTCAATCTACTGATATGTTCATTAACAAAAAAATTTATTTCATACTCTGAGGGATGATATAAAGAATAATTTTCAATAGTATATAGTCATTAAATGATATAATTTTTGGATCATGATGAGAGATTCACTATGGAACACATATATTGGATCTATTGATGTCATTGGTTGTATTCTCCACAAAACAATATCTTTGAAGCACAAATTGGGTAAATAACACATTTTATAGAAGAAGTAAAGGTATCGATTGTCCCATCCTCATTATTTGTTGGTTAAAATGAAAAGAAAACTGGTTTAGGAATGTTTTATTAAAGGAATAAAAAATTATCCCAATCGGGATTCCTCTTATTACATCATAATGAAAATTCCCCAATCCTTGATAATATTATGCTGATAGAGATATAGGTGAATTGAGTATCCTATTATGTGGAATATCATTTTGGTGGAATGAGGGAAATTAAATCATTTTGTGTGGTAAATTTGTTGGAAAATTCAATAGTATACCCTATATAACCATTTTGCTTTACTGTTTAGGGTCATGTATGAAAGATATTTCACATGTTTCATGGAATTTTCCATCATAAATTTTCCTTCAAATACCATATTCTATAGTAGATCATCAAATAAAAACAATGCTAAGAAAATTTAACCCAATATACATTTCTATGGAATGTAATTTCAGTGTTCTTCCATCCATTCTCCATATGGATTCCAAACATGATGAAGAGTGGTCCTGTTTTATTATAGACAAAAGTTGGTGTACCTTGGAATTAGATCATCATTAAAAGAATAAATTTTATTCCTCCTTCATTCATGGAAACATATTTTCATCTATTTCTTATTGAGGAATATGGAAAATACTTATATCTTTTCATAGATTATATATCATTTTTGGGGTTTCTCAATAATTTCTTTCCTTGTTTATGAAAATAGATTCCTCTTTATGTGGTCCAATAGTCAAAATCACTTAAAACCCACTAGCAATATTCAATGGAATAAGGATACATTGAATCTAATCATATTGGGTTTCCACACATATATGTATACTAACTTTTCCTATGTAATATTTTTTTCCATGGATAAAATTAGAGTAATCTATCCTGAAATGAAATCCATGAAGATCTCATTTTCTCACTACTTTCAATTAGAGATGTCAATAATTTCTATTTTCCTCTACAAAGAGATAAATTTTCCCAGTAATTTCTAATAGATTACTTCTTAACTATAGATTAACATTGATACATGTAAATTTTAAAATGAAATAGTGGGTACTCACATGGTCTACCCAAATAATTAGATCTTGGAAACTGTTGTTTGTTCTGCGGTTTCAAATATAGGACCACATTTGAAACAAAAATGGTTATGGTGCTGCTCAAGATCTAATAGTCCATCAAATTTATTGAAGTATAGGTTTTTAAATATGGGGTGTGAGAATAAAATAATTCTAGATAGAATAAAAATTCATCTCCAGTTTTACCAATGTGCATTAGACTTGAAAATAATTCATCCATACAATAAGGTAATTTTTTAATTTATGTGATATCATTATTTCAATTAGCCTCATATGATTTTTTTCTGAACTAGTAGCTTATGTTTTTCCAGTGTTTGTAATACTTGGTAATCAATAAACAAGACAGTGGGATGGGTTGATTGATATAATATCAATTCCATGGGGGTAGCCCAATTCTACAATTATGGGTTAAGAAATACTATCAAATAAAATATATTTAGTTGATGGAGGTATAACATCTATAATATGATCATTTTACTCAAAGGAATTTTTTCTATTGGGAAACTCAACATTTACCTACTAAATTTTTACTATTTCGGCATCATGCTGAGTAATCATCTCTTATACTAAGATGGATTCACCAAGGATTATGGGTGGATGGGTAGTGAATGTGGCCATACATATTTCCATTTTAAATGTGTTATATTTTTCATCATCAGTTGGTTCAACCCTGAATAAGTTTGTTGACGTGAAATACAAGACATGAATTATGGATACACTTGGTGGAGAATTCGAAATCATAGTTCATTCATACTTAGTTGAAGACATTTGAGGTTATTTTAATATTAAAAACAATAAAAAATATTTAAACCCTATGGAAATGGGTTTTACATATAATAATACCTCAATGAAAATAATTTAGACATTTTATGCTTATAGAAAGTTATTATCTACAATCGTTTATAGTCTATAATTAGAATGAAATAATAGGGTAAATGGGTGTTGGAAGAAGTGATTAAATATAATTTCTCTATAGATTAAGTGATTGATTCATCTCGATGGACTATCCATCTATATTCTTGAGTATATATGGATATGATCAATATTTTTCCCCCTATAATTTCATTCAAAATTGAGGTTACACATCATTGATGATAACCATGTTCAATAGTAGACCTTCTAGGTAGCTCTAGAGAGGTTTCTATGAAATGGTGGCTATCTCAATCAACCATAAAAAATAGGAAATAAATGTGTTCTTATGAAATAGGGATATGATTCCTAATTGATTGGATGTGGAGAAGGGTACCACATGATTCAAAACAACCCCTTATTAATGGGTGGTATTTGAGGATTATTCATTCGAAGTCATATAAATGGTGCTTCTAGTGATTCATTGGATCAATTATAATAAAATTTCTATATCAGTTAATTATACATCTAATATTATAGGTTATCATTGAAGATAATGTATGTAATGACCACATGGTCATGGTCTTTATGGCAGTCATGGAGTCTTTTCACCATAGATAATGGTTATATTTTAGTTGTTTGAGGTGTCATGTTGGCATTAATAGCCTGTATAATGATCATAGAATTTTTTTTGACTCAAATATTCTATTTGGACTTCACGGAATTTTGGCCATCCTATAAGTGAAACTAAAAAAAAATATCCATTAGTGTAGCACAATAAATTACAGTGCACAGTATACCTATTTCCATCATAGTCAACATATTGGGGCTTGGTAATTTTTTATAAAAGAGAGTCTTAGTATTGATAAAGGATTCACATCGGTTTATACATCATTGTTTTCCAATAGAAATAAACCATAATGCCTGATTTTGGGGGGTTTTGTATGGTTTACCAATTATTCACGTTAGGTTCACTATTTTTTCCAACAAAAAATATAGCCAGACACTTGAATAAGGTGGTTTGTGTATTGTTTCACAATCAGTCACATTAGGTTCACATGTTTTTTCCATGGAAACAAAAATATCATTAATGCACACACACTTGATTTTAATCAATGCGGACCTACATTCAAATTGATAGTAGTCACTATGAATTATCCAACTATTAAGAAAAATATTCATTAAGATTATGGTTGATTTTTTTTACATGAGGTGTTGTCTTTTGTGGATCATCATTTTTTACAGAACATTGTGAAGTATATAAATCACTAAACTAACTAGTATAATTTTTCAACTAGTCTTATGTTTGAATGAAATGTATTAATTTTATTAGGAGTAAAACATTTTTTGTAGGAACTATGAAAAGGTGTAGGCTGTTCAAATATTTATTTTCATGAAAAAATGAGGATTTACAAAGGATAATGTTCCCTGGATTTTGTGCATGTGAAATATTATATGCTGGAATTTTATACTAGAAACTCTCTAAGTGCATGAAGTAAAAATGTCAATCCAATTCAATTAAGGATATATATAATCAACTATATTATTGTAGGAGACCTAAAACACATAAGAGTGATAACTCATAGAGTTATCATGGAATCATGAGGCCTTGAGCGCCTGTATAGGTAGTCATGTGTGCGAGTGGGTTCATAGGTCACCGGGTTGATGTGTATATTGGGGAGCTTGTAAGATGTAACCTGTATATGAGTGTGATATTGTGTCAAGGTTCCACCTTGATTTTTGGCTCAAAATAGTGATAAAAAAATTAATTATTAAGAACACTTCAACCCTAGTGATGATCAATGTGGGATTGACACAGTGTGGGCATTGTTCCTCTTCCATTACATATAAAATGATAATATTATTCTTCTTATTTGTTAAATGGATTCCATTTAATCACTATTAGATTCAACCTAATTCTCAACAATAATCTAATTAAATCATTTATCTGATGATATTTAATACTTCTACTTCCATTTCCAATCTATCATCGAATGGAAAAGATATTGTGATGTTCATGCATGTCCATGATTCAATTATGTGAAAGAAGGAATTTATATGTGGACACATATTCAGTTGATTATGAATATTATTTTCTAACAAAGTTACAATGATTACATAGAGAAGTTAAAAGATGAATCACATGATCATATTCTCATTCCCAATAGGAACTCATCACCACTGAAAAGATCCTCATCGCATAAGAAAAGGTTAAGTGATTTTTGGCATAAATTTGAGATTATAGAAACTATAAGAATTATTTTTCAGGGAATTGACATGACATTTTCATATATAATCGATATAGTATCAAAAGAAAATGAATATTTCTGTTGAAGTTAGTGGTGAGTGTCAGTATATACCAAATTTTAAAGGCTAAATATTTATACTGATGAATCGTGAAGAGAAATTTATTTTTTATATAATAAATATCACTAAAAATGTTTTTTCCTGAAGAATAATATTTTTGAACCTCTTATGACATGAATTAGAATATCAATAGGCCATAAACTTGTATTTCACACGATAAATTCTATGTGATGAATCAATAATTAGATTACTTGTAATTTTGTGTGAAGAACGTACATGTTGTTAAAATCTATTACATCAATAAATTTGGATATCTTTAATATTCTTCCACAAAAATTTCTCCTGAAATTTAGATTTTGTAATTCGCATACTTCTATGAGGATAACTGGATACACAATATGATTTGTACACAGTCAAAATAATGTATTAAATAATACATTAATACTCTTGTGCACATTAATATGTTTGTAAAGATTTTATGAATACAGAATATCTCATTGAATCACTTACATACACGAGGATGAGAAAACATCGATATAAAGGGATGTATGTATAACCATATCACATAAAATAATAGATTGATAAATATATCTGTTCAAGGCTTTGTGAAGTCATCGATGTGGAGGGAGTTATTAAATATTGATAGCCAAAAATAAATAATAAAAATATTTATTTACATAAATAGAACGTGTGAAGAAATACAAGAAGTAAAATCAAAACATACGGAACTATTTTGTGATGTTTATGTAGTTATTTTGAAAATCATTTTAATATAATTTATCTTTGCGAGAAGAACATGAACTATTATTTAATGTCATATGAAATTGTACGGTTATTCTGTTATTAGTGTAATGAAACATAACATATTGTTTTAATGTGGTTTTTATGGTATTGAATTATTTCCAACCCATGATAAGGACTAGTGACTCTTTTTTAGAAGTTATCCTTCTAAATACATGTGTTTTAATGGTTGTTCTTTCATGCTTGTATTTAGTAAATTCCAATCATTTTAATATGAGGTTATGGTTGTTTTATATGAAATAAAATATAAAATAATAATATCACTGATTCATCCCCTTCCCATTTTTGTAATCACATGGATCTTTATTGGTCCTCTCAGGTGTTATCAGAGTGAAGGTCCTCTTTGATTAATCTTTTATGATTTTTGTTAAAAAGGGAAGTAGTTATGGATATTCAAAACTCTATGAACAATAATTTGATTACTGTCATTGATGGAATGGACTATCATGTATAGAAAGATATAATGGCATATTAGCTTTTTTTAAATTGGTTATAAAGTAGATGAAGTATTTATATGTAGTTTACTATATCATGTTGAAGGTGTGGAATTAATATATGTTGATGAAAAACAAGGATAGTAGGAAATAAAATGCATTCCTCAATACATAAAAGTGAGTTCCTTAATGTTAAAAGAATATAAATGGCCATAATAATAATTTATAAATTGATGCACATATTTGAATGAAATAAAAAATTGAGAAAAGATAATCTAAAAATCTAGATATTTTAGAATGAATATATTAAAATGGGTGATAAAGAATATGTGGGTGACTTATTTAATGAGGTAAATTAAATTGAAGACTTTATAATACGTCTTAGGGAGAAATTGGAATATCTAATTACTATTTAAAACATTCTATGGATTCATCCCATTAATGTTGATGTAAAAAAGTTTTGTCCCTAGAATTTTGAGATTATGAGAATCTATCATTGTATAATATGTTTATCACTCTCACAAATTATGCGATGAGAAGAGAAATTGTGATGAAAAGAATGTATGATCAAGAAATTTCTAACAAATATGAAAAGAATATAATTTCTATGAAAGTTATTACTCATCTAGAAAGTTCTTAATTTGTTAAAATCATTATTGAAAATCTTTATCCCGACCCTAGAGTTCATAGTTTATTAATCTCTCTTAAATATAAAAATTATTTCAAGGTTCACGAAGAATCATCCATTACTGGATTCTTTTTATATGTTCATTTTTGGATTTTGAGGATTACTGGATTGCACAATGATGTGTCTTCTTAGTTGAAGTAATATCATGATTTGATTCTCATTAGTGAATGAATTGGTTTAGGCTTGGTCCACCACCCCTCACAACTACCATGGATTTTCGCTCTTCCTATTTAAATAGAACTATGACATCAACATTGTTTATGATTCTTTCGTTGGAGTGCACGCATCCATATTCTTGAGTTCGACAGGTGTGAATTTTTTTACCTCGCATTCCCAGTTTCCAAAGGTGGGTGGAATCCGTTCCATATTCAGGAATGTTTGCTCCTTGATCAAAACATGATGATTGGATGTCGGTTCTTCCTTCCATGGATTACTCCACAGAACTCATCAACTAGTATGGGTCTCCCTCATAGATATAATGTGTTGTTCGTGAAAATCATCCGAGCATCATATCTTCATGGACACTAGATAATTACGCTGCTTCTATTAGGACATTCCAAGGGTTCCGGTCAGGGCAGCAACCTTTGGTTAGGGGAGTAGTCACGCTGGGAATCACTAGCATGTTTGGATGTTGGGGATTGGTGTGTCATTCTTCTTTCCCTTATTATAGGGCTTCTCGAGGGTGTGGAAGCCCGAGGAATCCCACATTGGACGTGGGGAATTGTATCCCATGGGCATGTATCTTAGGTTTTACTTAGCTTCCCATTTTTAACATGCGGTTCACCGTGAGTTTAACATCCAACGGAGAAAGATCGGAGTGATCAGAACACCAATTAGAGTGGATCACGCAGAGGAACCACCTTGGAGGGAACACCAATATTGGGGCCAACACGTGGGAGGATTACCGAATGATATGTGAGGTAATGAGGTGGCATGATCTCACTGGGATTTGGCGGCCCAAGTAATAATCAGAATGGATGATGGTTTTGGGCATGAACATTGAAAAAGCCTCCTACATATCCACTTGGCAGGGAATCAAAGTCTGCATAGTTCATCTGGGAACGGCATACCATAGAATGAGTTTGAAAATGCCTTACTGCTGAAGGGGGTTGCAATGGCTTACCGTCAGATGAGGTCAAACTAACGTGAAGGATGTTGGAATGACTGAGTGGTGGGATTGAACCTCGTGGAGGTTTCCTACGTACCATGCCTTGACATGGATCAAAGTCCCTATAGTTCGGGATGGAATGGTGCTTACACATTGAGGCAGCCCAAGTTTTTGGGGAACCGGCGTGATGGAGGTCAGAACGACCGGGGTGGTAGGCATGAACCTCGTGGAGGCTTCCGATGTACCATGCCTTGACATGGAACAAAGAGCACATAGTTCAAGATGGGTGGTGTCAGCGAACCGACATGAAGATGGATTGGGGGTCTTATGTGTGATGGCCATGAACCTCATGGAGGCTTCCTATGTACCATGCCTTAACAGGGATCAAAGTCCTCGTAGTTTGGAATGGGTGTGGGGCTTACACTCTAGGCTGCGTAAGGAGAAAATGTGGGCTTCGCACATCGACATTGAGATGGTCGGGGCCAATGGTTATTGGGATTGGACCTATTGAGGCTTCCTACGTACCATGGCATGACAAGGATCAATTACCACATTGGTAAGAATGTGTGTGGGGCTTACACTCTAGGCTGCCCAAGGTGAAAATGTGGGCATGGAACACCGACATAGAGATAGTCGGGTTCAATGGATGTTGGGCTTGGACCTTGTGAGACTTCTTACGTACCATTCCCTAACATGGATCAAATACCTCATAGTTCATAATGGGTGTGGGGCTTACACTCTAGGCTACCCAAGGTTTTTGGTGAACCGACGTGAAGGAGGTCGAAACGACTAGGTGGTGAGGTTGAACCTCGTGGATGCTTCCTACGTACCATCCCTTGACATTGATAAAAGTCCATGTAGTTTGAGATGGGCTGTGTCACTGAACCGACATGAATATGGACCGGGGGTCTGATGGGTGATGGGATTGATCCTTGTGGAGGCTTCCTACATACCATGCCATGACATGGATCAAAGTCCTCATAGTTCTGAATGGTTGTGGGGCTTAACTCTATACTGCCCAAGGTGAAAATGGGGGCTTGTAAGACTGACACGGAGATTGATGGGACCAATGGTTGTTGGGATTGGACCTCCTGAGGCTTCCTACGTACCATGCCTTGATGTGGATCAAAGACCACAAATTTCAGAATGGGTGTGGGGTTTACACTCAAGGCTGACCAAGGTGAAAATAGAGGCTCGACACATCGAAACGGAGATGGTTGGGGACAATGGTAGTTAGGCATGGACCTCGTGATGCTTCTTACCTACTATGCCTTGACATGGATCGAAGACCACGTAGTTCAGAATGGGTGTGGGGATTACACTCTAGGCTACCCAAGGAGTTTTGTGAACCGATGTGAAGGACGTCGGAACAACCGGGTGGTGGGTTTGACCCTCATGGAGGCTTCTTACGTAATATGACTTCACATGGATCAATGTCCCTGTAGATTGGTATGGGAGTAATACAGTTTAACGTCATGCAGGATGGGGGTGAACCAACATGAAGGGGTTCAGAACAACCTGGGTGAGGGGCTTGAACCACATGAAAGATTCCAACGTTCCATTCCTTGATATGGATCAATGTCCTCGATGTTTTGGTAGGAGGTGGAATACAACTTAACATCATGCGGGATGGGGGTGATTTCATGGTCGATGCTTACTCTAAGCCCACATGAGTTTGGCTTGGTTTGAGAAACAAGAGGCAGAAAATGCCTGACGACCACATCGCGAAAGTTGCGGCCATGGGAAGGGAAGAGGGGATTACGCGTTGCGCGGCCCAGGGAGAAAACTATTGGGACTTACTCCGAGATGGAGGCTCGATGGTGACAAAGCACAGTGGGAGAGGGATTTGGCACCAAAGAAAGGAGGATCCCCATTCCCTATCATACCGTCTGCTGGACTTGGAACCGAGGAAGTGAAGAGGAGTAAAGGTGATGCATCCTAAAAGAAAATCTAGTGGATTACACCAAGAAGGATTCCCTTCCCCGTAGACAAACTCCACTCCAAGAAGGAGGATATCATCCCCTGTGGAGACAGGGGGGCGTGGAGAATTCCCAATGTGGGGAGACCCTGCGTGTGAGGCATGAGGTCAGGTCATAGTTTAACGTCATGTTTTGAGTACGAAGGTTCATAGTATTTTTACGTCCTGCAGCTAGGATGAGGTGGGTTTGCTCCGCACCCTTAGGGCTTTCATAACTGGTACCATTTTCTCCGTGTGGGAGGTAAGGAACCGACAACACTGTGATAAGGGGTTTTCGTGGAGCGAACCATCGAGGGGTCCACGTTATCATGGCTATGCGAAGAAGAAATATCCATTAGCATGCCTATGTGGAGAATCATTAGGAAAAGCAACGCAACAGGTGGCATTGCCCAGGGGACTTTGAAGTCACATCATGAAATCATGGAGGGTCGCACAGGAAAAGGATTTTCCTAGCAGAGGGGTCCATAGGTAGGGGCCTTGTGGAACTCAGATGCTCCGTGTGGCGGAGGGAACTTGCGAAGGGTTTGGCTTCGCTAAGTAGGGTGAATTAGCCTTAGCATGGGGTGGTGGTGAAAATGGGAGGTGCTTCACGAAGTGGAAGTTCTTTCGTGGAGTGCAGCCTCGCGGAGCAAAGGTGCCTCATGATGCAAGGTGTCGGGATGAAATTAGCTTCGCGATGTACATTGACCCTGCCTTAGCATGTGGGTCATGTATACAGGAAGGGTGTTTTGTGAAGCATAAACACTACACAATGACTCGGGTCCCCTTGGGGATCTCCTTCCTTCATTAAATCCATTTGGATTCACGAAGGGAATCCCTATCGAAAGAGGGGATCAAAACTAGACAATGGGGAGGCACATCACGAGGTAGAAGTACCTCGCACAACTCATAATTCACTGAGTGGAAGACTGCATCGTGATTCGGGAGCTGGAAAGCCGAAAGGTCTGATTTTCTATCCTGAGAGATCAGGGGGATTCTGTTATTTATAGGAAAGAGGCTCCACGGAGCGGAGGTCACATGGCCTGAAGAGGGGATTGGTGGCTTCGCAGCGGGTCTCGAACGTCAAATGGGGTCGCAGAGCATCCCACCTCATTGCATTACAGTGGCGTCACGATCATCAAAATTCGTTTGTCGAGAATCCCTCCTTCTTTGCTTCGCGGCGGTCTCGCAAATTTGAAATGAGTTCATAGAGCCGCCCACCTTCTTTTCTTCGCAGCAGCCATAGTGTTGGAGGGACTCCGCGAAGTGGCTTCACAAGGAAGCCCATGGGGCTATCTTGGGCCCTTCACTTTATCCCGAATTTTGGTGCCAAAAAACGCCCCCCCCCATCAGACATGGATCCACAAAGGGATCAAGGGTAAATGTATGAGGGAAATCAAGAAAAAATCTTTATTCATTCACGGTGTTGTCTCGCGAAGAGGTCTCGCGAAGGGGACATGAGATGAGCAGGTCGGGCACGCCGCGAAGCTTCGCGTAGACTGGACGTGCCGCGAAGCTCCGAAGGTCATCGCCTATAAATAGGGGGTCTGTCATCTCTTTTTTTCCTTTCCCTTATCCAAAATCTTGTCTTCATGCACTCTCGATTTGTGAAGCTCTACGTACTCCGCGAGTGATCTCGGTGAATCGGGACTTCACGGTGCACAACAAGTCTTCAAATCCATGTTTGCGCTCCGCTATCCAGCGTTGAACGACGAGTCAGTGCCCTGTGAATAGTCTTAGCGAGTGGCCTTCATGAACACTCTTTGCGAACGATATTCACAAATCTTTCAAAGAAACATCACAACTATAGAATGAATTTCCCACCACGAAGCTAACCAGGGTTTTCATACGGATGCCGACTAGAGGGATAAAATGGAGGACAATAGGGGCTAAGAGAGCTAGTCTGGAGCCACTCAGACCATAGTTCTTTGGTTGAGCAACTGTCAGAGAACAATAAGAACAACCCACTGTGTAGGAGGTTTCCCCAATATGGCTTCGGGCTGAGGGATGACATCTTCATCCCTGAAGTAGGTAGGGATGATCTAGCTTACAGGTTCCAGAGCATGCCATGTCATGACTGATGGTTCACGGTGACCGTTGGTCATGCCTAGGGGGATTTCATGCCTGTCATCGTTGATTGCCTATACAATAATCTAAGAAATGTTGACGGGAGGGCATTTCATCCAGAGACGTCCCATCCCCTGCACTGAACCATCTTTAAGGCGGAACTGTGGAATCTGAAGAAGGGGTGGTCCGGGGAATGGGACATGCACGAGGGCGGCAACATTATGGACGATTGGGATTGGGACTACATGGTAGGCACCTCGTGCGAGGAGTTCAGGGTGGTGCTGAGAAGAGTGGTCATATATGTGGCAGCTTGGACTTCCCAATTCTATATCTACCTGTTGAAGAAGTTAATTCCAGAGCTGTTGAGCCGGTGGTCACCGTGGACCAATACCTTCCACCTGCATCACTAGGAGGTCAGCATTTGCCTATGGGATGGGCATCCAATCTCAGGGGTTTTGGGAGCTATATATGATGAATTAATCTCGACTATGGGTGTGTGGGAGGATCCAGAGAAAAATGTTGTGTCTAGAGATGGCATTGATGGAGCTTATGCCTGAGGAGGATAAGGAGGCGGTGAGGGATTTCCACTTCAAGAACTCGTTCAAGAAGTTTTTGAACTTCCCAGAAAATAGGCAATTCTCGGCGAGGCCCCAAACTTGACCGAACGGAGCCCAGAGTATGGAAAACCCATAATGGAGGTTGTGGGAGAGTATCTAGTGGAAGACCTGGGGGGTCACTGTCATCATTGAACAATGACCAATAGTAAGGGTGGTAGTATTCATCCCAGCTTTCATTTGTGGTTTAATCTTAGTGGTGAGGGATAAAAACATGGGAGTGCAGCCAATCACATTCATCATGTCTACCACTTTGGATATAGGAGGGTGGGTCAACCTGGGTATCCCAATGCTCGCCATGTTGAACAAAATTATGTGGCACATCAGCAAGGGGAAGAGGCCACAGAGGGTATGTGGGCCGTTCCACCTCCTGTATGGGTGGATGGCAGCATACATCATGGGGATCTACGAATATTAGACCCCATCTCACCTCCAGTGTCAATATTTTGCCCCTCGATCTTGAATGCAGTGGGGAGAATTCCAACCAAGCTGGCCACACCATCGATTCTAAACAGGGTGTGGAGGGTGGAGGATTTAAGTTTCCATATGTTCTCACTACCGACGGGGTTCTTCACGAATGATGGGTAGGGAACAGAAGAGTACCGAGCCTACCTCCTAGCCTTTCCAGGCGGGGTCTTGGTGGCAAGGGTGGACTGTTAACATCTCTGCAAGCCATACACCCCACACCAGTTTTCTAGGAAATTCCAGGGCCTAAAGCGGCTGACCCCGCAGGTCTACCTGAGGGTGAGCTACGAGGAGCACCCGCGTGTGATGAGGTAGATGTGGGTCATGTACAATGGGAAGATGAGAATATGTGGAATGTATTGCCTCCACTGAACGATGTCCTTGGGCTGATAAAATAATATGTCCAGAGCTAGGAGGCGGCCTATCCAGGGGAGATGCTAAAGCGGTCAACCGTCCTGGTTGGCGAGGGTGAGCTTCCCAGACCTCATGGCCGAGGCCGGAAAGCGACAAGGGTATCCTGTAGTAGCGGGGCAGCTGTAGTGGAAATTCCAACACCATTTGATGGGGGAGCAGTGATAGCAGGTCCCGTAGCGGTATTGGAGCCGAGGGTCCCAAGACAACAGATTCATCCAGAGGGTCGGCCACCGAGGTGATTCCGTAGGATTTCTACTCAGGCCCCGAGGAAACGAATGTGCCACATTAAAATTCCAGAGAATGTTCTCTTCCTGGAGGCCTGGGAAATCTGGGAAGTCAATCGGCAATTCCTCGGCCCATCCATGTTATGGAAGCACCTTAACCGCCTGAGGATGGACTTGTTGGGAATTATCCCTATTAGGGTCGGTTTTGCGGTATCACAGGCAGAGGCGGAGCAGTACATATCTAATATGGAATACTTTATCCACTTCTAGGGCACCCTGTACCCGATTACAGATCGAGTCACGGTGTTGTTGGGTTTTACAGTGCCTCTGCAGCTATCAGCCACTGACTTGAGGGAGCACTTCCCTCTGCCGGATGAATCGAACGAGTCCTCCTGGTGAGATGAGGCTAGTAGAGAGAGTCTTTCAGATGAGGGTGAAGTCGGCGATCAATCCTCGAATTTTGAAGATTTTTCAGAGTGCCTCGATGTAAAAACACATGGTCCTTATTCAGAGTCTTCCCTTAGGTTACTATGGATTCCTTATCAGTGTCTACACTGTGTAGGAGGACCTTATGCATAGACCTTCTTCCCGCCCCTGAGTGGGCGCACACGCGGGACCTTCTGGATCTGTGCATGTTGCTGCATCAACCCCCATGTTTGGCAGGATTGGTACAATCGAGTCGACTCCCCTGGAGTCTCTAGGTGTGCCAACCATATACGGGGGATTGTGTCTCGGGGTTCCGACTACATCAGCCCAAGAGCGAGACCAGGGATTTGACCTCTATAAGTCTTCTCATCCAAATTCACAACTTCCATCCCATGACCATGTTAACTAACATTCACGTCTACTTCATGGCATGTAAAATCCTTCAATTTTCTTGTGATTATACGGTGAAGATGATCGAGGATTCTGGTAGAACCCTTCCCAGGGGCATGCCAATGGTCGTGGAGGTGGACATACAGCATGACCGAATTGCAGCGCTCCCGATCACTGCTGGGGGTGCCAATGGGACTGTGCTTGAGGTTATCAAGCTAGGATCTGATGATGAGGGTAAACCAGATAATTCAGGCCCCTCCACACCAGATCTGATGCCAGAAGGGGACCAAGGTGACGAGTTCCTAGGGGCATTCCCTGTATACAAGTCCGCCAATCCCGCCAACTAGGACGATACAAACTATGACAAGGAGGAAAACAAAATAGTCTGTTGCTGATCATGGAAATTGATCAGGCACTTCATCAATAACACCCCCAAGCACTATGGTTGGATGATATGGATAGACTTCCATCGCGATTGTGCGAACAGTGTGTTGGGGGAGTGGATGCCCAGCTCCCTCACATGCTCATCCGAGATCTTATGGTAAAAAAAAATCAAGAGTATGACCATGTCCTTGGGGTGGGCTGGCAGTAGAGGACGGTGATAAACATCAAGAGGCTCCAGAATGCTGATGATGAGGTTCATCAGTTGCAGCATCGAGAAGACGAGCACTTGACCTCCCTCAATGTGCAATCAGAGCTAATATTACGATTGAAGGCCCAGCTGGCAGAAGTCAAAGAGGGCCTGAAGTGAGATTCTAAGGAGATGATCGCCATCCAGGATGACATGGAGCATGACCAGATTGCGGCCAACGAATTTCACCCTCTCACCGCTTAGGAGGAGTGGGATCTAAACAAGTGGAAGCAACTCCGGGACACCACCAGCTGGAGGGTGGCGGAGCTTCTATGCTCTTTTTACGAGGCCAATCTGTCCATGGGGGGAGTCGAACCCCAGGCACTGTAATGATTACAAAACCTTAAATGTACTTTCATGCCTTCATTATCATAATTCCATAGCACACATTTGTTCCATTTTTTTCATTGGTTTATTGCATCCTTGTGACATTTACGAATCATCCAGCGATCATTCCCTAAGAACACGTGGGTCGAGCCCGATGTGAGAAACAAGGGATGACATCCTTATCGCCCCATCCAAACCTAGGAGTGAAAACCAAGATTCGGGCATCCGGGGTTTTAATAACCAGTCCGGACTTTTGAGAGGAAATGGGAGAGACCTGACTAGATAATGAATCTCTAAGAATATCCAAATTACCATTTTCCTAGCGTGATCTCGTGCACGAATGGGGTAACTCCAGGGGCACAGAAATCTATCCAAACAGATGGGAATGAGACGTGTGAATCAATATAAAAAAGATTCAGAATGTTTCGGCGGCGGGGGGGGGGGGGGGGGGTGTGACAATAAATAATAACTGTTGACTGTATTCGAAACACATCATTCTTATTGCATCAGACTAATGTGGGGCTAGAAAATGAGGGCCGACTATTGACCATGTTTGAAACACATCACTATACTCAAAATGTCATCTGTTAGTCTTCTGGAATGTTGGAACAAGATAATAGGCGGGCCATAGGCTGATCATCCATACTTTTAAAGGGTTCCTCTAGATTTGAAAGGGGACAAGGGTCCGAATAAGGGGCACAAAAAGTGTGGAATGTGGAGTGATGGTTTGTTCGAACAGAATCTGACACTCTTGAAATTATACCATCGTGGTGGAGGCATGTTGGATGGTCGCATTGGTTTGATCTTGAATCATTTATTCTTTTAGAAAGGGCCTATTTGGAGAGAGAGTTGTCTCTTCCAGATGTCATCGAGGGGAATCTCGAACTTTTTTAAGGAAAAGTTGCAGTTGTACGGTTCCCCACAAGGGGTCAAGACAGGGGGCCGAAAATGGGGAGGAAAAAGACTTATGATTCCTGGGGATGGTACCTAAGAAAAATACTGAGGTGTCTCTACGTATCCCATGAGGATGCGAATCAATCAGTACGTAGTTCTGAAAGCCCAGTGCAATCAAAGACCAACACTAACAGGTGAAATCCTCACGGGTATGGAATATGGTGCATCCCATGACTAACTTGGGGCATCCGGAACATGTTTAGGGTAGAACTGCAGTTTAGTGTCATGTGTTGAGGACATATGTACTCCAGCAGTTTAACATCATACAATAGGATGTGGAGTGAATGGAAAGATCCCAGGGAGTATGTGGTTTGGTAGATATAAAACTGACGAGAATGAGGACATAGAGTCCAAATCACACCACATATCCCTGGAGGAAACTCTTCAGGTTGAGGGACATTGAGTGAGAAATATGATGGACCCGAGGAATAGGGGTTTGGCCTTCTTACGTACCCCATAGGGATGGGAATCAATCCATATGTAGTTCTGAAATCATAGTTTAACGTCATGCGGGATGATGAGAAGTCAGGCCGCACCAGTACACATCCTACCAAAACAACTAAGCCCACGACAGTCGTGCTCGATATGGGAAACAAGAAGTAGTGGTGGGACTTTCCAGAAATAGGATGGAGCATGCTAGGGCTATGGGATGTTCGGTGAATACCGACACAATGATGCTAACTCATCCATGAAGCCCAACTAGACGCACGAAGCGATAAAGCCGAGTATATCAGTATTCCACTTGAACATGATGAAGTGGAAATATGTGAATCATGATGCTCAAAATCTGGACCACAATGATGGCAGCGTGATGATGGAGGATGAATTTTTACCATTTCAGAAACACAGTATCAACATCGCATTATCCTGGAATGAGGAAAGACAGATGAGGGTCGATCGTTGACCATGTTCGAAACACGGGACCTATCAAAAATGTCATCATAGATCCTTCGGGTTGTTGTCCTAGGATAGTAGGTGAGCCAATGCAGCATGGGACTAGGCTATTAGGGGGTCCCTATAGATATGGAATATGTTGAGGATCCAAATAGAAAGCTCATGAAGCTTGGACATGGAACGGGTGGAATGTCACCTAAAAATTCCACACTTCATGATCTTTGTCAAAATGCATCTGAATACGGCAACGAGACGTATTAGATAGAGGGAGTCGAGTCCCTTTCCATAGAGAGACCTTAGTTTAGGGTCATAGAACTCCGACCATGAGTGGAAGGAAACGTGGGAGACACATGTTGGGGTATCTACAAAAATCCGAGGTGAATGGGAACCTGGGGTTTCGACCACCACATCTTCCATGGAGAGGTGTTTGGTCGAGGAACAGAAAACGAGAGTTGAGGTGGGCCTGAGGCAATGTGCAAAGGTGTGCCTACATACACTTTGAGGATGGTGATCATGCTTCACATAGTTTTTGGGGTGGCATGGTAAGGTACCAGGGCCAGGGATAAAATGGGTGTGCGGGAGTGGCCCTCGCACCATGAGAAGAGGAATTTGAGAAATCGTGTTTTTCCTTTATGGTGAGTGGTATTTTTTGTGGAGTGACATGCCTAGGGTAGTAGGCCCTAGCATCGTCACACAAATCATGTCGTAGCTGGTGTTGAAAAAAGTTATGGTGTGTGCCCAATACCAAACATGGTGTTCCCTTGGGTGGGGACATCATGATGCAGTGCCGTTTTTCGTCATGTGACCATGATGATAATATCACAGTTTAGGGTCATGTGATAGGACCATGCAAGCATTTTATCGTCATGCAGCTCGGACATACTAGAGATGATTCTAGGTGGGGAATGTGTACGACGTAATAATAAATACACGACGTGAATGGGGAAATGATCCCATATCACACCGTATGAAATTGTGAGAGGGGAAACATGGGCCAAGGAGCCAAAATAGTGGTAAGAGGTAAAGGGGCATGAGAAACTAACTACAATCTAAGATGGACCTGAAAATTAGGTGTCCAGGTAGTCCTATGTATCCCATAAGGATGGGAATCAATCCACACGTTGTTCTAAATGAGATCTTAGTTTATAGTCTTAGAGCTCGGACTGTGGATGGAGTGAAAACCCTCCAACTAAGTGCAGACCTCGACCCGATCCTTAAGCCCGTGTGAGTAAAACTCAGTGTAGGAAATAACGGAGGACGATGTCATTTGCAATACCTAGAATGCAAGCCAAAGGGAAATCAGTACGGAGCCCCGAATGATTCCCCTATCGCGTCTTTGGTCTTTCTAATGCACGTATTCTCACTGAGGAATAGTACCAACGATTTTGATGTTTTGCTCAGACATGATGAGGTGGAGAAGGATGTGAATCATGTAACCGACATTTTCGGATTAATGGGGTTGATGTGGTGATGGAGGATAACTGTTGACCGTGGCAGAAATGCAGTATCCCTAATGCATTAGCCTGAAATGGGAACAACAAATGATCATCGAATGATGACCATATTCACAACACGGGATTTGTATCGGTTTTTTGTCCACCACCCTCAGGGGCGTTGGTCCGTAACTGTAGGAGAGACCTTAGGCCTACCATCCATGCTATTCGGGCATTTTTTCAGGTGTGAAATATGATGTAAGCCCTAATGAAGTGGAACATAAATCCTAAAAAGTAGGTGGAAGCATGTCCGAGCAGACTTTGACATTCCAAGTAGTAAACCAGAGTACCCTTAGGAACTTCGGTGAACCGCTGAAGTGGGTTGATAAAGGTGTCCAGGAAGGAGAGGGTTGGCCAAAGGGCCGAGGTGAAATCAAGATTTCTGGGAGATGGGGCCAAACCCGAAGTCTGGACATTCAGGTGGTACTACGTATCTCATAAGGATGGGAATGGAGCCACAAATAGATCTTGAAGATACCCAACGGTATAATACCCTAACTAGGGGGTGTACGACACGACAAATAACCCGACGTGAATGAAGAAAAAACCCCGCAACACACTGTACGATCCGGGTAAGAACATGGGCTGGGGGCCTGAAAAAGGATGAGGGGCCTGTCACTGGGCCTTAGTCAGTAATTTCTGACCAGCATTCAGTTTAACGTCTTACATTGAGGACGATGAGGGGAGTAGGATACCCCAAACTAGAGAGCTGTACGACACAATGAATAACCCGATGTGAATGTGGACATAATCCTACACCACACCGTACACTCCCATAAGAGAAAACCTCGGCCAGGGCATGAAAAGGCCAAGGGGCGTAACATTTGGCATCACACAGAGGTAGTTCATCGCTTGGAGATACAACGAGGCATAATGAACCACTACACTTGACCTTTGGGACCTCTTGGGGTTGCCCTTACATTCCAGGACGTCGGTTGACCATGTTCAAAACCTAGCATCTCTATTGTGACATGAAACAGTAGAAAACAATTAGCATCGACCGTTGACCATATTCAAAACATAGGACGTGTATCATCTTGTTTATCGACATCCTCCAGGGCGTTGGCTCGAAGTGGTAAGAGAGATCCATTTTCCCTTGCATCCATACCATTCCGGGGCCCTTCCGGATGGGGATGGTGTTAGAATCCCAGTCAAGGAGTGGGTGAATCATAGTTGTACCCATATCTGTAATAGGAGAATGTCTAAATGGAGCGGGGTGTATGGCTGGATCGAGGTTAGCTCGATGTGAATTGGGGAAAAATTTTGCACTCCTGCCATACGTCTTGACTCGGGGGGAAAGATTCTTATATTTGGGTTGGTCCAACAGAATAAATGTCCAAGAGTTCCTACGTATTCCATATGGATGGGAATCAAGCCATACATAGTTCTCGATACGCAGTTTAACATCATGTTGGATGATTCATAGTTTATAGTCAGGCAGGACTAGACAGTTTAAGGTCATGCAGTACCGTCATGACATTTTGGGTCATGCAGGACCAACATGCAGTTTACGGTCAATCGGGACCATCCAGTTTAAGGATGTGCAGGACCGCTCAATTTAATGTCCTACAGGACCATTTAGTTTAAGGTCATGCGGGACCATTCAGTTTAAGGTCGTGTGAGACCATTCAGTTTAAGGTCATGCAGGACCATTCAGTTTTAGGTCATGCATGACCATTCAGTTTAAGGTCGTGCATGACCATTCAGTTTAAGGTTGTGTGGGACCATTTGGCATTGGAAAAGTATGGCTTAAGGAACATGGAATTGGTGGGATGAGTTATATGTTCACCATCCATGGTTAGTAGAGATTATGCTCCATTGGGGTAAAATCTATGGAATATATAGGTTCCTTCCGATATGGGCTACAATTTTTGTGGTTTCCTGCCAGGGATCAGTGGTGCTTGGAGGTCCAATACTAGGTCATAATTAAGAAAAGAGCGGAGGAAACCCTTCTTATTTAAGGCACTAGCCATATTATTCGGATGCCTTTCCAGATTGTGCAGGGAACAGAGCCTATTCTTGTGAAGTGCTTCCAATTTAGCTAGAAGGATTTAAGACACTGTATTTGGAGGCTGATGGTCATATAACATGGTGTGTAATAAAGGCAACTAGAACTAGATGGACCGGACAACCGTAGCCCCATACACCTGGGAATAAAGGGCTACCTGGGTGGAGGTACGAGTCATCGTCTGATAATCCCAGAGGGCATTGGGGATCTTGTCTAGCCAACTCTTCTTGTTCTATCCAACCATTTTCTGAAAAATGTTAGAGAGGGTTTTTTTAACACCTCGATCATTCCATTTTCCTATGCATGATAGAAAGAGGTATGGTTTGAACAGATATTGTACTTAGCATACAATTTTTTCATCTCGACTGCTTAGATGTTGGTACCGTTATTGGTGAGGACAGTATGAGGGACTCCAATCCGATGGATGATATTGGAACTCAAGAAGTCAATGATGTAATGGGACATGACTCCCTTGAGTGGAATTCCATCTTCCCACTTGGAAAAGAAATCTATGGCGGTTATGATGAATCTGCATTTGCGAGATGTTGCCATTGGATATGGTCCCACGACATCATGTCCCCACACTATAAATGGGCAAGAGTACTTTGTGGAGTGGAGAGGTTCTGGAAGCTGATGTAGGAAATTATCATGAACATGGTATGCATGAAATCTCTTGGAAAGCCCGATACAATCATGGATCATAGAGGTCCAGAGGTATCCCAGTCTCCGGATCTGATGGGACAGCTTCGGCCCAGCCTGCTGGGAACCACAGGTAGCGGCATGAACCTCTTGAATGACCTATGGAATCTCGACTCCTTGGATGAAATGGGGGAGAACACCATCTGAACCGTGATTATACAAGATATACACAATATTGGGACAAATATAGAGGGTAAACTACAGTGCACAACATCAGATTCGCTCACACTCATCCCGATCTGTTGGGTGGCAACCATTTTGGAGATACTTGAAAAAAGGGGCTCTCTTGTCGGTAGTAACTTCAACCATTGGATCTGATGAGTCTAGCAGTCCTGACGTGGAGTATCCGGCGGTAAGATGGATTACTTGCAGGCCATCTTCATCCACTGGGGCGATGGGGCAATGACTCTCTGGTGTGCCACAAGTATAATTAGATCATCCTGCTTGGTCTCCGCAAGTGATGCAGCTAAACTGGCCAAAGCATCTTCTTGACCATTCTGTGACCGAGGGACATGGGTAACCTTCAGTTGAGAAGGGAACTGGGGCATTAAATGGAGGGTGCATTCCAATAATCGTATGAGATCTGGCTTTCTGACAACATATCCACCGTTGAATTTCTTGATGACTAGCTCAGAATCCCCTTTCACTCGCAAATGGGGCACATCAATCTTGAGGGCCATCTCGAGGCCAGTGAAAAGAGCTTGATACTCTGTCTTGTTGTTGGTTCATCCTTCTGACAATTAAAATGAGTACGGCAGAATGTCTTGCACTAGGGTAATGAAGACGATACACATTTCCACTCTGTTGAGCCTAGGATCATTGAGCCTCCTACCGGTGGGGCTCTGGGAGGCACCATCAAAATGCATTTTCCAACATGTGATGGTATGATCTACCGAGAGGATTGCCTCATCGGGAAAATCCATGTCCAGGGACTGGTCCACAGATTTTCGATGGGAATCTAGAAAGTCTGCCAATTCCAACCCCTTGAGAGCCTTCTCAGGCACGAAATTGAGGTCGAACTGCTGGAGGATTACCGCCCAACGTGCTAGACAGCCGGTCAAAATGGGGCTATTTAGAATGTACTTCAGCTGGTCTACCCGAGAGACCAACTGTAACTCATGGTTCAGTAGGTAATGTCACAACTTATGCATGGTGAATACGTGCGCAAGTCAGTTCTTCTTGATGGGGGAGTATCTGGTCTCTATATCAAGAAGCATGCGTCTAAGGTAGTAAAGACTGTTCTTTTTCCCATCATAGTTCTTCTGGATGAGAAGGGTGCCGAGAGATCGGTCTAGGGTTGTCACGTACAGGATTAGTGTCTTACCGGAGATGCGTGGTATCAAGACCGTTGCTGGAGTAAATTTTTCCTGATTTCCCCAAAGTCAGTCTGGCACTCTTCATCCCACTCATAAGCGGTGCCCTTCTTCCTAATCCGAGAAAAGGGATTACACATGCCAGCCAGATTCTCAATGAATTGGCGTATGTAGGCTAAGTGGCCATAAAGACCTCGAAACTCTCAGATATTGCTTGGGGGAGGCATTTGGCTGATTTCATTGATCTTCTATGGGTTGATCTCGATTCCTCGGTACCTGAAAACAAATCCAAGAAACTTTCCCAGAGTGACCCGCAAGTATCACTTCAATGGGTTCATCCTCAAGTGGTGATAACGGAGGAAACCAAACAATTTCTCAAGGTCCTTTAAATGGTTATGGCACTGGCAAGATATGACCAACAGATCATCTATATAGCACTCCACCAATATCCTGAGGATTGGCTTGAATATGTGATGCATGGACCACTAATAGGTGGCACCTAAATTCTTCAGGATAAAGGGAATAACCTGGTAACATAAAGTACCTTGGGTTGACCTGAATGCAGTGGACTCCTCGTCCTCGGGGGACATCTGTATCTGATTATATCCAGAGTAACCATCCATGAAAGAGAGGTCTTAGAACTAGGCCATAGCATCGATCAATAATTCTATAACCGGAAGGGGAAAATCATCCTTTGTGTAGTGACATTTGATATCTCGGGAGTCGATACAGACTCTGATCTATCTGTTCTTATTTCTTATAGGCACAATGTACCTAGCCACTTGGGGTACTGGACCTCCTTGATGAAGTTGGCTCTAATGATCTTTTCAACATCAAACTCGACCATGGAACTGTGAGAAGGGTTCATCTTTCTAGGATGATACTTGAACCCCTGATGGTTTGTCGGGAGACCGAGATGGTGGATGGCTACCTAAGGATATAGTCCTAGAATCTTGTTATAACTCCAGGTGAATACATCAGGGTTATATTTAAGGAAGACCACGTACAACTTCTTCTCCTCGAGGGACATAGCAGAACTGATCAACATGGGTCTCAGATCTGCCACACTACCAAGGTTCACCTATACCAGTTGATCGAATGTGGAAGAGACGCCTTCATCAAAGGTGGGGGGTTGTCCTCCAAACCCTTTTCATCGCTTGCAAAGGAGGGATTCCTAGTAGCTTAGGCTTCCCCTTAGTTGGAGGAACCTAACGGGAGGCTGGTACAAGCCTGGACAGTAGTGGACAGAGCATCTGGAGACTCGCACACCCTTGAGACCATGGTGATGAAGGTTGTTGATCCAATCCAATCTGGCCTTCGGCCCAGGCGGCCATGCTTGATGTTATCGAAGCATTAGTGGAGCGTCGTCTTGAGTCGGTTAATCTCAGCCCAATGAAACAGATACGTATGACATACATTCATTTCCATGGGGTGGACGTCTTGATATCGTACGGGGGTAGAAGGTTCCGAGATCATCTGAGCATAGTACATGTAGGAGTACGAGGTGATTTCCCGTTGTCTCTTGGACATGGGAATATGCCTTCCTCTTGTACAGGAGACAACAAAGCAATGCCCCATGTCGAGGGTCGTGGCCTCCAATCGATGGATTGGGAAGACAAAGGAATCATCCAGACCTGTCCAGGGGTCACTTGTGACCGGGGCGGGTTGAACATCACTTGCGAGAATCTATTTATCCTTGCTCTTGTAATAGTCAGCGTCCAGATAGTGGGCTTCACAAGAGGCGAATGGTGATGAATCACCTTGGTGTATGCCTACTCGACCATTAATAGAGTACTTGAGGCACTGATTATATGATGAGGGGACATCTACATGCCGGTGGATCCATGGTCTGCCCATCAATGCATTGTATGCGGTGTCATGGGAGACGATCATGAACTCGGTGTTTGCAACATGGCTGCCAAACTGGGACTTCAAATGGATCTTTCCATCCATGGTCTTCTATGTCCTGTCATATACCTGGATACATAAATCATAGGGAGTCAGGTCATCCTCAGAAAACCCCAGTTTCCGCAATGTCCGTTTCGGGATACGGTTGATCCAGGACCCGGTGTCAACGAGACAATGGAGAACCTCCACAACTTTAAATTGGCATGTGATATACAGCGGGAGGATGTGCCCTTGTATTGGAGAACCTTCATCCTCTACAGAGAATGAAATGATAGCCTAGCATTCAGTAGTCTCAACTACTTCAGCATGAAAGGCTTTCGCAGCTGCTACCTCCATATCAATTTGGAGGGGGCTCCTTAAAGCCTCAGCGAGGGCCTCACGCATATCTGACATCAAAGGGAGGGATTAGAGGATGGAAATCCTTGTTGGGATTCAGTAAAGGTGCTTGAGAACATCATACTTCTATGCCAAGCATGAACTTCTGTTTTCTGGAGTCCGCTCTGCGATTGGAGGCATGGAGTGCCCTGTCGGCTGAACCGACGAGTGGCTGGTGTGGGGAATATCTCACTACTCACTGGTCGAAGCCTAAAGAGTAGCTACCGGATGAGGTCCAGATAACTGAAGTCAACCTATAGGCGGAAGAATCTGGTCGTGGTATAACAAAAGTGGCTCTACCTAATCCGGTAGCACAAACAGTGGTGGAGGTGGTCCTAACGACATCAGATGAAGAGGCTGCAAGTGCAGAGCTCTATGCTGGGGCCTATTTTCTGGTCTAAGTGGTTTGCACGACCTAGCTGGAAGTTCCGATTAATGTTCCCTGATGACCCATATGGCCGCAGCTCCGCTGACGTTGGCGTCGGCTAGGGACTTGGGGAGGTTCGCCAAGCGTTCCCCAACGTCGGGAGTCATATAGGGGTTTACCAACTCGACGGTGTAAACTGAAGCATACACTTGACTATCACTCATTTAATCATCCACCATTGTGTGAATTTAGGGAGGGATCCCCATATCCGGCAGAATGAAGTCGCCAAGAGTGCTGGACGATGATGACATTGGCTGGGCATGTTGCTTCTTCTTGCGCCGCCGATGCTGGCTCTTCTTGGAAGAGGCTGGTTGAGATGATGATGCATATGTGGTGGTCGCGACATCTAAAGGATCCAACTGATTCAAGAGTGCTCGAATGATGCCATGGGTATGATAAACTGTTTTACGATCCATCTAATCATCATAATTTTGGGATCTGTGGCTGGGAACCTGTTGCCATTCACCTTCATCATCGCTACTACTCTATAACCTCACAAAGACACATGCCACTTGTGTCGGGGCGGGGCCCAGCATGAATATGTTGTTATAGACCTAGTCTTGGAGCCAGTACTTAAACACATTGCACTTCTTGAGGGTGTTCCCCAGAATCCGATGATAGGGGAAGTAGCTGGGGCGATCATTGAGATTCACCTCTACCGACCTTCTACAGTAAGGAAAGCATACAATTCCCTGCTCTAAGGCGCTAAAGAAGTAATCGGGAACCTGATTCTCACTGAAAGAGTATGTATGGTGTCTTTTTTCTAGATATGGAGCCCCTTGGAGCCTGGTTTTGCAGAGGATCCAGAGGGGCCTATCAAGAAGGTGGACCCTGATTGTCCCACCTAGGCGGTGGTTGTGTATTCCACATGGTGCCTACCGATTCTGAGGACGCTGGGGAGCCGAAGGCTGTGCCTGAGGTGGAGGACCTCTATGAATATACGGGGCTGGTGCTACTGTTAGAAATTCTATCTTCCTGGGGGCTTCTATTTAGGCCACTACGGCGGGCTCGGCTCTAGAAGCACTCCTTGATGGGATTACAGGGGGCAACAGACGTGCCAGTCTAGCCTATTGAAGGGATTCTTCGTGGTGCTGGGACTTATCTGAGAAATTTCAAAACCCTACAGGATAGTTCTGAGTGATCATGTAGAGAACCCGTTCTGTCTCGAAATTCCCTACGCACATCTTCAGAAATTTCTCCTAAGTCAGTGGCATTGATGGGAGTATGTGAGCCCTTTCCACCGGGTGATAAATTTCGCGACTTGCTCATCAGGCCTTTGTTTTCACTTGAAAAGCTATGCAATGTTGGATTATGGGTGGTAGATCTGAACTTGTAGAGTAATTTCCTATGAAGTTCTTCCCATATGGTCACAGATCTGATGGGGAGCTGGCTGTACCAGACTAATGTCGGCCCCTCCAATGTCTGAATGAAACAGTGGAGCTTGGCGGCCTCCTAATGCACTGGAGTCCCCAACATGGGTCCATACCTTGAGTTGAAGTGGGCCACAGGATGTGGTTGGTCCCCTTTCCCATTAAAGGGGGAGAAGGTAGGATTCCCGAAACCTGGAGGTGTCGGCATATCAACCACCTAGGCCGGGTATGGCTTACCATCTGGTGGGATTTCCGCCTGCCATGTTTTCAATGCCTCAAGGAGGGCTATGAGTGCCTCCATAGGATCATCTGGGTAGGGGTCTCTGTCTTGATGGGGATCCCTAACCATGATTGCATTTTCAGACACTTCGACACAGTAGATGGTTTCAGAGGCTCATGGATCAACTGGTGGAATGGCATGCGAGACACCTGGGGGAAACTAGGATGGATTCTTGAGATTTACTCATTGTTCGGGAGGGTTTGGGGAGACATACCGCACCCTCTTGCCATGAGTTCCAGCTTCATCCCTGTCCGTAGGAGCGGCATGATCAAGGTTTCCTGGAGGCATCTCGCCGGGGTGTAGTTTTTCTTGCCCCTGCTGCCTCGGCCAAGGATCACCATAGTTGGGTTGTCTCTCCACAACATGTTCAGCCGGGAGTTTTTCGACCAAACTATTCTTCTCAGTGAGTTTTTTGGCGCAACATGGCCATCTTGGAGTCTTACTCCATCTTCTGCACTAAGGCGGATGGGTCAAAGTGCTTGACAGCTCCGAAATTCTCTTTCCCTTACTGACATTCCGGCTAAGCACCAACACCTCGGTGGGTGAGGGGAGACCTAGGAGGTTCCTATACTGATGGGAAATCGTCCCAGATTTATCCAATAGTGTTGGAACACCCTCAGGGGGTAAGTCTCCATCGATAAAATCCAGCTCATCCTCCTTTTCCACTATGTCGGCCATGTGGACCATGACCCTTCCCGGGGGCCTGTCCTCAATATCGCAGAGTGAGTCAGGCTTCCATCAGATAGGGATGAATTGTAGAGTAGCATACTGCCCCCAGCCACTGACTTTCATGTGGGGGGTAGGCTCCCTGATAATATTTTGGAGTACATTAATACTCTGAACGCATTGCTGCTCAAGAGCCTCACGATGGCCTGGTGACTTGGGGAGCTAGGCCACAGGGAGTGCAACCAAATTGAACAGATAACATAGCTCACTAATGTCTTCAAAATGTTCTTGGCTCCTTGGATATACCACTCGCTGATGACAGAGACTAAAATGAATCGCCCAGAGGGTGTAGCAGAGACACTCAACTTTATCTTTGGTGAGGGACATGAGTATGCGGAAATCCAGCATTGTAATGGGCCAGAACATCTCATGGAAGTGGTCTGTTGCAAGGATGATCTAGATGATCACCCATTCAAATTCAGGGTCTTCCCCTTGATTTCCCCACTCGCCAACTACGGGTGGTAGAGGAACATGCAGCGGTACTGAGGCAAATCACTGGGATGGCAGGTTGGCCGGTGGAGAATAAGGCGAACGGGCTGACTAGATTCTGATTCTTGGGTTGTTCTCCGAGGAGTGTAGTGACCTGGCCTCTACCTCGTGATAGGATGGGCAGGTGGCCACTGTTCTTGGCTATGGGTCCAGGTCTATAGGTGGTGGGTCGTGCGGCTTTTCACCCACCATTGGTCCCCAGAATAGCACTTCGTGATCTCTTGTGGAGGTAGAAAGTGCTTCCAGCTATGATGGTACTGATTGCACGACCGTAACCTGCGGGGTTGCCAAATTATCATCTACTTGGATAATCTTGTAGAGGGAGCTAGGAATCCTATGGACCATGCATTCTAGGATCACCAGGCTGATGCACCTCATCCCTGCCCCGGCCCTCGACTTAGATGAGCTAGGGGAGGGTTCTTGAGCTGAGTATCACTCTGGTTTAGAGTCTAAGGAGCGGACCAGTTTGATCTCTATCTAGTACTTCCCAATATTCTCTTTGTGGCAGCGATGGCCCTCCTTCCTTCCCCTAGGCAGCTCTTCAAGACAAGGGTTATTCTCAAAATGTGGTCCTTCGGTCGAGCTGGTGCTAGGGCGGATGGGTTTACACTTGAGACAGCTAACGTGCGAGGTGCACCTAGACAAATTTTGAAGGGGACATGGGGAGGACCTCCCTGAAGAGCATCTGAGTAGAAAAAACCTTCGTCAGAACCAGTGGTAGCATGGAGCGGAACTCCATGCATGGAGCAGGGAGAAAGGCTAGCCTTCACCCCTTTTGTTTCCGGGGCGAGGAGGACTTTCTCCAGATGTGGAGAGGACGTAGAGAGGATCCCCATGTTGGAGAGATACCGGATGAGTAACGTCTCTACATCTATGGTCAGAGACAGGAGGAAGGGCTCCATAACCGGTGTGATGAGCACGGTAGAGGCTTTCGTACCCAATGTCACCGCTGCGGGGCATACCTTCATTCTGATTGGGGGTGACATGGGGCATACCTCCATGCCGAGCCTCAAAACTGGGAAGACACACACTCTTTGTGGTGGTGGTATGGGGAGGACCTCTGTATGGGGTTTCATCACTACGAGTTGTTTCACGATGACCCCCGCTTGTGCTTGTGACCAGGGGAGTTGATCCAGCCTGCCCGTGGGGCGGTTGGGGCCTCTATCCTCGTTTTTCATAGGAGCGCCACTACTCAGTGTGTACATGGACTTGATGATATGCATAATCAGTGGCTTGGGACATAGTAGCCATAGACATTGATGACCCTTGGCGTACTTCCCCCACTCATACCTGACGCTGGCGTCGGGTTGGGTGAGCTGGTGCTGTTGGTGTAGCCGCATAGCTTAATTGCTCCTCCGGCTAGGTCGGGCAGCAACGCTGACGAGACTAGGTGGGGGCCCTTACTGGGAGCCTCTGAATTGAGACTATAACTGTGCTAGGCCGGACATCACCCACCTCAACAGTATAAGGCATGGAGTCTTCAATGCACTCCATGGATAGGTTCCTGAAACGATTGAATGTTGGGGTGGGGAGCAGCGGTTCCCAGCGCTGCCCTGGGGGCAGCGTTGATGGCGGGGAATAGACGTCTCCCTGTCCCGGAGGGCTATATCCCAGGTTGGGATTTTGCCCACCTCCTCGTAATGACGTATGAGGTTGTTAATTACCCTTTGTTGGATAACATCTGATGGGGAGATGGGGCATGGGCACCCCATGGTCGTGGATGCAGAAGCCTTTGTGGAAGCGGCGAAGCCATGTGGAGGGTCTGTTCTAGCATTGCCTCTTCCCTTGCGTAGGCTGGTGGGTGGAGATCACAATCATGTGGCAGCAACCTGATTCCTGAGATGTAGGGAAATGGACTCGTCAGTGCTAAAAGGAAAAAAGAATCGACGACCAATGCCCCAATGCTATCCTGCCTTCTGAGACCGTTAAGAGGAATCAACGCTGACAAGATCGAAAAACAAGATGTACAACATTCTACTTCCCCAACATCTGGTTAGTTTCATTCAAGGCCCGCAATATTACTTGGAGGGAAATGGTGATGGATAGCTGGATCTGGTGACACGTCAATCCATGGATGCCTCGAGCATTACTAAGCTTCATTTTGAGGAGGAGATCTTCACATCGAATTCACCATTTCTGTTTCTGACGCTTTCGTCGGGGTGAGCACGTCCATCGGCTTGAGTGTGATATGTGTTTGTTTTGTTACCCCACATTCCCTCTTTCCAAAGGTGGGTGACATCTGTTACTTATTCAGGGATGTTTTCTCCTTGATCTAAAAGGGATGATGGGATGTCAGTTCTTCCTTCTATGGAATCATCCTCAGAACTCGTCACCTAGTCCGGGTCTCCCTCATAGATTTAATACATTGTTCTTGAAACTCATCCCGGTGCCATATCATGATTGACACCAGTTAATTATGTTTCGTCTGTCAGGACATTCTAAAGGGTCCAGTCAGGGAAGAAACCATCATTTTGGGGAGTAGTCACGCTGGGTATCACTAGCATGTCTGGACGCTGGGGATTGGTGTGTCTTTCATTTGTCCCTTATTATTGGGATTCTCGAGGGCACGGAATCCTGAGGCATCCCACATCGGACATGGGGAGTTATATGCCATGGGAATGTATCTGAGGTTTTCCTCAGCTTCCCATGTTTAACATAGGATATGCTGCGAGTTTAACGTACAACAGAGACTGATCGAACTGACCGGATCACCGATTAGAGTGGATCAGGTGGAGGGACCCCCTTGTAGGGAACACCTATATTGGGGCCAACATGAGGGTGGATTCCTAAATTCCTCGGGTGGGAATGAAGTGGCATGATCTCACCAGGATGTGGCGGCCTAGGTAAGAATTAGGATGGAAAATGGTTTTGGGCTTGAGCCTCGAAGAGACCACCTACTTATCCCCGTGGCATGGAATCAAAATACACGTAGTTCATATGGTGATGGCTTACCATCGAACGAGGCTCACAATGGATTACTGCTGAAGGGGGTTGCAACAGATTACCGTCAGATGAGGTCAAACTAACGTGAAGGAGGTTGGAATGACCGGGTGGTGGGATTGAACCTCGTGTATGTTTCGAACGTACCATCCCTTGACATGGATCAAAGTCCCCATAGTTTGGGATGGTATGGGGCTTATGCTCTGAGGCAGCCCAAGGTGTTTGTGAAACAATGTGAATCAGGTTGGACAAACTAGGGAGGTAGGATTAAACCTCATGGAGGATTCCTACATACCATGCCTTGACATGGATCAATGACCATGTAGTTTAGGATGGGTGGTGTTGGCGAACCGATGTGAAGATGGACAGGGGGTCTGATGGGTGATGTCCTTGAACCTCGTGGAGGCTTCCAACATACCATGCCTTGACATGGATCAAAGTCCTCATAGTTCAGAATGGGTGTAGGGCTTACACTCTAGGGTGGCCAAGGTGAAAATGGGGGATTGGCACACCGACACAGAGATGGTCGGGGCCAATGGTTGTTGGGCATGGACCTCGCGAGGCTTCCTACGTACAATGCCTTGACATGAATCAAAGACCACGTAGTACAAAATGGGTGTGGGATTTACACTCTAGGATGCCCAATGTGAAAATGGGGGCATGGAACACCGACACCAAGATGGTCGAGGCCAATGGTTGTTGGGCTTGGACATCGTGATGCTTCCTACGTACCATGCATTGACATGGACCAAAGACCATGTAGTTCAGAATAGGTGTGGGGCTTACATTCTAGGCTTCCCAATGTGTTTGGTGAAATGACGTGAGGGAGGTCTGAATGACCGAGTGGTGGGATTTAACCTCATGGAGGATTCTTATGTACCATGCCTTGACATGGATCAAAGTCCCCATAGTTCGGGATGGTTTGTGTCGGTGAACCGACATGAATATGGACAAGGGGACTGATGGGTTATTGGCTTGAACCTCATAGAGGCTTCCTAAATTCCATGCCTTGACATATATCAAAGTCCTCATAGTTTGGAATGGGTGTGGGGATTACACACTAGGATGCCCAAGGTGAATATGAGGGCTTGGAACATAGACACAGAGATGGTCGGGGGCAACAGTTTTTAGTCTTGGACCTCCTGAGGATTCTTACGTACTATGCCTTGATATGGATCAAAGACCACATAGTTCAGAATGGGTGTGGGACTTACACTGTAGGATACCCAAGGTGAAAATGGGGGCTCGGCACACCGACACAGAGATGGTCATGGCCAATGGTTGTTGGGCTTGGACCTCGTGAGGCTTCCTACGTACCATGCGTTGACATGGATCAAAGACCACATTTTTCAGAATAGATGTGGGTCTTATAATCTAGGATTCCCATGGTGTTTGGTGAACCGAAGTGAAGGAGGTCGGAACGACCAGTGGTGGGCATGGACCTCATGGAGGCTTCCTACGTACCATGACTTGACATGGATCAAAGTCCCTGTAATTCAGGATGGGTGGGATATAGTTTAATGTCATGCGGGACGGGGTTGAACCGACATGAAGGGGGTTGGAACAACTAGGGTGGTGGGCTTGAACCTCGTGGAGGCTTCCTACGTACCATGCCTTGACATGGATCAAAGTCCCCATAGTTCGGGTAGGGGTTGGAATACAGTTTAACGTCATGCGGTATGGGGGCTATGTCATGGTAGATGGTTATTCTAAGCCCACGTGAGTCATGCTTGGTGTGAGAAACAAGAGGCAGCAAAGGACTAATGACCACATTGTGAAAGGTGCATTCATGGGAAGTAAAGAGGGGCATACGCATTGAGCGGCCCAGGGAGAAAAATATTTGGACATACTCAGAGATGGAGGCCCGATGGGGAAAAATCATAGAGGTAGAGGTATTTGGGACTGAATAAAGTAGGAACCTCTTTCCCTATAACGCCCTCCACTGGACTTGGCACCGAGGATGTGTGGAGGATAAGGGGTGCTACCTCTTGCATGAAAAGATAGGGGATTACACCAAGATGGATTCCCTTACATGCGGACAAACTCCACTCAAAGAAGGAGGATATCATACCCTATGGAGACTAGGGGCATAGAGAATACCCAAGGCGGGGGGACCCAACGTGTGAGGCACAGGGTTAGGTCACAGTTTAACGTCACGTGTTGAGGATGAAGGTGCTTGCAATTTAATGTCCTGCAGCTCGGACAAATTGGGTTTTCTCCGCATCCCTAAGGATTACATAACCAGTACACTCTTCTCCTTGTGTGAGGGAAGGTACTGGAAACAACGTACTGAGGGGGTGTCACGGAGAAAACCATAGAGGGGTCCATGTTAGAGTGGTTATGAGAAGAATCAATAGCCATTAGCATCCCTATGTGAAAAATCATTAGGCGAAGCAACACAATGGGCGGGATCATCCAGGGTACATTAAAGACACGTCGTGCAAACCTGGAGGGTTGCACGTGAAAAGGATTTTCCAAGCAGAGGTGTCCATAGGCAGGGGCCTTGTGGAAATCTGTCACTCCGCAAGGCGGAGGGCACCTACGAAGGGGTGTTCTTCGCGAAGTGGGGTGCTTAGCCTTATCATGGGGTGGAGGTGAAAATTGGAGGTGCTTCACGAAGTGTAATGGCATTCATGGAGCACAGCCTCGCATAGAAAAGGTGCCTCGTGAAGCAATTTGTTAGGAAGCAATGAGCTTCACAAAGTACAGTGACCATGCCTTAGCATGTGGATCATGTATACATGAAGGGTGTTTCGTGAATCATAAACACTCCGAGATGACATGGGTCCCATTGGGGATCCCCTTCCTTTACGAAATACCTTAGGCTTCATGAACAGAATACCTCTTGGAATAGGGGATCAAAACAAGACAATGGGGATGTACTTCGCGAAATATAAGTACCTCGCATAGCTCATGGTTCACTAAGCGGAAGACTGCTTCACGATTCGAGAGATGGGAATCCGAAAGGTCATATTAACTGTCCCGAGAGCTCAGGGGGAGCCCAGTATATATTGGTAAGTGCCACCATGGAGTGCAGCTCACGCGGAGCGAAGAGGGGATTAGTGGCTTCGCGGTGGGTCGTGAACGTCAAATGGGGTTGCAGAGTGTCCTGCCTCATTGCTTTGTAGCGGCATTGCAAATGTCAAAATTCATTCACGGAGCGTCCCACCTTGTTTTATTCTCATCGGGCTCGTGAATGTCAAATGCGTTCACGAAGCCTCCCTCCTTCATTGCTTCGCGGTGGCTGTGGTGTTGGAGGGACACTGCAAAGTGGCTTCATGAGCTAGCTCATGGGTCCATCTTGGGGTCTTTGACTTTTCCCAAATTTTGGTGCCAACACACATGAAATGAGACACTATGACTATAGTTATTTGTGTTAGTCACCCAGAACTCCAACTCCCTTTTGAAAATCTATTGATTGACTGAATACTGGGGAATCTTGTTGGATGTTATCTCTATTCTGACAGTAGAATGAGATCAGTTTCCCATCCCATTTCCTTAGAAATATATGTTAATGTAAATATTTCTAGAATGACAGTTGAGTGTTTTTGGATTTCTTTAGTGAAATATTTTCACTAGATTATGGATATTGTTTTCAATTCATAGATCAAAATATCCTCCTCATGTAAGAAAATGATCCATTAGTTGGTTGGGTGTTGGTGTAGGGGAATGACAATCTAACAGAAAATAGAAATGGGACCAAATAGCAATGGAAATGTCTTTGTATATGGTTCTATTATAGGTCTAAAAAACAAACTCAAATTTGTTCGCTTATTTATTATAGAAGTGATTTGGATATTGTATGTTTAATTTCTCAATGGAGAAGGGATCTATTGATGAAAATTCCGAATGGTTTGGGAATTGGAAAAGAAAAGGAGGATTCCCTTAAGGAGTCATTTTCACTACCCCCCAGATTGGATGGAGTCTCATATATTTGAATAATCGAAACATAATTTTGAGGTGGTATATACAATAGGGTATGATGAATGATAAAATGTGGCTATGATTGAAACCTATATGATGGAATTGGAAACCATATATAGAGGGAAATATATTGAGTTGTTTCAAGTGGTTGGTGAGAAAAATTCAATAGTTAATGTAGGCAATGGGTTTTGGATTATTGAATCAATAATGGAGAGTTAGAACATGAAAAACACAAAAATTAATGTTATTAATATTTTGTTAATGATAGTATATTGAATGTCAGGTACAAGATCAATGTGATATTTTTCAACATGTAATGGGAATCTAAAATAAAAAACCAAAGAATATCTTTGTTGTTGATCCCAGATTTTATCATATATATTCAGAGGTACTGATATCCAGTGAGGTCATAGGGGAATGTTTTGAAGATGTGCATGGAAGAGGCCTATACAACAGAAGGAATGAGTGGTGGCATGCCAGAAGAGAGTGAGGTATAGGTATTTTTTGTAAAAGGAATTAATTTTGATGTACATAGATACTTACCTCAGTTTCCCAAATGAATGGAAATATAGTCCCCTAAAATAAATAATCTCAGAGAAAATGACCCTATGATTCATGACCAGGAAAGAAAAGAGTGTTTGATTCTTCTGAGGGAAGCTAAAATGGTGTAATGTGATAAGTGGGAGATCATCATCAATTACAATAAATAAATTATATAGGAGGAATTTTATTGGATATTTTAATGGTTTATTTGAATGGGTTATAATAACATAAAATGTGATTGGATCCAAAATATATTATCTTGGAAAAAAATTTAATGAAAAGAAGATTTCTATGGAAGAGTTTATTAATACATAGAATGAGATGGACTACAATTTTGAAGACCTCATCCTTGTTAAACTAGATGTGAAGGTCACTTAACTCATTGGATTTTACATAATGGTTTCCCACTTTTTCCATTAAAGTTATTCACATAAAAAATTTGATCCTTCAAGAATAAGGTAGGAAAATATAATTCATATTATATAGTGAAAGAAATTAATTTATCTAAATAGTAAAGGGGAAGATATTCTTCTTAGTATGAGGAAGATAATGATTGTGAAGAAGTAGCTGATGACCTCCATGATGATGTTTCTAAAAAATTATATATTTCAATAATAAATGATGAATATTTTTCTAATGATAAAAGTTGTTTCTCTAAATAAGAACAAAGACATATGGAATTAATAGTTAAAAAAATATTCAAAGAGTGTATTGAAAATATAATAATACAAAAAAGAGAGAATTATAAATTGATTAAATAAAATGTTATAGAATATAATAAAAAATATTCACTTGAAGAAAACCCCATGATGATGAAAGAGATAAATTAATTTGAGGTGTTGTATAATGAAAATGAAATACAAATTTTTAATCTTGTATAGGTGTAAAAAATAAAATAGAAACAAGAATAACATTTTAGAAAAAATTACATAGTAGGGAAATTAATTTCCTGTTTCCAAAATATTGTTACAAAAATTATTGAAGGTTCCAAAAATATTCAACATCAAAAAGAACGTCATAAAATATACTATAAGGATGATAATTATTTTGATGTTTCTCAGATAATAATGATTGTTGGGAAGACCTTGTTTATAACAAAAACTATTAGAGCTGAAAAACATGTGGTTTCTATGGTTTCAAAATATGAATGCATAACATCTAAAAGTAAATATTATATTAAGGGTGCAGTGAAAATCTATAATGTTAATCAAAACCATAGTGCACAATTTAAAACCAAAGTGGAAGGTAAGAAAGATGATGAATAGTATAAACACATCTCAAGTAAGTATGTATGTTACCAAAATAAATATTCCCTTGGTAGTTAATGATGGTACTTATTAGAATTTGGGAACAAATGATATATGATTTGGTTTAATAATAATCATTATTGAGAATCCAAGATAATTTGGAGCAAATGTTTTAAGGGGAGTAAACCAACTCAGAGGAGAAAACCAGAGAACATCAGTCTGAATATTGAAAATTGATTCGGACAATTGAAAAATATTTTCAAAATATGTGATCAACCTAAACATATTGAAAAAGGATTTACTTTCATGGAACCATCAAAAAAGTGTTTTTATGACAAATCACAAAAGCCTCATGAGATTAAAGTAGAAGGAAAAAAAATACATAGTTTTTGAAACTAATCTCAATGAAACCAAAGGCGAATGACCCCATACTATTGATAGTAGATTTTCTAAACATATGATTAGTGATTTAAATATTTTGAAAATTTTAAATATTAAAATGAAGTTACAAGTCTTTTAAAATGATGAGTTACTTAGAATAAAATTAATATGATACAACATTATCGATGAAGAGATTCTAAAATTAAAAATTACATTGTTTTTTGATGGGGTGGAACATAATTTTTTCACTATTTCAAATATTTGTTATGATGTTTTCAATTACTATTTCATAAAATATGTTTTTTTTGAAATAATATATTAAAAGAATGTTTATTGGAAAGTGCAGTGAATAGAAGGAAAATTGTTCCATGTTAGTGATGCATACATTTCAATCCATCAATTTGTGATGGAAGAAAATCATATTTGTAAGAAAAATATGGGACATATATTCCCATAAAATATGAATAATCTATCAACATGGAAATTATATGTCAAATAACTAACATGAAAATATGAAGTGAATGGCGTTTCTCAGAATTATAGAAAGGTAGTATTAAAAACTGATTTCATAAGAATTTTTATATACATTCTACTCGTCTCATAAAACTGGTACTCTCAGACATTCGTTGGTCCATGGGTAAGAAATAAATAAATAGTGAAAATAAATTTTTTACTTTTATGGATGTATTTAGTTTCATTACATGTATTATTTTTTAAAATAAAAAATTAGTGGACATAAAAATCATTAAGAGTATCTAGAGATGTAGGAAAAGGATTATGGACACAATTTGAAGAGGATTTTAACTGCTAATAGTTGCGAGATTAATTATATTGATTTATGATATTGTCATAAAATGCATGTAATTTTCAATTAGTTTTGTGAATCATACACCTTAAAATATAATTGTGATACTGAGTGAATAAATAATATTGTGGTAGAGATAGAATATGAAATGTTAATCGAAAATGATACTTCTTAATATATTTTGAGGAAATATATCATTATTGAATTTCATGATGAAAATAATTTTTTATAGGTTAAATTAGAATATAAATCCTTACGATATATATTACAACGAAACCCTTGTTTGGAACACATAAGAGTGTGATGGTGCACTTTAAATATACTAGAGATGGGTTGGAATCCTTGAACGTTTGATCAAAGAGGATTTTATGATATATAACATGGCCACATACATAATGGTAGTGTATATATGTGTTATAATAAATAAATTGAATTATTGTTAACATTAAGGATGTGAATTTTTTTGAATAGTCTAATGAAAAAGGTTCATAGATGATTGCAAATGTATAATAAAGAGATGATGTGGTGGTTTCCGTTAAATAGTTAGGGAAAATTCATAATAATTTTTAATTTTCCCAAGATGTGTATTATGAATCATAAATTCCTAGTGATGAGGAAAAATATTGTTCATCTCATCCTATGATAAGGATATAACTGGATGTTAAAAACATAATTAGAGATCATTTTAAACATATTAGGTTTATAGTATATTCTTGGAATGTTCAAATACGTTTTTATATTCAAAACTTGAACTAAAAGATTGTGTTTAATATTTTTAGCATCATGAGTGGGTTTATTATACGAAAGATGTGCTAGATCTTATTTAGAAGAATAATTCTTCAGAATGTGTTCCCAAACCATAAAAGAATAATTTTATTGGAAAAAATTTCGTATTCTTAAACAAGTTGAATGAGGAAGGAGAGGTTATAAGAAACTATAAATAAATTTTTTATCAATGCCATTAAAAAATCGAATACGTAGAAATTTATAAGTCCATTGATCCATTATGAATAATATAAACTATTAAAATAAATCCTTTTTTCAATTCATAATGGAGATACAAGAGTTTACATATATATTTCATGTAAACTTTTCGTAATGGATTTTTTAATACTTAATTTTATGTGGGACAACCATATAGTTTAATTATTGGGAATGATAAAGGATATTTGTTTATATTTAAGAATAATTATTAGAGGTTAAATATATCTACATGTGCCTAGTATTTCATATTAGAAATTTATTAAGGAAGAAAAACATAAATGAAGGAAGTTTTGAAAGTAACCTCTATATAAATGAACATCAAGTGGTTTCTCTCATTATGAATATTTATTATTTTGATATAATATTTTTAGGGAATTATAAAGAATCATTTTAGATGTTTTAAAATGAGATGAAAATGATTTTTGAGATTCCCATGCTATGAAAACTGATAAACATTCCTTGCATAAAAATATATGAAAATAAGAAATACATTTTCTTATCTCATGATATGTATGGTTTGGAACAATTGAATAAGTTTGGAATATAATATTCTAGGACAATTTGTATAACCATTTTAAGGGGATGAAATTTTTCAAAAGATGTTGAACAAATGAATGTTGATCCTTAGGAGTTTAGAATATTGGTAGAAGGTTTTTCTATAACTAGTCGAATCAAGTATTAATATAGTGAATGAAGTTACTATATGTGTCATGTCCCAAAGATCTTTTAAGGAATATCATCTCCTATGTTAAAAAATTCTCACATATATAAAACCAACAACTGATTTTGTGATGAAATATCATATCATAGAACAGATTGAAATATTTTTTTATATGGACCCTAATAGGGAAGGCATTGTATATGACATAAAATTCACATTTAGTAGAGTGTTTTTCTTCGGAAAAATATGGATTATCTTTTATATAAATAATCAGAAGTTCTTGATAATAAGTATAGTATAAGTTGACTATGTTTCTACCCCTAAATATGAATCTCAACTTATTTTTTTGAATACATGACATAAATAATTTTTTTTGATGCTAATTTTCGATTTCTCTTTTGATCTGATAAACAATATGATATAAATATCACTAAAAATCAATACAACATTCTCATTATAAGAACATTGAATTCAAATATCACCTAATCAAGTAGAGTGTGGATTATAATGAACTAAATCTTGAGTTTGTTCATAAAATTGAGAACCTTTATCTTGTTTTCACAAAAACTATACTAAATGATCCATTTCATAATAGGAGGTTGATCCTTTGTGTTTAACATCCCACTCTTAAAAGATAAGGTATGTGAGTCTTTCATATAACTCCTCTGGTAATTGGATATTTATTTTAGGGGGAATAATATTTTTAGCATAAATATATCCATTGGTATGTGTTTACCATTCAAGGGAATGTATATATTTAGGGGGAGTTCCTAAATGGTGTAATCAATCATTTTATCATGTTAACTATTTTTATTGTTTATTTAGGTGGATGTGAGAATGTTTTTTTATCATGTAGGAAGAATTCATTAAAGTTATATGTGCAAGGTAACCATTTTTAAAAGAGGTGGAATAGTTTCCTAAATCCCTACTTATGGATAGAGTGGTATTATTTTCCAATTATTATTGTTTCCTACACTGTTTTCTATCATGCAAGATAATAATTTCAGGCTAAATAAACAATTTTTTGAGTTATAATGTTCCAGTGATTTATGTTCCTTGGGGGAAAACAAATTCTAATGGGGGATATTATTGGGACCAAGGTAGTTTATGATTTTGAATATATGAAATCATTCTTGGGGAATTTTATTTTGTTGATCTCCATTATTTACATAAATGTTTTTAGTATAAAATTCAAATAATTATCTATAAAGATTGTGGAACTGATCTTAAATTCAGAAGACATATTTCAATTATGTTGGGAATAAAACAATTATTTTCAATAAGTATGATGAAATAATGGTAGTGAAAATACTTATTTTCATAAAACAATATAGATTAATTATTGAGGAGAATGTGGCATGGTTTTTGTGTATGTGATTATTTTACGATAGAATTATACACTAGATACTGTATAAGTGTAAGTGGAAAACAATTAGTCATCCAATACAATTAATGAGTGTGATCATCATAAATATTTTGTGAGGATACTTCATCCACATTGGGGAGAAATATCATAGATATATCATGGAAGAATGTTGTTGGGAGTTCTTATATAGGTAGGCATGTGTATGAGTGGGTGAATAGAGTTCCTATAAGATGTGCATTAGGAGTGTGAATGTCGTCCAAACCCAATATATTTGTGCAATGGTGTTTCTAGATGCTGAACCTAGTGCATTGGATCTTTGTGATAATGAAACACTATCACTCCTTAAGAGAACATTAATCTCAATTAACATCTATTTGGTATGCAAAATGGACATATAAATATTTTTCCATCATTAAGTATGTTGGCATTACATCCACCATCTGATTCAATCAATTTTAGAAATTTTATTTCTAAGGGAGTCATCTTCATTCTCAATCCTCATCAGAGGATATATGTTCACCAAAGATATCTCATGCTTCTACTACCAATATCAATTAATTTTCTATTGGATGATATATCGATAAAATTATACAATAAATCATCATCCCTTCTACTATGATGTGCATATATGAGCTTTTTCATATACCAATATTCTTCTAATGAAGATTATACATTTCCAAATATGTAGTGATGATTATAGAAAGTAGTTAAATGTTAAATAATTTTATTCTGTTAACACGAATGTGGGTAGTCATCTCAAAAGAATACATCCTCATCACTAAAGTAATGAAAATGTGATTTGTGGTGTAAATATGATATTAAAAAACCATTTGAAATATTTTCATAGGCCATGAGAAGGAATTCTTCATGGAGTAATTATGTGAAATATAATGTTAATGAATAAGTCTATTTAAGGTAATAGAGCATGTATAAAAATATGGAATTATAGAGGTAAAGATTTTCAAATGATTATTAGTGAATAGATATTTTTTTCTTATAGAAATTTTTTTCCACCAATGTTGTTTCATGAGGAGGGGTATCTTTGGGACTCATAGTTCATGAAGAAGAAGATATTAAACCCTTAAACATGTGTTTCACATATGAATTGTTACATGAAGAAATGGTAATGTGAATCCCTTGTGGTTTTCATGAGGAAATTATACAAAGTTGAAGATGCCTATGTGAATCCTTATGGATGTAGATAATATTATTTTAAAAAGATAGATCTTGAACCTGAGACATTGTGTTTCACATACATGCATGAAGAGAAACAAATGAATAAATGGATTTGTGTATACATACATAAACATTAAAAATAATATGTGTATGCCATCATTCCCATTAAAATCTATGAAACACATTGACTAATATAGAAGAACTCATGTATTCAATCATATACATGTGGATGAGAAGAATATGATATACAAGAAATTATAGTGAATTATTGCAAATAACATAATATATATAAATATATTTTTTCTTTGTATTGTGAAGCCATTATTCGAAAGGATGTTCCAAAATAATTCTACTAAAAAAATTGAAAAAATAATAGGTTTTTTATTGAATAGAATGTCTTTAGAAATAAAAGAAGCATAGTGATAGCTTAACGAGCTATGTTGGTGAAGGTTCTACAGTTGCTGTGAAAATATTTGTTACATACATTACATGTTGAGAAGAACAGTAGGTGTTAGTTAAAGTGAAAAGGTATAACCATATTCCTTTATTTTTTTAACAACAAGAAAAATATTCTTTCTAGTGGTCTATGTGGTATTGGATTATTTCTAAATCATGACAAGGACTGGGTACTCTTTTTGAGCAGTGAACCTTGAAAATACTTGTGTTCATATGGTTGTGCTTGTGTTCTTGTGTTTAGAAAGTGCATATCTATATAACTAGTGGAGAATGTTTCATTCCATGGAACACAATATGAAAATATAATATCATTGATTCATCACTCCCCCAATTAGTGATCACATAGATCCCAAGTAGTCCTTTTATTAGAGTTATAGAAGAAAACATGATGTCCAAGAGAATTGGAGATTAGGCTCACCACACCCTTTTTGAAAGGAGATTATTTCTAACTTATCATTAATCTTATAGAATTATGATATATTTTTGAATCCATCTCACATCAGGGTGTAGGACTAATTACCCTTATGACAATGATATAATCAGGATCATGTGTGTTATTTGAACTTATATATATATATATATATATATATATTATTGGTCCCCTATATTTCTATTATTATTTCTTAATTCATCGATTTGATGTTGATTATATGGTATATCTTATTTTTTTCTCATTTAGGGTGATAGTTGGGCTTTTATAGTTGGGATATAACCTTGATGTGGCATCCAATATATATTGTGAAAATATAAATCAATACCAATGTAGTTTGATTCAATCGGTAATGGATAAATAACATTATATTCAAACATCAAATAGACATCCAACGTTTAAAAAATTAATAGGAATTAGATTCCATGTGTTTTTATTGACTGGTATGTGATTAATACATAAAAGGAGGCCGACAATGGAGATCCCTTAATCCGACTAATGGAATTTTTATCCAATATCTCTAAGACCATGTGAAACCTGATTCATAACAGAAATAAGATTCAATAAATAATTATTCAATAATGCATGAGAGCATAAAATTATATTTTGAAATAATGTTATATAAAATGATGCTACCTAAAGATGATTCATTTATTGTGAAAGGGGTGAAAAAATGAAATAATGAAGGTAATATGCCTGATCTTCTCTAAGATGCATAAAATAGTTTGTGGGTTAGGTGAGGGTGAGTTTTTGGGCATAAACCCAGGAGTTAACCAATATTTTTAAACCAATAGGAATATATCACATCATGGTATATTTTGGAATGTCTGAGGATTAGACCTATGATGAGGGCCATTTAATTGATACCAATATAATTATAATGATTCAATCTGAATAAATATAACCATTATGACTATATCAACACAATAATAATTGAAGGATTTTCCATGGATTACTCTTAGGATAATTACCATGTATTTTAATCCCAGAATATTATATCGACTCGATGTGATTAATGATAACCATGACGAGTATCTCGTTTTAATTCTAATTAATTCTCTGTTTGAGGCTTACACCTATGAGTATACCACATTATTTGAAATAAATAGGGTTTTCGGAACTAGATTTTGATAATGATATCAAATATGAGTATCTCAACTCAATGGCAATTGATAACTTAGTCAGGGAATAAAATAAGAGGATTCACATGAATTTTATATATAGTAGAGTATCCATAATTTATTTTAATAATGATAACCTTGAGTAGTATGAACACTTCCAGGAAATTCTAAGTTTAGTCGGGGACAGTACCTCAGAGTATGCTAAGTAATCTTAATCAAAGATGATTATCTGAACAAGATGTGAACAATGATAAGTTGTAATAGTATATCAACTTAATGTAAAATGATTGTTTGTTCAACGATAACACCATAGAGGATACATTGTTTTTTTAATATAAGATGAGGATCTCATATAAAGGTTAACAATGATAACAAATAAGACCATATCAACACAATCATAATTAATGTTTTTTAAATGCATAAACCGAGTAGGATTCTTTTTTATTTTAGTCCTAGAAGTGAGTAGCACCTCTATTTTAATAATGATAACCATGAGAAGTATCTTAGTTTAAAGATAAATAATGATTTGTTTAGTTATCACACCTAGGATAATACCCATAGAAGATTTTTGTTCCCCTAAATTGATGAAAACACGAAATAAGGTGGGGTATAGGCCATAGATTCATTAAGAATATTCATTTACGATGAATGGGAAGACATCTAGAAATAAGAAGGGGCTTATGCATTATCTTCCATAAGATACCTAAGCTAATATATGAGTTAGGTGATTGTTTGTTTTGGATACCACACTTACGATGAGGTGTTTATTTGCGACCCAACTGGAATATATTACCTTGAAGAATATCATGGAATGAGTAGGGATTACACCCAGTAGGATCCCTGTTTATTTGAAACCAATATGAATATCTCAAATCAAGATGAAAAATGATAACCTTGATGAGTATCACAACACAATTGTTATTGATTGTTTTGTTGGGGTTTACACATTATAGGATTCCGTAGAATTTTATATCAATATTTGTTTCTCAACTCGAGGTATATTATATAATGGATGGGGTTTTAACAAAATAGGATACCCATGTATTTGAAACCAATAAGAGTATATTACTTGATGTACATAATGATAACCATGGGTATTTTGTCAACTCAATAGTAATAAAAGGTCAGATTGAGTTTTAGAGAAAGGAGGAGGCCCAAAATTAATGTTTACGAAATAACATATTCTCACATGGGAGTGTCTAAATAGTGCTTCATGTAGGGGTGTCTATAGTAGTAATTTTCATAGGGTTTTCTACATATTTTTGGTCGTATAGGACGAGATTCATAGGATTGGATATATAGTGTTGACTATATAAGACTGTATTTATAGGATACTTGCAAAGGGAGTTCTTCTTAGGGACAGATTCATAGAGATGGCCATATAAAATTGGCCACATAGTACTGCCCTCATATGATTTTACATATAGTGTTTTGTGGTGTGACTGTTATTCTATGTGGAAATTAATAAAAGTTCATCACATTCAAAAATTACCATGGGTTCACATAGGATTTCACATAGCATGGTTTTCGATGTTATTACTCTGTAACATGATTTCCATAGTGGTGGATTTACTTATGAACATATTTCATTGTATATGGACTTTATTGGATTTCACCACAATGCCCATCACAAATTTTCAAATATTGAACATTACCTGAGTGGTTTTTATAGAGTATGTTCAGTCTCATCCTAATCCATATATATGTATTTTCTCTCTCACCACTATGAGTTTCAAATACTCTATAGTTCCAATATGGGTATGGGAATTTATAGGCAGTGTTGAGTAACTGATTTAAAAAAATTAACATCCACATAGCAGATGATTTCTACATAGAAATATGCATCTATATATAATTTCATTAATTTATTTTCATGGATAAAATTCACCACCACATATTACAAATGAATTTAATTTCATGGGAGAAGAAAATTCCCCACCTCAGAGTATAAATGGATGTTGATTGTCAGTGGTAAAAATATATCACCATGTATTGAAAATGATATCAGTTTTTGGGAGGCCAAAATATATTTCTGTTAACAAAACAAATTATATTTAGGGATGATTATTTCATGATTTATTTGAAGGGTTGTGAGTTTAGAGAAATATGTTATATAAAATTGAATTTCACCAATTCTGATGTTTAGATGAAAAGGGAATCATGAAAATATTGTAGTGTAACGTGATCCAAATATATTCTATATTGTGGAATTAAAATTGACACCAATAAAACAAAAAAAATTGTTTTGATAGTGGTTTAAGTATTATAGTAAAATTTAAATAAGAATATATGGGGTTTTGGACATTATTAATTTTCATTCGTGCTAAAATGTATCCCAACTTCAAAAATGCATAAATTTTTACCAATAGGTTTCTCTAGGATCCACATTTAGTCAAATAAAATCCTATGAAGTGATATACATACAATTTATTTGGTGTAAATACATTAAATTGATTTTTTCTGATTGAAAAATACCCTATATGTATCTCAAAAATGTGTTGTAATGAATCAATACCTTTTTATTAGGAATTATTATAGTCCACACCTCACTCATAAAGGGAGGTACCCACTACTATTCCTTTGGATTTGGAAATATTTCTAAGGGATATTAATCCAACTTTGTGTGAGTAATATTTTAGTTTTTGGAAATTTGGTATGCTTATTTTTTTTTGAATGGAGAATCATTTATACTCAAACATGAAATGTGTTGTCTAAGTCGGGATAATATCAATTTTCATATAGAAAACTGTGGGGAATGGTCTTTATTTATTGAAACCCCTATATTAGATTTTTTTTTGGTTAAAAATGAAGAAAACTTTCATACATGTTAAATAATGATTTTCTTGATTATATATGAAATAAACATTAATATTTTTCATATCTTTTGAAAAAACATATTTTATTTTATTCCTTTTAAATAGTTACACAATGAATGCAACTTATATGGGTTTATATCCGTTGTCCATAATCTTATTCTATTGACTAAAAATATATTATTGATATTACACTATTATAGACCAACAAAGGGTCATTATATCCCATTCTTGAGGGATTTATCTTGGTTTCCAAATTATTTGGTCATTTTAAATATATAAAGAATTTGAAAATTTTTTGTTAGAAAAAAATATTTTCTTTCACACCAATTCAAGTTAAATAATTATCTATATTAAAATTATACATTATTTTTAATAGAGTATCCGACCACTCTATATTTAATGCATATATTTAAAAGGTATTTTTTCACATCGTATATAATAATATGGTATTAAAACATACCTTGATATAACTGGTAAATCCAATCTATTACTTTATTCATTATAATTCTGTGTTCTTATAGTTGTAGAATATAAATTCTATATCATCTATCATTTTGGTCTAGCTTGTGATAAATATTTTTTGAATTACAGTGATGTATGTTTCGAGTATTCGTAGTTCCTCCCCTATTTTAACCTTGTGACATTTTTCTCCAAAGTAATTTTTTAGCGAGATTCATTTTCATGGAGGTTCATTTTTCTAGTTGATTTCAAATGTATCATTCTCACTAGGTGATAGTCTATAATGTTTTACTATCCTTAAACATGAACCATATTGGATTGTTATATTTTCTTTCATTTGGTTTTGGTTTTGCATTTCATTATTCTAATTGTCTATCTTGTATTATTTTACCAATTTTGCTTTTCCAATGATACAACATGTAGTTCATACCCCTTCAATATTCGTTTCTCTATATTAAAAAACAGTATATACTCTATGTGAAAAATTATATTTTTAACAAAATAATGAAAAATTAATGAGTATGATAATATAAATTTGATGTTTACAAAAAAATAATAATAAAGTTTATTAGCATAAAAAAATAAAATTTGGTGTGGTTCAAAACATAGTTGTATTTTTGATATTTTATTTCCTCAAATCGACATTAAAAAACAAATGAAGTTTAAATAAATGACAAAAAAGGTCACTATTAATTAATTTTCTATCAACTATTCAGTTCATAAAATGTGACCACGAATATATGTTTCCCAATATTTTAATAATATGTAACACCATAGATATCTAGTGTATAAGTTTTTATAATATAATTTTTTTAAAAAAATAATATGTAAAATGATTAATTTTTTCCATTATGATAAAAGATGAATATCAATATAAATAAACTTCCAAATTTAATAAATGATTATTTAATTACCATAGTTTAATAATTTTATAAATTATGTTTAAACTAAAATTTATACAATTAATATATATAATAAATATCACTACTATTATATATGAATTCCATGGATTCCAATTTTCTTTATTCTGAAATTATACGACTATTCATATGGAAATGAATATTTATATTATCTACATAATACATATTTCTTCACTTTTATAACATTATAAGAAAACATGTATTACATCATAGTGTAATTTTTAAAAATAAGGAAAAAATTTAATATTTACATTATTAAAATAATAGTAAATTTAATAAATACATGAATATATTTCATAAATCATATCAAATATTGTAATGACTAGAGATTTCAATGTACATTTTCCATAGATAAATGATGTATTCGTAATCTTGATCTACACACAACACTAAAAAAATGAAACAATGCTATTGTTACATAATAAAAACCATTCCATTTCATTAGTAGTTATGAAAATGAGAAATCATGTTATGGAAAATATTAAAAATTAATATATTGTAATCTTTTAATAATAATGGAATTCAATTGATATAACAATAACAACTAATAAAATCACTTTATTCTTTAATATATATTAATATTATCCTGTCATTTTATTTAGTAAGAATTTATATTTCAATAAACATATGATTAATTAATTAAAATGTGAACTGTTTTTTGATATAAAATAAATTAGAAATTGATAATAATTAAGAGGGATTATATTTTTTATTTTAAAAATTTTTGTTCCCTATAAAACAATATTTCATTATATATTATAATTTCAGTGAAAATTAATTTTATATACATCAGAATATAATTTGTTAAAATGAATAACATTTTTTAATTTATCACAATAATACTATCTTACGGTAATTTTTTATTTTTTATACTATGATTTATTTTAAGGTGAATAGTTTGATATACCGATTTTACAAATATTGTACCGTTTAGGAAATTATTACTGTATAAGAATGTTATGAATTTTTTTGAAACCATTTTATTAGAAAAAATATATAATTTTTACAATTTTGATAATATTATTTTAATTTTAAAAACCTATATGATATTTTTTCATATACAAGTTGTATTTTCAAAAAAATTGTCTTAATATATTAAATAATTAATTGTTAAATATTAATATTTATCTCATTAATAAACCGATTAAAATAAATTCAGATTAATATTTATAAAATATTGGTATAAATTATGTATTACAACTCATTTTATTTTTAATCATAATGGAAAATATACCATAGGTGAAAACTAGAAACTACCATAATAGATATTATGGTAAAAATGGAAAATATATTGGTAATGGGTAGAAAATTATAAAAAAAGTATATAAATCGTTTTATGAGGGATTTAGGGAATATAAATCATTAACAATAAATTATATCTACCATTACATAATATTAACTTCCCATTATTGAAATTACTTGGTAGTTTAGAGAAACTTCATCGCTTTTCACTTATAAAGGTAAACTCATCTCATAACATATTATCAAACCACAAAAAAAACATTTTACAAAGATAATGCACCAAAAAATATCCTAATTAATCCAATAAACCTTTAATATTTTATATTCTTTTGAAAATACATCATATCAAAGGCTTCATTGCCATGATAAAGGAGGAAATATAAGAAGTGGCGTATAAATTTAAAAGATTTGATTTCCCATTTCTATCTCATTAGGATCAATTATTCCTCTTAAAATTACAATACACCATATTAAATTTATAAAATCTATATTATTAATATTGTTTTGTAATTATAATTATTTCATAATTATAATCCATATTTTCTGTTTCTAATAACAAAAAAAGAAACAGTCATAGGTTCATTTTTTGAACCAATGCATCCTAGATGAAATGTGTTTCATTTTATTTAAAAAACATAAAAGTGTAGTAATTAAATAGAATTAAATATATAATAATTATATATACTAAAAAATAATATTCTTAAATATAAACCATGCTACCATGTTTTCTCATTCTATAGAAAATGAAATCATTTTCCAGGCATACTTGTGGACTACCACCTCCATGAAATTATTGATTTCCATTCTCCTTTTCATCACCATCATACATGGATGGCCATGGGAATGAGTTGAAATGATATATATGGATTTATTGAAATCATTAAGTTTTATTTAAAAAAAATGGAGGACCTATTAATTATTTTATCTATAAACAATCATCATAAATTCAACTATTCCAAATGAGCATAGTAAAAGATAAATAGGCACATCATTATATCCAATAGCTTTATATGAATTATATTCTTATTATAATTCTCTATAATTAATATATAAAACATTATTGAAAACATAATAATTAAAATATTTATCTTATATAATGATATGAAAACTAAACCACCTCATAATCACCCATTAGTTGTCATATGTACATGTTTGTGTCAGTTTAACCACCCACATGAAGAATGATATAAAATTATATCAGTTATAATATTGGTACCATAAATATTTTTAAAATATGATAAAAATAAGTAAATGATTATTTTTTCCTATAAAGTATTTTTAATTATTGAACTCTTCAATTAATATCACACATTCTGTTCATTACGAATATCTGAAACATTCCTTTTATTGATTTAATATTCATGGGAATATAAAATAACCCTCCTAAAATAAATATAAAGCATCAAAAATTGTTACAAAACAAAATATTTAAAAATATAAATAATTTAGTAATGATTATATTTTTATTATTATTAAATTCCAACACTACTCTTATGATACTTGTCGAGATGATCAAAATTATAAACCCAGATGTTGGAAAATAACGAAAAACTAACCAATGTAGATGTTGATATTATAAATTGGTTTTGTTTGTAAATTTTTATAGCTATGAATATTTATTTAAAATAATTTATTAGGATATAAATATTTTTTCTATCATTTTTTAGAGTTTATTAAAAAAATTCAGGATATATGGTATGTGGTTTCATCTAACATACCTCAATTTGAGATATTTGTTATGTTATAAACCTTGTTCAATTTATATTATATATATACCAACTATGTGAGAAATTATATAATTATATAAATTTTACCAATGTATATTTATTCTCCATTTAAATATATCCCTTTCAAAAGGTTCTTATTTGAATTCATGGCATGTTTTAAGTGGTTTTGTTTAGCCAATTCTAAATCCATGAGTTATAATTGTTATTCCTGAAATTATTATATATATATTGGTTGAATTATGACCTATTATTTTTTTATGTTATATTTTCTATTTTCCTCATGTTGATTTATGTTAATTTCTAACAAAAAAACATTTAAAATATATAATTCTTCATGATCAATATTTTTCATAAGAGAAGTTTGTAACTAATAACTTTATCATTATGTTATAAGGATGAATCTTAAATATAGTTTTTTTATATTCTCTATGTTATGACATTCCCAAATTTATATTTCATAATCAAATGAATTTCACTATATAAAAATTGTTATAAAAAATATCATACAATGAATGAATTTTGTTTTCATAAAATTAGAATATATTTGGAATTATTCGCATCCTCCATAGGTGGTTATTAATCTTACATATAAATTTATAACATTATAAGAAATTTTGTTATCTCTTATTTAGAATCCCTACTATATATTAACTCATGTGTCTATCATATTGTTTCACCAAATTTCAAAATACTATTTTATTGCACTTTTTATGATGGATGATTTCAATCTATGTTCATGTAAAATATCCAAATGTTTTTAAATTCCATGGTCAAATGAATCCTCTTTCAAAAAAATTCCAGCGACATCATTATAAAATTTTCAAGGAACCATTTTAATGAATATTTTTGCTATAAAATTTTAAAATATATTTCAAATTCTTCTTTTAAAATTGTTTTTTAGAAATAACCCATAACATCATCTTCTAATTTAATGTTTAAAAATTATTTTATAAAAGACTATTTTATCTTTTATTTTCATTTTCCAATTTAAAATAAAATGATATTTATTAAATGGAGTTATTTTTTATAAGTAAAAATATATGTTCTTTAATGAAATAAAATAATTAGTTGATAGATTTTTTGGCATCAACTATACCCATTCTATAATATATTTTATATTATACTATTTATAATTGCAACAATAGTACATTTCTTGTATATGTTCATTTTGATAGGATGAATGACTTATACCTTATAGTAATCATATTTAAGGATGATAAAAATTTGTATCCAATATCTCCCCCAATTAATTGGGTTTTATTTAATGACATGTGATATCATGAATGTACATGTGTTATTTTCTAATCCTAAAGAGGATATTGAGCTATTTTGGATCCTAAAGAGAATAAAATGTAGATGTAGATGCCAAATGTGGTACAATGGTTGTTACCCAATTCTAAAAAGGTACTTGGGTTATAAATAAAACTTTAAATAGGGTACATTGATTTTTAGGCTAAGATAATAATGATATGAGATACAAGTTGTGATGAAAAATCTACTATGAAATTATATTTTCATATATTTGTATTTGTATCAATTATCGAAGATATTCGATATTATTTTCATGTTTCCAAGATACAGTTTTATGTTTATATGTTTTAACAGTATGATATGTTTTCATTCCTCTATGATGTCCTTGACACTGTATTTTACACATATAAAATTTATATGAAATATATCCCTCGATAACAATGTTGTTTCACGTGATTGGTATCCAACCATTATGACATAATCATTTCCATTATTGAGAATTTAGGTTCATAGATTTCATATATTTTCATTAAATAGGTTATGATGATGAGATTTTCATATGATATGTTTAGAAGAAGGGCTAGTTTGGTGTGATTGTAGTGTAATATTCATAAGTATGGTAGACTAAGATGCATGTATAACTAATTTACAATAGAAATAATCCTCTTTTTTCTTATAATGTTTGGATTATAAAGTAATGTAATGGTTCAGTTATGTAAATGAGGTAAAAAAAATACATGATTTTCTTGGGTATCTATAGACGGAGAGGAATTTTCATTTGTGTGGATTAGATAAGTTACTTTTGGAGTTTTGGATAGAAACCCATAGTAAAAACCCTAGATAAGATTTTTAGTGGATCTTTTAACCACATTATGTTTTGATATTTTCAAATATTTATTAATTGTTTGTCATTTAAATGTATTCATATTTTTATTTTTTATTGATTAATGTATTTTAAACATTAATCATATCTTATTTGTTTCTTAATGTATCTTGATATTTAATGTTTTGGTTGATCATAACAGGTTATAAAAACATTATATTGATCTAGAAAGCTTAATTAAATTATTTTTAGCTTAAAATAACCTTTATTCCTATTTTTATTATTATTACATAGCTATGTATCATTGAAATTTTTCCCACATAGAAAATTCATGTAGATAAACCTCACACATAGATAATTGTGTATTCATCAGGTAGCTAATTTTATTGAATAATTATCTTCATTTATTTTGACCATATCATGTGTTACAAAACTCCAACTGGAAGAACAATTTTTTGGAAGGAAAATAATTTTTTAGAGTATATTTTGAGTTAAAAAAATTCTGAATCTATCTCAATTGTGTTTAATAATATGTTAGAGTAACTCTATATTTTAATCTCGGTTCTACAGCATTTCAAAACAATTTTTGTAGTTATTTAATAATAACCTTAGTTATGTAAATCTAATTAAGATGATTTTTTATTACTTATATATATAATGAAATTCACAAAATATATTTCCAAAAGAATAGTGGATGATTCTACCATTAACAATGTTTATTTTATTTAGTAAACATGTTAATTCAATCTGTTAATGCAATTCATAAATTTGGATGTGTGATTCCCTCATGTGTATAACATATGTAGAATCATCTATGTTAATTTTTCTATGTAAATTTTATTTCATGGTGATTTTTTATGTCAATTATTAAATAAAATTCACTTATATGAATTTTCCTATGTGGTTCAGTGAAATTCGTTAGGTTGTTCTAAAATTTAAAAATATGATTTCTTTTACGTATTTTTGAATATTTTGATTTGTTTCTTGTTTATTTTAAATATTTAATCAGTTATAAAGGATTTATAATTAATATGAATTTTTTAAAATAATTTTTATGTTTTTTAATGATTTTAAATATTTTATGATGTTCAATGGGGTTTCTTTGTTTACACATGAAACTAATAGCTCGAAACGAAAATACCATTTTATTGTTTCATGATGTTTTATGGGATTCTACTATATTAAAATTAATATTAGTTAATATTAAAAAGATTAAAACCTATTTTAGTATTTTTAGTTCAGTTTTATTAAGCTTTTATTCTCTATTCATTTTTTAATACTTGTTTTCAATTCTATTATTTTGAATTTTTATTTCAAATTCAAAATTTTAAAATCCCAAAGGTATCATTAGCACAAAAAAGGGAATTGTAAACGGGAAATTTCAATAGTGCTTTTTAGTGTTGTTAAAGTGGGCCTTTAACATTTATTTTTTAGCACTGATAAATGTTGCGCTGTAAAAAGGGTAAAATTATATTTTTAGAACCTCCATGATCTTTAAATATTTATCGACACATCCATGACACCTTTAACAGAACACCCAGCTTTATCAATTCTTCTCACACCACCACCCCTCTTTTCAGCACTTTGCGATTTTCCAGCATCATGCACTCCCTCCTGGATTCAAACACTGCACCACTCCATAAAAAAAGAACCCATTTTCCACTCCACCATGTTGTTTTTTCTATTTAATGATATATATATATATATATATATTTACATATATATATTTACATATATATTTTTTATTCATATATATATATATAATAACTTATAAATATATTTTTAAAATTTATTTTTGTGTGATATATTTATACTTATATTTATTTAAATATATTTTATATTTTATTAAGTTTTATATACTAAAATATAATATATTTATAAATCTTATTATTAATACACAAAGATATGAATATATAAAAATTATAATTATATTTATTTACTGTAAAGAATTGTTATTTATTTTTTCAAAAATATATTTAGAATATATATTTATATACTTATATTACAATATACATTTTTACATAAATATTTTGATATACGTATTTATATGAGTGAATTATAATATGTAAATATCCAAAATATGTATATATTTAATTATAAATTAAAATCAAATGTGAAAAATGAAATTTTTTTAAAACCATAATATCCATATGAATCTAATACCTATGAAAAAATTCAGCGTCGACCAAAATATGAAACAAGACCCCCCCTAAATAGGGCTGAAAATCCATCAAATGTTATAAAATTAGGATACTTGACTAAAAACTCACTTTAAGAGGCCTTCATGGCCTCTTTTGGCCTCTAAATATATAAATTATGTTTACTTTTGGTTATAAATATTTATATCTCTTCAGAGTCTTTGATTTGATATGTTTTTTATCCCAAATGGATATTCTGGTCAAAATTTATGTCTCTTGGATGTTTGAGGTATGTTTTGAACATATTTTATATCTTTTGTAATTTTTTTTGTTTTCAAATTAATATTAAATGACTATTACTATGTAATAATAAGAAAATAATTCGTTAATATAAATTTGAAAATTATTTTATAAACCATTTTCACTCAATATATTATATATTAAGTATAAATTCTTATTTAATTAATCTAAAACTTATTTTAAAATATATATATTATATTTATGTCAATATAAATATATCGATGTATCGATACATTAATTTTAATTATTTTTTGAAGTATTCCTTTATTAGAGATACTAAAATATATCCGATAAAGTTCGGGTTCATTAGTAGTGCTTCTAAAAAAGCAATGTTATCCCCCTCCCTTTATCTAAGATTATTTATATGAATAAATAAATGACCTCATTTATCATCACGTGTAAAGAAGCATTGATAAAGGCCACCCTTTAACAATTCATTTTTTAGGGTTGTTAAAGACCCCCACTAACAATTATTTTTTAGAAATGAAAAGGAGGGTCATTTACATCACTTTTAGCTAGCACTATAAAATCCCTAGTGCTGGATAAACCGTGTTTTTATGTAATGAATATTTGATTTGATTTAAAAAATAATGAGGAAATGATAATTTTCCATTTTATCACTCCCCTAAATAATACAGTTTTATCATGTTTTTCAAATTCATATTCTATAAACTCTCTCTGATATGCAGGGATTATTTGTTGTAAAAAGGATTTTGTGCCTAGTTTTGTAACAAAGTACTTATTTTATACTTCTTCGATGATAGTTTTCATATTTTAATGTTTTGTTGTTGACTGATTTTGGTGGTGTTATTACAATAATTTTTTTTAAAGTTTACATATGTAGATTATTAGTCACTATTAGTAGAGGATCTCTCAATCATGTAATGAGAACTTCTATGAATACTACCTCCTTGACATGATATCCTTAATTAATTCTTACGAAACTCTACCTCTACATTATTCATGTAACATCCCAGGTAAATAAAGGACATTACATTTTAAAATATATTAATATTTTTGGAATTAAATATTATTTTTTACTTTAAATTGGATGATATGTCCAATAATGTACTCAACACGCTACAAAAGATTTCTTTGAAATCTTTCATTCAACACATCTTTGAGTTATATCGAAAAATAATATTATAACATTATTATTTTAAATGGTAGTTAATGGCATGCCATTGTATTAGATAAAAAATAACAGATCTAACTAAAATATGATTACACGTGTCTTTTAAAAGTTTTTAAATTTATAAAATAAAATTTAAAAGCTTAATAAAAGAATAAATATTATTTTAGGCCTAAAAAACTATAATATTTTTAAAAGGTCGTTTTACTGCCTTTTGATGGAGAAACCATTTTATATCTAGTATTTTTTCACATTTATATGTTCAATTTTAAAATTTTTTTTTTATAAATTGGAAATCAAAATTTACATTGCGTAAAATTTTGGTATATTCTAATGAAGTGCATTTTTTGATGAATAGTGAAAAATACAACATTTTAATTCAACACTACCTTTTAATATAATTTAATTATATAGTCAGATTATCTTTTTAATTGGTTTTTAGGTGTAAATATATTATTTTTTTACCATTTAATCCCATTTTGGTCATTTTAAATAATTTCACTTTGATATTGGACATAAACAAATGTTAATATTTTGATAGTTATTATTTTTTAAAAACATGCTTTTTGGTTTTGACAATGGGAAGTAATTTGAAATTAATTTCTACAACTTTTTTGTTTATAATATGGAACAACAAATTCCATATTTGGATTTATGAGTTCCAAATTGTGTTAACATTCATCTTTTATTTTTATACATTATGAATATTTAATTCAGTAATTATATTATTTACCATGGTTAAATGGAAAATCTGGTAAATAAGGGTAAAAAAATATTATAATATAATTAAATTAACTTTACTCTTGTCCTAACCATATTGGTGAGATATTTCGGACAATGGTCATCCTTGAGTTGATTTTGGGACCCAATTGATCCACATGGGAGTGACAATGACACTTTATATTAATTAATTTAAAAAAAGGACAAAAATAACATAAACATATATCTATTGGTAAAACAATTGTGTATATAGTTATATAAGTGATATTTTTGACTATAAATATTAATTATAAAGTGTGAAATATTTCTTACATCATGGTATTTTATTTATAATTTTTATACATTAGATCATAAAATTTAATAATGACACAATGGTGATGTAGTAATTGCTTCATTAATAATGGATTCAAATAAATGATTTTATTAATATTAAAATAAATTTATTTTTAATCATTTAATGACAGAAAATAATTTTACAGATACTAATTAATTCATATCTATGAATTAATGATGGTTTTTATAAATAATAGAGTTGTCATAGATTTTTTATAAGTCTTAATATGAATAGTTTAAAATTTAACATAAATGAGTTTTAAAAAAAATTAAAATTTTATTAAATGATAAGAAAATCCTCAAAATGTATGATTTTGTCAACTGTCATATATGATGTTAAAAATATCATTAATTATCCATTTTTGGTGTTTTATAATTTTATAGTAAATATATTGATCATATAGTATGAATATATAATTGGACATGGTAAAAGATAAATAAGTTAACTGAGGGTTAAATAATTAATGATAAGAATTAAAAAATATCCAATTATTATTTAATGATTTTATTTCTAATTACATGGAGATTATATTTCAATTAAATATGTTTGGGACCTTTTTAAACTGAAAATAATAATATTATAAAATAATAATTTCGAACATTCCTAAAAATCCCCTCCTCCCTCTTATAAAAAGCCACTAACTATAACCAATTATTCACACCTCGCAAGACCTTTCTATCATACAAAATCCTCTCCGATAATCTCCAAACATCCCAATATTCTTCCTAGAAGATTTTCATTAGGCCGAAGGCACATTAAAAAAATCCTTTTTGTTCAAACTAAAGAGAGTTACCCAATTCAAGGTAACCTCTTCTCTCATGTTTTTATCGTTAATTTTCCTTCTCCCACACCCTAAACTCTCATTATTCCATTATTTTATTACAACACTAGAATCTGAAACATACTAAGATTTTTTTATAATGAGTATTCAAATTGATGATCCACACACCTCTATCTAATGGATAAAAATATATTGTTTCTGCGGACGGAAAACTACTACCTCACAAAATGATGATCGTTCAATTATCTCCTACCTCCTTTTATGGAGGACATTAAAATGACACTGTATTTACATGTGATATCTATTATATCTATATTGTCTTTATTCTTCATTTTTTTTTTCATTTTTAGCATATCATTATGGTTTCCATAATGGGTAAATATGATGATTTCATTTGAGGAAGTGCAGACTACCGCCCCCTCAAAGTGATATGACCTTTTCAGGCCAAATGTGGAACACATAAAGGATGGAGTTAAAGAAATTATATAAAATATTATGTTGGAGTTATAATATACCTCTTTATCATTAATATTTCATTCCATTATATACTAAATAGAAATTAATGTAACGTTCATGTGTAAGTACGGACTACATAATCCATGAATGCTGCATTACATTTCCTATCTTCACATGTTATGTACCATTTAAAAAATATATATATATACAAGATATATATGATAAATGTGATATCTAAATCATGAATATCATTCTGGAGATAATGTAATTTTGAAAACAAGAACAACTTGTAATTATAAGAAGTTCATTTTTGACTCAAGTAGAAAATATCAACTAAATGACCGTTATTAAATTATCTGAATATGTAATGTTTATAACATTTTAATAAGTGATATAAAACGAATAATAAACTTGAAAATGGTTCTGGAGCAAGTAGATATTAATATTGGTTTATTATTCAGGAGGTTAAAGAATGAACGAGTCAAGTCAGACACGAGGTAAGGGAACTCCTTAACCAAATTTCCATTCTTTGGGTTGATCTTATACTTATTGAATATGTCATGTTATGATTATGGGAGAAATAAATTTTGATTTCCTATCTTTTATTTAAACATTTTTTATGTTTACATATATTGAATACACAAAATCAGTCAATTTTATTTACAAAATTATCTTTTTATGGGAACCTTTCACCTTCCTTTTTTAGTCAAAGACTTATTTTATGTTATGTCTTTGGATTTCCATTATCTTATGTTGGGATCTGTTTATTTGTATCCTTATTGCTGTAAATTTTATATCCATGAGATAAGACACACTTTTATCTCTCATCAATTCATTTTCTCAATTTTTATGTGACGTTGTTTGGCAGTCTAATTTTCGTAAGGAAATTTCTAAACTCAATTTCCACTCATTGGGTTTTACGCATTCTTCATTGATTATATTATGTCAAGATTATGTGTGTAATCAATGCTAATTTATTTATGTTGATATTTCCCTTCCCTTTTCATGGATATAATTTTTCAACACATAATCACCCTATTGATAAATTCTTACGTCATTTATACGAACTTTGAAAGGGATTTTTTCTCAACTTACATTCCAATGAACATTAATTATTATTATAAACTAGTTCAATTTTATATAGTGTATATAAATCGATTGGAATATTATATCCTGAATATCCTTATTTTTCATTATTTTATAATATCTTTTAATTTTATTATGTAATTATTTTTATTTAATTATTTTTTCAATTGGTTAGGGACTATTTAAATAAAATATTGTTTTATGTGTTTTAATGATTTATTCTTCTAAATATTTCTCAATAATGTCCATGTTTTCAAAATTGTTTTATGGATTTATTTATCCGGACATTAAGGTTTTTAAATGTAAATTTCGTTTAAATGTTTCAAAGTGGTATGTGACAATTTTATTCAAAAATATATTTATTAAATGTTTTAAATTGCTTTGAAAATGATTTTGACAAATCATTGATTTTTTCAATATAATGAAATTATATATTTTGATTATAATGTGGAAATTTTATCATTCCTTTATTCTTATATCATGTTTTATGATTATGTTATGGTTTTTGGGAATTTTTTACTTATAATGGTGGTTTCGTGATAATCTTAGGGCGATTGAGCCTAAGATATCACTCCAAGGCATTGAGTAACGTGACAGAGGTAAACATTAATGTTTATCTTAATATATTTGGGGAACATATTATGATAGGTATTCCAAATGTATCTCTGTATGTTGTTGTGAAAGCTATAATTTATGTATGATATGGATTCCACATATTACCTTTATGATTTATCATTTCTATGTGTTATTCATAAATCTTATTATTTCTTGAGGTATGTTAAAGAGATTAGGTTTTTTTATATATGGACTATGGTTTTCATTTTTTATTTTATAACCATTACTGTGATTTTTATGCTCATCTCATGTTTTTGAAATTATTTTCACAGGGTATAAGTTTAGGTAAAAGAAAGGAAGAATTCAAGAAGATTTATATCAAGAAAATAATTTTTGTTTCCTTTTAAGAGTTTTTATTTTAGGAAAACAATTGATACTGAGTAGAAGTGTCTACTTTGTAATATTTGATATGTAAAGTAATACTTATAGAATAATTCTCTAATACTATAAAACTGAAAAGATAGCCAATTTGAATTCTTGATATAACTCATGATTAAGTAATATTTAATGTGTGGTCCTTATAGTTGGTATTAGAGGTCAGTTTAGACAACATTAAGGATTATGAGTTTTGGTTAGACACATGGTTAGTCTCTATGTCTACTACTGAAGTTAAATCCTTATTTGGTAACTTTTTCAGATCAAGGAAGGTCTGTCCCAAATGGAAGTAGTGGGATCTATAATGACAATCATATCTTTTCCTGATGACTTGCTTGCAATAATTATTTCTATTTCGTGTTGAGACGATTCTGAAACATTTTCTAACATATAACTCACTTGCAAGAAATTGATTAAGATATCAAACACATCCTCTATACCTCGATACCATTTTGGATCATGGGTTGTATTTAATCAAATCCTATTTTTTCAATATTGTCATATTTTCAAGAATGGTATATATTATCATGAAATTTTCAAATGTTTTACCTTATCATGTGATTTTGAAGAATATTATGAATTTTAAAAAGGTTTCGAAGAATCATACCCTTGAGAAAACTATTTATATATCCTTTTAAATTATAGTCTTTTAAAACCTACATATGGAATTTTAAAAAGAACCATTGGTTGAATGTTTCAACTCAAACTTAGTCTGACTGTTTTATAGAAAGCATGTTTTATCAGATGTTTTGAAATTATATGTCATACATGTTCTTTTTCTGAAACTATTTTTCTATAAACACCCATATAACCCAAGTTGTATTATGTGTATTTGGATAAATGAATCAGATGATTTTAAAGGATCTCTAAATCATTGTTTCAATGCTTGGACCATTTATCTATGTGGATATGAAGAAAATGAAACTAGGTTGACACCATGATCAATGTATGATGTTCTTTCTTTGGGAATATTGTTATTTTATGGATGTAAAAAAAATTCAATAATACTTCATGAATTATGATATTGGGGTCATTATGAGTCGGTATGAAAATAAGAGGTATAATACAACAATTGATATTAAATCATTTTTGGGTTATTTTTTTGTTTTATAAAAAAGGACAACACATAATATGGGTGAAAAACCATCACATCCAGCAAGGATGCAGTAATCAAACCCACAACTGATGGGAAAAACAGGCAAATCATCTACCAATGGATTATGTGATGCCTCTGTTTATTATGACTTATTCATTTTTAGTTAACTGATTTTATTGATCAAGAAAAAATGATTTGGTATGTTATGTTTTATCAAATATATATCATTATTACAAGAAAATAATTTGGTGATTATGTAATAAAGCTTATTTTGGAAGATGTTTTCTATTTTGGGAACACGATATTCTTGAGGAATATATAATACTTTGGGATATCATTTGTGGAGTAATGGTTGAAATTTTATTTTGGAATAATATATGTTTTTATTATGGACTAATATCAGTTTAGTTTATTAATGCAAATGATTAACCTATCATGAATAATATGTGATTATATTAATTAATTTTCAATATGGGTCATTAAGAGTAGTCGATATTATTTAGAGATAATTTTTTTTAAATGTGGTAAACTGTGATTAAATCCTTCTATGTTTTGGGTTTCAATCATACATTGGGTTATATTGAAAAATTTTAAATAAATTTTTTTATTGAATGGTATTTGTTGAACATTGGGTATTTTTTTAATTTGGGTGATTAAGAGTAGTGTTTATTTTTATAAAATATTATACTTTTTGGGGGTTATTTGATCTTGTACTAACCAATTTTTTCTTTATGTCTAAATATCAGAGAAATATATAGTTCATCTTTTATGGATTATGTGATTCTCTGGAAGTTTACTCTAGTGATTTTCGTGTGACCAAGTCATCTTTAATACTCATACTTTAGAGAAAAGTTTATTTTTTGGTAGAAACTTATTAATGGATGAAACTATACTCGAAAAGTATATATATTTCCATATCTTATTAGTAATTATCATAAATAAATTCTCCAACCTTACTAAATGGAACCAAACACAAAATAAACATTGTCCGTTTACCTTTCTTACTGGGGAATCAAAGACCATTTAACCTATCACATGTTTGTGGTTTTCTGATGGATAACATTCTCTTGATCAAGTTTTTAATAACTCACCATCAGAAAATGACACTAGGTTCATCCTCTATATCCATATTTTCATACAAGGAATCCTACTATGGGTTATCCCATGTGACCATTGTACTTATATTTCTTTATATTAAAGTGATATTTTTTGTTTATTGTTTTCCAATGTGGGACCTTTAATGATGTTTCTATGCCCAATTTTGAAATTGCGAGGACGCAATTCCGAAATGGGGGGAAGGATGAAACATCCCAAGTAAATAAAGAATATGAAATTTTTATACTTATCAATACATGTGAATTAAATTTTAATCTTACTTTCAAGTGGATTCTATCTCTAAAAACGTTTTCAACATGAAAAACGGGTTTCTTTGAAATCATACATTGCACACAACTTTGAGTTATACTGAAAAATAATATAATAATAATATTATTTTAAATTATAGTTAACTCCTAACAATTGTACTTGAAAAAATGAATAGAACAAACTAAAATATGATAACACATATGTGTCAAACGTTTTTACATTTTTCCAAAAATATTTAATGGCTTAAAATGAGAATGAATCTAATTTTAGGCATGAAAACCTCTAATATTTTTAAATGGTTGATTTATCACCATTGGAGGGTGAACCAGTTTTAATTTTTTTTCACATTTATATGTCATATTTTAGAAAATAATATTCTTTTTTAGATGAGGGAAATCACAATGTACTTTGGGTACAATTTTGGTAATTTTCTGATAAAGTTTTTTTTGATGCATAGTAAAAAATACAGCATTTTAATTCCAAATTGCCTTTTAATTGAATTTATTTATATGGTTAGATTAACTTTTCAATTGTCTTTAAAGTGTAATTAGATTATGTTCTTACAGTATAATGAAATTTTGGTCATTTTAAGTAATTTATCTTTGAAATTGGACAAAAAATATACCAATCTTTTGATAGTTATTATTTCTTAAAAAACACCTTTTGGTTTGACAATGGTAATTAATTTTAAATTAATATCATTCAATTATGTGTTTTGAATTTGGAAAAATGGATTCCATAGTTTTAACCTGGGGATCCAAATTGTGTAAATAGGAAAATTTTATTTTTAGACATTATGAATATTTATTTCATTAAATATCTTATTTATAATGGTTAAAGGGTAAATCTGGTAAATAAGGGTAAAAAATAATATTATAAAAATATTAAATTACCATTAAACATTTCCTAACTCAATTGGATGAGATATTTCAGAACAAGGGAATTATTTGGTCATTTTTGGGACCCCATGGAGCCACTTGGGAGTGATAATGTCACTTTATATTAATTAATTTAATGTAAGGACAAAAATAACATAAACATATATATTTTAGTAAAATAATTGTATATGGGGTTATATAATTGATATATTTGGATATAAATATTCATATTAAATTTAAAAAAATTTCATACATTATTGAATTTTGTTTATAATTTTTAGACATTATATAAAAAAAATTAATATTGACACTATGGTGAGGCAGTAATTGCTTCATTAATAAAGGATTCAAATAAAAGATAATATAAATTTCAAAATAAATTTATTTTCAAACTTTTTATGACATCCACGAATTTTAGGGATAATAACGTCTTGTAATACTACAATTAATTAAGGTTAATTAAAATAATAAATTTTTTAGGAATTTTTTAAAATTCTTGATAAGAATAGTTTATAAATTGACATAAGCGAGTTTTTAAAACTATTAATATTTTATTAAATGATAAAATATTGCTAAAAAATTATAATTTTAAGCCAACTAACATATATCATATTGAAAATATCAATAATGAACAATTTTTTCTCTTGGAATTTTATAGTAAATATATTAACTATATAGTATGAATACATAAGTGGACATGGTAAAAGCTAAATAAGTTAACAAAGGGTTGAATAAAAAGAGATAAGGATTGGAAGATATCCAATACCTGTAAAAATTTTATTAGATGACTTCATTTCAACTTATATGTACCTTATCTTCTAATAAAATATGTTTTGGCCATTTTAAAACTGAAAATAATTTTATAATAAAATAATACTTGCAATCATTCCTAAAGGGACCCTCCTCCCTCTTATAAAAATCCACCACCTCTAACTCGTTACTCAAACCTCTTAAGCCCCTTTTATGGTCATCTCTCTACTCCAAAAATCTCTAAATATCCCTCTATTCCTCCTATAATCATTAACATAGGCAGAAATAACTTCAATAAAGCCTTTTGGTTCTAACCAAATGGAGTTACCCAATATAAAGGTAACATCTTCTCTCAGGTTTTTTACTTTCATTTTCCTTCTCCACCCCCTAAAGTCCCTTTATTACATTTTTTTATAAAAAAAAGTATCTTAAATTTAATATGATGTTTTTATGACGAGTATTCTAACTAATCATCCATAAATCATTATCATATAGATAAAAAATACTTTTTCTGTGGACGATGAACTACTACCTCATGAAACGATGACTGTTCAATTTTCTCATGTCGCCTCTTATGATGGCATTTATGATGACACAATATTTATATGTGATATATATTATATTTATATTTTATATATTTTTATGTATATTTCATTAATATTATACCTTTATGGTTTCCATATTTTGTAGATATGATAATTTCATTTGAAGAATTGTGGACTACCTCCTCCTCAAAGTGATATGACATGTTCATTCCATATGTGGAACACATAAAGGATGGAGTTAATGATATTATATATGATATTATACTGAAATTATAATACACCTATTTATAATTAATTTAGAATTTCATTATATATGAAATAGAAATGAAAGTAGCGTTCATGCGTATGTACGACTTACCGTCTCCATAAACGGAGCATTTCATTTCTTATCTCCAAATTTTTTCTCTTGTTATATATATATATATATAATCAATATATATTAGATATATTATATCTAAATCATGATTATAATTCTAGAGATAATGTAATTTTGAACACATGGATAACTTACAATTATAAGAAGTTCATTTTTTACTCAAGTACCATATATCGACAAAACAACTGTTGTTATCTTAAATGATATTGTAATGATTATAACATAGTAATAAGTGAAATAAATGAATACTAAACTTTAAAAAGGTTCTGAATAAAGTATAAATTAACTTTAGTTTATTATTTAGGAGATTAAATAATGAAAGAGTCAAGTCAAACTCGAGGTAAGAGAAATTGTTGACCTAATATCCACTATTAGGTTGATCATTTACATTATGAATATGTCACTCTATGATTATGTGAGAAATAAATTTTGATATCAAATATTTTATATGTACTATCTTTATGTTTACTTATAGCGAATATACATAATTTATCTATTTTATTTACAAAATGATCATTTTAAGGTAACCTTTCACCTTCCTTTTTAAGCCAATGAACTCTTTTATGATATGTCTTTGAATTTCTATTCTCATATGTTGGGATATGTTCTTATATATCATTATTGTTGTAAATTTAATTTCCATGTTATGAAATACACTTTTATTTCTCAACAATTTTTTTTTTTAATTTTTATGTGATGATGTTAGGTTGTCGAATATTCGTACGAGATTTTCTATACTCAATTTCCACTAATTGGGTTTTACACATACTTAGTTGATTATATTATTTCAAGATTATGTGTGAAATCATATTTTAATTATTTATTTTTAAATTTCCACCTTCCTTTGTGTGGATATTATTTTTCAATACATAATCACCATATTTATATATTCTTACGTCATTTATACAATAATTGAATGGGATTTTGTCTCTATTTATATTCCATTGAAAATTATTTGTTATTATACAACAATTTAACTTTTATATGGTGTATATACTTCAATTTTACATATTACATCATGAATATACTTCTTTATCATGATATTATAATCATTTTTTAATATTTTCCTATAGTTATTTTTATTCAAATATATTTTCATGTGGTTTGAGAATCTTTAGCTAAATTATTGTTTTAAATGTTTTGAAGATTTATTCTTCTAAATATTTTTCATTAATGTATTTGTTCTCAAAATGGTTTTATGGATTTATTTTTATGGACATTAATGTTTTTAAATTTTTTTCTTTTATAAGTTTCAATGTTGTATGGGAAAATAATTCAAAAATCAATTTATTAAATGTTTTAAGTGGTTTTGAAAAAGCAATTGAAAAAGTATTGATTATTTCAATATCATGAGAAGATATATTGTTTTTAGAATGTGGAAATTTTATCATTCCTTTAGACTTATGGTATTTTTTATGATCATGTTATGGTTCTTGGGAATTTTTTACATATATGGGTGGTTCCGTGATAAACCTTGGGTGGATGAGGCCAAGATAGCTTTCAAATGCATTGGGTAACATGATGGAGGTAAAAATTAATTCTTCTCTTCAGTGATTTGGGTAATATAATGTGATATATATTCCAAACGTAACTCCCTATGTAGCTGTGAAAGCTACAATGTTTATATGTTATGGATGCCACAATTTACCTTTGTGATTTATGATTTCTATGTGTTATTCATAAATCTTATGATTTCATGAGGTATGTTAAAGAGATTATGTTTTATATATATTGATAGTGTAATGTTTTCGTTATGTATTTTATAACCCTTACTAATCATTTTATTCTCATCGCAAGTTATTGATATGTTTTTCAAGGGGTATAAGGTAGGTTTAAAAAAAGGAAGAATTCAAGATTATTTATATGAAAAAAATAATTTCGGTGTTCTTTTAAGTGGGTTTTTATGAAAAAATGGATTATGAGTAAAAGTGTCTACTTTGTAATAATTGAGATGTAATGTAATTTTTATGGACTAATTTTCTCTAACTATAAACTTGAAAAGATCATCATTGTGAATTCATGACATAACTCAATATTAAATAATGTGTAAGGTTAGGGCCTTATAGTTCATGTATCTTCTCATTTGTACAAGTTTGTTATTTCAATAACACTTCCTCACATCATTCACCAACACTATTTTTTCTATTTACGATTTTAGATAAAATAATTATTATTATTTTAATTTATCATGGGGTTGTGGATCAAAAATTCTAATTTTATGAAACATTAGTTTGTGACTCCAATAGTCTAATGTCAGTGTTGTAATTGAGTTCTAAATCCCCATACAAATTTCAGGTGTCTTGGATATTTATAAACTATGAAAAGTAGATTGTAATTAGGTTCTGATTCCCCATCCAAAATTAGATTAGTAAAAAATGTATGTCTCATCCATAAGAGATGTATAAGAGAACACTAGGTATTCTTTGGAATGAACTAATATAAAACCCACCATTTTCTTTTTTTTCTTTTTTTCTTTTTTTCTACATAAAAATAAACTATCATAATTATCATTTACAATTATTTATTATTTTTAAGAATTTTAATATGGTTTATTCACCCCTCTTCATCATTATTCATTACCCTTTTGGTACCAACAAAAATGTGTATCATATATTAGATATTTTATAAATTTATTATAATATATTATTTTTCCTAACCCATTAATATACCTCTTATTATAATATAAGGATCATCAATTATTCCTGAATAAGAATACACGATGAATGGATTCATTAGAATCCACCTTAATTTGATGGAAATTATTTTGGTTAGGGGTGATCCATAACGAAGGCTTAAATCAAACTATTAACCATATAAAATTGGTTGATCATTGAAAAATACTACACACCACCAAAGATAACCATGATACCTTTAATAAAATGATGAAAATAAATATATTTTAAAACCTAATGATGTAAATATTTTATATTTTTCGATTAGAATATGTTCATTCATTCATATATATAATTTTAAGATAATTCATGAGATTGAGAAGATTCTATATGTTACATACCTTGAATAAAAAATTTGATACAAAGAAAACATGGAATGATTCAATATGTGTACGAGGACATCATGATTGGTGAATAAAAAAATTTATACCAAATAATACACTAATTAAACAACATTTTTAATGGATTTAGTTCTATTATAAAAGGATTTTAAAATATATTAATTATTTAACGAGTCCTATGTGCACTACATAACAAATAAGACACATAGAACATATCCATTGATGAATTAAATAACATCAAAATTTGAAATATATATGAGTTTATTGGATCACTAATTAAGTATGAATTGGAAATGATGAACATCCCAAAAGAGGGGGAAAATGAAATGGTGTAGTATTTATACAAGTAAATGTTTTTTCTACTGACTATTCTAATTCCAAACAATATTATAAGGGAAAAGAATATATGGACCATATTGTGACTAGAGACTATAAATGAAATAAAAAAAATGATTCAATGAAAAATATTGGAAAACACATAAAATTTAAAAACAAAAGGGATATAAAACGGGAAATCCCAATTAAAATACATCAGATATTACTTGTTTTGAGTGTAGGATGAAAGGAAATATTGTTCCTCACTATACAAATCTATATAATAATATAAATATAAAAACAAAGAAAAATATTCATTGACAACTAATTGGATTTGTATTGAAGTATATAAATCTAGTAAATAATATCTAAATGAGAAAAGATATAATAAATTGTGATTAATGGATTTTTTAAATAATGTTAGTTATTTAGGATTTTATTTTGGAATTTTACATTTTGATTATGAGTCTAAAAATCCAAAATTTTCATATTTAAATGAAGAAAATGATAGATTGAAAATAAATTTTCTAAAATCATCTGATATATATTATAATCATAATAAAAATATTGAGAAAAAAATTTTAAATTTTAAATTTCTTTTATAAGAGGATGAAAAATTATGAAATACTAATTCTTCTTCTCATTATAATGTTTTTTATGATTAAGAATCTACTTAGAATTTGATTAGAAATTATAAAAATATTGTTTATAGTCTTAAAATTGTTTTCCTTATTTATTTCAATGTCATGAAAACGATAAAAAAATGATGTATTCATATAAATTAACAAAAAAAATAAGTTATTAAATATGAAATTACATTAAATTAGATATATGAAATGATTTTTTAAGCTAAAAATTATTGTACTTATATTGTTACATGATTCAATAGGGTATGAAAGGTTTCTATGAAAATGATTATTCACAATAATTCAACCAGTATTTGGTAGTTTCAAAGACCCATACTTATAAAAATTTTATTATCTAGAGTAATATACAATAATTGTTCAAATAATGTGTGGGTAACTAATTTTTTATTTAAAAATCATATTATACCAAAAGTATATTGGCTACCAAAATTTTCATTTTATTGATTATTATAAGCAAAATTTCATGAATGTATTAATAATGAAATATGGTACCTAGATAGTGGAATTATTTATGCATAAGACTATAGATCCATGAATATTTATTTAATATATAAAATTTTATTCAGTCACTATTAAATTTAATGATAATTCCAAAAAAAAGTAAATGTTTTTTAACTATTTTAATGATAATTATACATTTATTTTTAATGTTTTATTAATTTAAAGATTAAAGAATAATTAAATTATAATATATTAATTATGTGATGATGGAATTTAAGTTAAAATTCAAAATGATATGTGATAAATTTTTATGGATGATCCTTTATTATTTTGTATTAATTATTAATAGAATATTGACACAATTGGTTTTCATTAACTAATTGATCAACACATTAAGTGTTTGAATGTTGTGTAGAGTGATAAGATACTTCTTAATTGATTATTAGGTCTAATTTATTTTAAAATGCAATGTTAGATACCTCAACCTGATAATTTGATATAGTTTCCTATATTAAATAAATATTAGCTTCATGTTTATGGCACACCATTAATTGGAAATGATTGAAATATTCTTTTAGAACATTAAATCAGATAAATTACTAATGGACCTTTATAGTTATTATATCATTATATATTTGGTCATAATCAAATTTATATCATTGGAGGAATGAAATATAGTTTATTTATTTTTTATAATTATAGTATATTTACTTGTTTATTTATAATCTCTTATAAGAATTATACATTATACCAATTTATTTATTTTTTTGTTTAGGTCAAAATGAAAACTATTTTATGATTATCTCCATTCATATAGTTAATGGGGTTGAATTTCATAAATTATTATTTGAAAAAAATTGAATTTTCATTAATTTTATTTTTCTATAATACAATAACAAAATGGTGTTGCAAAATATAATAAAGTAACTCTTATTGAAATGTCCAGAACTATGTTACAGAATATTATTTAAATAGATTTTGTTGGGATGATTAATTTTTTCTGCTTCTTATATTTCATATATAATTATTATTTTAGTTTTTTATATAATACACCATATGAATATTGTATAGGGAAAATCCTATAGTTTTTTATTTTAGTGATTTTGGTTGTAAGGTTTTTTATTTTGAATTCATATTTCAATTTAGATAAATATAATGTAAAAAAAGTAATGATGTTATTTTTATTGACTCTTCCAATAATATATATGCATATAGTTTTCATAATAAATAAATTATTGTAATTTAATAATATTTTCATATTATTTTTTTAGAAATAATATTATATTAGATTCTAATAGTGATTTTTTTGATAATGAGTTCAAAAAAACATTAGGGAATAAAAATGATATGATAAGTATTAATCAATTATGTGGGAACAATGTACTTTTTTACCCAATCGAAGATCATTAAATATATAGACAAATAATCTTATTTAAGATTTGATTTGTAATATCAATTCTATTATTAAAACCCAAAGATAAAATTTTAAATTATATCATGGCCCTTCATTTGTTTTTGATTATGTAACTAATATTATTAATGATTTTCTAAATGACGCAAATATTATTATTATTATTATGAACGATGATCTTAATCTGTTTTTTAGAAATAATATTTGGTGGTATTTTTGAATTTATATTGATAATAAGGCAATCATAACTAAATATATCTTTAAAAACAATCCAGATAAATCTTGGTATTTTTTCAAAAATAATATCAACACAAGTTTTCCAATGATATTTTTATGAATAATTTAAATACATTGAATATTTAATTTCACCTATTTAATGTTATAGGATATATGAATTTTATAGGGGTTTTTATTTGTTAATGTTTTTGGTCATACAAAATGAATATTAAAATTACATTATTGAATGTTTTTATAACTGAAAAATTTTATGTTGCTCAGCCCAATTATAATGAAAAAGAGAAATTTTATAGTGTATTTTTTTTTAAATTATACAAATACTTTTATATATTCAAACATACACCACATTCTTAGTATGATAATGTATCACTGAATCTATTAAATAATGGTTTCAAAAAGGTTAATTTTGATCATATATTTTTTATTTAAATAATTTCTAATGATATTTTAATTATGAAATTTTATGTTCAAGATATGTTTTTTTGTTTCTATTATTAATTTTCATGTCATGATTTTTCTAATTTTATTCCATTTGATAATTACCATAGCATAATAGGATAATTAAATTTCTTTCTTGGACTTCAAATTTCTCAAAGGAAATATGGGTTACCTCATAACAAAACCTTTTATTGGTAAGGTCTTGGTTAAACAGTTTGGTCTTAATTATTATAAAACTATGAAAACTCAGATGGGTACTAGTTGTAAACTAAATATTGATTCTTATATTGAATATATTGATAAGAGTTCTTATAGTGGTATGATACTTAACCTACATTATTTGACATCATCTTTACTTGACATCATGTGTAGTGTAAGATTATGTGCATGGTTTCTTGATGTTTATAAAGAAATCCATATTAATTGTGTCAATAGAATAATTAGATTTCTTAAAGGAATTGTTTACAATAAATTATTTATTTTAGGTATTATATTTTTTTAATGTAATATCATATTCTGAATCTAATTTTTGATTTTATAAAACCGAAAAAAATAAAACCATATATGGGTCATTCTCTTGGAATTTTTTTTAGTATTTTAATAATTAATTACCATATTCTCTTTGAACTACAAATTCAGACTATATTTCAACACCAAATGTTTGTACTCAAATTTTATGTACTGAAAATCAATTATGTTATTATGGTATTTATCATGATAAATTTCCTATTTATTTTCATAATACATATGAAAAATATACTTCAATGAATCCTTTCAAACAATATAGTGAAAATAATATCAATATTAGATTCTATTTTTTTAGACATCATAAGACTAAGGGAGATATTGTTTTGGGATTTATACCTATATAGAATCCTCTTGTAGACATCCTTAATAATAATTTAGTCTTCTCTCAGATTAAAAAAATTAAATTTTATCTGGGTAAACTATAGATTTAAATTGATATTTATATCAAATTAATTTAGGGGGAGCTTTCGTGTGTTTATAAGATACGATTTTCATATTTACATGAAATATATAAAATAATGATTTTTTCTTAGATTACTGTTAATTAATTTATTTAGTTTTTTGATTACTATATTACTATTTTAAGGCATATAATAAAACCTAGAGGATTTAAATTTACATATAATCTTTTATCTTGTATAAAACATGATTTTATGAAGGGCATCAAATTTATTCATGATCTTTTAAAATTATACTCCCTATATCATGGCTCGAAGAAACTGGTTTATATATGTAAACCGATTTTCATTAATGTAGATAATGGATTTAAAAAATTCATTTTTTTGTCTAAACCATCTTTAATAAATCTATTTAATGATTTAAAAATTTTATAAATTTGATTCCCTTATACTAAAAGTCTATCTAAAATCAGCTACATTGATTCACCTATTTGAAACTGTATTCATGGTGAGTTTTTTATACTTTAATAAAAATAATAATTTGAAATTATATTACATTAATTAACTTATTTTTCTCAGTAAAATTCTATAGCTTATTCTAAAATCATCATATTTTCATTTTTTGCATATTTTTTCTTATTTGTATTACTTGTGTATTTATTTAGAATAATTAAATTAATCTAATGAATTTATAAATTCATTTTAATTATATAGAAGCTATCAATTTTTTTCATTTATTAAAATATGTTTTAAGGAAGATCAAATGTTGTTTAATTTTCAATAATGAATCCTTAAACTTTGATATAAAAATGATTTGATTTTTTTTTCTTCAATTATATTATTTCTATATTCAAATTATTTGATATTGAAATCATTAAATCCTGTTTTATTATTTTATAATATAGATTTATTTATTGAATTTCCACCTATATTTATAGATTGTTCGAAATGAAATAGTTTTCTATTTTTTATTTCAAATTAAAAATGGTTATTTTCAGTGAACTATTATTATGCATAGTGATTAAATTATTTAACTATTATTTTAAATTGGTTTAAATTATTATTGGTTTTTTATGAGTGATGTATGTAATTTGGGTTATTCTTATTCAACGTTAATTTCTATCATTTCACTCCCTATATGATATTGTAATATTATCAATTTTTTTATTTTGAATTCTTTAAACTCAATTTATTTAGAAATATTTATTCTTTAGTGAATTTTATTCCTTTTTATTATAATGTACATCTAATGTGATATATCTATGATGAGATATTTTATATTTTCAAGTGATATAGTGTTAAATGTGTGGTTGTGTTGATACTGTGATGTTATATACATTCTACATGGGATGAACATTTCTCCTTACTGTAGGTTGAGCTATCAAGGTTTGAATGAAAACATGTATGGATATAACAAAATTTATGATATATCATGATACACTCATCAAAAACTAGAATATGTTCTTCCTTTATTTATCCTCTACTTCAACCTAGGTTTTTTTCCCTGTAACACTTTTTCCCCTCTTTTATTAAAACAATTTTTTCTACATATGATATAAAATTGAAAAGGACATTTCTTCTCTATCATTGGGTTATGAAACATGGATTTTGAATTCAATACCATTTTTGATATGACTATTATCAATTAAATTCATGTCTAATATTTGGCTATGACTCTGCTTATAATATTCTGGTCTATTGGTTATTCTTCCACTAAAAAAGTACATTGTAATCATGTTATTATTCCCATTTAAAAATTAGATTTTGTTTATAACATATATCTCAATGATTGAAGATTTTTAAGATTATACTAAATCCAAATTGTAACGAAATACTATAAAAAGTTCTTTTTTACTTTTCTTTCTTTTATTTTTTCCTTAGTGAGCTAAGTATCTTAATATTTGTTATTAATTAATTCGTACATTTAAAATTTTTATTCTTATATAATCACCAACAAATTTACTATCATCCATTATTATTTATGGGACATAATATATTGTTCTATGTATATAAGGAAATCCTGAAATAGTTGTAACATCATGAGTATATGTTTTTTGAAGAAATAAATTCCAATATGTATACTCGAATGTGGATGTGTTTGTGGTAAATATGAATATATGGGAAATAACCCTAAAATGTATTGGGTTGGAAATGATTTGATCATCAATATAATGCATGATGATTGGGCCCTTGTCTATATGCATGGGTACACACTTCTAGTGTATTTACCTTGGTTGATCATATGACCTTCTCAAAAAATTATTGATGAAAAATTCAAAAAATACATAGAGAGACTACTATATGTATTATTCATGAACTAAAATTAAAGTAATCTATGATAAATCAAGAATTATATACATTAAATTGGGAATGATATTAATTATATAAATTTTGATATTGCTTACTATAAAGTAATAATTATTTAACAAGATGGTATGATATTTTAAGGTGAAATTATATATGGTTACTTATGGTTGTCCCCTTATGATGTCATTGTTAAAAATTTAAGGTAACCATTTTGTATTAATAATCAATGGGTATTGAATGAATCAATATAAAAATTAATTATATTAGAAACACTATGATAGTCTTAATGAAAAAACCAAATTTTACAGTATCTTGTGTTGAAAATAAGATGAAATTCTCACTAAGCTAGCAGGATTTATGATTAACAACCTAAACAATAATAAACTCCAATACTCAAAAAATAAATATGGTGTTCCATGGATATTTATGGATTAGGAATTTCATGAAGGGAATATTGAATTTAATACACATTATGAATATGGAATGAACAACCTAGGATATATATCAAATGGAATTAGAAGATGTTTTGAGTGTTGAGGGTTTTTCTTAGTGATAATGATTTTATATGAAATTAACCATTTTTAATGGAGGATAATAATGTTTAAAAGAATTTACTACACATAAATAAAATCTTTAAGTGTAAATTTCTTATAATTAGTCAAATTTATTATATATTCATGGTATATCAAGGATAATTAGAATTTGAGACCTCTAACCTACGGTAAAAAATGAAATCCTATATAATAACTACAAATTCAGTGTATTGTGATACTTATGTGGAACACTCTCCCTCAACTCCAAATTTGAGGATTTTTTGTTTGATTTGGGTCTACCCACCATTGTGCAACTAAAAATATTTCAATGAAAATTGAAACACGACCAAAATTATTTTATTACATGTAAAAATAATATATTTAGGAATTGTTCCCTATTTTGATGTTTATAGGAATGAAAATAGTGTTATTGTTCCATTAAATTTATTTGAGGAAGGATTTTCAATTTCAAAAGTGAATCTATAACAAATAACATCTCAAACCAGACTATGATAATCTACCACTATGAAGTTTTATATGAACATTAGTATAATCTCATGATATATGTCTTAATGTCGGACACCGATATGTATTGAGCTCAAATGTTTGGAAATAAACTAAATACACAGATATTCAGATAGATTTGATTCCTTGTCTTCCCTAAGAATAATACCTCATTTTAAGAATAAGTATTAGGTTATGTATTAAGTAATGATAACCATAGATATCTTTTATTATAAAATAATAAATACATTTACAGGGACATAATCTTTTAGGGTATAAAATATAATGACATTATATCTCAAAATATAATTTCCTTTAATAAAACAATTGTTCAATATCGTTCTCTACATGAAACAATGAACTAAAATAAGAGGAAATATATTAAGAATACTAAAAACATTCAATTAAATTAGAGTGTGTGTATATAAGTAACCATATTAAGAAAAATATATAGACTAAATATATAGGTCATTTTTAATTCAAATAGAATTCAATTGATATAACTAAGAGAAGAAATAATACCACATTATTGTTGAAACATTATTTCTAAAAAAAATTTATAAAGTTAGCATTTATATTTGAAGAATATTCTGATTAATTTAGGATGAAATGAATAATTTGTTAATAATAATTAAAAATGTAAATGATTATAAATAAAAATAATTTTAGATAATATTCAAAATTGTATATTACACTTTAAAAATGGGCTTTAATAATATTTTATTATTTTAATAGATAAATTAAATATTTTAATTTGAATTATTTGAAATTTAGTAGATTTTTGGATTCATCATAACATTATATTTTTGGTATAAATGTCTGGTATTTTTCTATAACAAATGATTTTAAGGTGAATAGTCCAATATTCCATTTATACAAATATTATTCCTTTTACTAAATAATTATATTATAAGTATGATTTAAAAACAATTTAATCCATTGTATTGTAAACAATTTGTAAATTATTAGTGACATTTTAATTATAAATATATTTTTTTCAATTTACAAACCCATATTTCTCATTTACTGCATAATTTTTTTTAATTGAAAAAATTATTAAAATATACAATTGATATTTAAAAAATATATTATATTCCATAAAAAATGGATTTAAAAATTTTTACATAATATTTGGAATTAGTAGGTTCATTTTATGAAATGAGGTATATTTTATTTTTAGGAAAAATGGATAATTAACGTTAGGTAAAAACTAGTTACTATTATATAAGATAATATGAAATAATATAAAATACTTCTGATAAAGAGAAGAAAATATGATGAAAAAATGTTACATAGTAGGTTTATGAGGAATTTCATGACATTATCTCTTCACCTATATGTTATTTCTCAAATTTCAATACAATTTCGTTTTTGCATGACCTCCCATAATTTAATTTTTTTTTGGTATTTACCGAAATGTTATCCTTTTAAACTTATAGAAGGGTCATTATTCTACTTACGTTTGTCTCAAAAAAAACCTTTTTTCAGATCAAACTCAACAAAAAAAAACTTATAAATATTATTATACAGCATATTTATTTTTTTTGTCTACATAAAATTCCATAAAATAGATGATTAAATCCCATTAGAAATAAAATAATTGAAGAGGTGTAGAATAAATTTATCTTCACCAATTTCTCATTTCTATTTCCTTATAAATTAATATTATTACTAAAATAAAATGAATCCACAATGAAATCATAACATTATTATCATCATTATATTTATATATTATTATAATCAGGCTATAATCATTGACCACCATTCCCATTTCAATTATGAATACTAAAAAGATTATTCATTGTTTGTGAAGACAACTTCCTCCACGACGCAACATGTTTCATTTTACATCACCATATAAAAGGGATTTTAATAATTAGTTGTTTAATAAATAATTATTTTATTTATGAAATATATTATATTTGTAAAAGATAAACATAATTACAATGTTTCTCCATTTTATGAGAAAGACAATCATCATCTAAGCATAAATGTGGACTACCACCTCTTTGTAATGATTGATTTCCATTTTTATTTTCATTACCACCATACATGGGCGGTGATTAGAATGGTTTTAATAGATAAATATTATTTTTATAAAATCACTACATTTCATTTATATCCAATATGAGATCTTATTAATTATATTTGTATAAAATGGTATGCATAAATTCAAGAGTTAAAAATAAGAATACTATATGGAATAAAATCTCATTGTTCTACGAAAAAGAATTAAATAAATGATATACTTCCAAAAATTCATAAAAATTTTCATAAATTTAACTAATTAATAGTTAATAATATGATAATTACTCTTGTATGCTAAAAGGAAAAATAATCCACCAAATAGTCATCCATTAATTTCGGTTTGTTAATTTTTGGGTTGGTTAAACCACAAACATGAACAATGATATGAAATTATATCATGGATTACTATTGTAACATAATACATTGTTTAATATGATAAACATATGTAAATAATTATATTTTGGTTCCATTAGTGTTGTGTTAATATGAAACTTATTAATTAAGAAAACACAAATAGATCATTTAGATTCAATAAAATGCTCATTGTTAATTTGATATTCTCTGTTAAAAATAAAGCCTCATGAAATAAATTGTAAACAAAAAAATAATTATAAAACATATAAATAGGTATAATGAGGAATATATAAATTATGATCTTTTGAGGAAAAATTACTACCAACATCAGTATTATAGAACATTTCCAAATAATCAAAATTATTAATGTCGAATATGCGAAAATAAATAATAATTTACTAAGTTAAATGTAAAGATTTATTATAGATGATTTTTATAAAAGGATATCAGTATTAATATGGTTATTATATTAGTTATTATTATTTTTAATTTTTAATAAATAATGTTAGAGTGCATTCAACGATGTATGGATATAAGGTAAGGGTTTTTTCCTTAATTATACTATTTGAATCATGTATTGTATTATTAAAAAAATTCACATATGTGGTATCATTTATACCTAATTAAGATAAAATATCTTAGAATACCATTTATTAATGGAAAATTAGGTTCAAAGTAAATTTACCCCTTTCAATGGTTTATTATATAAATGATTGTCTGGTTGTAAGGATTTTCGTTAACTCAAATACTGTTCATTGAGTTATATTAGATCATCCAGAACATATTTCATATATAATGGGAAAATTGTGCTCATTTAATTTATAATGTAAAATTTTCTATTTTAATTATTATTATTTCTTTTCATGTCATGTAAAATCCATTTCAATTGTTTCTTAACTCATGAACTATGTTGTCTAAAATGGATTTTGGATACACAAACTTTATTCACTCAATTATAAGATTTCATGTGGAATATAATTCGTCTATGTTATCAAAGTACATAAACATTGAGATTCACTTTATATCCTCTCTCATATATCTCTTGTGAAAATGGGTTTTGATACAATTATATGTCCATGAAAAAATTCATTTTATTAAAATTATCATATGATAACAATTATTCTTATCCTTTTAAAGAGGTAATTTCTCTTCCATATCCAAGTATAACATTCCTAAAAATGTTCTAATACCATATTTTGTAAGACTATAATATATTAAATCATGATGCAATCATTTATCTCTTTATAATTTTTCAATATAAGGTTTTATTTATCTTTTCATGTTATGTATTTTCAACAAAGGCACTTTCAAAATATCAAATTGTTTTTAAATTCAATGAATAATTAATTTATCTTCCAAATGATATTTTCTAGGAGATAATTATGTGTTTTTTATGTCTGATTTTAAGAGTATAAATTTAATATAAATTAATTAAAAAAAATTAAATTCTGATTTCTAAAATTTATTTTTAAAATGAATGTCAACATAGTGTTCTTATAAAAGGTTAACAAATAATTTATAGAAGAATATTATATGTTCGGTTTCTTTTTTTATATTTAGAAACCAAAGAATATTATTTAATGGGGTTTTATTTTATTAATAGACCTATAAATTTCTTTATTAAATAATTCAATTGGGTGATTAGGTTTTTGATATCAACCAAGCTAATTCATGACGTTTTTCAAAGTCATAAGGTTTTGGAAATTTTAAAAAACTGATTATATTTCATGTGTTATTTTTGTTATTATGATTGATTTATATCTGATTAAATACATATTTCAATATGATAATTTATTTGACCCACCTTATTCAAGATGAGGGAAATGATAAAAAAGTTCCACACCCTTCCTTCCTCAAGAAGAAGTAGAGATAATGACCTTCGAGTCCCACCTTCAATAGGCCTAGGATTGGAAACTAGGAAAAAGGCTGTAAAATCAAAAAAAAATATGGAATGCATTACCTTTTCAATAGGGAAATACTAAAAAATAAAGAGGTAATTACCAATCTACTCAAAATACTATAAGTAATTGTATATCCAAAATCAATTCCCAAAAGCATGTTCAAATGTAAAGATGAAAAAAGTTACATAAAAACTCAAAAGTAAAGTAAAGATGGAAAAGAGACTAAGCATCTATAGTAACTAATCCAGACGCCTGAGCTAGTAATGTCCATCACTGTCCACAATGTCCTCTAGGAATCCTAAAAATATTTTTATATATGTAGGGTGACAGTATGGGTATAATCAATAGGGAAAATAAAGATACTAATGCAAAAGTGGGGTAGTATACTAATTTCCCCAAGAGAAAATTGTAGAACCCCAATGAACCTACTAAGGAATATTAACCATCCCAGCCTCACCAAGTCTTGCTCACCCAATAATGCAAGTCATGTCTGATAGTAGTATAAGCACATCAACATTTAGGAAACCCACACCACTTTCCCACTGGTTAAATGCTCATCCATAATGGCTAACATCTTGAAACTACCACTCTCCCCAAATGTTTCCCCACTACCACATCCAACCTGCACACACATGGGCCTCAAATCCCACACAATCCCTCCCGCAGAAACCCGGTGCACAACCACCACGCCTCTCACCCTAAGACACATGGGCCTCACCCTGAAGACACTTGGTAAAACAATATTTCCCCGAAAACACCTAGGACCATAATCCATAACAAACGTACATAAAGGATATGGGACTATGGTAAGCCTCAATCCATTATAAACTACCCAGATATGCCCAAGTGGTAAGAACCCAGAAGAGGGTACTAGGTAGAAAGCCAGTAACCAGTTATCCTACCTCTAACCATGAAGTTGGGAAAGACACCCTCCCCCATGTATCTGGGTGCTAAGAAAATTGTTCTCAACAAGGGTGGGGTTCCTTTAGAAATAAAAAGGAATAAAAATATATATATGTATATATGAAATAAAACACTTATCCCAACCTATGGGTCCACAAAATAGACAACTAAATCATACACAACCACATTTTCTACTACCAATATATAAAAAATCAAAAAACCCCACTACCAAATCATAACCCTAACCCTTTTTCATTTATCCACTTAAAATTTATTAATTATTGGATTCAATTTTATTTATTCTAGCATTACTGGGAAACTACAATGCAAAACCATATCAAAACAAAAACAAAACCATATTTGTAGTCCCACTACAGACCTCCATTAAAGCACTACCAACTATAATTATTCAAAGTTAAACAACACAAGCCTAATATTTTATAGATTTAGTACCACTAAAAAATCCAATAATAATACCACAGTCCCATTTCAAAGTTTAATTCAAAGTCCACAACACAACCAATGCAGTACCAATGCCCACAATTCTATTTATTCCTCAATCAATTAGTCTCTCACAATGGGATACCAAAACTACACTTGTACCAACCCACACACAAATCCCACAGTAACTATCATTTTAACCTCAACCCCGCTGCACACCCATATAAAGTTTTCCTCATAGAACCAACTCCATTTACAACCCGTGTACCCATAATCGTGCACCTAAATGCAACACCACGAAACCCACAGAAAACCCAATAGAACACAACACTCTACCACAGCTAACAAAATGATATATACATATACATATATGTGTACATATACATATATATATATATTAAGATTATTTAAACACTATTAATTAATCCTCTTGATAAATATGAGTGATCATAAGGGGTTTTCATTAGGAGGCGTGCATTTCATTTATCCATTTATACGTGATTAATCATATTTGGATTTACACAAATTATTCAAAAGGAAGTAATAGTAGCTATAAAGTGTCACCCATGAACTATAAAATACCACCAATGAACATGATTTTCAGAAGTAATATGGCCCCAACAACCACGAAATAATCAAAGATATCAAAATAATCCACGTAATAAAACATAAAACTACCCCCTTCCTGTTCCTTTAATTTCCCATGTTATCTTATCATCATAATATTTTATTATTTATTTCATTTTAATAGATAATTATTCACCTTTTTGTAAAATAAATCATTTCTATACCCCCCCCTACATGATGCATAATTAAATTGAGATAGAAGAAATCCCTACCTGAAACAATAGGTGACCAAAACTCCCTATGTTTCAAGAACAGTGGATTGTGTGATCAGCAAGAAACTATAAGAAGACAGAGTAGGAGGGGATCTATCATAGGCACATGACTCTTATAGGTAGGAAGGATCTAGAGACACCAAGGGGAAATAGAAAACATAGTAGGAATAGATGATCCTAGATTGGAAGAGCCATGTCTTATCTTAAAGGAAGAATGATTTCCCAAAGTCAATAACATGGGAATGTGATCTAGATCACATGGATTGATTATCTAAAATCCCCCAGGATGTTGGGATTAATAAATTTATTATTAATATCCTTTGAAACTTTTTTAATATTCCCAATAATGGCTTGAAACTTGTGTTTCATCAAATATGATGCAAGAGAGAAAAAATGGGAAAAATTTGGAAAATTGAAATTCCTTAAAGGGTGAGAAACCATTTGGTGTGCCACCATTTGGGTGTGGCCCCTCCAAAGTGCCGATGTTCGGGTGTGGAGATTTTAAAGTGACACTTTTATGGTGGGAAACCATTACAATTCCACCATTTCAGTGCGGCAATTCCACATCACCCCCATTACCATGCCACCATATCGGTGTGGCGCCATTATGATTTTAGTGTTATGGTGTCACCGTTTCAGTGATCTCATTTGGCGAAACGGTATTTTTTTCAAACCCCCACAACAAACCACTACGACCCATAATAACACCATGATCATTATATTTTCATAAAGAAAAGGAATTGGAAAATCCTATGTTATTAAATATGATACCTCTCAAACTATTCTCATACAGTTATTTTAAAACTAAAATAGAAGGAAGAGGGTATGAACAACAACCCCTTATGATACCACTCAAGTGAAAACAGCCTTGGGTTATTCAAAATATTTAATGAAAATATCATCATCCAATAATACCTCATTTACATCTATATCCTAATCAAAAATACAAACCAAAAGGCTCTATTTTCCCAGGAAACCATTCAAACACCAATGGTCGCACTGAACATACACATGGATTTTGGAGCTCATTCCTCAATGTCAAGATACTATCCAAATTGGGTGGCACAGACTCATCGTGTAGATACTGATAGAGTTGAGAGACATGGAAGATGTCATGGATCCTCTCCAATTGTGGTTGAAATGTCATCTAATATTGCACCTCTCCAACTCATCCCAACACCTCAAAAATATTTGATGAACCTAGGAGAGACATTTATTCCATTACCAATCCTCCACTACCCATGTCTAGGGGAATCATTTAAGAACATATGGTTCCAAGGTCCAAATTCCACGGGAATCCTTATGTGATCATTATATGACTTCTTCCAGTTCTGAGTCGCCTCCATCATTTCACACATAATATGAACCTTATATGTCGTGCTTTTCATGACCTCTGGTCATAGAAGGGCTTCTTCCCAGACCACTATCCATCGTACTAATGAACAACACAGTCTTCTTGTACAAGGATTTGACTATTTACATGACACTGTTATACGGATTCCTATTATAGTTTTCAAACCTTTGATGTTGATAATGTTATACCCACGATCATATGAAGTCCACAGAATATGCCCAAATCATGTCTTCTAAAAATGGATATGTCTCTTAGTCTGCCCATCCATCTGAGGGTGGAATGTAGTGGTGAGGCATAACATGGTGCCAAATTCATGCTATAATCCCCATTAAAATCATGAGGTAAACCGTGAATCTCAATCCTAGATGATGTATCTTGGAACTCCATGGTACTATACAACTTTTAGAACATTCATCTTTTCTAAGTCATCCAGTATGTTCGACTTCTCGATCACCAGGAAGTGAGCATAGTTCATAGATCAATCCACTACTACCCATATAACATCATATCCTCCCTGAACCCCAGGTAGTTTTATGATGAAATCCATCAGGATTTCAACACTCTTCAACTCATGAATTTATTAGGGCTATAATAGACCTTAGGAACATTGTTCTCTACCTTCACCTCCAAAAACATAAGAACATGTCCACAAACTTTTCTACCTCCCACTTCACCCTAGGCCTCCAAAACTATTCCCTATGTCCTTAGAACATCTTGGAAACTCATGATTGTACAACTAGGGTTCATCTATTGAACTCAATGAGAATTCCCTCGTGCATTTTTACTAGGACAAACAGATTCCCAAAAAAATGAATTTTATTTGGACTATCATCATACAATCCTCTTGGAGCATAACCCAAGACAACAAGATCACGCTTCACCTCAACCTCTTAGTCTCTATACTAAGACTCCTCCATCTTCTGCACCAAGGAATACTACATTGTCATCTGATACAGATATCCTCTCCCACTATCACCCACAAAACCTAGGCTCAAAGTTGCCAACACCTCCATTTCCTTTGAAGAATTTGTGGTTTCCTGAACTACATCCTTCCGTGACTTCCTACTCAAATAATCGACCACAAAATTTCAATTTTTTGCATTGTAAGAGATCAGAAAGCCATATTCCAAGATAATCTTCTTCCACCTTTACTTCCATAAGTTCATATCTTTTAAGGAGAAGATAAACCTCAGGATCTTATGATCCGTGAAGACCAAAAATCAATCCCCACTAAGGTAATTTCACCATAATATCAGTGCGAACATGACCACTTCAATCTATAGATCATTGGTGGAATAATTAAATTCTTGAATATATAACATCCTAGACCCATAAGAGATTGCACCCCACTTATCAATCAGCAATGATCCTAAACCCAGTTCAGGAGTGTCATAGAACACCTCAAACATCACCCCTTCATATGGAAACCTATGAAATATGACACTCACCTGCTTCCCCTTTTGGTATCTGAAATATATATCACACTTATCACTCTATATGAATGCCTAGATCTTCTTAGTCAGTTATGTCAACAGAGGTACAACTTCAGAAGAAGTATACATCCCTGACAAACATCAAATAGATAGGTCTAACCTCCAAATAGCGTAGTTCACACAAGTGGAACGTAAAGTCTTTATATAGCCAAATCCATGAAATGAGATAGACTGGGTGTAACAAAGGAGTTAGAAGATCCTGAATCAAACTAATTGAATGCATGGGTACTAAAAAGACCGGTCATAACTGAAATAAACTATTGCCCACTAGAATTTCTGCCTCTACGATGTCAAACTACCCAGACCCTGCTCCTCTACCCCTTGGATGTCGACCACCTCCCCGGCCATGACCTGGTTGAGGTCCCTAAGGACCCCCCCTGAGGTTGGAATCCTTTGGAAACCCTCTACCTTTAGTGGAGTGGTACCTCACTACCCCTAAAGCTAGAATGGCCCGATAGGCAACTAATGTTGCTGAGGTCGGTGTTGAACCTGCCAACCCCCACCATACCGAGTTATAACTGGGCACTGGTTTCGATGATTTCCATGACCTATAAAAATAAAGAACCTCAGACCTGATCCTAAGAGGAATGGGAGTGTACTGGGTGATAGGAACTTGAACTAGTGAGGCATACTCCCTGATAACCAAAACCTGGAAGGCCCTGACGCCCGAGTCCTACTACTAACAACCTTCCCCTTCGATGAACTCTGCTAGCTCCCCTCTCACATTACACCTCACTATTGGTGAATCCTATACACTACTTCAGCCATCTCTTAAACTTCTATGTAGCTTGGTATACTGAATGGAGTAACATTATACTGATGAGAAGGTTGGAGTGCTTCCTCCAAGCGTCTGGCATGTGACTCCACATCCAAAAAAAAGATGCATAAAAAAGTGAATGAGATCTTTTTAAATGATATTAAGATCTGTCACCGAAATAATCCCCTTACAGAGGGATATAATCTCTTATATCTTCTCATATTTCATCACGGATGAATAAAATTCCACCTAGAACTCTTTCTCGAAGTCATCACATGAGAAATCAGATTCATTCCTCTCCAATAGAAAATGTTTACAACATTGATGTGCCTCACCTCATATGTAGATCACTTTGAGAGTAACCCAGTACTCTGTTGGAGCCTAAAATATGCTGAAATCAATTACTATCTCTTCATTCTAACTCCATGTCTCCATGTCTCAGACGGTGCACTCTTACATTCCCGGAGTCTGTCGCTGGGAGGCATAATGGGTCTTCTTCCATTGGTCATCCTCCTCTATCTAAATTGTGCCTCTTCTAATAAACCTAGTTAACTTACTAGACCCCAACTTCTCATAACACATGTGGGAAATTTCTAGGTTCCATATTTAAAAATGAAACAAGGAACTCCTATGCCCAGGTAGTCCATAAATTTTTTTTAAATCCATTTTTACTCTTAATTTTTATTTAATTTCATGAAATTACAATAAAAAGAAAAAACACAAGTCATTATGATACATGTACCTTTCCAAGTTTCCCAACCCTAAAACATGTGTATACTCACATGGCTTTTATGTGGGTCTAGATCCCTTGTGTTGGATCACAAGGGCCCTAAAATTATATTTCATAACCTATATTCCCGATCCTATTTCACAAAAAATGATTCCCTAACACTACCTCCCTACCATCCAATACAATCTTCACTATTCCGAACTCCAAACACCATCATATCTCTCAATTCCAAAACATTGCCTTTGATACCACATTTCCATGACTTTCCTTCTTCAAAATGATGAAAGTGACAACAATGTGTCACACCCTTCATACTTCAAGACAACATAGAGATAATGACACTGATTATCACCATAAATATTCCCCAGAGTGGTGACTAGAACCAAGGGTATAGAATCACACATAATATGAATGATAATACAATATTTATAGAATAATATTAAGAGATAAGTTTGTAAACTCCAAGAAACTTCAAATACTAAAAGTAAAAGTAAATCCAAATTCCATTCCCATATGCTTGTAAAACATTCATGCCGATACAAGGTAAAAGAAACTCCAAAATAAAGTAATAAAAGAAAAGAGACTAAGAATTAACAACAAATAATCACAATGCCTGTGTTAGTAAAGTCCATCACAATCAACAATGACGTCCTTGAAACCTAATAGAAATTTAATATATGTAGGGTGAGAATACGAGTATACTCATTAGGGAAACTAAAGAAACCCATCAACAAGATTAGGAAAATACTAATTTCCCATTGAGAAAATAGTAGAACATCAAAGAACCTACTATGGAATAATAACCATCCCATCCTCACCAAGGAACACTCACCAAATAATGAAAGTCATGTAAGGTAGTAGTATAGGCACATCTAAATTTGGAACCCACACCACATTACCACTGGTAAAATTCTCATCCCTAATGGCTAACATCTTAATTGTACCTATCTTCCGACACACAGTCCCTATGTCACAACTTGCCCGCACACCCTTGAGCCTCAAACAAAACACAATCCCACCTACATACAGCTGGGCCATAACAAATATTCCTCTCTCGTGAATACACATGGGCCTTATCTGAAAGACACATAGGAAAACAATAATTTACCACAAACAATTGGGCCCCTTGTCATTAAAAACCAATCTAAAAGGATCTAGGACTATGCTAAGACTTGATGGAATGTTTCTATATGAAAAATACATGGGTGCATTGTCGATTATGACAACCCCAAATGAAATCCTTTCACCGACTCCTCTTTCCATTTCCATTGTAGAGAAAAAAAAATGAATCATGGAGTTTGTTTTTGTCATGTATCAGCAACCATTTCACAAAAATTAAGGGTGTTTGTTTGATATCTAATCAGAATTAGGAAATTACTGATTAAATCAGTGAAAATCCTGATACATGGAGATACCCAAATTCACATCGTTGGTTCTACATTAGACTCTTTTCTAGAAAAGTGAATAAAAAATTCCACAATTAACCGACGAAGAAGAAAATCATGAGGCTTGGTACACATTGCATTTTATATTATTTTCTAAATCAATATAATTGTAAAATCAATTTATATGAAATATAATCAATTCTATGTTGCATATGATTTGGATCAATGAAGTTTCGATGAACATTTTGAACAAATCCTATAGGCTAATAAAGATGTTAATGATGATAATATGTGGATTCCAAAAGAAAAATGCACATTTTCATATAACGAGGACAAGTGGTCCAAACACATGACCACAATAATAATGGAGTGCATCAATTGTCTCCTCAAAGGACTCCAAAAGTTAAATATAACTGTCGTAGTTTAGGAGACATTATATCATTGCTTGATGTAATTTGTTGTTAAACAAAAACTAGAAACATATGGAATACATCAGGGGATAAGGCACAGAAGACACATTCAACAAGATATTGAAAAAAATATTAAATAAGCATCTTGTTATCAGGTCATCATTTTTCAATGATAAGACCCTTGATTTGAAGTTCAAGAGTGTTCGAACCCCATAACAAATAGCATCAGTAAAAAAATAGTGGTATTATTAGAAACATGGCAATGAAAATGTGGAAAATTTTAGGCCTTATGGTTTTTATGTAGACACTCCTTTGTATTATGTTCCTCTATAAACATATGTTGATCCAATGTACTATATGGACACAATTTCTAACTATTATGCTGCACCATGGATTCCTATTGGGGTGTTTTGTTGTTTCCAAATTCCCGAAGGCCAATAGATAGTGATACCAGACATCAATTAGTTACATCCCCATGAGAGATGGAAGGCCACAATGATGTATAATGATATGGAATGGCCCCATGAACAAGGGAAGTATTTGTGATTCACCATATGTCATCAAGAATCTCTTAAACAGAAACAATTCCCTTATATTGGGTTGAGTTCACAATCTTAGCAACAATGAAGTATTTTATTCATTGTGAGCTTCTCATATTGTAAATTATATGTTGTTATCTCTTCATTTTACCATAGTTTTCTAAACCCCAAAAACCACAATTAGAAAACAAATCCCAAAAACCTCTTTCCTATACCGTAATATCAAAATTATAAACCATAAACCATAAAACGAAAACCCTAGCCATGAAATCACAATCTTATACCTCAAAAATATTGGAAAAATAAAAAAACCTTAGACCCAAAACACAATATCTGAAAACATAATCTCTAAATCCTAAAACCTAAAATATGAAATGTAAACCTAAATATACCTTCCCTTTACCGCGGTTTTGAAAAAATAATGTGACTGATGTTATAATAAAAATTTATATAAAAAAATAATAGTATCATATTTTACTCTACAAGAAGATGATATAAAATTTCATTATAATAAAGATTTTATGATCAACCAACTTTTTCAATATTAGTTACTCAAAATCAGGATTATAAAACATTATTGGCTTATATAATTTAGTTTAACCTTAGTGTACTACTACGGGGAGGTTATAAAAACACATGAAGGAGATTGTAATTGTACACAACCCCCAATAGATGTTAGTATAGCTAATTCTATAACACTAAACAAACATAATGAAATAATTTTTGGGAAATAAATTATGGCCTATGAGGAATATTTACAATGATGATGGTGATGGAATGAGTTTACATCCTCACCACCATCGTTGTCGTCATTCCTCCAATGTCATGGTTCAATTATAACAAATTCAATCTTGATGTTCAATTAGTGTTATAGAATGACTTCTACTGATTTGAAAATAATCATTAAACATACATTAATGTTGACAGTCATACATAAATTATGAAGCTCATAATTTTCTAACAATCATCTACATAACAATGAAAAATTGTTTATATATATAAATATATAAAACCATATATTATAAAAATTATTTCTCTAGGTAAAATCATATCTTAGAAACAAGTTAGTAATATTATTTCAAAAACATGAACACGTTCCCTTTTCTTTTGGTAAAAATTATTTCATAAAACAATGTGAATAAACATTGAATGTCTTATATTCTATAAGTCATAAAATTTTGTTTACCATAAGATTATATTTAAATTTTACACGTACAAATCATTTTATTTGATTATATACAGATGGATGATACCATACTACTCACTCTAGAAGATAGTCATATTAATCAGGTCATGTTAGATGGTGGTGAGGATCAATCAATCAGGGTGCATCGAGCGCACCAATTTCATCACTGGGAGCCTCCACATTCCATTAGACCATACATACATAGTGCTGGGTTCTATGGAATTTTCATATAAGATTTCACATTTTTATACCATCACCTGTTTGCTGCCCCTGTGGAGAGGTGAGAGACTAGTGACACACACATTCCACCTACTTGAGGGAGAGATTACAATCACCCTCCAAGATATGACAGTTCTTCTTGGTCATCCTATCCATGGGAGAGGCGTTATTGGACCAACTTGTCCATCATGGCCCGACCTTGCTCAGTGATTTTTAGGAATCGATAGGTTTCCAACGATAGGGGTACAGATGGAGTGTCTATATATATTCCTTAGTTAGAGTAATAGATTCCCCATTTACCCGATTATTCAGACGAGAAAACTGCCATGCATTATGCCCCTGAATATATATTATAGATCATTTTAGGGACCATTTTTAAAGATCACTCAGGGATGTCCAAGAACATGATGTATCTACCCATAATAGAGGTCTTTGATCGGGCCTAGATTTATAATTGGGGATCATCCTACATGGAATAAATGTAAAAATAATTATAAATGATATCCCATAGGGACTGCACATGTCTTAGTTGATGCATAATTCTTCTTCTGACGTGGGAATGGGAGCACATCCCCACATTCTACAGTGAACATGCTGGTCTACTGATCAAGATCGAAGTGTTTCTTGGTGATCCACATGGACACTGGTATGGTCACTCATTTCTATAAGTTTATGATGATATTTGGAGTTATTTACATTAATTTTTAATTATTTTCCACTAACAATGTTCAATATTACATGTGGTGTTAGAGACACGTTTTCCTCATGGTTTTGAGACACTATATGGGCATATATAGGCTTGAGTTGGACTGTCTCTTACTCGACCAAGTATGTTTATACAATATATCATATAATAACAGACTTAATAAATCCAATTATTATGGTTTTTTGTATCGATATTTTTTTGACAATGACCACATGTGATTTCTGATTTCCTGACATCATTCTTCAACTATTATGGTCTTGTTTCCACTATAATGCAATGTTAGGATTAAGGATTCATTGGATGTAGTCACCTCATTCATGTAAATATTATTGATTGGCATTAACCTAAAAAATTCTTGTGATTGTTTTTCTGTGTTGAAAAAATTCTATTACAGTCGAGTCAAATGGAGAAACTTCATGATGTGAAGCTGACTGGGAGGTATGATGAGGACTGGCATTAAGTAGATGCCCACTTTCTCGACTATTGGTGCAGACAAGCAGAGTTTTGTATCTACGGTATACCTACAAATCGATTCTTTTTTTTGGAGAAGGTTGAGTATGAGCCGTATAATTGAAAAAATTATATACTGTATTTTACATCACAATGCAGATAGATTGAGAATATTTCATGTCAATAAATTTCCATTATTTTTTTCTGAAATATATTCTAATTCATTTTGAATCTCTTTATAGGGATGTGTCTTTGATAATCTTGTTATCATGATTGATGATGAGGAGGTGCGGTTCTTTAGCCTGTAAATCATTCTTCCTGAAGCACTAGAGTTGAGGTCATATTATCATATGCTTTTTGAGATCATCTATGAGCATATAGCATATTGATAGGAGGTTCTTACCCCAGAAGAGCATTCTACAGCAGCTGCTTGTGTTGAGGATCCATGAAGATGGTAAAATAGACAACATCGTGCTTCACGTGAGGACTCACCAATTCCATAAAAAGAGGTCAACCCTCTAATATTATTTCCTTAGCCGATTTTGGATGTGACTCAAGTTGCATATGATCAATCTTTTTTGACAGGATATTTGTAGTTATCTTCATCTTGGGGTCTAAATCCATCACGACCTTGGTTTCTAGATACTTCATAGCCTTTTGGTCTAGATCCATCATAGCCTTCAGGTATATCCCCATCATAGGATTGGTTCACCCCTATAATAATTTCGAGTTCTTCTACAGCCCTAGTGGGAGAAGGAACAGGAGCACAATTCGACATACAGTTAACAAATCCACCAACCGACACACAGTTATAGGATGCAACAACTGACATTCCAGTGCCTGAGGATCTACACTTTCTAGGTCATTTGACTCTACAGTGAACTCGAAGTGGACGTGCTATTTGCATACCACCATGTGGGACATAATCTCCTCTCCATTTAAAATGGTATTGATTGTACATGTTAATTTATATGTTTTATGTCTATTGAAATTGACATTATATTATTAATAAAATTCCTTATTTTATTTTTATCCAGTTTTTGAGTCTTCATTATTATTTCATTCACATTTTATATTTGACAGATTTCAATGTCGACTACTTGAAACATAGGAATAATTATTAAATTTTTTGTAGATAAATTTAACAGCTTATAAAAAATACAATTTATAAACAATGTAAATAAAATTTTAAAGATAGACACAACATCTAAAAATTTATTGAAAATAAAGGGTTTTATAAATTAAATAAATAAATAAAATTTAATGGAATGTATGAGAAGTTACATAGATGTGAGAGAGAAAAGAAGGAATGTCGAGGAGGATTCAAAGCCAACTACTGGACATTGAAAGCCTATAAAACATAAAATATAAGGCACATATAAATAAAAATTACAAAATTGACTAATTATTATATGTTTAATTCATTTTTTAATTTTCATTTATACCGTCCATATAGTTTATATTTTATAAGCTAACAATTTCACGTGCATGAAACATTTTTAAGATTCAAGTTGGCGGATTAGAAATCTTATATATCATTTTTATCTAAAAATTTTATGAAATTATTTTTATTTTGAACTATTTCATATAAATTTAACCAAGGTTTTAATTTTCATTTATATTTTTCTTATAGTTTATATTTTATAGGATAACAATGTCACATACTTGAAACATCTTTTAGTTTTAAGTTGGTTGATTAGAAAGCCTATAAATTATATTTCATCACCATTTTTAAGAAATTATTATTATTTTCAGCTAATTATTAAATGTTTATTCCATGTTTTAATTTTCCTTTATATTTTATCTTATAGTTTATATTTTGTAGGCTAGTTATGTCAGGTTGTTGAAACTTTTTTAAGTTTCATGTAAATGGATTATAATGCTTATAAATTATTATTCATCGACATTTTTTAAGAAATTCATTTTATTTTCTACTAATTATTATATTTTTTATCTATCTATTTATTTTCATTTATATTGGTCTTATAGTTTATATTTTATTATCTAGAAATGTCTCGTACATGAAATATTTTTATGTTTCTTGTTGGGGGATTAAAATTTTATAAATTACCTTCAACAACATGTTTTAAGAAATTGTATATATATTTAACTATTTCATATATTTTTTATCCTAGTTTTAATTTTAAATTATATTGGTCTTCTAATTTATATTTTATATGATATAAATTTTATGTACTTGAAACTTTTATAAGTTTCATGATGATGTATTACAAAGATAATAAATTCTTTTTCATCAACATTTTTTATTATATTCATTAGTTTTTTGATGACAACTTATATTTTTAATCTATGGTTTAATTTTCATTTATATTTTTACTCTAATTTATATTTTATAGGATAGAAAATTAAATAACATGAAACATTACTAAATTTCTATTTGGATGATTAAAATTCCTATAAACAATTTTCCTAGACATTTTTTTAGAATTTGTTTTATTTTTTAACTAATTTTTAAAGGATAAATCCATGTTTTAAATTTTATTATATTAGTGTTCAACATTATATTTTATAGGATAATAATGTCACATATTTAAATTAGAGAAAAATTAGGCTGAAATTTTTTTCTATATATATATATAAATAAATAATTTAAATTAAATTAAATTTCTAAAAATATAAAAGTTATTAACTAATATATAAAAATAATTAGGGAAAAGGTGGTACCGGAAATGAAACCTTTGTGTATTAACCCAAATGTGGCTCACCAATTCCTCTATTAAATTTTTTTTTAGAAAATTATACTTTAAAGAAATTAGAAATAATATTAAAAAACACCCAAAACAACCAACATCGTCACCTTATTGAATCACCAGAAAGAACAATCAAATAGAAAAGAACAATTCCGTCAAGAGAAACCATCTGATTTTGCCCCAATAATCCATCATCGTCAACATTGTGGGATATAATAACATCATCATCGATGTCATACATACCAATGAATGACACCCAAACATTCAAATGGAACAAAACACTGAAGAAAACAACAGTGACATCGAACATCGAAATTAAAACAAGAAATAAATAAGGAAGAACGTGGGAATGATACAAAAATAAATGTTTTGGATTGAACCCCTAGGGAGAAAACAAAAACCAGTGAACATAGATGAAGATCTATAACCCAATAAAAAATGAACTATAAAAAAAATTGGAATTAAACATGAACATGAGCAAGGGACTAAAAACGTAAGGAGAAGGGACAAATCCACTAATTCTAATAGATATTTCATCTACAAAATCGCTTTACCAAAACCTCAGTATATTTTCTTCTCAAAAAATTACCTGGATAAGAGCTATGGAATATAGGATCGGAGAGAAAATAGGTTGATGGAGATAAATCTAGATCATCATCATGAGGTAGGGAGAGTCGAGTGAGAGAGAAATAAATAAAATTGATAGGGTCATTCCCAAAGTGAGTGGAGATAATATAAAATATAAAAAGAAAATTGAAAAAAAAATATTACCACCTAGGAAATCTAAAACCTCAAGATATAAGCTGAGATATAGGGAGAATATAGGCGAGTGAGGTGTTATCCCTATCTTTATCAAAGCTAATTAGAGTAGGGGAGAAGGGGGATGGAGCTATAAATATATATGGGGCGTTGTGTCTTGAGTTAGTGGGAGTGGGGGATGTCATTCAATGCTAGGGGATGTGTTCATTGGGTTTGGTCTCTTATATTTGGGGAAGAGGGGTGAGGATGTTGGTTTAGAGGTTATTCCAAGTATGGGGTTTGTTTATAGTGTATAATGGAGAGGAAGTCATAAATAAAGAGGGGTCTTGAAACATGGTTTTGAATTACGGGCGGGAGGAGAATGGTGAGGGGGGATTGTTGTTTTTTTAATATTATAAGTCACCACTTTTAGTGATCATACATGTTTTTTCATTTATAAAAAATAATTCATAATCAATAATACCATCATCGTTGTGATATGGGAGAGAAAATAATAATAAGATAAAATGATCAAACACAACATTATATAATGTTTATTATAAGAGACTACTCAACCATATATAACTACAATTTTATTTTCAAGTAAAAAATAATGTTTTTTTCTATATATCCTCTCTCTAAGAAGATGAATTATTTCAATCCTTTAAATCGTTATTTATTTATCACCTCATTTCCCATATAATTTTCATCCACCATAAGATATATTTTAACTGATTGTATTTTTAATCCATAGATTTATGTGAATCCCAAAAATATTTCTTAATAGTAGAAATTTATGACCCCTAATGTAATTTTTCAAACCTGGATGATTTTATAAAACCTATACGATTTTATCTCATTATTATTATATGAAACTGAATTAATTTTTTATTTATAGGATCTACGAACATATTTGATATAAATTTCATCGTCTTTATCAGTTTAATAGGGTTATTACATGAGGGACACCCCACATTCATATTTTTATCACCAAAATTTATATCTCGATAGATGTTATTCTTATTATGAGAAGTTATATTTTAGGTTTTCTTCATAAACTATATTATTCTACTTGAAATATATCCCTAAGAGATATCAATTTGTTTTAAATGATATCCTATATCTTATTTGTTTTTATATTTTATGTTCCTATGTTATATTCACAACCATTATATCAAAAGTACCACATAGCCATATTTTTATTTTTCATAAATGAATCGATATAAAAATATATATCATTATTTTGAATTGTAAAATTTAAACCCAATATTCCAATAATAGTCACCTAATTTTAATATTTTATTACATCATCATCCATTATTCAATCGTAATCAACTCTAACGTAATTGGACCCATTTTAATCAACATCATCCCCATCATTCCCCTTACATTCATTGAATACTCAATATCAAAATTTCGATGACTCACCACAAAACCCATGGGACATAATGTATTAACATGTCTAATATATATATGTTTTTCTTTTACTTACCTTTTGTGTATACCCCAAAATAATTAACGGCTGGTAAGTAATAGTGTGGACCTGAAATGTACCATAGGATAATGGTTTTAAATTGATATGAATGTAAAAAAATATTAACTTCATTTTTAAGAAACTAAAAGAATCGATGTCATGAATGTCACAAGTAATTGTTTTTAAAATTTTATCATTATAATATATGAAAATAATACAATGAATGAAATTAATATAAATGTAAAATAGTTTCTCACCAACACTTGCCCTATCCTTTGTAAATCATGGAATAAATCATCTTTCTGATCTATAATAAAATAATTCCTAACATCATAAAACTCAAATTCATATGTACATATACATGTGAAATGATGTTTACATAGAGTGTTTAATAATAATTCCTAATATGATATCACAATATTACCCCAAACTGGATCCCAAAAATTAGCAAATCAGGCATGCCAAAACATGTGTTATAAGAATATATACTCTATCCCCATGAAACTTTATCTAATAATTTATTATAAAATTTTATAAATAATGAAAACTTGTTATATATTTTGAAACACATTTATTTAGGTATAATATTTATAAATGTAATTATTATCTAAATAAAAAACACACCCTACAACACCAAAACCAACCCTGTTTACCAAATTCCAACCTTTGTTGAAACATAAACTAAAGGGAATACCATGGAATATTGGTATTTGTTTCCAAAAAAATAAATACACATAATTAATCTAGAATGTCCAATAATCTCATTTATATATCAACCACACATAATTATTTTAGTTATGTCCTAATACCATCCATCTAACATATGGATACACTAAACATTATTCGTTATATTGATTAACTTTTTCTTATACCTTTATATTGATATCATTATATACAAAGAAAATATTTCACAACAGATTGATCAATGACATATTAATGAAACTTGTCTCTAACTATAAAATAAAAATATTTTTTTAATTCAAACTATTATTGTTAAATAATCATTCAATTAGATGACTGACATCCTTTATATTTATAAAGAACCTAAAATTCATTTTAGATATATGGTTCATCAAATGAATTTATTTTTAGATCATAAATTAATAAAAAACATATTTTTTAATTTTTATATATATAGATATTAGTTTTAAAAAATAATGTATCAGTAAATTTTTTTTCTAAAAGTCATTAAAAATAATTACATATTTTTTCAACAAAATATACTAAGAATGTTTGGTTCTGATATTTTTTTATAGAAAGTGGAACCACCTACCTATGAAAAATATTATTAATATAATAAACTTCGACTTTATCATAATATCCCATATTAGGACCAAAGAGTCCAAAAATAAATAAAAATAAAAATTACATTACATTACTCAAAGGAGAAGATATTTATTTAGTTGATGAAGACTAATCAGGAAATCCATAAAAATGATAAATCCTAGAACATAGAGTTTATGTCTCTCCATAAAACATATGAAACATTATATGTTGAATATCTTTTGAAATTTTTTATTTATTTTAGCCTTATAGAAACCTCAAATATAATAATCCATGAAAAAAATATTTCTCATAAGAAGAGACAGAATGTGAAGGATGGTAATAAAATAGAAATGTGGTTTATAACTGTACTAAATGATTATATGTTTAAAGATGAATAGAGGATATCTTCTATGGCGGGAAGACGAAATGAATATTGATGGTTTATCCCTCCCATATTATATAAATGATACAGCAATTGGAATTATTCATTTAAATATCAGTATTGATTATGATGAGGGCGATTTTAATAATATTATTATAGTACTAATAATAATAAGATATTATAAAGTATCTCTAAATCCCACATAAAAAAAATTAAAATTAAAAAATAATATTAACTATTTATCTTACACTATTTAATGAGAGAACTTATAAAATTTTTAGTCAGTTTTTTCTACTAAATTTTAAATTTCAAACATGTGGTATGGTGAATATTGGATATACGAAAGGTATGAAACAATAATAAAATGATTTGAATCATAGTTGGTGTACTGTGTAAAATTATTTTCGGAATATAGTAAGATTACTTTATAGACAAAAGTGTTTCATAATGAGGGATTCTTGGGGGGGATGTGTTGTGTTGTAACTAAAGGGTTGTTTGGTGAATTGTTATTGAGTTGGGGGAGTACCAAACATTCCCATCATGCGGGTTGCGTTATGAGGTAGTAGTAATTAAATAATGTGTGGCCAATATTTTTAGGTCTTTTTTGGTGGGGGTATTATGATTGGAATTAAAATGTCGTTTTGTAATGTGTTTCAAAAGGGGACATTGCACCTTGATATTTGATAAAGCAACCCTGCATTTTATTACATTACTATTACATCATTTTAAAGATAACCAACATTATAGTATTACACATATAGGATCTAACGGTTTAGTGTATTGGGGAAACTAGGACCGAACATAACAATTACAACATCAAGCATAAACATTTATTTAATTTCATCTTATCTAGATTTTTGTTGGAACTTGTACTCTCCTTAGTACATGTAGACACCTAAGGATATACATCAAAATTGGTGAGCTCAAATCCCAGTAAGAGGATAGGTAAGAACAATATATCATGGGGTGAGCCTAATCATAACATGGGAAAAATATCGTGGACATGAGAGGAAGCATATATATAAGACTTGAAATGTGGAAATGTATATAAATGAAACATCATGTCTTAGTGGTTAAATACCATAAATAATTGAGAACCAAGACAGAATCTTGTTCACACATCATTTCAAATTTACTCATGAGATTAATTATATTACCCAATGCATTGGACTGTTGTAAAATTCTGGGTGCACTCGTCTCATTGAAACCTTCATATTGCGCTATAAAATTCCAGACGCACCCATCACATCATAAAATTTAATTATCATGAATTCCACTTAGAACACATATAAAAAAATTACAAAACTAACCCATGGAAAGGAATGTGTTTCATCTCATATGAACACATTTATAAACAATGGGTTACCAAAATAAAGAGGGAATAAAATTAATGTTACAAGAACCGTCCACTTTGAGTGAGAAGTAAAAGACATGTTCTTAAAAGAAGAGTTATTTTGGAAAACATTTTGCTTGACATAAAACTAGTGAAAAAAATTTGTATCCCAGAAATGGAAATACAATGATGAAAAAATGATCTTTAAGGAGTAACCATATAAAAATTGGAGTGAAAGAGGGTGAACCTGAAGGATGAATGTTGGGTTCGAGAATTTCCCCTTACCTTGTATCTGAATGCTTCCTTTACATTAATGTCCTGTATAATGACATTATATTCATTAATTATCAATCCATAACCTTTTTTACATTAATATGGTTCATTATGGTTTCATTAATTGATTTTATGTGCCTTTGGACGAGTTATAGAGTTTAAACATATTATTCAGGAATGATTGATTTTATGGTTTTCTTGAGTGATTCAATTGTATTTTTAAATTGATGTTAGGGTAGAACGTGGGAAAACATCCAGAACTGATATTATGTGTTATTCATTATATTATATGATATTTAATTATCTTATAATGAATCATATTAGATCCATTTGGGTCAATCATTATATAATAATTAAAAGATGATTACTTGGGTTTATTTGGTTGGTTTTTCGATCATAACAAACTTGTTTTAACTTATCAGTTGGTATTATAGTCATCAGTTAGTTACAGATATTTAAATAAAAATAATACATATAAAATTTTCTAGTTCAACTATAAAAATGGTTTCATGACCAGATCTGAATGAAGAAATTAAAGAAGAAAACTTGTCGTTCTTGATGGTGATAAATTAACACCTTACGAACAACGTTCTCCTTAATAAAATAAAAAGGAAGAGGGAAAGGTGGTTGGATGATATTTTCAACATAAAATTTCAGTATATTTATAATATTGTAGGTAAAATACCATTTGTATGAAGATATATGGAGAGAGATAAATAAATGAACTTGAACCTGAAAGGAAAATAAAGTAGAAGAGGGAGAGAAATTACCTCTTAAATCTTCCTCTTGAGATCCTGATTAAGGAATCAAGGCATGGTATTTTGATGATACCATCATATCCTGATTGTGGGAGAGGGACTAGAGATAAAAATGGAGATGATTTTAGATAAGTCTTGGTGATTGAGAGGTGTTATGGAATGAGGGTGTGAAGGGTGGTTTTTATAGCGGAGGGGAGAGGGGTTTCCTTAATATAAAATTCATTAGTTTATTAATTTCGCCTAAGACAAGGAATAATGAGTCTTGAATGCCCATTAATAGTAATTTTATAATGTTATCCTAAACCAAGTGGGCTTACATCTGCCGAAAATCACACATGACTCTACAATTATCTTATTTGGCTTATTTTTGTAAATTACTGTATTTCACTATTCATAAAATATTCAAGTATTTCAGAAAAATCTCAAAAATTTACCCCTACCAATTTTCTACATGTAGAATTCAACAATGAAGCCCATTTTTCAAAAATAGTTTTCTAAATATTAGTAAATAAATATTTAATTAAAATCATAATTTACTTAAAAAATACCTTTTAAAATTAAAACATATTTTATAGTGCTTTCAAAAATTACGTAGGGTCTTATAAAATTATCTAAAAATTATAATAAATTGATTTTATAATAATTTAACACATTTTAATAAAATAAATTTTCTTTTAAATTAATTAATTATTTATTTATGACTTAAAACATACCAAAACATTTACTAAGGTCAAATTGTCACTTTCTAAGATGTCTAAATTTTATATAATTATTCATGTGTAAGGTTACTATTATTTGGGATGATTTAATATTCATAAGGGTCATATTACAATTAATAAGGGTGGGTTACTCTTCATAAGGGTATGTTACTATTCACCAAAAATTATTTATGTTTAATTAGGCTCGAAAAATAGTCTTGAACACAACCGTGTATGTCAGATTTTTAAAATTCCAAACCCTGAAGTGACAAACTTATGTTTAAAGGTAACTTCTCACTTAATAGTTCATTATTTTGTGTTTTCATGTTATTTTATGACATTATTATAAGAAGGGAATTTCTATTGAAAAAAATTGGGTCATTACATTCACCCCCCCTTAAGAAATTTCGCGCCCGAAATTTCACTTCACACAAAAAGGTGACGGTACTTCTCATTCATTGCCTCTTCTGGTTCCCTAGTTGTTTCCTAAAACTTATGGTTCCTCCACAAAACTTTGACAAGATGGTTTGTCCTGTTGCGTAGAACCATATCTCTCCGATCATGAATCATTACTGGCTACCCCTCATTGGAGAGATCATCTTCCACGTGAACCACCTCTGAGTTTAGTACATGTGAGGGGTCTGGTATGTACTTACTCAGTAGTGATACATGAAACACATCATGAACATGAGCCATATTCGGTGGAAGTGAATGGAGATAGGACATGTCTCCTATGCGGTCAAGGATTTCAAAGGGGTAAATATACCTTGGTCTTAGCTTCCCTTTCTTCTAGAATCGCATGAACCACTTCCAAGGAGATATTCAAAGGAAGGCTTTATCTCCAATGTCGAACTCCCGGTCCATTCAACGGTTGTCAGCATAACTCTTTTGCTGACTTTGTGCTGCCTTGATGTGTTTCTGGAGGACTTGACCCTTCTCAATCATCTCTTGAAAAATATTAGGTCCAAGTAGCTTTCTTTCTCCAACTTCATCCCAACGGGTTGGAGTTCTACATCGCTTTCCATATAGAGCTTCATATAGATCCATCTTAATACTCGAGTGGAAGCTATTGTTGTATGAGAACTCAACCAAAGGGAGAGTATGATCCCATCCACCTTTGAATTCTAGAGAGTAGTGTCTCATCATATCTTCAAGTGTATGAATAGTTCCTTTAGACTGGTCATCCGTTTGGGAGTGATAGGCTGTGCTGAAAATTAATTCCTCACTCAAAGCATGTTGAAGACTCCTCCAAAATTTAGATGTGAACCTTGGATCATGGTCAGAGACAATTTAGTGTGGAACACCATGTAGTCCCACCACTTCCTTCAAATATATATTTTCATGTTTTTCAAGAAAGAGATCTTCCCGAATAGCAAATAATTGTGAAGTCTTCGTGAGTTGGTGAACCACAACCCATATCACATTATTTCCCTTCAACGTCTTTGAGAGACCCATGACAATGTCCATAGTAACATTTTCCAATTTCCATATGGGTAAAGGAAATGGCTGCATCATGCCTTTGGAAATTTGATGCTCAACATTAACTTGCTATCATACCAAGAACCATGATATATATTCTCCAATCTCCATCATCATGTTATACCACCAGATGTGTTCTCAGAGATCACAATACATTTTGGTACTCCTAGGATGGATAGAGAATGTTGAGCTCGGTGCATTTTACAATAGCTTCTTCTTTATCCCAGGTGATGAAGGCACACAAAGCCATGTTCCAAACCAAATAACACCATCATCATGAATATGGAACTCCTGAATCTTCCCTTCCTTTAATGCATTCACCCACTTTCGTATCTGCACATCATCACTTTGTTCCTCCTTAATCTTCTCTTGGATGGATGGTTGCGCAATAATTTGGGAAACGTAGGATATATCCCCTGCCCTTCTGATTTCCAAATCCATTCATTGCATATCCAAGAATATAGGGTCTTTCTCCTCCCACAGCATGGATAGGGTAGCATCTTCTTTTCTGCATAGAGCATCAGCTACCTTGTTTGCCTTTCTAGGATGATAGTGAATAATGCAATATTAATCCTTGATTTTCTCTAACCATCTCCTTTGATGCATGTTGGGCTCCTTTTGTGTGAATATATACATTAGGCTCTTGTGGTCGGTGTATATGTCACACTTCTCACCATAAAGGTATTGCCACCAGATTTTCAAGGCTAAAATAATGGCTACTAGCTCTATATCATGCTTCAGGTAGTAATTCTCATAGATCTTCAACTATTGTGAGGAGTAGGATATCACATTATCACTTTTCATGACTACAAAACCCCAGACTTTCTTTTAATCATCAATGTATATCACAAAACATTACCCACTTATCGGTAGTGTGAGTACATGTGTAGGGAGTATCCTTCTCTTTAGCTCCTTGAAGTTTCCCTCAAATTCTTCCATCCAGAAATCCTATACCCCTTTTCTTGTTAACATAGTTAGCGAGCTTGAAAATCATGAGAAGATACTAAAAAAATTTCGATATTACCCATCTAATCCAAGAAAAATACGGATTTTTGTGACACTAGAGGGCCTGGACCATTCCTCAATCACCTTTATTTTTGAAGGATCCACAAATCATTCTTCACTAGTGATCACATATCCCATGAACGTGACTTTTTACATCAAAAAAGTCAAACATTATGAACATGGCATACAACTTCACCTTTCTCAATGTCGCTAACATAGGTCTTAGATGTTCTTTATGTTCCCCCTTGCTCTTAGAATATATGAGAATACCATAGATAAACACTACCACAAATTTGTCGTGGTAATGTCTAAAGACTCTATTCATCAAATCCATGAAGATTATAGGGGAATTAGTAATTCTAAAGGGCATCACCAAAAACTCATAGTGCACATACCTTGTTCGGAAGGCGGTCTTCTGAATATCTTCCTTCTTCACCTTTAACTGATGATATCCAAAATGAATATCCACCTTTGAGAAGTATTGAGATCCTCTTAACTGGTCAAAAAATTCATCAATCCTTGGGAGAGGATACTTTTTATTTAAGGTGATCTTGTTGAGTACCCGATAATCGATACATATCCACATTGTTCCATCCTTCTTCTTCACAAAGAGAAGTAGTGCCCCCCCAAGGTGATGCACTAGGGCATATGAAACCTTTTTCCAGATTCTCTTGTAGCTACTTCTTTAGATCATGTAGTTCGATAGGATCCATCCTATAGGGACACTTCGAGATAGGAGTAGCTCCGGGTATGAGTTCAATTGAGAACACAACCTCACGATCTGGGGGAATTCCGTGTAGCTCTACAGGAAAAACATCTTTGTATTCCCTCACGATGGGCATTTCCTCAAGGCTGACACTTTCCTTCGACTCAACCAATTTGGAGAGGTATGCTTCTTCATATGGAATAAACACCCACACCATTGAGGGATTTTTCAACAAAGATTCATGATCTTCCTAGCATTTGTAGAGGAGAATGGGATGGTTCGGAATATGAAATGACATTTCCTTTTCCTGAAATTTGATTTTTGCTTTATATAACAAGAGCCAAACCATTCCCATTACAGTGTCAAATACCACCAAGGGAAGTATTATGATATTTTCCGAAAGAATATTTCCACATACGCCAACAAGGGAAGAGTAAAAACTTGGGTTTCAATGAATGCACCATTTGTTTTTTTACAGAAATCTCTACTTCAAGGATTCAGGGGTTCGATTCAATAGTTCTAGAAAACTTGAATGATATAAAGGAATTCATAGAACCAGAATCAAATAAGACTTTTTCCATTCTTGAGTGAATATGAAGTGTACCTTGTACGACATAATTATCATGATACACCTTTACAGAAGTGATTGCAAAAGCCTTCCCTTGTTACTTTGTCTTTGGTGGCTGCTGATGCTGATTAACCTTGAGAACTCGAGGTTTAGTGCACTTGTTTTCATAGTGACCTAGCTCCCTACAGTTGTAGCATTGAACTATGAGTGGTTCTCTCTTTCATCGGCTACATTCTCCATCCGTTTTGTGTCTTTTCGACACTCATGAGCATGATTTCATTCTTTCCAACACTTGAAGCATTTCCCCGTCCCTTTGAGGCAGTTCCCATGGTGCAACTTTCCACATTTTTGTCATGTGGGTCATTGTGTTTTCTTCCCACCTTTATCATTAGATCCACCTGCTTGAATCTCCATCTTTCGTTTCTAATCAGCATAACCATGGGACCATTCTCCAAACTACATCTCCACATTGTGGGAAAATCAAACAACTTATTAATAACTCCCAACGTCTCAAATTGAAAGAGCCTTTTGAAAGTGTGGTTTTAATCCACTAAAGAATCTATTAATTTTTCTATCATTGTTGATTACAAAATCTGAAGTGTACCTTTCAAGCCTTGTGAAATTTTCTTCATAGGTTGTGACAGATTCTCCTTATTTTTTCTTGAGATCTATGAATTGTCTCTCCATAATCATATAAAGAGTTCATGGGAAGTACTTATTAAGAAAAATTATCTTAAAGTCTTCCCATTCCATCTCATCAATTTACTCCCTTGTCTTGGTGTTCTTAATCAAATCCCACCATTGATCAGCTTCTCCAACTTGATGATAAATGGATAGAGTCACCTTCTCCATCTCAGAATAGTGAATCAAAAAAAAGATCTTCTCCATGGAGTTACACTGTTCTACAACTAGTGGATCAGAAGATCCAATAAATGTCGGTGGTCGTTGATGTATAAAACATTTGACAGCCAATTGCACCCTATTTGGTGAAGGATGATGTTCCCCATTAATATGGATATTGTTCATCACCTGAGATAATTGGGTAAGTATTTCCATGAAGATCTGAACTCCACCTCCCAAATCATTGGGGATGTCGTTCATACAATCATTGCATTGGCCCATGCAAGAGTTGTTGGTCTGATTTCTTCTGGTTCCCACCATTTTCTAAAATAGGAAAGTTTAGAACAAAACATAAGTAAAAAAGTAATGAATAACTTATTCATTTAAACAATTTATACAGAAAACATAACATATGGGATCTATATGTAAATATTCTTGTGTGCATATTTTTACTTAGTCTCATGCTATAGGTTTTCTCTAGGGTTCACTAATCCTAATTCCCAAATTAACTAAACCTTACCTCTGATAACAACTAAAGTGAAACTACCTTTTCTTACATTACTGTTACATCATTTTAAAGATATAAAACATAATAGTATTACACATAGAGGATCCAAAGGTTTAGTGTCTTGGGAACACTAGGACCAAACATAACAATTACAATATCAAGAATAATCATTTATTTAATTTCGTATTCTCTAGCATTGTATTGGCACTTGTCCTCTCCTTAGTACATGTATCCACCTACAGATATAAATCAAAAGGGGTGATCTAAAACCCCAGCATGTGGATTGTTAATAACAATATAGCATGGGGTGAGCATAATCATAACAAGGGAAAAAGATCATGAACATGAGAGGAAGCATAAATATAAGACTTGCAATGTGGCAATGCATAAAAATGAAACATCGTGTCATAGTGGTTAACAACCACACATACATGTGAACCAAGAAATAATCTTTTTCACACATCATTTATCATTTACTAATGATATTCATCACTTTACCCAATGCATTGGAGTGCTGTATAATTCTGGGAGCACCCGTCTCATAGAAACAGTCATATTGCGCTATATAATTCTGAGCACACCTGTCACATCATAACAGTATCATTATCATGCTTTCCTCATAGAACACATATAAAAAATGTACATAACTAACCCATGGAAAGGAATGGGTTTCATCTCATAAGAACACATTCATAAACTTTGGGTTTCCAAAAGAAAGAGGGAATAACATACACGTTACAAGAACTGTCCACTTTGAGGGAGAAGTAAAAGGAATGTACATAAAAGAGAAGTTATTTTGGAAAAATATTTTGGACATAAAAACCACTAAAAACATGAATATCCATGAAATGGGTGGAAAATTAGGAACAATTGATCTTTAAGTAGTAACCATATCAAAAATGGAGTGAAAGAGGGAGAACCCGAAGGATGAATGTTGGGTTCGAGAATTTCCCCTTACCTTGTATCTGAATGCTTCCTTCACATTAATGTCCAGCATAATGACATTATATTCATTAATTAGAAATCCAGAACCTTGTGTACATTAATATGGTTAATTATGGTTTCATTAAGTGATTTTATGTTCCTTTGGTTGGGTTATAGATTTTAAAAACATTATTCGGGAATGATTGTTTTTATGGTTTTCTTGAGTGATTCACTTGTATTCTTAAATTTAAGATTGGGTAGAACATGGGTAAACATATAGAACATATATTAAATGTTATTAATTATACTACTTGATATTTAATGATCATATAATTATTCATATTATATCCATGTGTATTAATCATTAGATAAGAATTAAATGATGATTATTTGGGATAATGTGGGCAGTTTTTCGATCATAAAAAACTAGTTTTAACTTATCACTTAGTAATATGGTCATAAGTTAGTTCCAGAATTTAAATAATAGACAACACGTATAACATGTTATGTTTCAACCATAAAAATGGTTTCATGACCAGATCTGAAGGGATAAATGGAAGATGAAAACGTGTCGTTCTTGATGGTGATAAATTAACACCTTACGAATAATGTTCTCCTTAATAAACTAAAAGGAAGAGGGAAATAGGGTAGGGTGATATTTGAATCATAAAATTTCAGTATAAGTATAATAATAGAGGTGTAATACCAATTAAATGAAGATAGATGGGGAGAGATCGTGAAATTAACATGAACTTGAAAGGAAAATAAAGGAGAAGAGGGAGAGAAATTACCTCTTAAATCTTCATCTTGAAATCCTACTTAAAGAAGCTAGGCATGGTCTTTTGATGAGACCAGAAGCTCCTGAACATATAAGAGGGTATAGGGAGGATGTTTGGGTAGAGTTTAGAGAAGGATTGGATCTTGAGAGGTGTGAGGGAATGAGGGTGTGAAGGGTAGTTTTTATAGTGGAGGGGAGAGGGGTTTCCTAAATATAAAATTCATTAATTTTTAAATTTACCATAAGACAAGGAATAGTTAGACATGAATGACCAAGAATAGTAATTTTATCATGTGATCCCAAACCAAGTTGGATTACAACAGAAGAACAACACACGTTACTCTATTATTAACTTATTTATCTTATTTTTGTAAATTACCATATTTCACTATTCATAAAAATTCAAGTATTTTAGAAAAATCCCAAGAATTTTCCCCTTCCATTTTTTGATGTGTAGAATCCAAAAATGAAGAAATTTTTTCAAAAAATGTTTTCTTAAATATTATTAATTTCATATTTAATTAAAATCATAATTTACTTAAATAAAGTTGTTAAAATTAAAACTGATTTAATATTGCTTTCAAAAATAATGTAGGGTCTTAAAAAATTATCAAAAAACTATAATACATTGATTTTATAATTACTGAACAAATTTTAAGAAAATAAATTTTCTTTTCAATTAATTAAATATTTATTTATGACTTACAAAATACCAAAACGTTTACTAAGGTCAAATTGTCACTTTCTAAGATGTCTAAATTTTATTTAATTATTCATGGGCAAGGTTAATCTTATGTCCGATGATTTACTATTCATAAGAGTCATATTACTATTCATAAGGGTATGTTACTATTCACAAGGGTATTTTACTATTCACTGAAAATTATTTTTGTTTCATTAGACTCAAAAAATCATATTAAACACAACCGTGTATGTCATATTTTCAAAATTCCAAACACAGAAGTAACAAAATTATGTTTGAATATAGCTTATCACTTAGTAGTTCATTATGTTGTATTTTCATGTTATTTTATGACATAATTATAAGAAGGTAATTTACATTGAAAAACATTGGTTCGTTACATTTGAGATCCATTTGAAACACATCGCTATATAGTTTCTAAAAATATAATTTGTTTATTTATATGGGATATCAATATGAGGGTGGTAGTGAAAACTGATGTGGGATTGTTGTTTTTTTAATCTTATAAGTGTTCAATTTTATTAATCAAAAACTTTTTTCATTTAGAAAAAATAATTCATAATATTTAATAACCCCATTTTTGTGTTATGGTAGTGAACATAATAATAAGACAGAAAACAAAAAAAAACATTATAAAATGTTTATCAAAAAAAAATACTCCACCATATCTAACTACAATTTTATTATCAAGTCAAATAAAATAAAAAATATTTCAGATATATCATCTCTCTTAATAGTTGAATTTTTTAAATCCCATAAATCCTTATTTTTCTATTATCTCATCCCTATATAATATTAATTCAACGTAGAATATTTCTTAACTGACAGAATTTATCAGACATAGACTTCTGTTACAACCAAACAAATTTTTTAATATTAGGAATTTTTGACACCTAGAGTAATTTTTCAAACCTTGATGAATTTTTATAACCTATAGGGGTTTTACCACATTATAATTTTTTGAAACCAAGATATATTGTTTATTGGATTTTCCAACTTATTCACAATATTTTTCATCATCTTTATGACATCATATGGGTTATTACATTAGTGACACACAACATTCCTCTTTTTATAACAAGAATTTAAATATCTATAGACATTATTCTGATTAAGATAAGTTATATTTTAGGCTATCTTAACTATATATATTAATCTACATGATATATCTATCATAGAAATAACTATTTGTTTTAAAAAATATCCCTTATCTTATTCGATTTTAGATTTCATGTTTCCAGGTTTTATTCACATCCTATATCACAAATGTACGACATAGAAATATTTTTATTTTTCATAAATTAATATATATATATATATATCTTCAATTAAAAAATTTAAACCCATTATTTAAATAATATTCACCCTATTTTAATATTTTAGTACATCATAATCCTCAATTCAATCGTAATCAAAACCTATATAATTGACCCCATTTTAATCAACATCATCAGCATCATTACCTTTACATTCATGGAATAATATATATACAAATTTTCAATCATTCATAACACAACTCATGGAACATAATTTACTAACCTAACCAATATATACAATTTTCTATCCCTCATACATATGGTGTATTCCCAAAAATAATTAAGGGCTTCTGAGTAATAGTGAGGATATGAAATCTACCACATGGGATTGGTATTACATTCCTATATAACAAAAATACAATAACATAATTTATGAAAAACTTATTTAATTGATGTCACAAGTAATTTTAATAAAATTATATGATTATTAATATCATTAGATATTAATATAAATGTAAAATAGATATACACCAATACATGCCCTATCCTTTACAATTCATGGAATAAATCATCTTTTGGTCAATTATAAAAGAAGTCCTAAATCATACTACTTAGATTCATATGTATATATACATGTGAATTAATTTATATATAAAGAGGTTAAGAATAATCCCTAATAGGATTTCACTCAATTACCCCAAACTGGATCCCAATCATATGTAAAGAAAGAATCTCTATACATGTGTTATAAAATTATATACGCCTACCCCAAGAAACATTATCCAATACATTATTATGAAATTATAAAAATAAATTATACATGATATATTTTTTAAAACTAACTTATTTAATTACATATTATAAAAAAAAAATTGTTCTCTAAATAAATAACTCACCCATCAACACCAAAATCAACCTCACATACCCAATTCTAATATATTTCAAAACATAAACTCAGGGGAAAACATATCCATGTTGATATTTTGTCCCAAAAAATTAACACTCACAAGTAATATTAAATGGATACAAAATCTCAATTGTAGATCCATCATACATTATTATTTGAGCAATGTCTTAATACCTACCATCTAACTTAGGGATACAGAAATCTATAGTGGTAAAGTTGATTCATTTGTTCCTAAACCTTTATATTGATTTCATTATATGTAAACAAAAATATTTACCAAGGGATTAATCATCATCCTCATAATTAAAACAATCTTTATCTATAAAATAAAAATAAATTATTTAATTCAACCAATTATTGTTAAATAGTCATTAATTAAAACAAAGAATATCATTTTAATTCATAAAAAAACTTAAAAGATATATTACTATTATGGGACATCCAATCAACTAATTTTTAGATCATAAATTAATCAAACACCAATTTAATAATTTTTTATAAATAAAATTTACTTTTAAAAATTAATGTATCAGCCAAAAATATATCCAAAATTCATTAAAAATAATTAATTATTTTTTCAAAACAATGTAATATGAATGTATGGTTATGATAAAAAATTGAAAAGAAGTGGATCCACCTACCTATAATTAATCTTAATAAAATAATAAAAAAATACAGTTGATGATAATATCACATATAAGGATATAAGAGTCAAAAAATAAATAAAAAGTAAAATTAAATTAGGTTATTCAATGAAAAAGATGTGTATTTAGTTGATGGATCCTTATCATAAAATCCCTAAACAATGAAAAATCCTAGAACAGAGAGTTTTAGTTTCTCCATGAAACATATAAACCTTTATATATTGAATATCTTCTGACATTGTTTGTTTATTCAAGCCTTATTGAAACCTAAAAACCCATAATCCCTAAAAAAATTCATAAGAAAGAGATATAATGTGAAGGATTATAGTAAAATAGGTAGGTGGTTTATAGATTTAAAAAATGAGAATTTTTTTAGAGATGAATAGAGGATACCTCCCATGGGGGGAGAAGAAAGGAATATTGATGGTTTACCCCACCCATCTTATGAAAATGATACACCAAGTGGAATCATTAACCTATTTATCAATATTGATGTGGAGGAGGATTATTTTAATAATATATTATTAGTAATAATAATAATAATTTTCTATAAAATTTCTCAAAATCCCAAATAAAAATCAATGAAAACTAAAATATAATATTAACCATTTATATTACTCGCATAAATATAAGAATCCATGAATTTATTTTTCATTTTTTCTATTGAATTTTAAATTTTAAACATGTGGTATGGAGAATTTTGGTTATATGAATGGTATGGAATGACAATAAGAAGATTAGAATCAATGTTAGGATACAATGTAACATTAGGATATGAATTTAGTAAGTCCACATTATAGCAAATGGAGTTTCACAATGAGGGTAGCATGGGGGGGGGGTTGTGTCTTTTTGTACATAAGTTAGTTTTTGTGATTGGTTCTTCAGTTGGGGGAGTAGCACTAATTACACAACTTTAGAGTTTTACTATGAGGTATTTGTAGTGAAATAATTTTTGGGAAAGATGTTTTGGTATTTTTGGTTCTGGGTATTATTGTAGGAACAAAAATGAAATGTTTTAATGTGTTCCCAAAGGGTACATTCCATCTTGATATTCAAGTTCCATATAAAACACACCCCTATATGGTTTTTAAAAATATCATTTATTTATTTATTGTTGATCTCAATATGAGGGTAGAATTGAATGGTGGTGTGAGATTGCTATTTTTTATCATATTTTTGATCACTTCTAGTGATCATAATCATTTCTATCGCTTATAGACAATTATTCATAATCGTTAATACCCTCATTAGTGTGATATTGGAATGAAAATAATAATAAGATAAAATAAAAAAATTCAAATTATATAATGTTTATAATAAAAGTACTACTCCACCAGATATAACTAAAATCTTATTATCATGTCCAAAAAACTAAAAAAATATTTCAGATATATCCTCTCTCTTAATAGATGAATTCGCTCAATCCCACAAATCCTTATTTATATATCACCTCATACCATATATAATTTTTATCTACTATAAGATATTTCTTAACTGGAGGAATTTATCATCCATATACTTATGTGACCCCCATAATATTATCATAAATGTAGGAATTTCTCACACCCAAAGTAATTTTTCAATCCTAGATGATTTTCTAAAACCAGTTGGATTTTTCCCTCATAATAATTTGATGAAACCCAAATATTTTTTTATTTAGAGGATTTAACAACATATTCTCTATATTTCTCATCATCCTTATAGCTTCATATGGTTTATTAAATTTGTGAAACCCAATATTTTTCTTTTTTTCACAAAAAATTATATCTCTATAGAAATTATTCTTATTGTGAGATGTTATATTTTAGGTTTTCTTATTTATCTATACTAATCTTCATGAAATTTCTCTCTAAGAGATATCTATTTTTTAAAAATAATATCCTATATCTTATTCAATTTCAGATTTTATGTTTCCATGTTATATTCACAACATGCATCTCAAATTTACATCATTACAATATTTTTATATTTCATAAATCAATCTATGTATATATATCATTATCATAATATCAAAAATTTAAACCCAATATTTCAATAATAGTCACTTTATTTTAGTATTATAATATATCATCATCTTCAATTCAATCAGAATCAACTCTATTGTAATTGGACAAATTTTAATCAACATCATCACTATCATTACATTTACATTCATTAAATACTCAATAACAAAATTTCAATGAATCATCACAAATCTCATGGAAGATAATGTATTAACATAACCAATAAATATAATTTCTAATTCCAGATACCTCTGGTGTATATGCCGAAATAATTATTGGTTGTTGATTAATGGTGAGGATATGAAATCTACTATAGGGGAATGGTTTTACATTGATATCAAGCTAAAACATATTTACATGAATTATGAAAAAAAATAAAGGCATCTATATCAGGAATGTCATAAGTAATTTTTTAAAAAAACGGTATGATTATTAATATCTGAAAATTATAAAATTAATAAAATAAATATAAATGTAAAATAGATATACACAAACATCTTCCATGACCTTTACAATTCAAGGAACAAATCATCTTTTAATACATTATAAAATAATTCTGAAAATCATACGACTCAAATTAATAAGAATATATACATGTGAAATGTTGTTTATATATAGAGGTGATGCATAATTCCTAACAGGATTTCACTAAATTATCCCATATAGTATTGAAATCATAATTAAATAAGGCATGTCTATACATGTGTTATAAAAATATATACTCCTACCGCATGAAAATAAATAAAATACTTTTTAATAAAATTATATAAATAATAAATACGTGATATATATTTTAAAAAACATTTACTTAATTAAAATATTAATAATTATTTTTATTCTCCATATGAAAAACTTACCGAATAACACCAAAACAACCTCGTATACGAAATTCTGTCATTTGTCTAAACATAGAACTGGGGGAATACCATTCCATATTGATATTATTTCCCAACATATAAATACTCACAGGTAATCCGAAATGACCACTATAATTCACTTATAGATCCATCACACATAATTATTTGTGTTATGTCTTAATACCATACATTTAACTTATGGATACACAAATATTTAGTGGTTACGTTGATTAATTTTTTCATATACCTTCACATTAATTTCATTGTATACAAACTAAAATATTTCCCAATGGATTGATCAGCCTCCTCTTAGTCAAACCTATATATACCTTTAAAATAGAAATAAATTATTTAATTCAACCAATTATTTTCAAATAGTCATTAATTTAGATAATTAATATCCATTATATTCCTAAACAACCTATAATATATTTTACTATTATGGTCCATCCAATAAAATAATTTTGAAATCATAAATTACTCAAACACTCATTTAGTAATTTTTATGTAACTAAAAATAACTTTTAAAACTTAATTTACTAGCAAAACATATTTCCAAAATTCATTAAAAATTAGTAAATTTATTTTTGAAAACAATGTACTATGAATGTATGGTCCTTATAAAATAATATATTAAAAGTAGACCCACCTACCTGTATCTAATATTCTTAATATAATAAAAAATAAACTCGATCATAATATCACATATTAAGACCTAAGAGTCAAAAAATAAATAAAATGAAAATTTCATAAGATTGTTCAAAGGAGAAGTTATGTATTTAGTTGATGAAGACATATCAGTAAATCAATGATCATTGATAAATCATAGTACATACAGGTTAAGTATCTCCATGAAAATTATGAACCATTATATGATGAATATATTTTGAAATTGTATGTTTCATCAAGCCTTATAGAATCCTCAAATATTATAATCCCTAATAAAAATTATTTCTCATAGGAAAGATATTGATTGTGATGGATGATAATAAAATATGAAGGTGGTTTATAGCTATAAAAATGAGAATATATTGTGAGATTAATAGAGGATATCTCCCATGTGGGAATAAGAAAAGAACATTGATGGTTTAAACCACCCAACTTATAAAAATGACACACCAAGTTGAATATTTAATTTATATATCAATATTGATGTTAGGAAGGGAAATTTTAATAATATCATAATAGGGCCGATAATAATAAGGTTTTATAAAATAGATTCAAATAACAAATAATATTAATGAAAATTAAACTAATTATAAAAATTTATATCACTCTCCTTAATATAACAACCCATGAATTTATTAGTCAGTTTTTTATAGTGAATTATAAATTTCAGACAAGTGTAAGGGTGAATTATTACCATACTGAAGGGATGAAACTACAATAAACTGATTTAAATCATAGTAGGGATACTGTGTAAGAGTATGTTAAAAATTTAGTAACTCCGCATTATATCCAAATATGATTCTCAATGAGGGATGAATGAGGGGTATGTTTCTTGTTGTAACTAAGGGTTTTTTGTGTAGGGTTCTTGAGTAGGGAGAGTATCACACATTACCCAACATGAGAGTTTCACTATATGGTACTAGTAAGGAAATAATGTGTCAGAAAGAATTTTATGTTATTTTATGATAGGTATTTTGGTGGGAACAAAAATTTAATGTTGTAATGTGTTCCCAAAGGGGATATTCTAACTTGATCCTCCAGTTCAAAATAAAACACACCACTATATTCATTTTAAATTATTGTCATTATTTTTTAAAAAATATCATTTATTTAAGAAGTTGGTGTTTATTTTATTTTCCAACAATGGGAATGTTTTCATTGGGAAAAAAATCAGTATGTGTTTTGAAGGGATGGTTTAAAGGAATTTTGAGTACCCATGAATATTGATTTGTGCACCCAATATGGGTTTACAATATTAATTAAGTCTATAATATTAGATAATGATGCATCATAATGTATAAATAATGGATTTCCCCTCATGGTTGATCAATGGGGATGGACCTACAATAATATTGAAAAATGTGATTTCATTAATTATTAGAATGGAATATGAGTAATTTCCCTCCATTTTTAATATATAATTGTTTACTAATAATATGTTTTCCATTTAATTATTAGAGACCAATTCACATGGAACTAGATAAATAAGTGTTTAAGTTTGTGGAAATTATAATTTTTCATGGATAATACTCAATGAGAAAAGATAGATAAAGATGATGTGCATTCATATAATTAGAGCATAAATATATTATAAATAATTTTATTATATCATTAATGTGAAGGATTGTATTATTCATTCAATTTTAGGGATGATTTTTATCATAGTTAATTTTTATACAGTATGGTAATTATAGTAATTATGTCTCTAGGGAGAAGTTGAAGATAAATCTATAAATAAATTATGGATAGTGTTTTTGATAAAGATCCATCCATCTGAGTATTGTGAATAAAGAATAGTTATTAATATAAAACACAAGGATCATATTATGAAAATGATTTACAGTATTGGAATACCATTAGAAGACTCGAAATAGTTTTCATTCAACACAAAAATATTTGGAATTATTTTGATGGTTATTAATGTTCGCCTTAAGCTATTCAAAAGTGTTAAAATTTTTTATATTTATTGTATTAGATTTATATTCTAGAATATGTATTTTTGAATGAATAGTATATATCATCTAGAAGACAAAATATTAAGTAAATCTTGACTAATAACATGGTGACTCATGGGTTGACATATTTATATAGAAAATGAAAAAGATTGAACCACTCAAAGATATGAAATATATTCATAGAGTGATAAATTTGTTAATTTATAATGATTCAAAAATGAATTCATAACATATTATATATTTTTTTATGATATTATACTCCCAATGAAGTAGAAACTAGAATACCCATATGATGTGAATTATTTTTTAAAACATACATACAATATATTTTCTGAGGTCTTTATAGAAAATGAAGTAATTATATTATCACATAGAATATTCATTAAAAATTGGGACATAGTGAGATATATATAACCAATGTACCACATAAGAAAAACATATCTAATTTAATGTTATTTATCACTATTAATTTGAAAATTAATGAATCTTACAAAAATGTATAATATGGTTAGATATCATAATATGATATATAGGATAACATATTACTTATATACATTTTATGTTTAAAATATTATTTTATTATATATTATTTTTTGATAATATATGTTATAAAGAGTGATAACTAGATTTCATGCTTTACAAGGAAACTATTAATTATAGTAGAAAGAATATTCAGTTATTAAAATGGGCCATGTTATCAATTAAAGATATATAATTTTTTTGTGAAACTTATATTTTGTTTTATGGAATTATATTGGTGTTGTTTTGAATAATTTTTTTGATTTGTTTCTCATGGAATTTAAATTTTGAGAGTTTTTCTCTATGAATTATTTCTATAGTAGAACTAAAAGTGTAATTCTATATAAAATATAAAAAATTTAAATGCTTGGGTTGATATATAGTATTCATTCAATGAGTTTTTATGTGTGAGAATCTATTTTTTTTTGAGTCTTCGACTCTATATAAATTTCATAATTGAATGGGTGTTTTTATACAAGTTATCTATTTCTGATTCATTGTAAACAAGTCAATTATAGCTATTAATAATTCACATTATAAGTTCTTATGTGTTATAAAAAAAGTTCATGATTATTCAATTATAATTTAATTTATATTGAAAATTTTAATGAAATATTCCAGATAAAATATATAGCGAATGATCAATTAAATTTTACTAAATTAAATGGGTGATCATTCACCATAAATCAGATGATACCTTATGCATTATTAAATGATTCAAATATCATGATATTTTATAATATAATTATTGAACTGAAGTAAGAGGAATATTAATTATGATTTTTTTGAATTAAATAACATACTATTAGGGAAGAAGATGATCAATAAAGATATAGTACAGGTTCATGATGATTTTAATATTTAGAATATCAAAATTATATCAAAAATAAATTATAAAGTTGTTAGACTATGATTTATATGGAGTATAGTTTCATGGGATTCCATATTTTCAATGGAATTGTATTCCATGCTAATACACTGTGATTTATAGAAACTAATGTGGAAAATTGGAGTATTGTGATACATTATATGAATATATTTTTAAAAAGAGGTTTCATTATATATATGAAAAAATACAACTTTTATAGATTAATGGAGATTTGACCAAGGACTATAGGAGATATTTTACAACAAACAATTGAAAGAAGTATTTACATATCTTTCTCTATTAATCGATTTGATACAAACTAATTTATATAGAAGATATGTTATAGAGATACCCTCTCCATAAAATATAGTAGATATATCTTATACAGTGGATAGGATAAACCAAATGAATAATAAAGAAGAGCGAAATGGGAACCATAGTGATATATGTTTGAAAAAACATAAGATGGAGAGATTTATTCAATGTAGAAAATGTATAGAATGTGAGAAGGATGAGATTTTCCACTATATAAAAAATGCATAGGACCCATGTTATATCTAAGATGAAGAAAAAAAACAAGATGATTACCAACATATATATAATGTCAAGAAATAAATAAATTGTTTTGTGATATAAATATTATTTTTCACTTCATTTTACGGATGAAGTTAATTACCACATCTGGTATATGAACAAGGATTCACATGTACGTAAATTTAAGTTATTTTATTCATCTAGAGATAATGAAATAGTTTTTGATATAGTTATGTATTTCTAAAAATAAACTATGATGAAGCATCTGTGAAGAGATCAATAGAGTATTTTCATGGACAAAAGGATTCTCTTTTCTACATATATGTGATGGATGTTGGAGTACATAAATATAAATACATTATGGATTTTTTCCTTGATTAGTGCGTAAAGAAGTATGAAGGATAACTATAACACCCCATTATTAATGTAAATTATCATTTCTTCATTTTTTTAGAGTAATTAATACAATACTAGAATAGAAGCCCAAAGAACACATTAGTTTACTACCTTGGGAATCATGGAAACATAAAAAACGTATGAAGAGTAAGATAAATTATCTTCAATTTAGTTCCATAAGATTAGAAACCCTTATTGAAACAACATACATGAAATATATCATCATAAATTGGGGAAGGAAATAATAAATTGGATGAGCTTATATGCTCAGTATGCGTAAGAAAGGAGATATATAAGCATAAACATGACCACATGGCTATGAAAACATCATCATAACATTATATAACCATACCATTCCTATCAGTGATGATAAAATGGAATCATTACATTATGATTATTAGATCACAAGATATGATTCATATATGAATAAATAGAATAATCCATCAAATAATAACATTAGAATAAGACATGGAATTGAGGAACACATATAAACATTTAATACCATTCACTGAAAGTTAACACTTATTGCTTGGACTTATCTTGGCACTTCATGCGGACTAAAACTATTGGGTGTGGAACACCAAAATCATTAGTTATAGTCCTTACATTTTAAGGGATCATGTTTCCCTATATTCCAATAGTAGATCATGTTTCCCATTCTTCCTATAGTGGATCAGGTTTCCCTGTCTTCCCATAGTGGATTGGGTTTCCCAATCTTCCCATTGTATATAAAGACTAGTGACAAGAATCCCATCATTATCTCATGAGATATAAATCCATACCTAATTATTTGAGGGGAGATATACGTCCCATTAATTTTATAATGAAATATTAATTTTGTGTTCCACAATATTATAAACATCAATCATTTCATAACCCACGTAATGAAATAGGAATCATAAACATGTAATCATATCAATACTTTTGGAAAGTGAAAGGTTTAATAATCATTTAATAAAAGAATAAATAATGAATGATGGATTATTTCATAAGAATATAACCATATAAATAGAAAAAGGTTTTATAAGAATATATGTCCTGGAAGAGAAAAAAGTCTCATAAATATAATTCAACGAAACACAAGCCATTCAGAGAAAGAATATAAATGTAGTTGTTAGATCATTTTCCCCAAAAGGCAATATTTACAACAACATATATCATCCTAGAAATAAAATAAGTTGGAAACATAATTTAAAAACATTTCTTTGGGAAATATCCTTTCTTCTTTAAAAAATTATTTTTAAAATATAAATACTTTTGGAAAACTTTTTCTTTGAAAATATTTCAAAAACAAATAAAGAATTTCTAGAAAATGTTGGAAAACATTTTTATTTGAAAATAATTTTTTAAACATATAAATAATGACTGAAAGCATTTTTAAACCCATTTCCCTTGCGAATATGTTGAAAAAAATATAAATAATGATTGAAAACATTTTGAAAACCATTTTTCATGAAGACAAATAAAATAAACATGAAATTTTCTTGAAAACCATTCCTGCGAAATTTTTATAATATTATTTAAATAAATTTAGAAACCCTTTTCATTCAAAATTATATTTTAACATAAATAATGAAAAATTTATAACCTTTTTAAACCCAATTAATTGAATATTAAATAGAAAACTTATAAATAAATCTATAAAAATTTTTGAAACACATTTCATTGAAAAATAACATTGAAATTTTGAAAAAAAAATTTGAAACAATTTTGAAAAAAAATCATAGAAAACGAAATAAGAAACTTATAATTAAAACATTAAATCATTTTGAAAACCATTTCTTATAAAATATCATTGAAAATTTATAAATAAATCTTCAAAACATTCTAAAAATCCTTTATTTTAAGATAAATTTTGAATCATATAAAGAATTCTTGAAAACATTATGAAATTTTTTTCATGAAAAATGCATTGAAAAAATATTAAAATTTTTGAATTTTTTTTAAAAAATATTTTATCCCAAATATTTTTCAAAACATTTTTATAAAACATGGCTTAAAAGGTCCAAAATTTCTATTAAAAGAGAAAGAAAAGGTATCATTTTATTAAAAACATTTTCTTAATTATCTTATGTACCAAATAGTGGAAATTGTAATAATGAATGAAGACATGAAGCACATGAGCCTCAGACCAGTAGTTGAAGACTCGACAAGTGAATCCAAGAGACCTGAGATCAAATATGGGTGGAGGAGAATTTCCAGGGTACTATAGCAGTACCGTACCAACATTATAGTAGTCAATGTTAGATACTGTTGTAGCCGGAACTATTCATCCATTTGGGCCATTGGGATACCAGTTGGGTCCTCAGGTCCTACAAGGCTTCCGTGTAATGCCATGACCGAAGTTACCTAGATTCGGTGCATTATTACATAACATTGGTATGATCACAAAGGATCATGTCTCGAAATACTAATTAGTTTAGTAGCCTTGGAAACACTAGATATATTCATAAGTCTGTCTTTACATGAAAAAATTGAAAAACTACAACAACAGAGTCTACATAGTCCACACTCATATCCCCTAAGACTATCCATACAGGTCAATAAAAAAATACACTTTCACATCTATAGAAAAAATAAAACATAGAAAGCGGTGAGCTCATATTATCAGTAAGGATAACAATATAGCGGAAACTTTCATAAGTGAGAATAAACATTAAAGGCAATGTATAACTAAAAAAGCCTTTTAAACTTGAAATTCAGCATAACATGGAAAAAATAAAATTAAATAATTCCATTTAATTATTCACATTGATATTCTACTACACGAATAATAACATGCAATATCAATAACCACATTCATAACGATGGAATGCATAATGACATACTATCATAACCACATAGTCGAGGTCGTATGCCATGACTACAAATAATATTTTGTCAAGGACTTGTGCCAAGACACTATATTGTCTCACGAGACCTATCGATGCATCGAGGAGCTACAGCGGGCTCCACCCGTCACTTACTAAGTACAATTTATTCCTCTTATGAATAGGTTTAAGCATTACATAAATATTCTTATTAAAACTAGCAAAACAATTGTCAATATCTTATCCATAGAACAGGAATGATATAAAAAAGGAATCCATAGTCAAACATGACACAAAACCTTCAATACAATATAGATGTTTTGTATCATAATAAATCTACTTTAAATAAGCTTAAAATCCATGAAAGGATGTTGACATAGATGAAATCAAAACTATTTGGGAGAAACATCTCTTTTTTTAAATAATTTAATGTCACATAATTATAAAATAAAACATTTACTTTGAAAATATTCGTATAATATTTTAAGGGTATATTTGACTATTTTATAGTGGCTGAAAATAGCCTCCCCCACCGTATAAGTTAAAAAAGACATTCTTATATTAATTTTGTCGAAAAGGTTAAAAAGGACCTTGTTTGGAAAATGTTGGAAAGATTCCATTATAAAAATATTATAATAATTCATAAAAGGGTATAAATGAATGTAACCCATAGTCTCTAAAATTGTAGAAATGTTTTGAAACCCATTTTTATGAAACTTGGATGTAGATGATAAAGAGGTCCCCGTAGATAATTACGTATAAACAACCATGGATAATGAAGAGATTGTAGAATTATCGCTTAAATTTTACTTTTCCTTGGTTGAGAGTACTTTAACGTCCTATATAATATTTAAATCATAGTTATTAAATTATAATGAACCATATACATAAATAAGATCTCATATATGATCTTCTAATATTGTCTTTTAAGTTTATCTTCGTTTCAGTTTTAACTGATTTGTTTCCCATTATATGTTTTGTTACATAAGACGTGTTTTCTAGGTATAGGATGTATTTGATTAATATCCAGAATGATATTAAGTTCTTAGTTATTATTTTTAATAATAAAATTAAAAATATTATTGAATGGTTACGATGGGGAATGAATCTCATCGCATTCGTGGAGATGGTAATCTGTACGTACGCATGAACGCTACTTCAATTTCATATTTATGTTTAAAAGGAATCAAAACCAAATGATACAAAGGTATATTATTTTTCATGTATTGTATAATAACATATATATGTTACTTATGTTCATTAACATCATCCATTATACATTCCATATATGGTATAAACGATTCATATAACTTTTAGGGGGCAGTAGTATGCACTTCCTCAAATGAAATTATCGTATATATATACAACATGAAAGGAATAATGGTATGCCATAAAATGGAATAAAAGAAGCTTATATATATAATAAATATCATAAATATCATATTTAATTACATTTCCATCATAATTTCCACCATAAGTTGTGGTAGTAGAAGATTGAACAATCATCATTTCGTGAGGTAGTAGTTCACCATCCACAAAAAATATATTCTATACCCATTAGATTGAGGTGTGAGTTGGTTTAGTTCAAATAAATAACATAAAAACAACCTAGTATATTGATAATATGGGTTTTTTTATAAAAGAAACAACAAAAGATATTTTAGTGGTTTGGAGAAGAAAAATAAAATAAAAGAACTTAGCAGAAGATGTTACCTTTAAATCGGAAAACTCCCTTTGGCTTGAACCAAAATGTCCCCTTGATGTGCCCTCTTCCTAAGGTAAGGCATCTAAGAGAAGGAGATGGATGTGGGGAGATTTATTGGGTATAGGTAGGATGAGAAAATGGGCTTGATAGGTGTGTGGAATTCATTAGAGGTGAGGGCCTTTTATAAGGGGGTGGAGGGGCTCTTTAGGAAAGATTGAAAATATTATTTTATTATATAATGATATTCGGTTTATAAAGGCCCAAAACTCATTAATGTTGAATATATGATGACTCATGATCGAAAGAAATTCATCCAAGAAAAATTGTACAGGTTTTGGATATTATTTTAGTCTTTATAATCATATTTATTTAAATCATTTATTGATTAGGTAAACACTACATCATTATTGTGTCATAAATAATATACTTTATTAGATTTTTAAAAATTATAAAAAAAATACCATGATGTAGGAAATATTTTTATCTTTGTAATAAATATTTACAGTAGAAAACATAACATATATAACCCTATGTAAAAAATTTTTTCTCTAAAATATATATGCTTATGTCATTTTAGTATTTACTTCATAATAATTAATAAAAAGTGACAATATCACTTACATGTGACTCCATGGGGTCCCAATGTCAACCCAAAGATGTCGATGGTCAGACATGTATCATCCAATCAGGTTAGGCCATGTGGTAGGGTATTTTAATATTATTATAATATTATTTTTACCCTTATTTACCAGATTTAGCCTTTAACCATTATAAATAAAATATTTACCACTGTAATTATTCCAAATGTCTAAAAATAAAATTTACCTATATATAGAATTTGGACCTCCTAATTATATATATGGAATCCATTTTTCAAAATTCAAAACACAGAATTGGTAGAAATTAATTTAAAATTAATTCTCGTTGTCAAAACAAAAAGCGTGTCTTTTAAGAAATAATAAATATCAAAAGATTGACACTTGTTTATGTCTAGTTTAAATGTGAAATTACGTCCAATGACCAAAATTGGATTAAATGGTAAAAATATATTCTAACTATACTTTGGGACCACTCAATTATATAATTTATCACCATAAATTATTTGGATTAAAAAAGTTGTTTTTAATTAATTTTTAGTATTTTTCACTATTCATCAAAAATTGGAAGTTCTAAGAAAAATACCAAAAACTCACCCTAAGATAATTGTAATATTATGAATCCAAAAATAAAGTCCAAATTTAATAATAGAATTTATAAAATTTCAAAAGTGGGTATTACTATTCATAATGGCTACTATGATTGGTTGTGGTATGTGTTAGAACAACAAAGTTGCGTATAACACACGCTACTGTATTATTCAAAGAAAAGCATACCATGGAAACTTGGGGTGTTACATACTCTCGTTTTTCAAATAATTGCATCCTCAAAATTTCTAGAATATTACTACGTAAAAAGACTCTGGTGGTTTATCATCATAAGTTCCTCGACTTCCCACGTTGCCTCTTCCATCTTATGGTTTCTCCATAGATCTTTTACTAAACGAGTCTTCTGGTTTCTCAACACTTCTTCTTTGATATCAATAATCGTGATGGGCAATTCCCAATAAGAAAGATCAGGTTTCAGTTATACTTCTTCATAAGTGAGTACATGCGTTGTGTTAGAAATTTATTTTCTCAATAGTGATACGTGGAACACATCTTGAACTTTGGACGGACTTTGCGGCATTTCCAACCGGTAAGCTACAACACCAATTTTTTCTAGAATTTCGAAAGTTCTAATGTACCTTGGACTCAATTTTCCCTTCTTACCGAAACATATAACACCCTTCCATGAAGATACCTTCATGGAAACATGATCTCCTACCTGAAATTCCAAATCATTCCTTTGGTTATCGGCATAGATATTATGCCTACTTTGAGCTTCGTTGATGTGGTTTTGGATTAACTTCACCTTTTCCATCATTTCTTCTACCAGTTCGGGGCCTAAGAGTCTTCTTTCAATAACATCATCACAACAGGTTGGTGTGCGACATCTCTTTCCATATAACGCATCATATGGTTCCATCTGAATACTTGAATGGAAGATATTGTTATAAGAGAATTCTACCAAAGGTAAATATTGATCCCACATACCCTGAATGTCAAGTGAGCATGATATCAACATGTTTTATATGGTTTAAATAGTCCGTTCTAAGTGTCCATCAGTTTGGGGGTGGTAGGCAGTGCTCAAATGAAGATCAGTTTCCAAGGCCTTCTAAAGACTCTTCCGGAATCATGATGTAAAACATGGATCACAATCAGAAACAATTGATAGGGGTTCTCCATGAAGTCTCACAACATCATTAATATATATCCTTTCTAGACGCTCAAGTGGTAGATCATTTATTATAGAAAGAAAATGTCCTGATTGGGTAAGATGATCAACAATGACCCATATTGCATCGTTCCTTCTTGGATTCTTTGGTAGTCCCATGAAAAAGTCTATTGTGATGTTATACCATTTCCATTCAGGCATGGGATGAGGTTTCATGACTCTTCCAGGCTGTTGCCTTCTAGATTTCATTTGTTGAAACACCATACATATTGACAAAAAATTAGAAATCTCTCTCTTCATGTTATCCCACAAAAACTTTTCCTTCAAATCTCTATACATTTTTGTGCTCCCAGGGTGTATAGAGAAATTGGAACAATGAGCATCATCCAACAATTCCCTTTTTAGATCAGGTATATTGGGAACACAATGCCTTTTCCCAAATTTCAAAATTCCATATTCATACGCAATGCCACTCAATATCCTATCATTCATAGCTTTAATCTTTTTTTTAAAATCTTTATCATCGGTCTGAGAACTCTTTATCCTTTCTAGTGAAGATGGTTTGGCAACCATTTGAAAAAGTATTGATGTTTCACCTTCCATGGTTATTTCCATATCCATCTTTACTAGATCCATGTATATATGATCCTTTTCAACTCTCATCTAGTTCAAAACTCCGTGATATTTTCTGCTCAAAGCATGTGCTACCTTATTTGCCTTCCCTAGGTGGTAGTGTATCGTGCAATCATAATCCTTGAGTAGTTCAACCAATCTCATTTGCCTCATGTTGAGTTCTTTCAGTGAGAAAATATACTTCAGACTCTTTTGATTAGTATAAATTTCAAATTTTTCACCGTAGAGATAGTACCTACAAAAATTTAAAGCATAGATTATAGCTGATAACTCATTATAATGAGTTGGATAGTTTTACTAATGAATTTTTCGCTGTCGTGATGCATAGTAAATTACCCTATCATTTTGCATAAGGACACTACCAAGTCCTTTATTTAAGGCATCACTATAAATAACAAATCCGTCATTCCCCGATGGTAGATTCAAGATAATATCATTACCTAAAATACTATTCAATTCTACAAAACATTCTTCAAACTCTTTTATATAAAAAAAATTAATCCCTTTATGTGTAAGCTTCGTTAATGGGTTAACCAGTCGGGAATAATTCTGGATGAAATGTCGATTATAACCTCCTAAACCAATAAAACTACATACCACGGTTATACTAATTGGTGCTATCCATTCTTGGATATCTCTTTTATTAGAAGGATCAACAAAAATTCCATCCTTTGAGACAATATATCCATGAAAAGAAATCTCCTGAAGCCAGAATTCACACTTGCTAAACTTCCCATTAATTCATGTCTTCTTAGAGTCTTTAGAATAATGCGCAAGTGATTTTCATGATCCTCATAGATTTTGGACTATACCAAGATATCTTCAATAAATACAACTAAAAATTCATCAAGATATTCCTTGAAAACATTGTTCATTAGATCCATGAAAATAGAGGGTGCATTAGTCATCCCAAAAGGAATTACTGTAAACTCATAATGCCCATACCTGGTTTGAAATACTATTTTCGGAATGTATTCCTTCATCAAACACAAATGATGATATCCAGATCGAAAGTCAATCTTTGAAAAATATTTTCCTTCATGAAGATGGTCCAATAAATCATCAATGCGGGGTAGGGGATACTTGTTCTTTATTGTTATAGAATTAATCTCCCTGTAGTCAATGCACAACCTCATAGATATATCTTTATTCTTAACAAAAAGGAAAGTGCTTCCCCATGGAGAAACACTAGGGAGAATAAATCCCTTATTACTCAATTCCTCTATTTGATTCTTTAGTTCCACTAATTCCACAGTTTCCATTCTATAAGGGTTCTTCGATATGGGCCTTGACCCATGAATTAGATCAATGGAAAACTCAATTTCTCATTCCGGAGGATTTCCAAATAAATCTTCTGGAAACACATCAACATATTCATTCACAATAGGTACATCCTCTATTTGAACATTCCTTTCCTCACCCACAGTTATTTTATTCTCTTCCACCCGAATAATTGAATTTAGTTGATCTTCTAGGGGTGCACCTAGATAAGAATTAGGTGTTTATGATTATGCTCTAAAGATAAGCTATTCTTTATCATCATCATCAAAAATCACAACCTCATTCTTCTTAAAATAAATCATTGTATATATCTAAAATTGAATACACCATTCATGGAGATAGTAGGTTGTACATATGTATAAATGTTGATTCTGTTTTTTTATCATATTGAAATAAAAGAAGTATGTGATATAAATAAATAAATATATATATATATAATATACTTCCAATAGAGTTATCATATTGAAATAAAGGATGTAAATGACATGAACTAAACTAATGTATAATTCAACTTTATAAATAAAGTTGAAAAGAGTAATTTTGAAATAAAATTTTGTGTTTTTGACTATTCAGAAAAAAAGAAACATCAAATAAACAATTTCACCAGAAGTAAAATTTTAAATTATAATCCATAAAATTTAGTTTATTTTTTTAAAAAAAATTGTAAAAGTATCAGAAAATCTATAAAAATGGGAACTCTATTAAAAGGCTCTAAAACTACATTTTTGAAAAAAAACCTTTTTATTCTTAACATTTTATTTATTCTTATCTTATACCCATCAAATATATTGGATTAGTTTGAAAAATATTTATTCAATATATAATATATAAATTTTATTAAAAACATTAATGAAAATTGGTTTGCCTAATTTATTGACAGTAAATTGTTTTTATACTTTAAAAAATTATTATCATAGAAAAAAATAAAATTATTTTTAATATTTTCTTACTTTCATTTCTTTATAGAAATATACATTTTTTCACATTATTATATCATATTTTGTTCATAAAATAAAATACTAATTTATTTGTGGAAAATATAATAAATGTTAAACAACAATATTAATTTTATGCAATATTGTCATAAAACTAGGTTTTTACGTGTAACACAGGATATCAAAAGAAATCACTATTGAATAGAACACAAGTCAAACATTGTTTTTCATGAAACATAAGATTTTCTAATAGTTGATTAAAAATAAATCCATACATAGGTAATTAATATATCATAATATATATTTAGAGTTGCGTGAAATGAATAATATTAAAAAGATTAAATTAATTTAAAAAATAAATTTCAATGAATCTGAATGTGTCACATTCTACCACCCTTAAATGAAATTTTAGATAAAAATTTGTCTAGGTTATTAATGGATTTATACCTTAAATTTCCTTTCATACTAATCCAAATTGTTGAAATTAATTCGAAAACATATATTTAAAAAGAAACTTTTGACACATAACATCTACCAAGTGTAAATCGTAACAAATTTTCCACATAGGAGAACATAGTTGGGAACTGAAAACGAGGACATTGAAGAGAAACATTAGTATCTTGTTGTGTTAAATTTTAATATAAATCATGTTTAGGATAAATTTCACAATAAAAAATCGATAAATGATTGATGATTTAGGGGTCCAATTAATTTATTGACAATGAAGGTACTAGATAAAGTTTATTATTTCAATGTTATTTTTCCTAAAGATGAATAACATTAAATAGAAGATATACATTCTTGATTTTAATCATTTTCTTATGTTAAATCTCAACCATATTTTTCCTTGACTTATTTATATTCTATCTCGTACTCTTAAAAATGAAGCTGAATTTTTCCTTCCTAAAGTACTAAAAGATTTACGATATCTGTGGATATTCAACCCATATATCATTAATTAACATCAAAATAATGTGGTTAGAACAGGTTGTCCAATATGCATATATTCTCATGTGTCATGATAATGCTTTTTCCCCACAAACTTTATCTGATGTTTTAATTAAATATTACATAAATGGTTAACCTGATAACCCCTATGAAATATTAAAATGAAAACAAAATTATACAGACGGTCATGAAATCATCTTAATACTGATCCCCCCATAAATCAAAAAGTATAACATGGTGGTCACATTCCAAAAATGTAAATACCACCATCATATATTCTATTAAAACATTGTAACAAACTTTTTTACTATAATTCCTTTTGGAAAACATACATTCTTCCTTATTTGGATGATTACTAGTTATATTATGTATCTACAAGAAGTTGAAAACTTCAACAATGATAGCATAGACCACTTTTTCAAAAAAAAACCTTTATCAGTTATGGGGTAATAAATATTATCTAGTTTCATTAATTAAAATAAACTATCTCTTTAATAAAGAAAAACATAATTGTCTCAACATTATGAATAAAATAGGTGTTACCTTTACTTAATTCAAAACATCATCATTCCATTAATTCACTTTTATATGTATTCATCAACTTCCACCATATCATTTTTAGTTCATAATGAATAAAATATACTTAAAATACTAATATATTTCAATATTAATTTAACATACTCTTTAAATTCTAAGATATACAAAATTTAGTCATCAAACATTATTCTTAAACCATTTATCATGCTTCAATATCTTATCCCTTAATACCAATTTAATATAATATTAAAGAAGAATCATGTAATAAAATTCCCCAACCTCAATCCAATAATTATTCTTACATCTAATATAAATAATATGGTAATAACAACCCATGGCTTTTTTTCTCTTTATCTTTAGCAGTATAACAAATAATCATGTACCTTCCTTATTCACTTTATAAGGTTTCCACTTATGAAATTTTTTGCATCACCCCATAGATTCCACATCTATAAAATTCTATTTCAACCCACTTCCATCTAGTCCTCACTATTTAATAAAACATTAAATCACAGGGTGATAAATTGTTGTCATAGTAGAAAACCACATATTCATGAAACATTACTTATATGATGTCCGTTTAATGACACCATATTCTTTAATTATTGAAACTTTTGATTTATACTTGGTTATTAATAAACATATTCTACTTAAATAATAAATTGTGGTTTGTGAATAGTTTATTAATTCCAAAAGGATATACACTAGGAGTGTCAAACCAAGTGCACAGTAAGGCTTATTATCATGTTCCATGTTACACATGAGTTGGGTTAGACCCACCTTCATAGAAGTTTTACTATTAGGTATATTTGTTCCGAAATCATGTACACATGTATAATCCATGTAGAGATTTATTTATAGGAAACTACTCATTATATCCTTTAAAAATTTAGATGAAATTTTTATATACCTTTTCATTATCAATATTCTTTGATTATTATTTTTTGTATTTTTTTACCTCATCGTCATCATCATCATTTAATTTTTTGATAATAAAATGATGGATAAAATAAACACGAGCACCCCAAGAGAAAATACCAAAGAAAGAACAACATTAAGGATTATTGAACTAATGTAACCAAAGTGAATACCCACAAATCAGATCCACCACCTCAAAATTCAGAAGGTCTATATTCGAGAAAGAATAAATATTGGAGCACTGCTCAGCTAAAGAGGCAAGGTTCTCTATCACTTATTCCCTCCAAGCCATGTGTGAAGCAAATTGATGTTGTTGTTATTGATAATGCCCTTACAATTTTTGATGGTTTAAGATATAGACCATGGGATAGAACCAAATCTATTCAATGAGTTTTGTAGGATCATGGAGTCTGTATCCACTTCCGGTAGAATAATGTTTTCCTGTAGGCAACGAGATAATTCAGTAAGGGAATCCTTGGATTCTCCCTATATAGAGGATCCATAACCCATATGAGAGGATAAAGATACTATGAATGATCCTATAGATTCCCACAAAACCCCGCCACCTCTTATAATTCATAAAGGATAAGAATCACTGGTGTTAATTTTATGACCACATGCTAGTTTAAGCGACCACACCCAAAGAGAACTCTGGACATTAATGTCCATACCTTATATTAGAGACATCCCTCACAAAATACACAAATATATCCCTAGGGATATCACTAATGTATTCTAATCATAGATACCAAATGATGACTAAAAATTCACCCTAATACCAACTATTATGAACAAATATTGACATACATATAATTTTTCTCATTTTTGTGGAACACTTTATATAATACACCAAAATATTACCAACTACTGTATTAGTTTATTTCCATTTGAAACATTGAAACATAAAACCTAGTACATTATTGACCTAAATTATGACCCAATATGTTCTCCAAGACTATCAACCCTCTTAAAAATATCATATAAGAAATATATCATCATAACATGATAATGGAAACAAAAAATATGTGTGAGCTCTTATGCTGAGTAAGGGTAAACAAGAGAGATATGTAAGATTAAACATTATCATAAGGGTATGTGAACATGATCATAATATTATATGATCATAACTTGTATATTTGAGATCATAAAAATGAATCATGGCATAAAAATTATCTGTTCACAAGACATGAATCATAAGGGAAACATGAGATTAATACATGAAATAATAACATACGAATAATACATGGAATTATGGAATAGACAGAAAAATGTAAAATCCTCCATATATGTCAATAGGAATTTCTATAACATATCATGGCACATAGTGGGGAATATACCATGTTGGTTGGACACACCATCATCCCTCGTCATAATCCTTTCCGTGTAAGCGATCATGATTACAAATATTTACATAGGGGATCGGGTTTCTCTATCATAACATAGTGGATCGAGTTTCCCCATATTACCATTTTGGATTAAGCTATTCAAATTAAATTATATCATTATATCATGAGATATAAATATTTACCCAATACATTAGAGGGATATATTGGTCCCACACATCTCAAAAAAATCATATATATCTATGCTACAAGATCATAAACATTCGTTATATACTAACCCAAGAAATAAAACGGGTATCATAAATATGTATTAATATCCAAACCTATGTAAAATAGAGTTGATTCATAATTCATTCATCGAATCATAACTCATTAAATAAAGAGGGTTTTAATGTAGATACCCGAATCATGATGTAAATGGACATTACATTACTTTTGTGGAATACTTAGTACATAACAAAAACACTCACACAAGGACCGTAACAGTTTAGTGTCTTTGGAAACTCGAAACGTAATCTTCTAATCATGGTGAAAGATCTTCAAAATCTCCCATAAAGATCATCCATTTTTTTATTACCTAGAAACTTTCTTTAAATCCTGGGGAAAAGAAAAAATAAAAGGGTGAGCTCAAATGCTCAGTAAGGGTAAACAAAAGAAATATCAATCACATCATATTCATAAGAACATAACACTTTGGAAATCTTAACCTGCAAAGGAGATCATAATATCATAACATGGGATAAATCATATTAGTGAAATGTAATCCCAATAATCATAACTTAAAACATGAAACTTTGTGGCATACACACATAATCATAGAGAATCATTTCTTATTAGTCAAGGATCATTTCCAAGGCTATCTTAGTGGACAAAGTCCATTTCTGAATCGATTTCACTCCTCATTTCAGTCCTGTTTCACTGAACCGGTTTAACCTACCATTCCATCCATGTCTATCTCATGATATATAAAATCTTTACCCAATGCATTGGAGGGAGATATAGGTCCCATACATCTCATAATGATATCATTCTTCTGTTTTCCACAAATTCATAAATCATACATCATTGCATAACCCATGTAATTAAAATTGGATTTTTAAACAACATGACAACATAAATCAATTCATATAAGATAGAGGAATTAATAAAAATAATTCCATCACAACATAATAATATCAATGTAACAATAGGGATAGAAACATAACCCTATATTATCTTAGATGGAAAATAATTTTGATAAAACACGTGAACTCCATTCTTGAGGAAAATATCTTTTCTACTTCAAAAACATTTTCATTTCTTAACATGCCATACAATTTTAAAGTAAAAGAAGTTGATTAAAAATAAACTTGAAAACTTGGAAAGGAAGCTTCTTGTAAATAATGTTTTAAAAATCCATTCATGATGTATAAGTTAAAAAAACATTCTTCTCGTACTTTTGTCGGAAAAGTCAAAAAGTACCTCGTATGAAAAACGACAAGAGATTCATTTCATATATTTACTAAAAACTCCCCGAAGGGTAAAATTGGATATGAACTACTGTATAAGGATATAAATATTACATATTGAGGAAACATGGATGTGGATGATAAAATACACCGTAGTAAATACTAATGTATAAACAATCTCGGATAAAAATGAGATTGTGATATTTTCCCTCATCTTAGGTCTGATTTGCTTCGTAAGTGTCCGAACCTCCTGTATAATGATTTAAATAATGTCATTGACTTATTCCTAAATCATACTCATTGTTATGATATCATATATGGTTCACTTATGACTTTATTTTACCCATTCTATTGTAAATTCAAAGTTAAAAACGTTTTGGGTAAAATCGTTTCATTTGCCATCCGTGTTTTGACATGTAATTATTCATATGATTACATAGATCATTAATATATAATTACAGAATATAAAACATGATTTATATATAATATATTTTCAGAATATACAATTATATAATAGATCTTTAAATGGAAAGAAATACACCGTTCATGGAAACGGTAGGCCGTACGTACCCATGAACGTTGTTTTCATTTTCTTATTGAGTTGAATGGAATTAAGTAGATGACATACATATATATACACATAAATCCAGTATCATTATTATTCCATATATTTCATGATTACTTATTATATATACTTTAAAATCATTCATAAATGGTTAACGTGGAGAATAAATCTCATCGCGTCGTGGAGACGGTAGTCCGTACGTACGCACGAGCGATGATATCGTTCTCATGATCATGGAATTGTATTGGAGTGTATGTATACTATTTAAGAATCAATATGACTTTACAATGATCATATATAGTTATTATGTACACCATTATACCCATCCATGTAAGGTGGTGGTGGAAAATAGATTACACCACGGCGTGGAGACGATATTTCGTACTTACGCACGCGCAGTGATTTTGTTTTCCATAGGATGGATAGATGGTGAAATAGGGTTGTTTCATAATTATAATAACATAAAAAAAATATGAGTGATACTGATGTTATTACTTCATAATGAAACAACCTAATAAGAATAAGTGGAAGAAGAAATAAAGTTGAAAGAATCGGTAACAGACATTACCTCTTCTTTGAAGCACCTCTTTGAGTACTTCTCTTAGGGAACTAAAATTGGACTTTGAAGAAGACCAGGACCTCTAGGATGCTGCTAGAGAATTGGAGAAGAGAATTTGGCAGGGTTTTGTCGAGCTTGAAGGCTCAAAGTTGTGTGAGGAAGAGAGGGAGGAGGTTCCCTTTTATAAGGGAGGAGAGGGGAACCTTTGGAATAACAAAAAATATTATTTTATTATAAAGCCAGATTCGGTTTTAAATAGCTCAAAATTCATTTATTTCGAAGAAAAGGTGGGGATGGGTCGATATCCTCTCAGCCAATAGAATTTAGACAAGTTTAGTTTCCTATTTTAACTTTATCATTTATATTTAACATTAAGTTAGATACTTTTACTTTTACCGTGTCTTTTTGTGTTCTTACACTATATGGTTAATAAACTTACTATAAGAAGTCAAACAAACCTCAAGTTGCTTATTTTTAATTTATATAACCTTATCTAAGTCATTTGGCCGAACCTTAGATTTTTAGGAATAAAATAACAATTAATAATATAATATTTTCTTTAAAAACTATTTTATGTCAATTTTGACACTATTTAGTAATGGATTTTTGTGAAAATCATAACAGAATGATTAGTTCGAAAAAAGTTAATTAAACAAATAATAACATGTCATATTGACCTATAAAATCATTGGAATTCATATAAAGTCTGAAATTGAATTTATTTTGGTATTTATAACATCAATTATGTCAATATTTCATCAACAAAATAATTTTTGCATCATCTTTGTGTCATAAATAAATTAAATTATTTAATGTATAAAAATTACAAATAAACTATAATTATGTAGGAAATCTTTTTATCTTACTAATGAATATTTATAGTCTAATTTATCTTATGGATAACCCTATATTAAAATGATATTCTTTTTAGACTTGGATTTTAACTATTTTAACCCTTCTTTAAATAAAATAATAATAAATGTCCTAGTCTAATCTAAGTGGGCCTAAATGGTCATATTTTATTCCTAAGGTTGTTTTTGGTCGAATTACACTTATCCAAAATAATTAGGACATGTGTTAGGGTAATAATAATATCAATTTTACCCTTAATTACCCTATTTACTTTTAACCGTGGTAAACTAAGTAAAAAGTTACTATTCACCAAAATTATTTTCATCTCATTGAACCACATTTTACTTACTGACATCAACCGTGTCTCTCGAATTTTTGAAATTCCACTCACATAAGCGGTAAAATTATGTTTTATGGAAATTTCATTTTTTTAACTACCACTTAGTGGTTTCACTATTCATCAAAAAATAAAAGTTTCAAGAAAAATACCAAAAATTAGGCCTAAGATATATTCGATATTATGAACTGAAAAATGATGTCTATTTTACCAAATTCAAAACATATCATTTCCATTACTTAATTTAGTAAATAATTCCCATCGTCAAAATAGATAGCGTGTTCTTAAAAGATAATAACTATCAAAAGATTGACACATGTTTATGTTTGGTTTAAATGTGAAATTACATCCATTGACCAACAATGTATTAAATTGTAAAAATATATATTCTAAATATACTTTAAAAACACTGAAATTAATAATTTATCACTATTAATTATTTTGATTAAAAAGGTTGTTTTTAATTAAAATTTAGTAATTTTCACTATTTATCAGAAAATGAAAGTTATCCGAAAAGTACCAAAATTTCACCAAAAGATAATTTTGATATTCCGAATCCAAAAATGAAGTCCATTTTGAAAACTAAAATTTAAAAAAATTCAAAAAGTGGTTATTACTATTCAAAATGGCTTGTTTTAAAAATATTTTAATATCATATTATTGTTTCGTGAAACTCATTATTGTGTACTACACACGCTATCGAGGAAGGTCACGATTGCGTGTAATGCAAGGCAAGTCAAGGATACGTGTTGTGAAAGATCCTTTTAGTGTAGCGTACAACCCAAGACATTAATGAAATTAAAAATAATATTTTTCATAAAATCTTGGGATGTTACATTCAAAACCATATAACACAATAAAGAGATACAGGTTTTAAAATTTTCATTCCTTGAAACATAAACCATTCAGAGAAATAATTTGAATGGAACAATTGGATCATTTTCCTAGAAAGACAAAAGTTACACTAAAATATGTCATTTTAGATATTAAATAATTTATAATATCTTTTAAAATAATTTCTTAAGGAAAATATTATTTCTTCTTTGAAAAATCACTATTAAAACATTAAAACTTTAGAAAACCTTCTTCTCTGAAAATATTTTTAAAAAATATAATGATTACCATCAAAAAAAATTAAATCATTTTTGTTTCAAAACAGATTTAAAATATATAATTTATTTTTAAATTATTTATTTAAAAAATAATTTCTCATTTAAAATTCATTGAAATCATAAAATTAATTCTTGATAAAAAATTGAAAACATTTTTCCTTGAATTGTTACAAAAGAAGCTTAAAGATATTTTGAAAACATTTTTCCTTGAATCTTTATTAAAGAAGAATTAATTTTTTTTTGAAAAACCTTTTATTTGAATGAATCATTTAAACCATATAAAGAAATACTGAAATCATTTTTAATCCCATTTTATTGAAAATAACATTGAAAACTCATAAAGAAATATTAAAAATATTTTCAAAAAACAATTATTTGAAAAAATCATTGAAAACATACAAAGATAGCCTAAAAACATTTTGAAAAAAAATTCATAGAAAATAACATTGAAAAGTTCTAAAGAAATATTGAAAAAAATTAAACCCGTTTCTTTGAAAATAATAATGAAAAAATATATATAAATTTTGAAAAGATTCAGAATTCCATTTCTATAAAAATAACATTAGAAACATATAATGAATTATTTAAAACTTTTTGTAATATTTTTTCATTAAAATTAATTCAAAAAATATAAAAAATATTTAATACTAGTTAAAATCATTATAAAAAAATTTTAATATAATTTGATAAAACATGGTTTTAAATGAAATTTATTTTTAACCGAAGAGAGTTATAAAGTCTGATTTTTTTAAAAAAAAATTCTTAATTAACATTATTAAAAAAGAGTTAAAATCGTAAAAATAAATAAATAAATAAATCATGAATAACTTTTGTAGAATAAAATCCATTAGTTTTATTGAGAAATGGATTATAAAATTTTATGAATGGAAGGAGAATATTAAACCATATCAATAAATGATGATATTGTCTCAATAAACTCTTGCCACTTAGAAACTTGGAATTATAAACCAACGTAAGTAAAATAATTTATATGAAGCATAAAATGACATGAAATACATTAGTTTAATGATATTAAATGTCTTATTTTAATATATAAACCTTATAAAATAATATAGTTTTATAACATGGCATGCATCTTAAAGAAGGAAAATTGAGAAAAACTTACTTTACCAATTTGGTACCTTTTCAAAAATAAACCCCATGAAATTAAGATCATAAAAAGTATATTTAAATTCTCATAAATTAATGTAAAAAATTAATATAATACATCCATTTTCAATAAACATGTCACATATAAAAAATAAATGGTGATCATGTCCAATGTCTCCTGAAAAATAAAAGTGAGATGGCAAAATCCCCACCATATTTATTGGATCTCATCACACTCATTCAAATATTATGTATAATAAATATAATTTTTTTTAAATATACCATAGAACCATTTTCTTATAAATAATACCATTTATTATTTTATTATGACTTCATATTTAACATTTATTAACAAACCCATGATAATGTTTTGTTTTCGGTAACATCTACTTGGTTTTTTATATATGTTTTGGCATGGTATTTTTGATCCTCTTACTTATATTATAATTTATTAATAAATATATATATATATATAATGATTTAAATATAATATATATTATGTAAATATTCATTTATTAAAATAAATAAAGTATTGAAATATGAAATGGAATACAACGTTCATGGATATGGTAGGTCTTATGTATGCAAGAGTTATGTTTCAGTTATATTATCATATTGGAAGAATGAAAGTAAATAACAAAAAGATATCTGCATTTATATAATATAATCACTTTAGAATTATTTTTTAATATATATAATATTAATTTACTAAATATATACTTAATAGATTTCATTTATAGTTTGATTAAATCTCTTTAATTTGAGAAATATGTAATCCACACAACCCCAAATAAAATTATTATATTTACAGAAAATGTCATGAATGAATGTTTATGTTAAAAATTAATTCGAGAAGCATAAATACATCATATATAAAAAATATATATATCAAAAAAATTGTGTTTCATTTATAATTTGAAAACATGATATGTTGTAATGGAAAAAATGAAAATAAATGTCTTCTTGTGGTGGTAGTTCGCCGTGCACAATAATGATAAGTTTATTACCAATTAGATGGATATGAGTGTAAGTGTATGTTTAAACCATAATATAATAAATATAATTATATTTATTATTCTTATTTTATTACATAATCATGTAATAAAATGATTTTAGGGGGTGGATAATGAAAATAAAACAATAGAGCTTGAGGAAGGATGTTACCTCTTCTCTGTATAAATACTAATGGTTTTCACCAATGGGATTACTTGTAAGGATTTATGCCCAATTAGAGGCTTCTAGAATTAGGTGACAAGTGATTTGAGATTATTTTAAAAAATTTTAGGTTAGACAATAAGATTGATAGGTGTGAATTAATGGGTGAGTGAAGGTCTATTTAAAATTGAGGAGGAGCGACATTCTTGTAAATACCAAAACGTAAGAACTTTTAGAAGTAATATCTTCCCTCATGTGCATAAATTATAAAAAAATACTGGATTAAATAGGTCTTATGGTCGATATACACTCTCAAGTGAAAAAATAATATCAATTTTAGTATTTTATTTTTTAGTCATTATGTTTCCGAATTTTTAAAAATTTAGTTTTTATTAAAGTTACTAGATTTATATCGTATGTAATTTAACCACTAAGACTAAATTAAAGTCAAATTTAATAGATAATATTGACCCAATTAACTGTTAATAATATATATAAATAAAAAAACAATGTGTGTTTGAAATTAATTTTAAATCAAGTGTATTTAATATGAAAAAACACTACTTTAACCCAAACCATTTGAACGGTATTTGTACTAGGAAAGGGTCAATATGTTAATCTAAAAAAATAAATTGGTCACATAAATGATATTATTTTTTATTTATTAACATGTAAAAATAATTTTGAAGATTATAAGATTTTTATGTATATTATACTATTTAAAATATATTGTATTATAAAGAAACATTAATATAACTTTTGACTTTATTTAATTAATTTATATTTAAAAATATCATGAAAATGATAGAATTAAAATATATTAAGTTAAAATATGTGTACCATCATATATTTATCTACAATATTAATTGAATATAATGATTCATTTAATTTACATTTTATGTTTTAGCATCATTTTTTTATCAAAATTTTTTACTAAATAGTTAATGTGTGAGCATTTGTTAAGAATTTAATGTAACTAATTCAAATAAAAAAATTATTGATAAATAAATATAAAAAACATAATTTATATATATAAATTAAATGTATAAACTGAAGTATCATTTTTTGTAAACCACAATTTGTAATTAATATTAATGATTAGGAAGGTTACTTTTTGTCTTTTTCCTTTTATAACCTATTAGATATGGCTTTTTCCTAAAAATGTATCCCAATAACTCATACAATTAGATCCAAAAGGGGATATGGAAAAAATATTAGAATAAAATGACCTTTTTTAAAAGTGTCTTGGATGTTTTTTCCCTTATGTTTAAGGATTACTCCCTTATAATGTTTAATGTTACCTTAATCAGAGTAGTTATTTTTAATTACTTTTTCAAATATTTTTGGTCCAAAATAATTTTGATATTTTTATAATGTAAATAATATACTAATTAAACGTTGAAGATCCATTTTTCAATATTCAATTCTTATATGTTTCAAAATCAATTTCAATGTTTGTCCTATATAAGTGGAAAGAAAGTGGGTTTTTAAAGTACAAATGGTCAAATGATGGAAATGTTTTAATATCCAATTTAAATATGATCATTATTAGAATGACCAAAATTGGAATAATTATTTTTATAGTTTATATAATTAAATATTAAAACGAAATTAAAACAAAATTCAACTATATAATATAATTGGATGAAAAAGTTGTTTTGAAATAAATTTCAGTGCTTTTCACTATTCACCAGAATATGAAACTTCTCATAAAAATACCAAAAATTATACTAATGTAAATATTGATATTGTGATATTATAAATGAATTTTATTTTATAAAATAAATTTTATTAATGTTTTAAATATCATATCTTTAATGTAATTTATAATAAATAGATGTAAAATTACCTTTTATAAAAATACATCTTTTTATTCTTAAAATTGAATTTCTATTTATATTATTCTAATAAAATATATTGGATGAGTTTGGAAAATTTTATTTAATATATAATATAAAATAACTATTTTAAATACCAATAATATGTTGGTTTTTTAATTTATTGTGATAGAATTTTGATTGTACATAGAAAACAAGTCTTCCTAAAAAAGTAATTTCTATATTTTCAAATAGATTATAAATTAATTTCTATATATAAGGTTTAAATTTATTCACATGTTTAGATTTTATTTTATTAATATCATCCATCATAATTAATAGGTGACAACTATAATAATAATTTAACAATAACATTAATAGTATTTTGTAGTTTGGTGAAACTTGGTCTCGTGTGCATCATAATTATCGAAGTAAATTCTCATTGTATATAAAAAAACATTGGGTTGTTTTTACCACAAGATAATCTATGTGATTCATGAAATTAAAGGAAAACATAGTGATTCAATAAAATATATGCTATATTGATTGTTACATTAAACAAAATATATAAAATGATTAAATTAATTCAATAAATTATATTTCACAAAATCTAGGGGTGTTATAAAAATAAAACAAGTTTTATAATGATCCATACTAAATATTATTTATAGATAATTATCCAAGGTGTGTTTTTACCATGACCTAATGTATCCACTGATCTAGTGATGTAGCGTATTATGGTATATTGGTAAACTATCGATGGAATACTCATCTGATATTTCCCCATAAGGGTGAACCAAGTAAATGAAAATATTCCATGCATATTTATATTAATTCTTTCACATATTATATATTTATTAGGTTATGTGTAAAAGCACTCAGTGTATGATGGAGCATAGTTCCTAATATATGGAAAATGAGATCAAAATAAAAGATATGTTAATAGATTAAAAAAAATTTAAACCGGTTTCACCTTGATTCCCACCACATAATGGCTCTTATATACTAGAAACTATTTTCATATACTAATGGTTATATTTATGAGTTGATAAAATGAAACAAATTTGTAGTTATCGAAAATTAGGGTCATTTTTTTATCACCATTTTAAAATTGTATTAAATTGCATAGGTGGAAGATAGAGTTCACTGAATATTTTTAGTTATGTATTGAAATAACTTGGGAGGTTATACATGAAATAAATTTTCTATTTATTAATAATGTAGTTAGATTTCAAATGGATTAGAGAATTATAAAGAATATTGAATCTGTCAAGAATGGATAAGGTGTTCAATAAAAGAAGAAATTTTAACAAATTTGACACATAACATGTTATCTAATGTTATTTATAAAAAAATACCTATGTTCAGAATAATGTAAAATTATTCAATATGAAAATGTGATTATAATTTCTAAATAAATCCCCATATAAAAAACAAAGAAAAAGAGGAGGAAGAAAAACATGAATCTTGAAAAGATCTACAGTATAATAAAAGAAACTAATAAAGAATATATTATTATCTAACTATATATACTTTTTTATAATTAATAAAAATATGTATAAACAAATTCACTTACAGAGAAATGGGGAAGATTATATACAAATTTTGGTACTGAAATAAAATTACATTCTCAATTTGAAGTATTATATTCTAGAATAAAATTAGAGCTCCAAGACTTGTAGTACATGGTTGATAAGTGGGATATCATACATGATGTTCATTATGCCATTATATAAGTTTAAACCCAAAAAATGTTAATAAGAAAGGATGTGACTCTTAATATTGATATAAATATGATAGGTGAAATGATATAAAAAAAATTTCTTCAAGAAACATCATAGGAATTCAAAAACATCAATTAAAAAACAGTTATATACAATAAATATCCCTATTTGAAAAGAACTAGAAGGCATGATATGTGTTTTTATAGAAGATACGATAATAATGAATGAGTTATCAACCATGATGGAAGATAAAGATGAGAATGTGAAGTAACATGAGGAGGGCCTAAAAACCATTAAAGTTAATGATACACCCTATACCATGGCTTCCTCAATAAGTGAATGAAAAATTATTTGAATTAAAAAATATATGAGAATAAATAATTCATTATCAAAGTCATGAATTATTTAAAACCCATTAAATTTTTTAGATAATTTATTTTAGAAGAAGGTAGCTCTAATATGACACTATTTTTGAATAATTGGACTATTTTTTTAATATCTTATGAATTCCAAAGGCCCCATGATAAAAAAAATAAAATAACATCAAGATACCAACAAAAAAGAAACCAAACAAGTTATGAATTATATTAAATATGTTTACTTATTCTAATAATGACCATTTAGAATTATATTATATAATATTGGGATAATGGAAAGTCACAAGGAGAACCTCTACTCTTGTGACATATAAAATAAGAGTATACCCAAGAATAAATATTTTTGTTCGGAAAAAAGGGTTCTTTTTTAGTATATAATTAATTAGGTCAATAAAGGATTAATCAAGCACTAAAATCTACTCACTAACTATATCTATAATCTGATGAATGATAACAGATATGGAAATTAGGGATTAAATCATCCGAAACTATGAAAAATAATGAAAAGAAGGATCTATCAAGGAATTGAAAGTCTAAGGTTTTATTTATGTTTTTTTAATAAAAGTAAAACCTATACAGTCTCATAAAATCTAGTATAAATAAAGTGATGAAGATTCCTATAAGATTACATAAACGGAAAAAGGATAAATGAAAAAGATAGTAGTGGAAGGGACCCAATTTAAGAAACCAAAAAATGTGGGATTAATCACACCGTGTAAATGAAGCCTATATCTGGAATGAAAGAGTCTAAGAATATTATTTGAGATAATGTCTTCATATGTGGAATAAATCAATGTAGAACTAACTATAAATAATCAATGAGGTCATCCATTGATAATGATCAAGAATAAAAGGAGGTTAATAAGGTATTATAATTTCTTTAGATAATTATGATAAATGTAAAAATATATTTTGTAGATAATGGTTTGGATCGTCATGATTAAACATATATCTCTATACTCGGAAAATAATGGTCCCCATTTCCCATTATTTATAATGTTTACTAGAGATTCTATGGGTAAATATTTTAGAGGTAGTCATGATCAATGTAGAGGATGATCAATCAAATAAAAGTAAATAACTAAAAAAAGTTATATTTTAAAGAAAAATAATACATATAATACATTGAGTCAAAGGAAAATGGAATCTAAAATCCCAAAACATTATTTATAAAAAATATCATTTAGTGATCTAAAATTTCAATGTATTGGAGCTTGATTCTGATCCAATCGATTTTATTTATATTAAGGTCATATAATTAATATTATAATACTGAATATGGTTGTCTATGAGTGATTTAAGGATATGGGGTTGTAGAATAACCCCAATAAATAAAGGAGAATTTATTGAGGTTTCTAAATTTATCTTCATATGATGTAATGAAAAAAACCTGAGATGTCCAAACCCAATTTCTAGAAAAGTTTCTTTGATTTCCATATCTGAGATAACCATTGGTATCCTAAAATATCATAGTAATAAAAGGATAATTAGGAAAAAAATTAGTTTAACCCACTTAAAAATTAATAAAACAAATGGGAAACAATAGAATAGATGATCATTATTCTTGTATACTCATATTGTAAAAAATTAAATTAACTTTTTACAGGTATTTTATTTTAAAATCTGATTAATGGTACTGTTATTCCAAATAATAAGTTTCCATTGATTGAAAAAAGTCAAAATCTATATGGTTATATAATTTCACAGTAGTTGGTGATAAATTTTTAAAGGGTTTTTATGCTCGTTATATATTGAAGATGCTTGTGAAGTATAGTGGAACGTGGAATATCAAGTGGTATCACTTATTATAATATAATAAGTGGATTCAATTGACTCATTAAGTGGTATTTTTCTAACATTTAATATTTTATTTATTACCTACTAGTGATTTGGTATGAGAGTGTAGTGAGACCATGGGTTGAATTTAAATGAAAATGAATAGTCTTTTAGCAATAAATTATTAATTAAAATTCATTGGGTGACATTGGAATTTTGGAGTTATTTAATATAAACTCTTTTCCCTATAATAATCTCAATCATACTAGGTGAATATGATTTTTTAATATTCAAAATTTAATTTTGTTATTTTTCTCACTAATTTTTTGGTATAGTGAAACTATAGTTTAGAATGTTTTTTTATACTATTAATGAGGATAATGATTTTTCTAGATTTAGATATTGAAACTAGAAATTTGAATCTATTGACGAAAATTTAAAAATGTGATGTTTCAAGTAGGTAAAAATGAACTATAATTAATCAATGACTTTATTTACAAAGATAGAGGTTTCATGTTCATGATTTTATCATCATGGATTAAAACACCAAGAGGTAAAAATAATAAAAGTTATATGGAAATACTAGATTTGAGTAAGACCCTTTATATTTTATTTCTGTTCCAGGGGATATGTAAAGAGACTGAAAATCCTTATTTATTATTGAATATTTAGTAAAAATATTAATTTGTAGTTATGGTCATATTTTTTAATATATTATTTGTTTATGATGGATATTTTGAAAATATATTTTGGAAGGAGTTAGCATTGGATTTCATACTTGATAAGTCAGTTGATGAAGAATTTGGAACGATTATTCAATGATGATAATAGAAGGAATCGTCAATACGGTCTATATATGTGTGTGTGGAGTTCATATCTTGAAGGATGAAATTATATCAGTGGCATTTTAACTTATATGTAGAAAATCAATTTTCATTTTGAAATTTAAATTAAAATATTTCATGTTTAATATATGATTCATGAAGTAGTAGAATACATGTAATTCTGTATAGAATATATAATTTTAGAATAGGTTGGGAACCTATGTAGAAGTCAATGTTTAAGTGTTTTTGGGTGGGAATCCATCTAAATATGAGTCATTAACTATGAATACAAGTCAATAAAGACATTTTTTTGTATTTTTTTATATTTTTGTGATTTATATTTATATGAGTCTAGTTGAGTAACATAAAATTCATTCTAAAGGTGAATATGACTCATCTAGATAATGTATTAGTTAATAATTCCATTATAGTCTTATCAAAATATTCAATTAAACAATTCAAGATTAAGTGATAGGAGATTACTCTTGTGATATTACATGGATTTTAATAGAGTGTTGGCCCCCTTATATCAAGCAATGCATGTTCAATTTTTCAATTATTCAAATATCATGACTACAAATATTATCTCGATTCATGACAATGAAATTGTGTGACTTATTTATGTTTCTATATATTAAATATCACAATAGAATAGGGGAAGAAAATCCATTAAAGAATAGAATTAAAATATTATCTCCATAATAATTCATTCAATATTGATGTATAAAGCTATAATATTATTCATGAGTTGTGGAAAGTGTAGAATGAAAATTTCCTGATGATTTATATATAAACAATTGTGAAAGTAATTTTCATGTAAATATTGAATTGGATTGGCTGATATTTAAATGGATTATAGTTCACGAGTTTATTTTTTTGAATAAAAATTCATAAATAAATTCCATGGAATTGATAAAATAATTTGGAATCATAAATATTTTTATAGCATGAGTTCTGTATATTTTAAAAAAAAAAGTTTTCTTGGTAAAAGAAAAAAGGAAATATGTCAACATGGAATGAGGAGTTTTCCTAACTCTGAAGAGAGTATTTTGGCAGATACGATGGAAATAAAATATTTCAATACATAAAGCTTCCATATAATTTATTAAAATAATGATTGGAAGACAAAAGTTATTGTGCTTTACAATCTATAAATTATTATTGAGATCTCATTCACACAAGTGAGAAGAAAAAAGGACTCCTGAAAAATGAGAGCAAAAATTTATTGAATGTGATATTTGATATAAGAGAAAAAGAAAAAGGGCATATTTATAATCTATTCAAAAATATAAAAATTTGATGAATATTAGAATTTTTATGTATTGTAATGTGTAGAGCCACTTCTATATATGATAATAAGAATATTGAAGTTGACCACTACCACATCTGATAATTTAAAGAAGAAGGAGATTTTCACATTACAGTAATAGTATTCCAGTATGTCAATAAGAAGAAAAAAATTTCACTATTATATCTAGATGTTTAAGGGGTAAAAATTTTATATCTAGGTGGAAATAACATCCTCAAGAGGCAAATAAAACATTTTTTCAATAATGAAGAAATTCATAGAATACCTATGAAGGATGATATTCCAAAAGGACAATATATTAATGTAATATATAACTAGATGTAGTAAGATATATTCATGTTTTTTATGATGGAGTGACCTATATGTCCTTAAAAATAGTGAAATATTCTCTATATTGGTGTTCAAAGGGGGGAAGGGTGTTAAATCATTAGAAATAGTGATTCATGGAAAAAAACCATTAGAAGATAGTGATCCTAGTTTTTGGGTGGAAACAAGAATTTATGTCAATAAAACTAATGAATTAATGAATTTTTTTTCATTAGTGCACTACCAATTTCATTATCCAATGATATATATTATTTTTTTATAACTATGTAAAATCCATACAACCTTTGCTTATTTTTTTATTACTTTCACTTAGGTTATTTAATTGATTTTATGAGTAAAATTATTGAATGATTTGTTAAACATAGGTCCTAACTATGTGGGAGTAATATTCATAAATAAAAATATTTTAATATGGACAAAAATGGATTAAAATGGATTCAAAATTCTTCATCCACCCCCTCTTGAGGTGACTTGGGAACCAAAAAATTTATCAGTTAGGAAACATGCATAAGGATGAATATATTTAGAAAAATATTTACAGATTTTCAAATATATGATATTGTGTTTTTCATAATTTCCTAATGATGTGATTAATATTTTCATGACATATTATATACACCCTTTACATATTTTATATAAATTGTACATAATTTGTGCGAAATATTAATGATTTAATATTAAGTTTAATTTTAGAGCATTTTTAGAAGCAGTCTAATTGAGTCAGTTTACTATTTTATTTATAAACATCACCCTACTTATCCTAATTGTTTTGTTATTGTTTTTTATGATTACTAGTTAAATATTCGACATTTCATTAGAAGGGATCAGGGGCTAATTCTTCGATTTGAAGCCTTATATGGACCACACAAGAAGGCCCACAGAATATGTGAAAAAACAAGACCATCCATTAAGATTGAATTTCAGGGATCAATCCATAAATATAAATTCATTAATTCTCCTAAAACATTTGGATAAAAATTCAAGTAGTCATGGATAAAAATATCATGGCCCAAATCCAAAATCTAGGGGCCCAAATGATTCACTTTAACTCAGCCCACCATTCTGGCTGGGAATTAAAATTTCTACACTATTCATGACATATATCATGATGTAATAATCAAATGAAGCTGAGATTTTTAGTGTAAAAGAGAATATATAGTATTCCAACTTTTTTGAAGAATTCATTCAGATTTAAAGTCATCTTCCTTTTGATAAATCCATTCACATATCTTCCTTTTAAAAAGTTTGGATAGAAATGGAATGATTTATTTGTTTAATTAACTGGCTATAACCTTGGATCCTTAATTTTAATGGTGAACAAATTTTTAGACTAGACATAGGACATATGTATCTACAACTTGTAAGAAAAGAATATATCGATATTTGGATTTCTAATTTATCAAATTGGTGATGCATGTGGAAGGGTAGTTTTGGAATGTAAATAGCCCACAACATTGGTCTATAAATACATTCCCCACTTATCCTTGCAAGGGGTTGGAATTTAAGAAGATAGGGGAACATATTGGCACTTCTAAATCCATTCACAGGGGTTATGAGTACCTTCCATACTCATGTTTTCACTTGATAGAAATTTCCTCCTCTCTTTGTTTCCTTTTACTTTTGTATTGTTCTTCGTTATTAATCGTGTAAGTGTTTAGGTTTTGTAATTTTGTTTTAATGAAATTTTCTTATTAAATATCTCTTATTATCATCCTCCTTCTATAGTTTAATATTAATGTTCTTAAAATAATTTAAATACATTTGAATCCACTTTCCTTCTTTTCCATTCTCATTCAATCTAAAGTTCATTTTTATCATCATCATTTGTGTGTGTGTTCGTCATACAAATATTTTCTTATTCCATTCTTCTTCTTATCTTTTTAATTTATCATCATAATGATTAGAACTATATTTCTAATTATTTCAGTGGATGAGTAAATTTACCATTGGGTTGAGTCATTATTTAGATATGTTAAGTGATTGAGGGCTTTTTCTTGATGAATATTCTTTAATTTAACATTGTGTGTGTTGGAATTAGCATGTCATGGATTAATGACTTATTTTGTTTAACATGTGATTTCAATGGATTATTGAAACCATAAATACACTACCATAAACAAGCTATAATTGATATTAGATCCTTATGATAAGTTAAGGTTTGTTTTAAAGCCTTAACACTAAATAATTAAAATCAGCATTATCTTGGGAAGTGGGTGTTAATTTAAATGCTATATAAAGTGAATCTCAAAGAAATCACAAGCTTAACTCCCTAATAATGAACTCACCCAAATCATTTTCAATTTTTCAAATCATTATTAATCAATAAATAATTTCATAAGATCTCCAAACAACCCCCCCCCCCAATGAAAATACAATCACCTAAAACATTTGACTATTAAAAAAGTATCATCGCTGAGGATTCGACCCGAGTGCAGCTAAACACAATAGAATAGAATCAGAACAATGAACAATCGATATGTGATAATCGTCTATGCTTTAAAATGGATTTTTTGTTGGGTATGGTGTTTTACGTAGTCATTAGTATTTGTTTATTGTAAAAAGATGTTAAAAAAATAAAAAATAAAAAAAACGCAAAACGAAAAACCCCCCTTCTCTTAAAAATCGTAAACTGAAAAAAAAAATACAAAGAAAAACCTGTCTTCCTCAATCTTCCAAAACCACTTTGAATGCCCCATAGCCTTGAAAACAATCCCTTGGATTTTTTTGACCCTCAAATTGAGCGAAAACATCACCCACCTTGGAGGAAAATTAGATATAATCAACTCATTCAAGAACCAGTCCTCGTCCAACCATATGAATTAGAAATGACTAATCCTAGGGAAGAAACCCTTAAAGAACATGCTTTCTCTAATGTGAATAACCAAACCCATGTATTCAATATCCAAACATAGAATATGGATTTGAAATCAAATCAGGTTTGATTCATATTTTACCTCATTTCCACAGGCTAGCCATTGAGGATCCACATCTACAGCTTAAAATGTTCAAAGTGGTGTGCTCTACCATGAAGCCTCAAGAGGTTTCTGAGGAATAAAAAAATCAAGGAATTCCCTTACTCCCTAGCTGACACTGCTATATCAGGGCTTCACTACCTACCTCCTTGTTCCATAGCCACATGGAATGACATGAAGAGACTCTTATTAGAGAAATTCATTCATGCCTCTCGTACTACTTCTATCTGAAATGAAATAAGTGGTATTCATTCATGCCTCTCATACTACTTCTATCTGACCAAATCTTGATCCAATACATCTATGAGGTGTTATTGTCAATGGAGAGAACCCTTATTGATGCCGCAATTGGTGGTACTCTTATTGATAAAACTCCTGCAGCTGCAATAGATCACATAAGTAACATTTATGCAAACACAGAACAATTCCATACTCGAGCACATACGCAAGTCAAACAATCTCAATATAATCAATCTATAGATCTGAAAAAGATTAAATAATGGACGAGTGAACTTACAGGTCTTGTGTGACAACTAGTTGTGGCATCCAAATCCCAAACCTCATCTTCTCCATAATCAATGTTTTCTAGACCTGTCAAAAACTGTGGAATCTATAACTCCCCATCCTATCCAACTGACACATGTCTACAACTTCAAGAGGACCAATCTGACTCATCTGGACCAATGGAGGTCAATGCATCATATTCTTAGAGGGACACCAACCCTCATCAATCTAGTCAGTTTGTTAGAAACATCAACCAACCCCATTTTAATCCATTGTCTTCTACATATAACCCTAACTCGAGATAACAGAATCCCATTTATTATCCCCCGCAATACCATCCTCTAAACCCAAACCAATTCCAATATGTTCAAGGTGTTGGTAACTTTCAACAACCATAACCTTTTGTTTCTCAACCTCAAAGGATCAATCCTCCTCCTGGATTCTACTATCCTACTAAGCCTTCCCAATTTCTAAACCAATAAAATAATTTTTCCAAGAACCAAAATGAAGTTAATCCCAATCTAGGACAGGCCACTTCTTCTATGAAACCATGGGAATGCATTGTTTAAGATCTTTCATCCTTCACCTATTCTAGTCTCAAGAACATTGAAACCCAAATTGGTCACCTTTCATCCCACCTAAGCCAGCAACTACAATAAAATTCTCCCCAATAACCAGCTCAAATAGTTCCCAACCCCAAGGGTAATTTATGTTTAATTTCACTTAGCGAATGAAAGCCAATTGCTATGCCTAATGTTGATTACTCCAACCCTTCTTTGAATGTTGAACTAGAAAATGAAAATAAAAATAAATGTGAAAAGGAACATGATGATATCCCATCAGCTCCTTCCATTACTCATAAGAATCCAATTCCATTTCCTCAAGATATTTCTAAGCCAATGTAGTCCCTCAAACCTGATCTTGAAATGCTTGACATGTTTAGAGATGTTGAAGTCAACATACCCCTCTTAGATGCTATAAAAGAAATCCCCAATTATGCCAAGTTTTGTTAAGAATTGTGCACCCACAGGAGGCAACTAAGGACCTCTAAAAATGTTTCCACACAGTAGTCTATTCACATAATGTGAAAGTATCCATGGACCTTTATGGTTAAATGAAGAATACGATGTTCCAACTTTAATGATGCACTCAAAAACCTAGGATCCTCAATTAATGTCATGAGAAAATCTATCTTCTCCAACCTTGGTCTAGGTCCCTTTCATCCAACTGGAGTTTTCATTCAATTAGCCAATCAAAGCACTGCTAGTCATGAGGGTATAATCAAGGATTTCCTTGTTCGTGTCAATGATCTTATCTTCCCTGCTGTTCTTTATGTCCTTGATATGGAAGGTGAGACAATATCTTCTTGATCTCCTATAATTCAGGGAATACCATTCATCATGAATTATAGAACCGAAATTGATGTCCATTCAGGAATCTTATCCATGGAATTTGGGGACCAACTGGTTAAGTTCAACATTTTCCAAGACATTCGGTACCCATCTGAGGATCAGTCTGCATTCTCAATCCATTATTTTGAGGATACTTATGAGATTCAATTGAACTCCATTCCATCATGTTCATCTTGTTATAATGAGAAAGGATCTTGTGAAATATTCACCATGATAAACCATGCTCTAAATGGTGACGTTGTTGTTGACCTCTCATTCATAGACTCCATCGAACTAGAGGAACTTGAAAACTCTCTTGAATCCCACACCAACTCTGATCTCTATTTCTCTACATTGGACAATATGAAGGAAAATGAATCTAAAGAAACTCAAGTCCCTCTCTCCATTCCTAAGTTTTCTAACCCACAAATGAAAGATGAGACTAATTTGAAACCTCTTCCTACACACCTAAAATATGCATTCCTTTTCCATAATCACTCATATACTGTAATTATCTCTACCTCACTTACTGAAACTAAGGATTCCAAACCTGTTTAGGGGTTAGAGTAAAACAAAAAAGTCCCTAGGTTGTACCCTAGATGAAATACCAAGAATCAACCCTCCTCATTGCATGCATCGTATCCTTCTTGAGGAATCATCCAAACCAATTATGTAACCACAAAGAAGACTCAATCCCCTCATACATGAGGTAGATATAGAAGAGATCACCATGCTTCTTCAAACTGGTATTATCTATCCAATTTTTGATAGAATATGGGTTAGTCCAATTCAAGTTGTACCTGAGTAGGGTGGGATAAATGTTGTCAAAAATGAACATGGGGAGGTAGTCACAGCTCGAGTGAAGAACAAATGCAATGTGTTACTTGATTATAGGAAATTAATTGTTGAAACAAGTAAAGATCACTACACTCTTCCATTCCTTGATTAGATTATGGAATGAATAGATGGAAATTGACACTATTTCTTTCTTTATGGATATACCAGCTACTTCCAAATCCCAATCGGACTTCAAGACCAAGAAAAGACGACTTTCACAAGCCTCTCTAGAACATATGCATATAGAAGAATTCCTTTAGGCCTTTTTAGTGCTCTTGAAACATTCCAGAGGTGTATGATGAGTAACTTTTCTGAATTCATTAAGCATTGCATCAAGGTCTTCATGTATGACTTTACCATTTATGGTGAGTCATTTGAATATTGCTTTAATTAACTCACTCTAGTCCTTAAAAAGTGTGTCAAGTGTGACCTTATGTTAAATTTTAAAAAATGACACTTCATGGTTGCAAAAGAGACTGTTCTAGGGAACATAGTTTCCTAAGATTGTATTGACGTTGATCCTTCCACAATTGAAGAGATCTAATCACTTCCTGAACCCACTTCTATTTCATACATCTATTCATTCCTTGGTTATGTCGGTTTCTATCAGTGATTAATCCCTAACATCTGTAGAATTTCCCTCCCACTCACTTGGTTACTCTAAAATGATGTCAATTTCTATTTCGATGAGGTTTTCAAGGGAGCCTTCATTGAACTCAAAACTGCTCTTACATCTACCCCGATAATCCATCCCCTAGATTGGTCCTTACCCTTTAAGTTGATGTGTGATGCTTCTGATATAGCCATTGAAGATGTTCTAGGTAAAAGAAGAGAAAATATTCCACATTTAATCTATTATTCCTAAAAAACATTGGATGAAACTCAATCTAACTGCACTATCACTAAAAATTTACTTTTAGTAGTGGTTTGTGCCTTATATAAATTCTGACCCTATCTCTTTAGTGCCAAATTCATCATCATCATAGACCATTCTGCTATAAATTACATACTCATGAAATGTGATTCCAAAAAGAGGATAATAAGATGGATCCTAATGCTATAAGAATTTTACCTTGAAATCAATGATTGACCAGGAAATGAAAACCCTATGGCTGATCAGTTGAGTAGAATTTTTAATTCTTCTCATTCTGAAATAATTTATCCCGAATTTATAACTAAGTACCTTTCATCTCTCAATACAAAAATAACTTGGTATGCTCCAATTGTAAATTACTTGTTTTCTGGTGTTTTCCCTTAAATGTTATCAAAAGAACAAAAATGAAGTAGGAAAGTGATTCAAAATACTATTTCTGGGAAGAAAATAAACTTTGGAAAACTGCGGCAGACATGATAATTATGAGATGTGTTGATGAAAATGAACATTCTTCCATCTTAAAATTCTGTCACTCAATTCTTAGTGGTGGACACTTTGGGCCATGAAGTAACTCCCTAAAGGTCATAGACACCGGATTCTTTTGACCGTCACTCTTCAGGGAATCACATGTGTTCTGTCAATCATGTCCCACTTGCCAAAAGTTTGGCACGATTTCCAAGAGAAATGAATTGCCCCAAAATCCTTTTATTTTCTATGAGTTCTTCAATGTTTGGGGCATATATTTTATGGGACCATTCACCCTTCCAATGGATTCTGATACATTATTCTTATGGTTGATTATGTTTCTAGGTGGGTTGAGGCCAAACCCACTAGAAAGGATGATTCACATACAGTTAATGAGTTCCTAAAGACACACATCTTCCACTGGTTTGGCACGCCATGTGCCTTGATATGTGACTTAGGAACCCATTTTTGTAATAGAACCGTAGAATTTCTTTTGAAAAAGAATGCTGTTGTACATAAATCATCAATTGAAGGTCACTCCCAAACAAATGGAATGGCTGAACTTTATAATAGAGAAGTGAAAATTGCTCTTGAGAGAATTATAAAACCCACTAGAAAAGACTAGCCAAAAACACATAGTGAAGCACGTTGGCCTTATCCAAAAGCATATAAAACACCCATTGGGATGTCTCCTTTTAGGTTAGTTTTTGGTAAAGCATGTCATTTACCCATTGAAATCCATCATAAGTCATTTTGGGTTGTGAAAACATGTAATTTATTTTTGAAAAATCTGGTGAATAATGATTGTTGGAATTGGATGAACTAGAGGAGCTTCGACTTGATTCCAATGAGAATTATAATCTCTTTAACGAAAAATCCAAGGTGCTCCCTGAAAAAAACATCCAATAAAGGTATTTCATGAAGGTGAAAAGGTAATTCTCTTCAATTATTGATTCCTCTTCACCCAGGTAAGCTTGACTCTCGATGGGAAGGACCTTTTGTTATTATTAATGTTTACCCATTTGGTGCAGTTCAAGTCTAAGGCCACTCTTCAGAAAGGAAATTTACGATTAATGGACATCAATTAAAGCATCACCATGAGAGGACACGCAATCTCATAACCACATCAACTTCCATATGATCCCCAACTTCTGTAGCTGACCCACCACTAGTTGGAGATGGAAAACCACCCAATCCAAACTAGGGCACACCTCTTTCCCTTTAACTTCACCCTATCTATATCTCTCTCTCTTTCACATATTCTTCTTACTCCCTAATTTGTATTTTTTACCACTTTCCTCATCACATTGTTTTTCACTCTTTCTCTTTTGTGTCAGTGTTTGTTTAAAAAAACTAAAAAATTACCTTCAAAACTTAAAAAAAATTCATAAAAAAATTAAAAGTCAAGTTTCATGCTTACTCACTTTCTAATTTTGAAATTTTATCCTACTTTTTGTGGGTGTTAGAATACATGTTTTCATCTCGAAATTTATATATTTTCATCATAACATTTGATAAATAATTTTGTTTCAAAACCAACACATTTTGAATGCTCAATTTTTTATTTGGAAATTGATTATCCCCACCCATGAGAACCATCCTTATCTTTCATGGTAAGGCTACCTATGTCCATCATTTAAAAATGTGTGTTTTGATCCCCATTTGTGAGTCTTGAGTTTGTGGACCTTTGAGCATAATTTCCTACATTAAAGTACATTAAATAATAGAGGCATTTTCTATGCCACATGAGAATTATAATATCCCAATAGCCTCCCAATAACCATACATTAATCCTCCTTTTGAAAGGCCCTATGAGCCATTGAAAACATTTTCATTGGTACCCAAATTACAAGTACAATACCTTTTCCCATACAACATCAACATGTATTTTCATTACATATTTATTTTTAAATTTATGTGTGGTGGGGATGGATTTCATTTTGGGTACCCATTGTTGATTTCACCATGTTATCATATGCTTGAGGAAAAGAATCCATTTCAATGTTTGGGAGAGGTTTCCATTCATTTTGTTTTGCGGAATGTAATGTACTTTCATTTATGTAATTTTTTTAAATGTTATTGATAAGTTTTCAAAAAAATAAAAAAAAGAACAAAAAAATGGGTTGTTTTTTGTTTAGGTCAAAAATCACTCTTCCTCAACCACTGAGGTTGTTATAACTATTACAATTAGTGTCATGTGGAGATCAATCATGGTTTGGGACAATATTGTGATATCATTTCAATGTTCAACTTTCAAAAAAATATAAAAATTGAAAAGAAAAAAAGAAAAAAAAGAACACTTGCATTATATTCTTATGTCATTGAAAGAAGTTTGTTGTTCTATAAATATTACATCTTCTCCCCCCATAAAATTTTCTTCCTCTCTTGTGTATTTTGTCACACAATAATTCCCTTTTAAATTTGTGTTTTTATTTCCTTCCATGTATTATTTCAAAAAAATGTGCATTGATTTTTCTATGTCAGTGTTTTACCCCATTTTTCCTGTCTTTTATATATCATCATCCTACCATCCCATAGCCATTGAAAAATCCCTAAAAATACCTATTGATTTTTTAGCACATTATTATAGGGAATGGATGCTAAGATCTCTTTCAAACTCTAAGATTTTCACTTTTGGTTTGTGAATGAGTGAAGCTCCATAAATTTATTTTATCATCTTGAGATGAGTAAGTTTTGTGTGCCAAAATTTTCCATTTCTAAATTTTAGCATGAAAATGTTAATTGTTTTTTGAAAATTGTTTCTGTAAAAAAATTTGGTGGAATTCAATACGGATGAGTGAAATTGTCTAAACCTCCCCTTGTTGGGGAAGACAAAATTTTAATATTTTTTGGTGAGCGAAAATGATTTTGTCGAATTTTTATATTTTTTGTACATAAGGAAATGCACAAGTCTAAGTGTGGGGGAGTTGATGTTATTAATATTTTCATTACTTATTATATACTCTCTTTACTAATTTTATATAAAATGTGAATAATTTGTGTGAAATATTGATGTTTTAATATTAAGTATAATTTTTGAGCATTTGTAGATGTAGTCCAATTGAGTTAGTTGGGATTTTATTTATAACTATCACCCTACTGATCCAACTATTGTGGTTCTTGTTTTTTAGGTTTTCAAATTCAATATCGAACAATTCATTACAAGGGATAATGTATGAATTCTTCCATTTGAAGGCTCATATGGACCACACAAGAAGTCCCATTGAATCATTGATGAAACTAGACCATCCATGAAGATTGAATTACTAGGATTAATAAAGAAGTATAAATTCATTAATTCATCTATAAAATTAGTATAACAATTCAAGGATTCGTGGATAAAAATTTTAGGGCCTAAATCTATATAAAGGGGACCAAATGATTCATTTAAACTCATCCCTCCATTCTGGAGGGAAATTTATATCAGTAAACTATTCATGATATATCTCATGATGTATTCATAAAATCAAGATGATATATTTCATTGTTAAAGAGGTGATATAGGTACCTTACTTTTTCGAAGAAATTATTCGGATATAAATGCATCATCCTATTGATAAATCCATTCACATTTCTACCTTCCAAAAAGATAGGATTGAAATGGACAGAATAACTTTGTTTGATCATCTGGCCATAACATTGGCTACATAAATCTAATGGCCACCAAATGATCAGAGTAGACAGAGGCGATATTTATCTACATGTTGTAAGAAGATCATTTCTCATGATTCAGTTGTCTAATTTATCAAATTGGTGATGAAATTGGAGGGGCAGTTTTGTAATGAAAACATCCCACAACATTAGGCTATAAATACATCCCCCTCCTCTCCTTGCAAGGGTTTGGAATTTAAGAAGAAATGAGCACATATTCGAATGACCAAAGCCTTTATAAAGGTTTCAGAGGACCTTCCATACTCATGTTTTCAATTTAATGACATTTCCTCCTCTCTTTGTTTCCTTTTACTTTTGTGTTGTTCTTATTTTGTAATCATGTCAGTGTTTGTGTTTCGTAATTCATTTTTAATGAAAGTTTATTCCTCAATATCTATTATTTATATCCAACTTCTATAGTTAAATATTAGCACTCTTAAAAATGTTTAAATATAGTTGAATCTTCTTCCCTTATTTTCCTTTATCATTCAATCAAAGGATCATTTTTTATCATCATCGTTTGTGTTTGTGTGTTCATCACACAAGTCATTTTTTATCCCTTTCTTATTCTTATATTCATAATTTTTCATCATTATAATTATTAATAGATTACTAATAATTTAAATGTTTGTGTAAATCATCCAATGGGGTGAGTCATTGTTTATAAATTTTATGTGATTGAGAGCTTTTGCTCGATGAGAATTCATTAATTTAACATTGTGTATGTTGGACTTAACATGTCATTGAATAATGACATGTTTTATTTAACTTATGGTTTCCATGGATTATTAAAACCATAAATATACTACCCTAAACAAGCTCTAATTTATATTATAACCCTTAGATATAGTAAGGATTGAATTAATGCCTTAAAACTGAGGAATCCCAATCAGCGTTATCTTGTGAAGCAGGTGTTCATTTAAATGCAATATAAAGCAAACATCAAGGACATCACAAGCTTAACTCCCTAATAATAAACTCACCCAAATATTTTTAAATATTTGAAATTAATATTAATCAATCAATAATTTCATATGCTCTGCAAACAAACCTACCCAATAAAAATACAATCAACTAAATCAATCAACTATTAAAAAAGTATCATCGCCGAGGATTCGACCAAAGTGATGTTATACACATTAGCAGGGCATTGGATCTTTGAATGGTCTATATGAGACAATCGACTATTCTGTCACCTAAACATCATGATAATTTTGTGATTAATCCCCAATTAATAAATATATTTATGGATAATTAAAAAACATATATTAGAGTTCTGGTTAAATATTTCGATAATGTGAAGAGTATTTTGGAATAAAATTTAATTCTAATATTTTTCATAGAATTTACATACAACCATGTTATAGATAAGAAAATTATAAAATATTAAATATATATGAATCAAACCTGACTATATCATGATTTAGTGAATATCAAGGTATAAGAAATTATGAGAATATATTTTCCATGGGTATTTCAGTAAGAATTTCATTTGAGATGTTTCCCTAAGGTAAATAGAAAGACACATTTGAACTATGGTTAAATTTGTGGAAGATTAAAACTAGTATAACATAATGAACTATGTTATTCCATGATAATAGAGGCACAACACAACCATTTATTTAATAATAAATTCAACATTATTATTTTTCCATAAAATCTTTTATTTATATTCCCATTGGATTTAATTTAGATATAGATTGAGAAAATTGTTGTCAGAGAAGTATATGATAAATTTTCATATCATGTTAGGGATTAATACTTACGGTTAGGGAGAAATATTTCTTTTCATGGTTCAAATAACATTTTAAAGAAAATATAATTATGGTGTTTTGAATTTCAAATAAATAATTTTCTCATAATAAATATATGTAAAAAAGTTCTTTGAAATTAATTTAGCATATAAATATAGATGACATAGTTAAATTATGAGGAGATCTGACACAATTACTATAATCCATATTCTCTAAGTCCAATAAGTGATGTAGATGATAAATGTTATTGCATTATGTTGTAGATCTAGAATGTGAAAGAGAGAGATAATTGACCCTACTATCACATTTGAGTATTTATTGGAAAAGATACATTTGTTGGTTTGAAAAATTTCAAACTTGTACCTTTAAGATAATATAAAAGTGATAGTAAATGAATTAATTCTCTTGTTCGATATTCCAGATGAAGAAGAAGGATGACGATCCTAGCCTACAATATTTCAATATACTATTGGATAAATAAACTAATAGAATTATACATGGATTTTTTAAAGTCAGTAAACAATGTCATGTACACCATGTCTAGGATAGAAATGTGACTTCATTTATAATGATCAATATTTAAGGAACAATAATCCTAATATTTTATTTTACGTGGGAGCCCAGATTGATTCTAGTGCCTAATTAGTAAAATTCGGATCTTGTATTGTGCATGTTCAACGCCAAGTCTACTTCTCCAATGTTATACCCATTTTCACGATTCACCATTATAATAAAAGTTATTTTTTTATGTTGCATTCATGAAAAACAACATATAGTAATGAAAATAAGAGTGATATCCGTTCAAAAAATATATGAACACGTAATATTGAAAAGATATTTTTATTTGTAATAAGTCATTAAAATATATTTATCTATCCCCCTATGCTGTTGTTCACATCCATAGTGATCTTAACAATTTGTATCAGAGAATTATACCATCTCATATTAAATTATCAACGCTATAAAAATAAGATTATTTTCATTTTATATTTCAATGTATTTTCTATGTTACAATGCAAAGATATCTACGAGTCACTTATCCAAAAAGAAATGTATGTTATATTAACCATGGAATTAATAAACTACAATACAAGAGAGTAAATTAATTTCAATAATTGAGCATAAAAAACAGACGAGAAAAAAATAATCTCCACTAGTTGAAGGTAAAAAATGTAGAGTTCATTTTTTATACATGTTTTTTAATTTTATGTTGAAAACATATAATATCATAAAGAAGTCATCATATGAAAAGGGAAATAGGAATAATTTGGTCAATTATATTATCCAAATGAATACATTCAGGGGATTAAAGATGAAAATTTCATTGTTGAATCCACAATCATAGTGATAAATAAAACATTCACCAGATATGGGTCAAGGACTTCATGGGATAATGAGATTCCAAAGATCTCACTCCATAATTTTTTAATAAATTCACTAAGTATAAGTCATAGAGGTCACATGTCTATTGATTTACAAGAGGAATCATTACTACCATGAAGGTTATATTAATTAATTATACCAAATAAATAGTCACTTTTGATTTGGGATATTTCTTAAATATATTGAATGAGAATACCCATATTGATGATGAGTGTGAAGGGATATATAAGGAGTTAGGGAAATGTGTTATAATGTATATAAATCACAAAAAATTGTTATCATAAAATATTTAAATGAATGTGGATCCTAAAATTTATTCACTACAATATAGAAAGAGTTTAATAATACATTTCATGAGAGATAATAATCCCATAAATGTTGTAAAAAATAACCCTACATTAAAATAAGTAATTCAAACTGGGTCTGAAAACCAATTGGATTAAGAAGGATGATATTTCCGTTCATGAGAAGAACTAGATATATAAGGAATATGTTTAAAAAAATACATAGTTTTAATTGAATGTGAAGTCACTTTTGAAAGAGAAAAATATCCTTTATATGATGTTTTTATAGGTGGAGGTCAAATTTTCAAGCAAGGAAGTGAAAAAGGTGAATCATCACTCTCTGATGAGGTTATAATTTGAATATTTTAAGTTATAAGGAGGATATTTAATAAAAAATATATCAAACAAATTGAAATAGGGGATTGATATAATTAACTGATAACCCCACTTTAAACATAGGTAAATGGATAATATCGATTACAAAACATAATTTTTTGTTTTATTATAGTTTTTATATATTGTGTGGTCTGGAATTGAATATAAAGATATATGTGGGTGAATTTAAATTGTGAATTATTTGCAAACATATATTTATGGGATGTGAGAAAATGTTTTATAAACTCTTCATTAATATAAATAAAATAATATATTAATATATATAAAAATAGTAAGGGGTGAATGCTATTCATACTACTGTTAATGATAAAATATCATTCTAGTTGGTTTTTTTAATATTGTGGATGATTTAAACATCAGTAAATTTGTGGTTAGAATAACAAGACACTAAAATTACACTGAGTAAAGATAAAAATAAATTAATCTCAAACAATCTTGGATTTGTGAGATGACTTTATGTAAATTTCCATGAAAGTGGTTATAATGAATATTTATTTTTATCAAAATAAATCAAGACTGGGTCAAAATCTAATAAGAAATGAAAACCAAAAAATATGTATAAAAATTACAATTTCATGAATTTTTATAATTCTAAAGGCTGTAGAAAAAAATAATCTACTATGATGACACACCTAAGAAGTCCAAGAAGAATGACATAATAATTAAAAGTATTTTCATTTTCTATGTTAGAATAGGAAGTACCATTTAATTTTTTAAAAACAAAAACTATGTTGATGTTTTTGGATATAATATAATGTGAAAGAGATGAAAAAATTATTGAATCATAAATAAGGATTTTTTTTTGTGGAGGACATTCTTGATAATCCAAGTGGAAGTTACAGTAATTTTGATTGTTCTATTAATTACTATATTATTTGTTTACCAACACAACCATATATATATATGAAATATAGATATTGGGAAAATTAATATATGTTCAATTGTAATGAAGGTAATTTTACATGATAAAATCAAATTTCCTGAGTGTTTTTCATGAAATGATTACCTCACGAATTTATAAGAGTTGTGTGGCAGGTCAAAGAAATGTGATGTTTTTAAAAAATAATATTTATTAATATTAAAATATTAAGCTGAAAATCCATATAAAATAAATTTAACTCCAATATCTTCCTGTGATAGTTCTGATGATACAATAAAAATATTCACACAAACAATAATTTGGGATAATGATGGAATCTATATTGTCTAGGAATGAAATAAGACAAATAAAAAGTGAAATTATAATGAGTTCCCTCAAATCAAACGATGTAAATAATTGAGTATATTGGTTGAAAAAAAATTGTCAACCTTATTTATCAAAGTAATGATAAATATTTATTGATTTTTTTCCATATATTTTTCATTTTTCTTCCTCTGATTGGATTTCAACATGATAAATGATTAAGGGTGGATTTGAACAAATTAAAAAAGTTAGAATAATTATTAGAGACATTACACAAGTCTCTATCTTACAATTTTAACAAAATTCATTCCTCATAATCTTGTATTAGATAGATATATAAAAAATTATTAATTTCTGTTTGAGTGTATTTAATAATGGGGGTTTTGGGCTTACATTCAATTTAAATATGGAATTATTGAAGAGGGATTAAAATATTTCATTAGAAATTTATAATTCAATGTTATCACATCCTTATTTTCAAAATTAAATCTTATGTTAAGGTGGATAAACATAACTTATTAGGGATGAGAAAATGAATAAAATTTGAAACTTTCATTGGATAGTTTTTCAAGAAAAATATTCATATTGTTTTTTATTGTTTTTAATTTATAAATTAAAATGTTTTTTTGAATTAATCATGAAAATATCAGAAAAATATGTTCAACGAATTTTCATCAGACTATAAAGTTATTGGAATATCATGATATTTTTTTCAATTTTTTTATAAATTTATTATTTGATAATGGAGAACGTTGTTTCCTAAATTTGTCGCACATGTTTTCTAATCTAATCATTGCTAATGTATAATTTTTTCTGAATAATGGATGATACATTTATTTTAGTGAATTAATACCACCATTTTATATGTTTTCTTGTATAAATTTCATCCTGGGTGATATATATTACAATTAAGGATATATTGACATTTATTTTCTATGTTTGATTAAAAAAATCTATATTGGGAAATTTGTTAACCCACATTTTTTTAATTTTTTTCTAATCATTGAGAATGTAGTTAATTAATACGATTACAATAATTATTTTTAATGTAATATGTGAAGGAATTTAGAATACCCATTAAAAATGAGTTATATACCTAAATTTTGATTCCTAAATACAATAATTTTATATTATGATAGAATTATGTTGCCTATAGTTTAATAGTTGGTAGATCACCCATTTGTGATTAATGCTATTCTAGTGAAAATAATTGGAAAAATGATGACACCATGAATGATTATCCGGGAAGATGATTTAATATTTTCTACCTTCCCTATTTATAATACATTAATAAGAAGTTTTTTCATTAGAATATTAAAGATCTATGTACATGGAAATTTTTTAAGAAGAGTTTATGTTATTGAAAATTTTAATATTTCATGAATTAATTTTTTTTAAAATTATGATTCATGAATATGTGGATGATTCTATTTTGATAATAATGATTATTTTATACTTATACACCATAATTAATGTGGTTTATTATTATATTTAATGATTTTGTGGAAATATTATACTATAGGTTGAGTTCTATGGTGTATGGTTATTATAGATATTAGATACTCATTAGTAATGTTAGGATATGGATGAGAATAAATCATGGTAGGTGTTTCTTATGAATATTCATCCATGTGATCATTATGAATAATGTTTACTAGTTTTACGGTAATAGACTTGGATAAAGATGGAATAATTTAATCAAAGGAGTTGAAAATATTTCAAATTCATGAATGTGTATTATTTTTTTCATAAATATTTTGAATTATATTGATATATATTAATGATGTTATGATGTTATTCCAATGTGTTATGGGATGTTTTAGATACATTGAGGAGGTTTAATTGTATATAATACACCTTATTAAAAGTTTCAAATTTATCTTATAGATGATAAAATATTAAATTTATTCAAAGGAATAAGCTAGTGATTGTGGGGTCTATATATTTTTGATGTAACTAAAAACAGACTATCCTACCCTGTGATATATAATATAATATTAGGATAAAGAGTTTAGAAAATTCATATGAGCCCACTATGATGATTAACATATTTATACACTACCTTAGATATTTTTATCCAAGATATTTATTGAAAATAAAAGGTATTTGATATGTCTGGTTTTTATGAACATATGTAATATATATTGTTCGAGGGATATATAAAAAAATGACCCTTTCAAAAAATATTTCTCAATATGTAAGGGTAACAAAATCCAATCACGAGTCATCAATTTGAGGAATCAATAAATGTGCTGAAATACGTTTTGATATTTAATATTCTTATAATTTGTGATAATAGAAAACTATAGAAAATCATTATAATATGTAAGCTAGATATTCATATAGATTGGTACTATTCACTGAAAAATAGATATTTCATGAATTAAAACCTTGTACATATGAATAATATAGATCACACTATGATATTTGACAAATCATATTTCATACATATGATTTTTAATTTATGAAAATTTTTATAAGTTGAACATATTCATAAAAAAATTACTTAATTTAATTATAATAATGTGTTTTTTTAACATATGAATCCTCATGATGTTTTCTATTCAATCATAATTAAAAAATTATTTTTTGAGAATTAAAAAATACAACTTTCACACTATGTTGAATATTTACCTACCATAAAGTACATTTTAGAATAATGTTCTCGTTCAAGTTATATCATAGAATTTAATTGCAACCATTCCATATAGAAGAACATCTTGTCGGGGGTCTATTTGGAGATAATGACTTGATAACATTATGGAGAAATGATGAAAACAATATAGTGTGGAAATGATGATATTATATTTAACATGGGATTGTTGTATGAAGATTCAATTTAGATGGTTCAATGTGAGATTGAGTGTGTATCATTATATCCCTGGTTGAAGGTGTGGCGACTATGTGATTAAAATATATAATGAATTTTGTTACAATATAATAAAAGATTCTATAACCCAACCATGTAACAATCGAAAGAATTCAAGATGGGAGGGCATCCTTCACACACCAACTAGATCATTGTGGGTATTCGTGTAGACTCTAATTGTGCTTGTAATAATAAGAAAATTCCATGATATATGTAATTATGGGATGGTGGTTTAAAATGTTTTTTAAGGATGGAAAAATAGGTTCATTTGAATTTTTGAGAAATATGGGATCTCATATTAAATATACAAGAACCAGATTCCAAAATATAATAAATGATATAAATGGAAAAAAAGATATTATGTATATTTAGATCTAGAACTATTACTACCATACATATTATGAGAGTCAAATAAGAGATCAAAATTATAGTTTATTGTATATTTTATTTTTGATATTGTGAATCAATGAGAGATAAAACCGACCCTTCAGTTTCATTGAATATTAATTGTGTCACAGCTAGAGAGATCCAACACTGCTGTAAAGATGGTCTTTATTTAATGAAGAGAAAGTATATGCTAGAGATAGATTATTTAATTTTTAAAAAAAACAACCTGGTTGAAGAATATGACAATGGATCTTAGCCTATGATATCTCTATATGCTATGGTTTAATGAAGAAAATAAGAATCCACATTAACCACTTATTATTATAAAATGAGATCAAATACATCATCTATGGGAGGTACAAGACACTATACTGCTATTGATATTACTTCATGTAGTTAAAATCCACATCGTATATATGAAGAGGGAGGCCTAATAATTTTCATATCCTAATAACTGTAATTTGATTTTTGTATTTTATCTTGATGATCCCACATGTGTGGTTCTAAGGTCAAAACCATACCCAAGATTAATCATGATAATTAATGAAAAATTATATATAAATGATTAAACAAATAACCATACACTTGGTACATATTCATTCCTCTTTAAGGTTTTATTTATTAATGAGTCCTAATGTTCCTTATTATATAGTCTTCTTGTCTATGTTTCATGCATGAATACTAAATTTGAATAGAGCAAACAGACTAGGACATCCATTCATTAAATATATATAGTCATTATACAGGTGGGAAATAAATTTATAAGTAATAAGTAACATACTCTAATTAAAACTACCACCACTCAATGTGGTTCACATTTGATGTGATCCTAACACTGATCCCGCTAATATTTTTCAATCCTTTCATACGCTATACTGCTTCACTCATTGAGATACATGATCACAGTCTCTTAGGGGATCAAAAATATGTCTAAATAGATAGGAAAATATTACTTTTGATATGATAATCCCTAATATGACTAATAATTTTTCGATCAAAATTGTCCTATTTTGGTGTAAATCATATTTTAGGCCATCTTTGTTTGATTTCAATATTTAATGTGAGTAGTGTTGAATTTATCCCAGATATGGACTGAATTTACATATAAAAGTTTGAGGAAGGTGGTATATTTAATGCAAAACTATATATATGTGTATATATGATAATTAAATGCATCTACCTAATGGGAATTAGTATAGATTTTCTATGAAATGTTCATGTCAGTTAAAAATTATATCGCATAACTGTATATATTCATATAGGGTGAGTTGTAGGATATTGTGTTGGTATAAAATATTTAAATACACATAGAGTAAATTTTAAAAATGGGTTATTGTCATATTTTTATTTATAATCCATGTGTAGTCTTTGATCTTGTAGTAAGATTTGGTTGGAAGAGGATATTCCTTAGTGAGCTAGTAGAATGAATTGATAGTGGTTAGTCATTGAGGTATGGATTCATTTTTGTTGAGTAGTGTGAATTGTGAGGGATTATATAGTGGAATATCCTTAAAACAGTGAGACTCCTATAGTAAGGGTAATAGAGTAACAAGAATGAGTCATGTGAATATTGATAAGACATTAAGAATGAATCACCCATGTTATCTGGTTGTGAGAGAGACAAATTACTCTCTTAGAGGGTGACTACTAGAACTTGCTGATAGTAATGTTATTGATTTTTTTCTTTAGATAAATGATCCCCTTATATGTGTGATTGGAATATGGGATAAGTATGAATAGCTAGTAGGAAGTATTGTGTGTCCTGGATTCTGTATTATAGGTGGTTTATTCATGTTTGTTAATTTTTATAGATTATGTGACACCTAGGAGTAGTCCACAGTGAAGAAACCCTCAATCCATGTCCGTGTTTGGATCTTAAGAAGGTATTATATAGGAACATGATGGCCTTTGTGGGGAATCAATGTGGATTTATGGGTACCAGATATGTTGTAGTTAGGGGAGTGGAAATTGATATGCATTTTAATGAATATAATATTGTAGTTCATGGTCGAAGAGGGAGTGCATTGAGTTTATATGATTAGGTATGACCTAAAAGATAGTATTTTTATTTTACTATCTCTAAAGTGTATTGGATTATATTAAGTGTTATGTAGTTTCATTTTTTGAGAATATAGTCAGGGCGAAGTTGATTGGGATGGGTTATATAAATATTTTATGTTCCACACTATAGTTGATTTCCAATAATCAATTTTTCGATATATAAAAGATAATATGAGGGATGTTTTTACCTTAATTTCTAGTTATTATAAACTGAATATGTTGTACAACTATAATGGATGAAATTGGGACCCTTAGACCAAGGGATCAAGGATTGATTTACATCACTAGGGAGATCGTTCTTCTTGAGATCTGGGATTATCATGGGTTTGGTTAGGAGGCCCCTGAGTTCTCTAATAAGAATTTATGGCTTTGATATTCCGTTACTAGGATGTGAAACATCATGATGTTCTGTGGAAGTTGAGACTATTTTGAGAATGATATGGAATGAGACCTTGAAAAATGGTGTAGAAATTACATTGAACATGTATTCATATTTATAGGTTCGGGGATGATCTGAGTGTGATGATATATTGCTTCTATATCTGCATAGGGATAGGTATTTTATGCCTATTATGAATGGGTTTTCTCTATGAATTTATCTAAAATTTTTTTACCCTTCCTTGATGGGTTTCCAATTTAACTGTGACTAGAAATGTCTTGCCTTTCCCTAATGGGTTTCTTTGTGATGCTTCTATGGAATAAATCTAACTAGAATTTTGTCAAGAATGTGGGGGTTATGTATCAAGGTATTCTGATTAACACGCACTAAATTGACATTATTTATTTCAATTTTATCAATTTTTTTCCTAAACATGCAAAAAAGTTATATATTATTGTATATAATGTACATTCTTTAGGTTCCTTATGAAGATTTATGATCAAACCCTACACAAGAACTTTGTCTCATGTGCAAACCCTTATGTTGGATGTTCATGTACTAAGTTGTATGGATGATATGGATAGAGCATCTCGATAGGGTGTTCAGATATTGGTATGATGTAGGACATGTGTTTTTTAGTTATGTATCTCCTTATATTTTATTTATTATTAATTATGTACATGGATATCCCAATGAGTTACCTAAGAAGTTTATATGTACGCTGAACAAGGGTACATTTTTTATTATAGTATGATGAAATTTTTCATTATTGGTTGTTAAATTGTAACTATAAATTATTTTATCTTCTATGATGTTTTATTTGAGGTTTTGATATATATTATTTTGACAAAGATTATTTAGTATTCCTGAAATGGTTATATACTCTTGTGATTATTTGAAAAACTATAGTTCATTGGGAGACTTACCTAATTTCTTGTGGAGTCTCTACCGCAACCATAATTAATGCTCACAAGATAAGCGGAATTTAAAAACAATATCATATCATTGATTCAAGGAATTTAGTATATTTTATATGGTATTTAGAGATAATATGAATTGAAAATAGGGTACATATCTTATGCCCAAACGTAGCATAAATAATTATGTGGAAGTCTATTTTACTAAGGATATGATTATTATTTATTCAATTTTAATATTATAATTTACATATTCATTCAATCATTATTCATTTTTTAGTTTTTTTATTATTTTTTTACTCTTGGCCCAAGGTGGAAATGGTTCATTTATCATGCAACATTTTAATGCCAGTAGGTAACTTGGGAATGAGCATTCCTTCTCATAGATCTGAAATGTATTCCAAAAGGGTTAAAATAGGTATTGAAAAAAAAAATATTTTACTGAGATATTTTTTAATGCGGTTTTAATTAGTTAAGCATTAAAAAACTTATTTAGTATTTTACTAAATAACATTTAACTTACGCATTAACTAATTTAATATACTTTGGAATTGAAATGTGTTTATACTATCATCTGAATGAAATTTGGATCATGGATTATTATATTACAATGGTAAGTAGGTTTGGGTTCGGATTCCTTCTAATAGGTATAAGAGAGGAATGTTCTTGTAAATTTTGTTCCTATATTGGAGGATTTAATTTGATGGAGAAAATTGATAGGGTATAGATAGTTAAAGATGTCAGTTTGGATGTAAAATAAGAACCTTGAGTATGAATCAATGTTATGGTGTGGGTTAAATGATTTTGTGATAGTTTTATGTGACATGACTAAGTGCTAAGTGAGCTAGTTATTTCTATGTTATATATAGGCAAGTGTGCAGTTGGGGAATTGGGTATTAGGTGTGTTGGATAGTGTGACCATAGTTGATAGGAGCATGGGTTGACACTTTAGAAGTTGGATTGATAATTTTTAATTATAGAGATATGGGTGGGATAGTTTTGGTGTTTAATTGGGTATTTTGATAATGAAAACACTATTATTGACTTTTGGGGAGTATTTTTAAATCATGAAATGTGTATAGATAGGTGATTGGATTGTGGTTTCTAATTAGTGGTAATAGTGGATCATTAGAATGGGTTGAGGTAATTTTTTTGGAAAATAAATAATAATACTTATTTGACAGTGTGGATTAGGGATTGAATAATATAACATTTCAAATATTAATATTTCATAATTACAAAGGGTTTTGATTGTTATATTTGATCAAAATTATGAATATGAATGGTTTATTTGAAAATAATCATCATGTAAATATCACTGAATTGGAAATAGATGTTTTATCGGAATTCACTATATTAATTTCAACTGATGATATAAAATTCCTCTAAGGGTTATTTCCTTTGTGGAGTTACCCTCTAAGATGGCATGTTGTAAATTTTCAGAGTCCCCTATAATAGGATAGTGATGTCTGTTCGGTGAATATTACATAGTTTAGTGGGGTAGATATATGGTAAAGTTGGTATTTATGTGGATTGATTGGTAATAGAAGGAGTTACATCTATAGGATGTGGATCACCATGGTTATAATTGAAGAAAATGTTATCTTAGTTGATATTATTTGTGACATAGATAGATATTTCCATGTTCATTGAGGAAGAGATGTAGTATTTCACTGGGTGTTATTTGTAAATAAGGGATATTAGTGGGTGGCCATATCTATTAGTTTGGATTGGTCCTAGGGATAAATAGTCATGTTTTTGGGTATTCTAGTGTTTGGAATATTATCAGTGACAACCTAAGGTCTTCCATGTAACAAGCTATGTTGTTAGGGAATATTTATCCGAAAATAAATATCATGTAAAAAATTCTATTTCACATGAAACAACAAACTAAAAAGAGTTTTGAAATATTTCATAATAACATTATAACTATTGTAATACCTATATTATTAGAAATATAGTATTCAATTAGTCATGGATTGAATGTAGGATTAAGAACACCTAATGATTAAATAAATCATTTTTCAACAAATGTGATTATTCTCTACATATTTTATTTTTATTTAAAAACTATATTTTTAGATAATATAATTTTAAATTTATAAATGATATTCTTATTAGAATTTAAAATTCCATATTTTTGATATTATCAAATTTTAGGACATCTCTAAAAAATACTTTTTAGGTGAATAGTGAAAATATTAGTTTTTAGAAAAACAATATCATCAATGAAATTATTATAATTAAATAAAAAGATTTAAATTTATGTAAAATTTTATATAATAAAATTGGTATTTATAGTTTAAATATTTTCATTATTAATATTATTTTGGACTAAAACCCGTTTGTTTTATTTTTAGAACATAGGTAAATTTATCATTCCAAATTTAAAAAAATCAATACATCATTTTAATTAAAAATTATTATTATAAAATATGATTTTGGATTTATATGATATCCAAAAATGATTTTCAGTTTTATAAGAAACCAATTTAGGTAATTTAAATAAACTAAATTGATACTTGTATCCGATATATAAATTTTAAAATTGAAAAGATTCGTTTTCTAAAATAAATATCTCTATACATATTCTAGATTATTTATTAAATAATCTCCTTAACATGTAATGATTTTATTTCACAAAATGGTAAATATCATTAAAAAATTATTCAATAAGACTAATTTTAATGTTTTTTATTAAAATTGTTTTCCACGATAAAATGTATCAGTTTCTCTGGTGAATGTAAAAAAAGAAAAACGTGTTTTAATTAGGTTAATAGACTTAAAACAATTAAATAATTATTCCCCTCTATTAATGGATTACAGGTGGTATTTCCAAAAATCCTCCCCTAATTAATGTAGTATTTTTTACCATTTTACCCTTGAGTTGTTACAAAATATTATTAAAATATGAGTACTTCCAAAATCACTATTCTCAACAAATATAAATGGGGTATCTTCCTCCAATTTATAATAGATTCTCCAATATAATTTCATCAAAAAACTAAAAAAAATCTCCTTCAGGAATCTTCTTTAAATATCATATTCCTCTAGTCTTAATTATTAATCATAAGACCTCTATTTTCTAGACTATTTCTAAGTGAAATCGTAAGATCTCAACCAATGTATTTCATACTCATTAGAATTTATTCTAAAAATTATTCTTAGAGAAATTTCATAATAACCCTAATAAATGGAATCACTATTACTAATTTAATATAATGTCATTATATTAACAAATTAACCATCATTCAATCCTTTTAATCCATTATGAAAAACAAAACAACATTTATTGATCATACATGCAAACGACCACCACCACAATGTCATGTGCTTATTTATTTATCACTTCCTCTCATGGTTGGTTAAAAAGAAATATTTGGGGAGTTAATTTGTTTAATAATTGAAAATTATAATTAAGAACTGATAATTTAACATAAACATTCATTCCATCTCATATGTTAACAAATGAAATTGTTGGTTATTTGTATGTATGGATAACCACCTAGAAAAATGAAGAATTCAATTTATCATCACCACCCAATATGAATAGTAATAATATTTATTTTAATCAATGTAAATTAAATCGATTTAATTTTTTATCCAATGTGAAATTTATACTATCATTGTCTAAAAAAATATCATTACCCATAAAATCATTATAACATTCTCTCACTTAGGTTCATTTTTTCCACCTTCATGAATGGATTTATAATATTTAAATAATGGATGAGTAAGGAATTTTATATAATAGAAATACATCTTAATAATAATTTATTTAATAATTTTTAATTATTATTAAAATTTGTTGTTTTATTTAAAATAATTTTTAATATATCACCCTTTAATCATTAGACACGCATAAACTAGTACATCACACATTCCTTTTACAAAAGCATATCCATGAATTTAAAATAATGAAATTGGAAATGGAGAATATTTAAAAAATTATTATTCTATATAGAATAATATTGGAATGATGAACATTTGGTTCATAATGGAGAACAACACCACTATTAGAAAACTATTTAAAAAATATCCAAATTACAAACACCCTATATTGAAAATAGATAATTACTAAAAAATATAAATGACGAGAAAAATTATAAAGGATGTTTATAGAGGGTTATTAAAATTAATGATTTTATAAAATAGGTGATTAATATAGTTGATTCTGACACTTTCGCCGTGGTGCGTGCACATCCCTCACATAGGGGACATGCTTTTTATAACCCGCATTCCTGCTTTCCAAAGGCGGGAAGCATCCACTCCTTATTTACGGAGGTCTTCTACTTGATCAAAACGGGATGATGGGATGTCAGTTCTTCCTTCCATGGATTCCTCCTCGGATATCGTCACCTAGTTCGGGTCTCCCTCATAGATTTAAAACATAATTCGTGAAGCTCTTCCCGGTCCTATCTCTACATGGACACCAGTTAATTACACCGCTCTTGTCAGGAACTTCCAAGGGGTCCAGTTAGGGTAGAAACCTCCAGTTAGGAGACTTGTCACGTTGGGGATCACTGGTGTGTCTTGATGATGGGAAATTGTCATGTCTGTCCTCTGTCCCTTATTATAGGGCTTTTCGAGGGCGCGGAAGCCTGAGGCATCCCACATAATATGAGGGGAATTGTATGCCATATGAATGTATCTGAGGATTTCCTTAGCTTCCTATGTTTAACATAGGGTATTCCTCATGTTTAATGCTTAGCAGAGACGAATCAGACTGATCAGAAGACTAGCTAGAGTGGATCCGATTGAAGAACCCGCTGGAGGGAACACAGATGTTGGGGCCATCATGCGGGTGGCTTCCCGAATTATTTGTAGGGGAATGGAGAATGAAATGTCATGATCCTACAGAGATGTGGCAGCCCATGTATGAATCAGGATGGATGGTGGATTTGGGCTTGGTTCTTGAAGAGACTTCATACGTATCCCCGTGGAAGGGAATCAAAGTCCGCGTAGTTCGATGAAGTGATGGGACACCTGAAGAGGTAACTCGTGAGAATGAACATGTGGATGGGACTCAGAGGACATAGAACCTATGGGTTAGGGAATGAGCTTCTCGGGACATGTGGGATTGACATAGAGATCAAGATGAGACATGAGTGATGGGCTTGAGCTTCGTGGAAGATTCATATATATCCCTGTGGCGGGGAATGAAAGTCTTCGTAGTTCCGGACGGAATGTAGTTTAACATCATGCAGGTCGAGGGAATTTGGGGCTTACTCTATGGGATGGCCCAATGTGGTGGGGTCTGTGAACCGACGTGAAGAGGGAGTTGGGTCCAAACGGATTGGGGATTATGCTCGGAGATGGCCCAAGGTGGTGGGGCTTGAACCTCGAAGAGGCTTCCTACGTACCATGCCTTAGCACGAATCAATGTCCCCGTAGTTTGGGATGGATTGGAGCTTAGACTCTGAGGCGGCCCAAGGTTTTGTGGCTTGAACATTTTGTTGGATTCATACGCACCATGACTTAGCAGAAATCAATGTCTTGTAGTTCGGGATGGATTGGGGCTTACACTCTTAGGCAGCCCATGGTGGTGGGGCTTGAACCTCATTGATCCTTCCTACATACCATGCCTTAGCACGGATCAATGTCCCTGTAGTTCGGGATGGATTGGGGCTTACACTCTGAAGCGGCCCAAGGTGGTGGTGCTTGAACCACTTGGAGGCTTCCTACGTACCGTGCCTTAGCACAGATCAATGTCCATGTAGTTTGAGAGGGATTGGGGCTTAAACTCTGAGGCAGCCCAAGGTGGTGGGGCTTGAACCTCGTGGAGGCTTCCTACGTACTATTCCTTAGCACTGATCAAAGTCCCTGTAGTTTGGGATGGATTGGAGCTTTCACTATGAGGTGGCCCAATGTGTGTCCTGGTCGGTTCCCACTCTATGACCATGGGAGTCTTGCTCGGTGTGAGAAACAAGAGCTAGCAGAGACCTGATGATCACCTCGTGAAGGGGTGTCCGTGGGAAATGATTAGGGGCTTATGCGTTGAGTGGCCCATGGTGCCGGGACATACTCCGGTATGGAGGCCCGAGGGCGAAAAAGCCAAGTGGGAGAGGGCTTTGGCACCAAGGAAGAGAGGAGGGGCCCCATTCCCTATCACGACCTCTGCTGGCCTTGGCACCAAGGAAGTGAGGAGGAGTAGGGGTGCTACCTTCTGGAAGGAAGGCTTGCGGCTTACACCAGGGTGGCTGCCCTTCCCCATGGACAAATGCCACTCCAACAAGGAGGATATCATCCCCTATGAGGGGAGATTCCATCCTCATGGAGACTAGTGGGAGTAGATAATGTCCGAGGTAGGGGGACCCTGCGTGCGAGGCATGGGGTCAGGTCATAGTTTAACCTCATGTGTTGAGGACAAGGCATTTGGAAGTTTAACGTCCTGCAGCTTGGATGAGGCGGTTTGGATCCACACTCCTAGGACTAATATAACTGGTATCCTCTACTCCATGATGGAGGGAAGGAATCAGAAAGGTCGTACTGAGGGGTTGTCACAGTGCGAACCATCGAGGGGTCCACGTTAGCCTGTCTATGCGAAGAAGCAATAGTCATTAGCGTGCCTATGAGAAGAAGCATAAGGCGAAGCAACACAATGGGAAGGATTGTCAAAGGCACTTAGAAGTTACATCGTTCGAGCCTAGATGGTCGCACTGGAACACCATGCCTGATGCGGATGCCCGGAGTGCATGAGACACCTGTGATTGGCACCCATGAGGAGGGCATCAGGCGTTCGCACAAGAGGGTGCTCAGGGAGCACCGAAGTGAAGGGCCCCAAGGGATTGCGTGCAGCCCATGGGGCATTCATGATGTAAAGGAGTCCAGCGCATAAAGTCCTGGGATGGCGCAAAATCTCTGTTCTTGTGTGAAATAGGGGGGACGAGGTTTTTGCGTGTGGCTTAAAGGGATTGCGCGCAAAGGGGGGAATTGCACACAAAGGAAGGGGTGTGCGCGCTAAGAAGGATTGAGCGCAGCATGGATAGCTTGAGCACCATGGAAAGGGTTGAGCATAAGGGGAATAACTCAAAGGGGTTAGAGTTTAGTCTAAGCCACGACGATCTCGCATGAAGGTGGAACCCAGGGTGACATGGCACGAAATAGAACCATACTTCAAGGCCATATTGCGTGTGCACGGAATACCAATTCTTCGAACGAGTGGCCATTCGAATTCTTCAACCATGAAAAGGAAGGGGGTCACCTTCTATTTATAGTCATTCAGCAGCGCATAAATCAGGGCTGCGTAGAATAATTTCTACAACGGAGGCGGCTGGGCGAAAATCCAACAACGTGGGGTGCCGGCATGAAGGAATTTCACACCAACGCCGGGACTCTTCACAAAGCCTGGTACTTTATACACAGGACAACTTTTTCACGCACTTCACCCTATTTTCCATGACACACCTCTGGGCCCTCCGGACTGGGCCATCGAGTCTGAAGATGAATTTTGTTTTTCTCTTTTGAACATTATCAATCACTTATACACTTTTCGGCATCTACAAATTCCCCCCTCGGAATGGGATCTGCGATAGGTCGCAACTATCAGATTCTAAGGGTAACGCCGAAACACAGGGCTTCGTGGGCCCCCTGTACGAAAAACATTTGAGTGGAACTCAAAACTTGTCCCCGCACAGAATCTTATTTTCTCGCGGGCGTGGAACCCAGGAGGTGCCTATAAATGCTACCGCGGGTCCCAGGCATCGTACGTCATTTCTCATGCAATAAGAATCAATCTCTCGTGGGCACAATTGCTTCTTCTCCAGCACGAAAAAATCACCTTATCCACCTGTAATTCCACCGAGATTTAGCGGCTTTTTACGCGCAAATTGGGGAATTTTCGCACAACGGCCTGAAATTTCGCACCAACCGCTGATTTTATGCACCGGATTCTCATATTCTGCGCCCCCTTCCAGGTTTCGTGCCAACTGATAAAATACCTTTTCAGAAGAAAATGGCCACAAACCTGGTTGATGAAGGGGAAGATGATGGATGCAAGGCTGAAATAGCTGTGAACCAAGAGGTTTAGGGTGCCAAGAGGGGTGTCTCCAATAACCACACTCTCTTCAACATGCTAAACCCTACCCAGAAAGAGTATGCCATGTCTGAAAATATGCCGCTATAAGACTTCAGAATTCTAGAGGAGGTCCCTCTGCCGGGTTTCGAGGACGATACCCTGCGGTCATGGTTGACCCATGTAGATGTCCTTTCTTGACACAAAATCACCAATAACAGCCACTCTTCTAGAGAAACCAAGCATATGGACGTCTATGGCCTCAACCCTAGGACCAGGAAAATTTTACGGGGTGACCCAGTTATGGAGAGCTCGCTAGCCCTCTACACAAGCACTTTCTTTCAGAGCATCACTGACGAGACCAAGGGTTGGATGCAGGACTGGGATCTGCGGTCTAGAGGAAACTTTACTAGTGAGTGGGCCTGGGCTTACTGGGTTCGCTACACATGCGACCAATTTATGGATCAGCTGTGGAACACTTGTCTGTTCGAGGTGGTGTGGACATCGTAGTACCACTTCTACCGGTAGCCTGAGCTTGGACCAGAGTTGTTCACCTTGTGGTCCCCTGACACCAACACATTCCACATTCATCATGGGGAAGTCGACATCGGTCTCTGGGATATCTACTACATTGGAGACATCCCTTTGGAGGGCCATTAATACGATGAGTTCCTCCTGCCGATGAACATATGGGGTGACAGGTGTCTAACCCCCATACTGACGTGGCACCTGCTGGAGTTGGCCATGGAGATGTTGATGGTCAAGCACTTCATGAAGGACATGGCCTACAAGGCCCGGTTCATCCTGTTCCTAGAGAAGGATATGAATGTCAAGATGCCAGGGCGGGGAAAACGGTGTCCAACTACGGCTCAGAGGAGCATGAGAGGATCCTATTGGAGGATCCTAGATGCGGGGAAATATCAATCATGGTTCTATAGAATCAATGAGGCCCAATAGCCAAATGTCTGTTATGCCAGATTCCTCCCCACATTTCTGAGCAGGTGGTTCTTGTCAGTGTTGGATGCAAGGATGGGCGTCCGTCCAGCGACTCTGGTGATGGCGGGCATCATGGATGCCAACAAGAGGTTTAAGATGGGGATCACCATGATGGATCGGTTATACGCCATCTTGGGATGCATATCAAGAGGCGGATCTCCTGGGAGAGTATTTGGACCCTTCCAGATCTTCCACAGTTGGGTTGCGGCTCACTGTGGCGGATAAACCTTCCCAAATGCCATCCGTCCCCCGGGAAATAGCCTGTGACCCTATCTGCTGAATATTTCTAGGGTCATGCCAATGACTCTTAAGGAAGAGGGAGTACAAATCAGTATTGGTAACCACTCCATCATTGACTTCGTCCCATTCCCCGCCCCAATTGGACACCTGATAGATGATGGGTAAGGCTCACTAGAGTAGAAGGTGTACTTCCAGAGCATCAGAGGAGGGGTGCTCGTGGCCCGGATTGATAGGAATATTCTCTGCGAGCCATATGTGTCGTCTAGGTTCGCTAGGCAGATCGGATTCCTCCAGCGAATGCTGAAGCGATTATACACATATTTCCGAGAAGAGAGGCATCCCTGGGTTCTTCTTCAGCAGTGGCTGATGTTCACAACCCATGGCTCTAGCGACATCATCACTTTTCCCCCCATCAGAGTCAATGCTGGCCTCTCGACCAAGTCTGCAGAACATTGTTCCAAAGTATACCCTGAGGGTCTTCTGCTGATGCGAGTCCGGCAGCTCAAAGTTGACAATGCGGAACCTCGGCGGCGAGAGAGCATGCAGGGTGCCACAAGAGGAGCAGGACCAAAAGCGCCTCAGAAAATGGGTCCTGCAAAGGCTGGGACCTCAGTAGTGGGGTCGTCACATGGCGTGGTCGTGTCCTTGTTTCCTGGTAAAGGAGGGCCCCACTGAGCTTCCAGAGAACTTAGTGGGAAGAAAATAAGATACTTGCTTAAAGCTTCCTAGGATGTAGTCTTCCCTACGCTGTGGTCGTCTTGGATAACCCTGCGCCAGTCAATGAGTATTGAATCCCTCTAGTAGAAGATATTGCGAGACGGGATCTTGCTGTCGGATGTCAGGCTTGTCCGGGTCGCCGATAGAGTTAGATTCTATCAACTTAATTCATACCTAATGTACATGGACACATACGCAAGTCAATGGGGTTGGCATGTGGAGCCACCTCTCTTAGTGAAAGTGCTGCTCGGACAGAAGCATGATCCGGAAAGGATGCCGTGTAGGGGAAGATGACAGCGACGAGGAGTCGGAGGGCGATAAAAAAATAGAGTGGGAAGAAGAATAAGGGGAAGGTAATGTAAAAGGAGAATGGGAGAACAGAGGTGAAGGGTCGCAAGGGGAATCCCTCCTAGGGAGTCTTTGGGAGAGCGGTGAGATCGTCAACTCCGATATGGATGTGACCGAGCTGCTCAAGGTAGGATTCGACCGTTATCTTTCTTCTCATGTATTCTCTTTCCTTTGGAACCTTAAACCTCCTTTCTAATCTTACTAAGGATCACATCAGCACTGTACATGAATCTGCGGCTGCCCTATTGGTTTTCTTCTCCAAGTATCGGCCTACTAATCCCAATGAAATTCACAATTCAGATTCGGAAGCAGCCGATGAGAGTCGGATTATGCGATTCAAGCAATGGAAGTGCAACTGGCGTTTCCTCAATCAGCCCTAGGTAGAACGGATGAAGCGGATGGGGTCACTCCAAAAATGGCTGCACTTATTGTGTGCTAGAGGGGTAGATGCTGAACGTCCTCACCTGACGGTCCGTGAGTACATGGCCGAGAAGATGTGTGAGAGAAACCAGCGCTCCGACGTCATCCGGTTCCAGGAGGAGTCGGGGAGTACCCCAAGCATTTCTAATGGCGGAGCAGGAAGTCTAGTGGCTTGATGAATAGGAGAAGGATCAATAGTTATTCATCGCAAACTGCTCTATGCTCATGGAGCAGTCGAGGGCCCAGTTGGTGGATGCTCAAGATCAACACGTAGAAGCGAGTCATCAGATAACCAAGCTCCAAGCTGAACAGGCACGGGTACAGGCTATGGCCATCAAAGGTTTGTAATGATATTTCGATCATAGTAGATCATCATACAATGTGAACACATTTTATTATCATGAATGAATATTTTTTTATAAAACAAATATATTATGATATACTATAGGGATTAGTAAAGATTCATAGGGGGATACTTTCCAATATATTTTTTAGAGACACCGGTTTACATTGAGGTTATGAATACATCATCAGATAGCATTGGATACAGATAAAAAATTTAATACTACTTATCACCCTCATACATATGGCTCACCCAAGTTCACTATTCAAACTATAGAGGATATGATGATATATTCTTCAAGTGAATTTCATGGATTTCATGATCAACACCTCCCCCATGGTAGAGTACTTATATAAAAACATTTTCCATTATTGAATTTACATAGAAACATATGTATACCATTATGGGAATAGATGTAACAATAAAATATTTGGGAATAATTTTATTAGAGGAATATGATAGTTCCTAAAATTTTCAAAAAACAGTGTAGAAGGTTCAAGCCATTCAGCATAATGTGGTAATGGCTCATAGTTAATAGAATAATTATGTAGATAATCATAAATGAAGTATATATTTTTCATGTTGGTGATGAGGTGTTTCTATGAATACCTGTAAGGTAGTATTCCATGAGATTTGCGGATTAAGGTAACATAATACCAAGATATATAGGTCCCTTTGAGATATAAGATCCTGTTGGGGTCACAGCCATTAACATTAAACCCCCCTCAACCCCTCTCTCATGGGGATGGTTTGTTCAACAAATAACTTTTGAGGAATTATATAATAAATCTGTCACATGTACTGATCTTGAAATCCGTATAATAGAGCCTGAAATTTTGTGAAGAACCTGTGGAGATGTTGGATCAAATTAACAATTTTCTAAGTTATAAAACCACAAATATGGTAATCATTATACTGAAGAATCATCTGTTTGGAGATGATACAATAGATCCTATGGATGTAATGAGAATTAATTTACATCACATTCTATCATATTTGTATTAAAATTTTGAAAAAGAAATTATTTTACTATGGAGTAATTTAAGGTCCCCGGATTTTAGTAAATACCATTCCCAAAATAAATACTAGGTCTAAAGGATTGGTTCAAAAAATTTAAACTAAATTTATAAGATACTTTTTATATAATAAAATTATAATTAAAATAAAACATATAATATATTACAATTCAGTAATAAATTTAAAATTCATTACAAATAAAATTATGAAAAAAAATCATAAATAGTTAATTTTTCAATAATATTTGTTATTCATTATATTTTTTATTTTTTATTGAAAAACGAAATTTGAACGTTATTAATTTTTTATATATAAAAATTATCAAAAAGTTTGATTATATAATATCAAAATAATGTTATGATGTATTTGTAGGAAATTTATAAAATAAATAATTTTTAGGTGGATAGTAAAAATTAGTGTTTTCATAAAAGCTATAACGTTCACTATTCTATTCTTATGTATTAAAATTATATACATTTCTAAAAAAAATAACTATTAAATTATTTATTGATGTTGTAAAATTCACCATTAAAAATATTATTCTATTATCATAAAACTAGTGATTAAATTTTTAACTTCGGTTCCATTGTATTAAAAATTTAAAATACATTCCAATTTCTTTATTTAATTAATAAAATTAATGATAAAATTAATTTTTGGGTTACAATTAAGTATAAAAAAATTTATTTTTTTATAATGAAAAAATTTATTTCATGTATGTTGATAAAATTTTTAATATGTAACTTACCTATTAATTTTATGAAAAAAAACAAACTTTATAGAAATTGTTCTAATAAATCATTTGTGTTCATTATGAAATAAATATTTATAAACCATAGGTATTTTATATGATAAAATTATTTTAATATTAAAATTTATCATTTTATAATTAATAAATATGTATTGGTCCTTAAAATTAATTACCCAGATTAATGAATGTAGATATCACTGTAAGACTAAAATGGGAAAATAGTTTTAATAGGTTTAAAAGACCTGAATCCTTTAAAAATGTGACTCCATGTGTATTGATGGGATATAAATATCCAAAAACTCTTCTCCTCCATTATTATACACTTTTTATGCCTTTTACTCTTTTATAGTGTTATAACATTATTGAAATGAAATGAGTACTTCCAAAATTACACTTCTCATCACTTATAAAAGCGGGTTGCTTTCACCACATCATGATGCCCCAATATCATATATATATATCCTAAAACACTATAATTTTTATTTTCATATAATCATATTTCTATTTCATATTTCTATCTTCTAATTTATTTATGTTTAGTCCTCCATTTTAAATGATAATTCAAGGAGGAATATTACATTCTCAACTTGTTTTTTTCTTACTCCTTGACTTTCTTCTTAATATTTTTCTTCAAAACCTATTATAGGAACCCAAATATAATAAAACCTGTATTAATAATAAAATAAAATGTTATTATATTAAATAATCAACAATTATTTAATCCTTTACAACCACTATTAAAACCAAAACAACATATACCATGTGTACGCACGGACGACCACCATCAAAATGAAATGTGGTTTGTTTCTCATCATTTCCACTCACGTTTGGAAATAATAGTGGAAATTAGTATATAATTTTTTATATTATTTGTAATTATAATTTTTAAATTATAATTTAACATAAACCTTCATTCCATCATAATCTCCGACAAAATGAATCATTAATCATGTATACGTCTAGACTAACACCTCCATGAACTACAAATTTCATATATCATCACCAGCTTATGTGGATGGTTAAAAAAGTGATTTATATGAATTTAAATGTTGTTTATAACATTTTTAATGTTTTGTAAATGTTATATTAAATTTATTGAAAACAATTTCCTAGTAAAATCCTTATGACTCTCTCTTTTTTATGTGGTTTTTTACTACCAACATGAATGATGTTATAATTTTTACATGATGAAAAATTAAGGAATGTTATGCAATTTTAAAATAAATTATTTATACTTAATTTATGGTCTTTTGAATATTATTTAATTTAGTTTTTAATATTAAATTAATTTATCCTATTGATCATTATACAATACAGAACTAGTACATCATATCATCATTTTTGACAAATCATATCCATGTCTTTCAACTAATGAAATCAACATTATGTAATCACTACAATTTTTTATTACTCTACCTTGATTAATTTTTGAATTATGAACTTCTAGAGATGAATAATTAAAAAAACTGCAATTAAAAAAAATTCAAAATGATCAACCTTTCACACACCCTTTATTTAAAATAATAAAATAACTAAATATTATACAAGTAGTGGGTAATTGTAAATGAATTTACTAAAAGGATATAGAAATGAATAACGATATAAATTTGATTATTAATATAGTTATGAATATAATACATGAGGTTAAGGAATGGTAAAATAAGATTCATGTCATAACTAGACCCACCGAGGAACACATAGAAGTTGGTAAACTGAGTGAAACACCCCAATCCTATCTCTAATAGACTAGGGGACGGGGACAAGCACTATGTATGAAATTCTATAATGGGATTTAATAGAATATGTACATGTATAAATGCACACAACTAGATATATGAAAAATTAAATATATATAATGAAATACTGAACAACTAATGTTTAACCCATATATGAAATGACCTCTTTGAAAGCATCAAAGTACCACATCATAGTATAGAAATATAGAGGGTAAAAATACCCACCAATCATAAAAATATATCCCAACCTAAAGAAACTATAAAATAGATAATTAAGATATCATGGATCACTAAATCTGTTATCTACCTTAGAACATGGTTTTCTAAACTAGGTATATCTATGCTCCTCTAAAACCAGGTCCACAGATATCACTATCGATTAGTCTATCATCTAAAAAAGAAACAACATGAGGGTGAAATTTAAATAATGGGGTGAGTATATAAATAGAAATTATGATTCTATCACATTCTTGAAGAGGTAAATATATTGATAAAAATTCATCTCAGACCATTAGTAAGTTGCAAGTGAAATTCAATATATATGCTCAAAAGAAACCCAAATAAGAAAGAATAGGGATTTATATAGCCATAAAAAATTGGATGATTCATCCTTATCTCCAATGTTCCTTCTCCAATTCCAAACTAGATATTTAACAATGCATGAATATCTAAAGATGGGCCATCTCTTTTATATATTTATCCATACCGAAAGGATTACTAACATTATAGGAGTTCCTAATCGCTGTTGTTGATCGATGATGAAAGAGTAGTCTATCCATATATAGAGATCCCACACCCATATTTAAAATGAGGGGTCACCACATCTACCCATTTAAATAGTATTTTGGACACATTTCTAGGTGTGTAAGGTGTTTACTGACCCAAGCATCTCTCTTGTGATTATACTCAATCACTTCCATCGACTAAGCATCACTAAGGAAACATCACACTTTTAAGACGTTATTCCATATATCTAATTAATTAATGAATAACATAATTACATTTTATTTTGAAAAACTATTTATATACGCTACTCATGGGCCCAAATATTTGTCGCAAATAAGGAGATAATGAAGGTTGAAGTTCTAGACAAAGGTGCACAATTTATACCTAGGGACACATGATTTGTAAACTATAATGAACACCAGGGAATATCATTGACTACACATGGATTGGATTTCAATGTGGTACAACATGTATTGTATGTGGGGTATAGAACACGTCTTTCCCACCTAGGTGTATTCTATTGTCTTCTAGCTCATGCCCGTGTAAACTAAAAATACCAACAAATCATGTTGATGCCTAGGTATATGGTCATGCCCTGAAACTCTCACTATTATCATCGACCATTCCATGGCTATTCCCATGTATTCTTTGGTTAGATGTTAATCCACCAATTCTAGGAGTCTTGCAGGGTATGAGTTACCTATAACTTTTGATATTTATGTCTACCGGAAACTATTTCGTTTATATCTTTGTGAATACACATAATGTTTTCATTGACTAAACACTGTGTCTTTCATGGTATTATAACCAGGAGATACAATCATGCACCTCGCCCATGAATCCATCACCATCGTTTTCCACATAAATCACACCATGAAATTCTGATCTATGGAATACAATGCCAAATTGAACATTAGATGTGAAATTTTTTCCACTCAAACCGTGTGTTTTTCGCAAAATCACAACTCACCATCAAGTTGTATTATCCATGGATGGAACATAATGGGATGACCTTCAATCTGTTCAAAAAACACCCACATCCATCAGAGATCAAAAATGTATTTGAAAAACATTAATTCATATTATTTTTTCACATATATACCATGAATATGGGGGTTCGATCGAATATGAATCTTGCCATAAAATTTTGAATTATGGCCCCATGGACCAACGCTAATGAACATAAAGAATAGTGGGGTAAAATATTAGGAATGAAGATAAAATAAAATCCATGTATATGATGATTCCATTAATTTATTATATTCCTTATAAACTAGTTTCATTTAATGGGTGAAATGAATAATTATAATACTCATCCTCATGAGAAGATGTCTAATTATAGAAAATAACAACTAAAAATAATACCTGATTATATAAATAATCATTGGTTGAAAACTATGAATTAATGAGTCCTATATCGATTTAGGATAGATCACTGGTGATAAATTCATTCTATAGTTATGATGAAATAGACCCCACTATAATCATCATCATCATTATGATTCCCCTCAATCATGTTCATTGATCAATGTTCCCTACATTCCAACAAAAACATATAATACTTCCTCCTCCTCTCTGTTGTTCCAAGGGTGAAAAACACACCCTATAGAAGTTCCATAAAAATATATTTATAGATATGAATTTCTTTTAAGGTCAATAAATGAAATTAAATAAATAAATTATTCAATTACATAATGAAACACTAATGGTTTCCTTCTTTTGAATGCTTAATTATAACCAACATTATATTTCACAAATGTTAAAACCCACATTCTGAAAAAATACATGGTCTCAATTTTCACATCTAATCTCCCAATCAACAAGATAGATAATTAGTCAAAATTTCCATGTGAAAATGTTTCCATGCATAATAATATGTTTAATATATTAATTTTTGGGGTCTTATTCCACCCACGCAAAGATCCTACCCCAAGGAAAAATCTAGAGACATATATTAAAAAATTCATAGGAATAGTCCAACAAATATAGAGAAATCACATTCTTCCCTAAAAGAATGATTTTAACCACAAAAAATTATACACAAAAATGTTGGGTTTCATTGTCTGTATCTCACAATTTTTCTCCCATGATATATCATGCATTCACTCATAATGTCAAATCACACTAACCAAGGGGTCAGTTTTTCCATGAAGAGTCTTATCCAATTGATCCTAAATCATCATCAGCTACTATGGAAAGGTATATTTATCGAGGTTTTATGGATTTCCCTATTTAGTAATGGGAATAATGTGATTCAAATATCTTCCTATAAGCAAAACATGGAATAAATCATGTACAATTTATAACTAAAGGGGAATTCCAAAATTGTAATCAACCTCTCAAACTCTCTAAAAGATCTAAAATGGACTGATGAACATTGAGTATTGCATAATCCCCCATCAAATTCTCCATTGTAGTAATCATGGACAGAATATAAGGAAAATATTGTCTTAATTATTGAACTCTAAAGGCCTATGATGTATATCATCATAATATTTATATCTACTCTAGGGTACCCTCATATTATAAAGGATCACAAGAACCTTATATGTCTTCAGATGACCCATATGTGCCCCAACAAGAGATTTCTAACAAATCATGATCAAGTATAATGGTCATCGTTTTCCCCATACAGGGCCTCAAAATGTTTCATGTCAATATTAGAGTAAAAAATAATATTAGAAGAAAAATCTATCAATGGAAAGTGATCCTGTCAACATAGGAGGAACTCCAGTACATTGTATCTCAACATATCCACCAAAAACTGGATAATGTGATCATTTTTTCCATCCATGTGGGTGTGAAATAATGTGATCATCCTTAACTATTTCCCAAAACCACCTATATACCCGTACATAACCAAAATGTATGCAGAAAAAAATAATTTGAGATGATCTTCACAGGTACCCCATGAAGCCATATTATCTCTCATATTTAAAACTACCCAAAATCTCCAAAAAAAACTCATTTTCCAGATGGAATGGAAGTGAGATCGCATGGTATGATGAAAAAAAACACAAAAATTATCAGCCATATTCCAAAAAAAATTTATAGATATTGTTCCTAGAAAATATTCATCGTGCTTGGGTGTATAACCAAGGGGGATGTATGAATCTCACTTAACAACCACTCACATAATGTGACCAGAACCATTGTCTTTCAATTGAAATCATTGTAATGATCCCATCCTTAACAAATACCATAAAATACATCTCGTGATGATATATAGTCTTTATAAATCCCACAATCAATGTTTCCTAACTGACCCTTTTTCACACATGGAAGAATTGGTGGTGTCACCACCATAACCTAAAGATAATATTCAATTATTTATTCTACTAGGGTCTTCCACAACAAGGATAACATCTCAGATTCTATTGCCACATGTTGAGAACAATACTTCCTATATAGGTAATCTACCACAATAATTCCATTTCTATGAGTATATACTATCTTAAATTCAATGTACTATATAATCTCCCACCAATTTATCTATCCCTGGATAAGATCTCTCTACGGGAAGATGTAACTGAGACTTTGGTAATTCGAGTAAACAATGAAATGCTCACCAAAGAGATAGTTCCTTCATATTATTGTTGAAAAGACAATCTATTCCAACCATATATATTTAGTTTTATTATTCATCTAATGGGTTCTCAACTACCACAACCCATAAGTTATCACTACCATCCTCTATAACAACATGATATCGGTCTTTTCTCTAGATTCATCGTTATACACTACATAGTCAATTCCCCCATCTCATAGTTAGAAAACATGAGCAATGGTAATCCTAAGACAAAACTCCTTGAAATATCTATAAAGTTACTCATTCTAAGTAAAAAAAATTAATTATAAATCATGGTAGTCATAGAGGCACCTATATTGAAAATAATTACATGAACCTCATATTGTACCCTAAAAAATCAAGGAAACTCGACACCTCCAATATGATCATGGTTGGAACACAAGATATCACTGTATCCATATTCATTTGATTTTCAGATGAACTAGGATCATAGAAGACATTCCCCAAAAAGTGAATCTCCCAAATCCAAAACTAGCACATTTATATCTTATCATAAAGTTTCCTTACCCATTGTAAGTCTGGGTCTATCCACATATAATATACATTCAATTCCACCAATGTAGAGTATATGGGAATGGCCATGATCATAATAACATTTAATTTGTCCATGAATGCATAGAATATATGATTCATAATACCGATGAACGTAGTGGGGGAATTAGTCACATTGAAAGTCATCAATGTGAACTTATAGTATCCAAAGGACCATCAAAATGTTATATTCTAAATATCCTCCATGGGAACCAATATAGGAAAGTAGACATACCTATGTTATTTCATGGAGAAACTACTCACACCAGTAAAGTAGTCAGGGAGGTCATCAATCCAAAAAAAATTTCATTTTTCATTATAATTTACATATTCATGTGATGATATTCAACACAAATCATCCAAATATTATCCACCTTTTTAAAAATTAAGATTTGTGTTGTCCATGGGGACAAAATAGGTATTATAAAACCTTTCTATCAAATATCATTAAACTACACCCTCATCTCTCGAATCTCGGTCAGGGAAGTCCAATATTCCTTAGAAGATATTATTTTGGTCTCTAGGTTAATGTCGATGTAGATATATAGTTCTGTCTATGGCGGTATACTCATAACATATTCATTAAATACATCTATATAATCATCCACTGCAACTAGAATCCATATGCCTAATGAGCCTACTAATCCATTGGATCAACTCTCCAAATGATGGGTGAAAAGTTTCAATTTATGACTCTATATTCCTACTCACTCAACATTTAAATATCCCTTTCTCATGAAATATAATCTCATCCCACATTTTATAAGGCCTCTCATATTCATTTGATGATTTTCAATATGGTAATTCACAATAGAAAGTCATTCTATACACAATATGAATTCATGAGGTCTCATCGTGATGACCAAGTGGTCCCATGAGAATCTCTATTCACAAATCACCAACTCACAGTACTGATAGATTTGTGATATAGAATAATTGAATCCTATAATAAACCGTATACACACCAGCTCCTATAAATACACAATTGGAATATGTAGTTATCACATGAGAGAACTGGGTATAATGTAACGACTCATGCTAGTTTCTTCATGAACTATATAATGGGAAGAAAAATCATATATCATACCTTGAATCATCTCATGAGATGCCTATTAATATCTCAACATAGACTGTAATTTCCGATATCCTCATCCTCTATCCCTATGAGCCTATAATGGGACAACTGATGGTGGTGGTGAATGTAGTTTTTAGCAAGCCCTTCCACCATTTGATCCTCCCTCTAGAGATCCAATTTAACCACCATCATCATTTCCCCTTTATAGACTTCTCTTTCCATTCCTTATAGATCCATGATTACAACACATCATCGATCATGGGGGCCTAGAAACTAAATTTATAGCATCCTCATCATATTAGGCCAGGATATCACATGTCCCATGACCCTTCCCATCATAATCATGGAATTTCTCTTCTCCTAAATGACTAGACCTTATCTGTGAACCATGTATCATAGAGAAAAATTTATGAGTTTGGTCATGAGTTTTCCTCCTCTTTCGAGACCCAGATGACTTACACATGTCAGCTGCTATAGAAAACGCAACCTCATGATATCCAATTTCATCATTAGCTACCCAATTTCAATCATCTTGGATGGTCTGTATAACCATGCCCCACTCCAATACGCCTAGATAAGTGAGAATGTACAATATGACCTTCCTATAATGGATTTCTCTAGGAATTCCAATCTAAAAATTCCATAGCATGAATAATCCATCTCTCACTATAATGAGATAGTAGGCCATGTAATCATTTAGCCACTCAATGTGTTCAATTTTTTATATATCATCCTGAAACAAATTTAGTGGCCATTGAATCATAATTTATCACAATGATACATGGTAGTATTAATCATGAAAATGATTCTAGAACTATGACCAGGAGAGTACCATGTTATCATGATATGGGGTAATTAGACTCCACAAGCGACCGAATTCTCGTTGAAAATATTTTGTATGTAACGGTATCTATCAGATCAGTTGGGGTCCTAAGAAGTGTGAATACCCAAACCACAAAAATAGTATATTCCTTCAATTGATAAGGGTCTCCCCCACCACAAAAACCAAATGGTATTTCTCACTGGAACTCATGCGATGGGCAACACTTGTGAATATTTTTGTCTTCACCTAGTGGTGGTGTTGGATATACCCTATAAAATTAATCCCCTAACTCAATCATAAGGGGAACACCAAAAGAGTGGGTCCCTAAACTGAGTCCTCACACTCAAAATTTCTTCATCACAATCTAGTATCAACATCCTTGTTGGTTGTCATCACGAAGGTATCCTGAAAGATAACAAGCCTTATATAATTTAAATGTAAATATTTAGAGAGATGAGTAATTAAATTTATGAAAATAAAATATCGAATATTTTATGATACATGTTCCATTGGTTCACTGAATTTAATGTCTCGTTATTTAATGTTTACATGAAGGTATTTATAGTCTTTGTGAATGGATACCTGTGTTGTCGCACCAATACTGGGTTCCATAGCTTGAATGTTGCACTCGAGACACTCTGACACTATTTCGTCAATTTTCCAAACCGATTATCTCAAAAAAATTCCAACTCTAAACATTGATATATGGGGAAATAACACATTTGATATCCCTATATTATGACTCTATGAACTAATGGCTTCCTGGCCAGAGGTATTGTGAGTGATAAACCTCAATACACCCTCCAATACAATAGTGGTGATAAGTGATGTGTAAAAAGTGATTAAATGGGATTCCTTGGCCTATGTAACTTTAATAGTTAACACAAACAATTCTATATAATATTGTATATATGTAATAAAATAATGAACATATATAGTGTAAATTAGTCATGAAACAATTTATTGGAATGTGTCAGTGTACATTACTATAGTAAAAAAATATAATGGGTAAAAAGTTACTATAGTAAAAAAATATAATCGGTAAAAATTCATACCCATCTTCTGAAACAGGTCCCAACATTACCAAAATTGGAAATATGGATTATTAAGAAAACCCAACTCACAATATAAAAGGCCAAACATATAATTAATAAGATCATCTAGGAATAAATATGTTCCTTCGAAACCAGGCACACAAATATTAACATCAATCATTCTATCATCTACAAAATGCAAAATATATGAAATAAAATCCCATGTATGTGTGATTATGTACATATATTTTATACCTCCTAAAAAATGATAAGGGAGAAATAAAATGATATAAAATTCCACTCAACCCATTGGAAATTGGAAAACCAAACCCAAAAAATATGCTCAAAAGAAACCCAAACGAGTGAGAAAGGATATCTCCACCTCCACTACCCACCAAAAAATTAAGAGATAGCCTACAACACCAAATATACATCACTGATTATAATAACCACATGAAACCTCACATGAATATGAGTGTGGGTCCCTCTACTTACCATTTCACTACACATATGAGTCATATTTAACTCCAATGGATAACCATATTACCACCAGAGCATAATGATGGGATATTACCTACTATGTAGAGAGAGGATCATCACCCTTCTCAATTATGGTGGAGTATAGACACTTCCTATGTAAGGATTATGTGGGAACCAAACCCTGGTGAAATAAGAGAGTACCATTATTTACCACTCTCGAGTGACCATACAAGATAGCTGCAATCGGTCAAGCATTGTTGAATGAATCATTGCACTGGTAAAAACATTCCAACTCCCTGATACAAAAACAAAGGCCACCATCATGTTATATATGGAAACAAACATAGGATATGATTCTCATAGGACTAAATCTTTTTCCTAAAGAATTATATATAAAATACATAATCTCCCACGGATGGTACACAACTTGTCCTATGATAACATGGTGTGTGACCTCTGTTAGAAACATTAGCATGTCATCAGATACACAAAAAAATGAATTCCATGTGTGATACATTGTGTTTAAAATGATCAAACATCATGTCCTACCACCATGAGGGTATTCCCATGTCTTCTGGATCATGGCCATGTACTTTGTTTGACACCCATGTACACTAGTTGTTTCAGTGTATCCTAGAAGTGTTCATGTACAAGGTCATCCCCATATACTCTAACATTTCCTATGTACAAAGCCATGTTCATTACCATGTAATCCTATGGTACACACAGATCAATAATTACTGGGTCACATGGAATGTATGTGTTATACAAAGCGTGTGATATTTATGTTCACCCTAAACACATTCCCACATAACTGAGGGATTACCTGGTGTGTTTTTTGGGACTACAAGCCTTGTATGTTAGGATTTTCTAGAATATGAAGAAACCATCAAAGGCCTCAAATTTTCTTTCTCCAATGCCATTTTGACCATAAATCAAATAAGGGAACTCAGATATATGGCTGACCAAAACCATTCTATCATCGATGGTAGGATTCAATGCATTGATACCCCATGTGGTACATCACATCACATAGAGTTTCCATATTGCCTCACCCAGGGATAGAGAGACAATATCTACCCTGTGATTCCAATTTATAATAACTATATCCCAAATCATAAAATGATCCACTAAAAACCCACAGATACATTCAATTTCCATAAATCTACCATGAAAATATGGATTATTTATTTCTCGAATAATATCTTGTAATATCAAACCACAACTTTCTGGGACAATGGAGAATAACATGAAGAACAGTGGGGAGAACACAAACGAATGAAGTGAAATATAATATTATAATATTTAATTCCATAAATGAAATAAATAATGTTGAATCCATGGTAAAATCATGGAAATAAACAATAAAAAAATATTCTATCTCTTTCGAAGAACAAATGTGGCAAGAAAAGAAAATCAAATAATAATCTAAGCTAATCAAATAATTGAGGGTGGAAAATAATGAAATAATGATCTCTACATTGATATTAGATAGATCATTTGTGAATAACCTATTTTATGTAAATTAATATGATGATCCCACTATGTTTGGTATTAACCACATAATTCCCCTTTATTTTGTCCATTGATCCGTGTTCTCAGTTTTCCAATTCCAATGATGAATGATTCATCCTCTTCTCTATTATTCCAGTTTTTTGCCTCTAACCATGGATATTTTCTATAGCATATTATAGTTTAGATTATATTTTTAGCTCAATTATATAAATTAAATAAATAAATTTCATATTACATAATCCATCTACCAATTTTTTCCTTCAACAAAATCATTAATGTTGACCAACTTTATGTAACAATTACTGTAATCCCCCCCGCCCAACATCAGGTATCAACCATGTTCAAGGACTTCCCATTCAATAACCCAATAAAGTTAAAATCCATTTATTCCAAAACTATATCTTCATGTTTATATATATATATATTGAAAATTTAAATATATTAATTTTAGGATCTAGAAACACCCAAGCACAATGCTGACTCTAAAGAAAAATATAATGATATACATATAAATTTTTAAATGACTAATCTAACAAGAATGGAGAAATTAAATTGAAATTAAAGATAAGGTTTTCATTGAAAAAATTTCCTAATCATTGGGTTATAGTATTTCCAACATGAATGTGCTAATCATGTTTTCATTAATTCTAGAACTCTCATATTCAATAGGTTTTACTTTTTTCTGATGAAATTAACTATCATCACCAATTACATATGTATAAATGAATTAACCTCTCATAAAAATAATGATGTTGGGGAGAGTATCTTTAATTATTACCAATAGATCATTTTATTCCATGTCAATATTTCTCCGTTGGAAATTAATTTCATCAATGAAATTAAAATATTTTTCTGACTTTTTTATTTCACTTATATCTTTTTACGAATTTTAAGAATAAATTCTACTAAATTTTAATTGATGGGAGATTCCATTAAAACTCTCATAAAGAATAAGAAATCTTTTTTAAAAAAAACAATTCTTCTGCCTATAAATATATTAGGGTAACCATTTTTACATTTAAAGGATCCAATATTTGGATGTCTAATAATATGGTTTACAAAAATATTATTTTTCACCCTCATAATTTATTTTTGGAATGAAATTATATTCTATGAGATTTAATGTAAATGTTTTAAAAAATGAACACTTTCTTATTCTTTCCATTGATCCCCACTATGGATTTTATCTCATGAAGTAGTGTTTTGATCACCCTCTATATTCTATAACAATATAATTCCTTTTTGAAATTTGAGTATTGATTTCATTCTATTTATTATGTTTAAACTACGTGATAATTTTGAATGTTTATAAAAAACATTATCATTCTATGGGTTAATAATAATATCATAATGATTTATTTTATATGGAAGCTATATATATGGATGATTATTGGTGGGGTCCTATGTCTCCATCCAATGAATAATATATTTTTTATATCTCATGACATATTAAATAAAGGACATAATGTGTTTATTTCAAATGTATGGACATGTTTAATTTCCTATATTTTAATGCATGGGCATAATGAGTTTCTTCACAAAGGCATGGGAATAATTAGTTTTATCACATTTTAATATATGAGTAGAATGTTTTGATTCACAAAATCATGAGAATAATGAGTTTACTCGAATTATTTTTCAATACCTATGATTATTATACTTTTTTATGCTTCATTCCATTTCATAATATAGTATATTCAATGATTATTCCCACATTCTATGACATTACACACATTCATGTTGGGATACCAAGATTCATGATTACTATTTTATGATTCTATGCCATGTTATGGTTGTTATGAGGCTTTGATGACATTACAATGGTATTATATTATAATTATATTTCTATCATATATTTCTCTCATATTCATGCTTATAACTTTTTTATGTTATGAATATTATGATGAATTGAGAATCCCCACATACCAACCATTTGATCTCATCACACTTCTTATATTTCCATTCCCTATGATTCATAGATGATTATCTCATATGAGATGTCTTGACGATGGTTAAGAGTGGTGTAATTATAGGGAATATTCACATGTATTGCAAAATTTAATTATTATGTTTTAAATCTCTTAGACACAAAACCTCTAGGACTATATGTTTTGTGATAATTTGTGAGATTTTTTATTTAAATCAGGTATGAAATGTGTTATAAATGAATTTATATCATTGGTGGACTTAGTAATGGTCATCTAAGGGTTGTTATGAATAACCTATCATCATGTAACCTATGAGTGTGACTGATGGGTGAAATTTTTTTGAATTAAAATACAAGTTCTCATGTGTAGAGATACTTGTGGAAATTTAGAATTCTTGTGAGAAAGTGTGAGATGAACAATTTTTTGAGTCATCATATAATAGAAAGTATCATATCATATATTCTTATCATAGAAATAGAAACATCGATCCAATGAACGAGATGATTTGGGATTAAGCTGGTTGATTAGAATTGGGTGATAAAAGTGTCTTTGATATTTCAGGACATATTTTTATGAATTCTATAATGTTTTTATATATATTTTAGGAATATAATCCATGTGTGTATAATTTGTAATATAGAATACTTTGTGGACAATATAACATTTCAATATATTAATTTTCCTATAATGTATCTATGTTAGATGAGGTTGGTATTTTAAATGTAGATTGTTGTGATGGAAAATATGATAAAAGGGGGTTTTATCACCTATAATAAAGATGAAATGGGTGAGATAGATGATGTTTTTATATATTGTGCTAGTTTAGAATATTGGTCAATGTGTTCCAGTATTATATTTATGTGTATAATGTTTAGTTCCTATACATGGATATGGATTGTATTGTAAATTTAAAATAAACTATTGATGATACAATTTTGGCATGTGATTCATTTAGTTAATAGAACCATTAATTATAATCAACCGGTATTAGTGAGTTTATATATTGAAGAGAAATATATGAATTGGGATCAATTGATTATAAATATTTATGTGTTTTGGGATTAGTGGGTGAATCTATGCACCATATCAAAGTAGTGTCATTGTTTATGGTAATATATCATAGAGGATTAGTTTGGATTATGAGAATAATGATAGATATATAAATGTGGAATGCCACCAGTGAGGTGCTTATAATCATGGAAATCAATATTTTAGTCATAGTGATTTTGTAATGTAGATCAAATCGAATAGTTTGACTTGTTTTGGAGTTATAAAGTGTCATAACCCTTCCCCTTGGGCCCATGTCGTGATGACCCCAAGCCCGCCTCCCTATGGTCAAGGGCTGGTGACTAGCACTGAAATAATTATAACATAAAAGGGAAGAATTTATTTGTGTACATGTATGCACACACACTCATAGAACCACATTCAAAATAGTTGGAATGGAAAAATTGCAAGGAAATAAACAACCACGAAGAAAAGGGACAAGATGTAAGTCAAATGGGAGAAATATAATCCCAAAAAAAGACAAACATAAAATATAAAAGTAAAAATGGTCTTTGAAATAATGCCTCAAAATACCTAAATTGAAGTATAGGCAAGGAGTGGTTGTCAGATGTTGTGGAAGTATGTCCTGCCTATCATATCTCACTGGGCACTGTCTAGTCCCGAGATACCGAGGTCTCTATCAAAGCTCCTCTTATCTGCACAAAACACAACATGTACGGGCGATGCACGTACATGGGTGATTGAAACAAAACTCAGTAGGGGACCCTGAAACAAAAAATATAAATCACAACAGATAACCCACGATGGAATCCATAGTCATCTCTACATAGTTATATGCCCATAAATATACCCTGAACATCCAGATATACTCATTTCAAACACTGGGAATAATAAGGTTCTAGCCAAATATCCAACTTCAGGATTCTCATCATAGGTTTGAGATGTAACACACAAACCGAGAGATCATACTCCATGATCCCATCCATATCTGGTAGCACCCTTCAAGAGATACACTCCATTTGCAACATTCTACTAGGTTTAACTCTTGTGCCCGATACAAGAGGTCTATTGATCAATTTATTTCACCCAACACAAGACTAAGGAATCAAAAGTGAAGAGGCATGATCCTCGCCCAAGTGTTCATTTGAGGTATTACTACATTAGATTCCTATGGAGGACCCACTGCTCATCACTACTCGGAGATGAAGGAGAAGTACTCTATAAGTGAGGATCTGCACCCTGATCCCAACTGGGTGTACGTGTCATGAATAACCTGTATGTTGTTATGATATGGGAGTACTAATTCGTATATTGGGAACCCACACCCCACTCGGCAGGGAAGTAATACTCATGTATAATCTAAAGTATAGAAAGAAAGACTATCTGTCGTAACACCGAACACCTTGGGTTGCTGTTGTAGATCTTACTAATGAGTACTGTGAGTATGTTCATTATTACAGAGCTAATCCCCTACTGTGGGCATCTCAGGTTAGATAGAGAGCCTTTCCACTTGTATTGGACTACTGTGATACTCATCCCTGATGTGTACCACGGGTATGCGATTTCACACAGAACTTCTCTCCACCGAGTGCCTACCAAGTCACATAGAGTCACTTTCCACCTAAGCCATCATAATGAGGTACTCCTTCATGATGAGTACCATGGGTCTTCTTGGACACATAGTGCCACTCCCCACCATGGCCATGCTGCACTACGCAGATCCAATTTCCATTGGGCCATCGTATCTGATCTACACATGGTCTCCTGGCATATGTCTTTGGGATTCAATCAATTATTGGATTTCCGCAGGTAGTGCACTTGATTCTAGAAGAAATGAATCCTCAAGACATTTATCATATCCCAACATCCATGAAATACTTTTATATTATTCCAAAATATCCACTTCACCATGAGGGTTCCAACACGTTAAATAAATCGTCTATCGGATGCTCGATTTTTGTTATTTTGGTGTTTTAGTAAATAGGGGAATGTTGTGTCTAGGTTTGGTCTTACACGGACAGACCGACCCAACAAACCAAAACTATTTTGACTAACCCACCCCAACCAGGATTAGGTATTGAGAATCCCAATTTGTCTTAGCCTACCGGTGGCCAAATTCGGCCTTGATGGAACCAATGCGGTTTGGCTTGGGTTCCTGCCTACTGGGTCGCCCGGCAACCCAGTCCCATCGGGCCTGACACATAACATGTGTTCTGGTTTATTCCTAGACCATAACTAGCAGACTAGTTTATTCCCATCCCATGACACTCGGTGGCATGATGTTGGCTTTTCGTCCCGGCCCACAACAAACAGTCGGCTTCATCCAGCCTAGGCTGCCTCACGGACCGGTTCGCCCCCCACGGCCCGCATAGCGGGCCAGATTCCTTCTAAACATTGCCACCCTGAGGCCCAAATCATGCCCCAACGTAACCTCTTGAATGGCCGACTTACTCCAGCTGGGTGAAAATGGTCAGTGATCGTTCCTCCCTTCTCCCATTCAATGTGGCATAAGCCACAATGACTCACTCCCCATGGATGTTTCTATGGGAGGTAACTTCTCAAAAGAATGTGCTCCATCATCATTCTACATAGCAAGTCCAAATTTTAAGCATTATCATGCAGCACTTCCATGGGTTCCCCATCCCCCCAACCATCGCGGCACATTTTCATGGCCCGTCGCTACCGGCCACTGCCTGGGTACTGCAGGTTCCTCAACTACTATGGCCTGGGTGTCGCGGTCCTACTACAGCTAGCCGCCAACCTGGCTGCTGGTGGGCCTTGTTTTGACTACGGGATATTGGAAGCATAATTCCTCCATTTAGTAACCATTGCTGGGGTGATGTGTCATGGTGCTACCACTACTATTGGTCGTTGCAACCTCGTGCATCCGGTGTCGGGCCCCCTGGCTACTGTCCTTTCTCCTTCACTTCCTTGGATGATGCATCATCATCATTGCGCCATGAAGAATAGAGAGTTATAGAACAAGAGAAATATAGTGTGTGTCTGTATACGGGGGGGGGGGGGGGGTCACAAATAACATCCAACAAGGGATCTTGGTATTTTTTTGCGTTTTCCAGGATGCGTTCATATTAGTGGGTCAAAAAGAAAAAATGTAATAAACAATAATACAAGACATCCCCTTTTAATCCCATATCACTAACCACCCCACTTGAATGACCGATCCACGATTTAACTTGTCTTTGAGTTAGCTTGCATCTTTTTTTAAATGAATGATGGGGAGAAGAATATATTCACTTAAAATAAATCCCTTACTTGGAGAAGGTTCATCATTGGTGTTGATTTGATCGAATCTGTTGGTGTTCGTCGATCTTTGATCCAATATCCTTCGTCTAAGGTGTTATTGCAGCTTTCTTATCTGCTGGAATTATTAATTGGAGATAATCCCTTCACTATAGTTTTTTCAACGAAATTCTTGGATTTCCAACTACTTCTCCAACCCATTAATCCATTAAATGATAAACACATCATAGCATTACTGTTAGGATGTTTCATCGAATCATTACACTATTTCATTTATAAAACAAAATATCAGTTACATATCATCAAATGAGTCATTACACTAATTCTCAATGAGCCATTAAAGGACTTCATTTAATGTGTCTCATCTTTGCCTCATCAATGCTCTGTCGTGCAGACATGTAACCACCCAATCGTGAATGAAAAAAAAAACTTTTTATTTAATTTTATTTCCAATCCAAATTGTATGAAAATTAACTTTGTCCCTTGACCCGAGCTAGTATATGTCAAGTCCATTCATTGGTAATGTCATCATTCTATACACAACATTTCCCTCTTATTTTCAATCTGTACACAGGTTTAGAAGTTTCGAAAACCTTTAGCGTCTTCCATTCTAATTCTCTTAAAAAAAAGAAAAACTATATTTCACTATCCACCCATGCCGGTCGAGGCTATGCTCCACATAATAAAAACATGCCCTCAAAAGCTCAATGTTATTTCATATTTCCCATTTGTGTTACCATTTAGGATTTATAAGGATTTGAAAATTAAAATAATTGTTACATAATAATTTTATTTACGAACAAAAGAAATCTTCCATTGTTGGCCCACATCGGCCAACATTAGGCCCTATCTAGGAAAATTTTAATTCTATGAGTTCCATGATTCCCTTGAATTTTTTTCTAGGTACAGGTTTAAGAGATAAAAAACACGTTCACATGATTAATTTATAAACACTAACAAAATTTCAAAAATCCATTCCATCCACCCCATGCCTTATAATTATGTTCTATCTCATATCCAGGTCAAGAAAAAATCCCATTTAATAAAAAATAATTGAATTTATGGGACATTACATTCTCCTCACCTTAAGAGTTTTCTTCACATAAAAGAGAAATCATACAATCAAGGGAAGAAAACTGAGTTCACCAAGGGTCTCTACACTGCATACAAGCACACACATCGAGGAACCACCATGATCGACCACTCTAGTGTCCAACTTCTTCTAGGACAACAACAAGAAATAATGAGCAAATGTTTATTTGTTTATAATAAGTGGGAAAACACCAAGCACTATGATCCACCTACATTCATGGGGTCTAGAGGCTCACCTCCCTGCTAACCTGATGGAGATACAGGCAAAAATCCAAATTTCACATCCCCCAAGGATGAACAGTGCTAAATCCTCTACCAGCATTATGTGTTCAGGGTTGATGCTAAACACACTGGGTATTTATGAGTGAAACATGGATGCCCAAGAAAGAACATTATGTTATACTAGGCCCTCTGTTTATAGCATCATGTGGCCACACAACATGCCAAAACATGAATAATACCACACTCAGTAGTGGAATACCAAATGAGTATTGAAGGTAAGAATCCATTTCATACTAGAGACACATCACAATGTCTAACTCTACCACCACATAACAACCCCAATAATGACTATTTTCCAGTGTATACTTCATGTTTCCCAGGCTTCCCTTTCACCATAATGGAAAACCCTTTTTCACCATCACAGACACACTACACACATTGCCTAATACAGTCAATCCGGGTATTAAAAATAGTAGTCCATACTATAAATGACATCGTAAGGCCTTGAATAAGAGATCCTAACCGCAACTCTCACCTTAAAGAGACAGGTCACACTATTAGCACAAGTGTGTGATCAAAGAGCCTCCTCCAACAGGAGACTCTAGTCGTGAGGTTCATATTCATGGTCCAACTGAAACCTCGATGTCTCAAATAGAACATATGGGAAAATGAGAAAAATAACAACCTCTATATATTTAAAATGGAATTTAAATGAAAAGACACAAATAGAACCCTAAATCTCTCATAGAGCTTCTTGGTCATAAGCCATGACTGCATGATGGTATTCTCACCCACACCCTCCATCTCCCTGAGCCTAGCATAGACCACCTCTAACTACTCATCCATATACTATACCTCTCCCACCATCTTGTTGAACTATTTTCTCCATGTGTTTTCTATGCTAGGAAAGCTCTTTTGTTGGGTCCCTATCGGTGGAATGGTGGGTCATACAATCCCTCATGAGATATCCCCAGCCATTGTAAGAATAACACTTCCTTTCCTACCACCAATCATCTCCGTGTCATTTCTTCTTATCCACAATCCCACGTGTATGTTTTCTAGAATGGGTATGCCTCCTAAGTCACGATCATGTCGCATGTCATCTGTTATCTCAAGCTGATTCCCCTACCTCATGACCTCTACTCTAGGTCGCATCCACCTATTCCTTTTTCATGATTATTTCAACCACTAGGGCTTTCTCCTACACCCTATCATTAGTCAGAAAAAATGGGTTAACCCTGATGCCCTGAACTCCCAGCATAGTCCCATCTCGATGGTCCATGACATGAATTATGGGTCCCACACCATATCAGTAGAGTAGCGAGAAATATGTATGAGTCTCATTGAGTATTCTTCTACCGTCATGTTGCGATGATGTTGGTGCAATACCCCATGAATATGCATATAGTGCAATGTTGCGTAGAAGAAGTCCTCCCTAAAGAAGCACTCAGAGTCTGACAAGGTGAGTGTCACCTCATCATGCATTCGCATCATCATACTCAACCACCTCTCCTCCATGACCTAAAGAAGGCTCGAAATTATTATTTCCATTTGGTCAAGAGGCTTCTTCACTAGGTAGAAGACTCGTGTAACCACCTCAAGCCAAGCCTTAGCTACCTGAGGATCTGTCTCACCTCAAAAGCTGGGAGGTCTCTGTCTCTATGACTCATGTAGCACACTCATCTTGTACACATCCTCTAATGGTAGTGATGTAAGTAACTGATGATCGATGGGTGGTGTCATCACTCGTTCACCACCTGGAGGCAACACCTCAGAATTAGTGTGCTGCACTAAAGCCTATACTCTGGGTAGATCAACATTAAGATCATGCTATTACAACCTATTTGGCTGTCATCATGGAGGCACCACGAAATTAGTCAAGATGAACCATGGTTACCATATTATATCTTGAGAGATGATTTATGAAGGATATGGAAATCAAAAACTAATCTTATATGTTTCATGCACCCTTTTTTTACCGCAACTAGTGCTAACATGTACCGAGTCATAAAATAGTTGTCTAGAGTCTTGGTTTATAGATATTTCGACTACCGCACCAACAATAGAGACCTTAGAAGGAATGAAAAACTTGAAATAGATAGAATTATTTCTCTAAAACATAACCATAGAATCCTTGTCATTGAGGTAGAAATGACCTCGTCTAATACCAATTTTTCAAGACCCATCCCCCGGGGGCCCTTGTCGTGACTACACGAAGACCGCCTTCTAAAGGGAAACGGTTGGCATCTGACACAGATGACATTATCCAATGAGTGGGATGATTTTTCCTAAGTACCTGTATGCTTGCACAAACACACAACCATGTTTTAAATAGATGGAAAGGAAAACATGCATTCCACTAAAAAACAATTGAGTAAAGGTACATGATGTAATCCAAATGATCTAGAATACAAACCCAATAAAGGAGAAACTAAAAATTGGAAATTAAAAATGATCTATGTAAGACGTCTGTAGAATATCCCACCTAGAGGGTAGGAAACAAGAGGCTGTAGGAAGCTATGGAATTATATCTTACCTGTCATATCTCATAGGGAACCACTTGGTCCCCGGATTCCAAGGTCAATGTTGAGGCGCCTATCGTCTGCACCATACAAAACACGTGCAGGTCAAGCCCATGTAGGGGTGAGTAAAATGATACGTAATAGGGGACCCCTAAACCACAAAGATAAATCAAAAGAGAAAACCCAATAAGGAATGAATAGTAAGATCTACTCAGGTATATTCCCATACACATACCATGAACATCATGATATACTCATTTCAGGAACTAGGAATCATATGGTTCCAACCTCATAGGTGGTATCGGGATTCTCATCATAGGTTTGAGTCATAATACAAAAACATGGAGATTTAACTCCACGAGCCCCTCCATATCTGATGGAACCCGAATGAGAGATACAATCCATTGGGACTATTCCACTAGGTCTAACTCTAGTGCTTGACAATTTAGGTCCAGTAATAATAGTCTTTCACCCAACACAAGACTCTGAAAAACCAAGTGAAGAAGAAAGGTGCATTCCATTATGCTCAGTTGAGCGAGAACTTCTCTAGAATCCTATGGATGATCCATTCATTGTGTCTACTTAGAGAATGGGGAGTACTACTCCCAATGTTTGGACCTTCTCCCTAGTCCCAATAGGGTAGTACTACTCATGAAGGACCTGCTCCCTATTATGATAGGGGAGTACTACTTTGTATATCTAGGACATGCACCCTACACTTTAGAGGAGTACTACTCTGGTATAATCTAAATTATAGAAATAAAGACTATCTGTCGTAACATTGAACACCTTGGGATTCATGGGTACTCCACTTTCATGACTACGATTGGTATACTGGGTCACAGACAGCTTCTCCCCACTGTGGGCCTATCGGGTCACATAGACCTGCTTCCCACTATGGCCATCATACTGATGTACTCATTCTTTATGAGTACTCTGGGTTTTATTGGTAACACAGAGCTTCTCCCCACCATTGACCTATCTAGTCACACAAAACCGCTTTCCACTGGGCCATCATAGTAGATTCACAAAGGGTTTCTTGTTCACTGTGTTCGGATCTCAGTCTGTTGTAGGATATCCAAACATATTTTGTTTGATTTTGGGAGAAAACATATCTCAATACATTCTCTGCATTCCAACTTCCATGAAATCCTCCTTAGAGTATGGTAAAAGGTCCACCTCAAAGTGTGGTTTCCAACGTCGAAAAAGGAACATCAATGGAATGTTTGTTTTTATAGATATTAGCATTTTATTAAACATGGGCTCATTGTGTCTAGGCCCGGTCTGACCTGTTCATCCATCCCGACCAGACCAGCATTGCCTGGTTCGAATTACCTATCCCAACCAGGTTTAGGCCTAGGACAACCCAGTCGATCCGGGCCCACGGCCTAAGCCCATTCGGCCATGTTGGACCCCACACAGTTCGACCGAGTGTCCAGCCCACAGGGTTGCCCAGCTACCCGGTCTTATCTAGGCCATCCCACAAGTGATGGGATAGTTTGATCCCATCCCGGGCCACTCAGAGGCCTGGTGTTACTTTTCCTACTGGACTTCCAAAAGCGGGCCGACTTAATCTAACTCGAGCCGCTCGTATCCTGATTCGTTCCCCCGGCCTGGCCTCATGGTGTACCAATTTCCTTCCAGCCCAGGCCACCCTACATCCCAACTCATGCCCTATCATGGCCGCTTGAGTGTTCATCTTTCTCCATTAGGGTGGATATGGTCTGTGACAACTCCACCTTTTTCCTAGTCAATGCAACATATGACTGTTGACCTAGTTTCCGTATTCAGTTACTATGGCGGTTCTCCAGCTGGATGAATGCAGATACCCAAGTTCCACACAGCTGGTTCTTGTGGCCAGCACTGACCCATGTTTCTTTCACAGGTCCTCCTTCCCCCCTCCTGTCGCGGATTCGTGCTGTGGCTCATCGTCGTCGCCTGTGGCCTGGGTGTTATGGGTTCCTCAGCCTACATGGCCCTACTACCATCGACCTTTCGGCTAGTAGCCCATGCTATTATGGTGGAATGCTTCCATCATGCCACCTCCCTCCTCCAATCAGAGATAGGGTTCCTCAGCCTGGTGCTGATACAACAGTTTCCATCAAGGACACCTTCTTCTGGTGTTTCGGACCTCTACGCCATGGTCCTTCCGCATGGTACTTCCTTGGCTGATGCATCATCATCATTGCACCCCGAAGAAATGGATATGGGGGTGTCGTAAAGAACACCCAATGAATGATTTGGGTATTTTTTCGTGTTGAACCGGATGTGTTCTTTTTTTTGGGTGATGGAGAAAAAGGTGCAATAATCAATAAGACAAGATATCCCCTTTTTATCCTGCATCACTAGCCACCTTGTATGGATGATCCACCCTCAAGTTATCTTGGTTGTAATCTAACCTGTTCAAATCATTTAAAAGAAATATTGGGAAATGAAGAAAATCACTAAAAATAAACATCCTACCTAGAGAAGGTTTATCTTTGATGTTGATCTGATTGAAGACATTGGAATTCATCAATCTCAGGTCCTAAATACCTACTTCAAGGCATCATCACCAATTTCCCATCTTCCAACATTATTCATTGTAGAAAAACACTTCTTCATAGGTTCGGAAGAGGAATTACATGATTTTGCACTTTTTCTCAAACCCATTAATCCATTAAAATATAAACATGTCACATCATTTCTGTAATGTTGTGTCTTCAAATTGTTACGTTGTTTCATTTATGAAATAGCGTATCAGATACAATTCATATAATGATTCGTTACACTACACCTTAATAATCCATTAAAGGACATCAGTTAATGCGACTCATCACCACTATACCATGCTAACATGTCACCACTCAATCGTTAAGGAAATAAAAATAAAATACATTTTTATTTTATAAGATTTTACTTTCATAAGGCCCAAAAATTTATTTTCTCCCAAAACTCATGCCTTTCATGTTTAAGTCCATTATTAGGTAATGTCACTATTCTATATGCAATGGTTCCTTCACATATTAAATCTAGCCACCCGTTTAGATGTTTTCAAAACTGCGCATGAGTGCCATTTTAATTCTATTAAAAACAAAAAAACATTATTTCACCCTCAACCCACACCGGCCAAGTTTATTCTTTGCATAAGGGAAACACACACTCATGATGTCAATGGAACTTTATGATTTCCAATACATGATATTTTTTAAGTGTTCTAAGTATTTTAAAATTAAATAATTGTCACTTAATTATTTTATTTGTGGAAAAAAAACTTCTACTGCTTTCCCGCATCAGCCAACACTAAACCCTTTCTAGGCATATCCTAATCCTATGAGTTCAACAGTGACCTAATATTTTTGATTCGAGTACATGTTTAAATGATACAAAAACCCACTTGCATGATTATTTAAAAAATATTAAAAAAATAGAAAATCCATTCTAGCCACTCCAGGAATCAGAATTACGTGCTGTCTTAGAGCCTAGTCATCAAATAATCTCATTTAATTAAAACAAAATGCATACAATTTTCGAAACATTATATATAGAGGAAGCATTTTTTTGGTGCTTTGAGATTGATGTTATAGGGTTAGTGATGAAATGATAACCGATTTAGGTTAGGATTTAAGGTTGGAGTACCATCATGGTTTCTTAAGGATGATGTGCACTATATTGGGAATATTTTAAATTATAGATTGGTGTTTTTTTGAATTATATTACAGATCCAATGTAGTGTGTGAATTCATATTTTAGGCATGGGAAATGTTATAAGGAGAGTTTTTGTAGAATGGTGGGGATACAATATAAGATTATTTTATAGAGTTAGGTTGGATATGAAGGATTCTTGAGTTATGGATTTGTCACACATACCCAAAAGGGTTCCCCAATTATGGTTTCTATTTGAGTGGAGTATTACATTATATCTTTTAGTTGGATTTTACCATGAAGTTCCTTTCATATAATAATTCATGGACTAATGTTTTTAGGTATTTTTCAGAGATGGGTGTTGCGGGGTAAACAAATAGTTTATAATATAATGTGTTGACATAGTGAATATTACACCATGATCTACTGGGTCAACATTCAAAGCACCAATGTGATATTTTTTAATGTTTTTGAATTAATATTTTTAAAAGGATACCCACTCCCTCCTTTATTTCATGGACCAACCACCCCTCTCCCTCATATTTTCCCCTCAACATCTTCACATCGTAGGATATTACATCATTTATATATAGTATATTATTGTGTCATATATTGTAAGAGTATCCTCTATCTAATGAAAATATTTGAATGGTATACCCTCTAATGGTATCTCTTTCATATGATTTTGAATAAATCACATTTTATGGATTATTTGGATGATTTCATGATTTTTTTTGTAAATATATACAAATATAGCCTTGATATCATGTGTGTTAAGTTGTATATTATCTAGGTGGGCAGCCAATTTCCAACATAACCATATGAATTTGTATATATGTGGCTTAAATTTTTTTTCACATGTGGTCCAAGATCATTGGTTCTATGAAGTTCTCAGTAACTTCTGAATTGTGTAACATGATTAGTTTAATCCTTCTAGGGATGACTATGGTATTATATACTAGTTATAGATATTTAATATTTTTACAATGTTTTTTCAACCAAGGTATTAATGTCTTGTACCCTTAACATATCCTACATGGTATTTTCCTAGAAGACAAGATTTTACTATCATGTGATGAGACATAGAGAGATTTTAGAAGGAATTATTAGTTTTTTGTCCTTAAGAAACATATAAATTGGTGGTTGGTATGTAATATTAATAAGAATGGATAGGGTAATATCCACTGAAACTTGATAATCATTAATAAATAAGAGAGTAATATTATAAATGAATCTAGGTAACTCTGGTAAGGCATTGAGATTTACTGCCAAACATAATTATGTTATACGAGATATAAACCACTATCTTACATGGTGTATAATTGATCATAAAGATAGAAATGTTAGGGAATTGAATATCAAGTGAATGGAACTCTATTTATGTTTTATTGGAGTTTGGTAATAGTATATATCATGGGTAATAAGACTTTTTAATATATGTTTGTATAGGAATGGTTATACCATTGGTTGGGTTGATATTTCTAAGATTGTGATGTAATGACCCGAATCGAGAGCCACTCAAATGGTGCCCCATGCCCAGTTCACCACACGACCTCAAGCACATTTCCCCAAATGCCAGAGGCTACCAACTAGCAGCAAGGGCCTTGGTATGTTATTAGGGAAGCTATGCCCTCATTTGGTAAGGTATACAAGGGAAAAGAAATAACAGTCAATAGAGGAAGTAATAAATGACATACAACAACTGAAACCAAACAACGGAAGAAATGAACATATATAGTAATGATGATAATGATGAAATAGGTACAAGTTTCTAAGGAAGGTAAAAAAACACAACAACGTGCTGAAATACAACTGAAAACAAAGTACTAGAAGTAACAACAACTCCAACAGCATCGCAAGCCTAATCTCGGTCCTATGCTCTCCAGATTCAACTAGCAATCATGTACCAGAAGTAGAAGGGCCACATTCCCTATCCACACCTGCAACCATATAATCTATTTGGGCCAAAAATCAGGACCAAAAAGGGTGTGAGACTAATCCCAGGAGGCAATCACCACAATATATGTTCCCCACTATCAGTGAGAAAAATAGAAAACGTAAAGTAAATAAATGTAGTAGAGAAACAGAGGTACACCAATATAATAATCCTACAAATCTGCATTCACATTTATTTATTAATTTAATACAATCAATTAATTATCAACCAAGGATTATATTAAACAGCTCTATATTCTCAAGGCACATCAAGTTATACAACAGGTATCTCAATAGACTACCTAGAAAACAAGAAATACAAACCCAAGATTTCTCTTTGGCTTGGTGGAATCATAACAACCAACCAAAAAAATAATAATACTAACTCTCTTGGTGTCTCATACTGGCTGACCCCTCTAGTAATATAATCCTACAAGGCACAGACACTATGGGAAGATCTCACCGTCAATTCCCCTATGGTCTTGCAACTATAGCTACAGACTCTCTGAGGAAGAAATTACTGTTAATTCCTCTTGTGGTCTCGATACGTGTGTAAATGAAGGACACTCTTGGGAAGAAAAAATTCCAATTCTTGTAGGTCCTGCGTACAAAAATAATTTATAACAGGCTCTCTAGGGAAGCCCTTAATCATTAATTTCATCTTTAGTCTGCCGCACTAGGTTCGCACATCCCTGAGCAGTCTAGTCCTGCGTAATCGACTATCTGCATCCCTAAGTAAGTTCAACAACTACTTGGATAATAGCTAGAGTGCATCAAAAGCATATAAACAGTAGGAAATACATGCAATCAGCTATAAAAATGTAAGCAAAAAATGCTACATGGTTTTCCTCACATGCAACCTAAGCCAAAAGGTGATAAAAATCCAAAGAAAGGGAAATCACACATGGATGATCCTCGAACATGCAACCAAGAAATTATTACAATAAATTAACTTCATTAAAACAGGAAATATAAGGCAATTAAACAATAGAATCAAAATCCCTATCCCGGGATACATGATACATGGGTATCCTACACTTTTTCCAAAAAAACTAAAAGACATTCAACGTAGGGAAACAAACCACCTACCTCGATCCAAGGAGATCTATATACATGAGTCATGAAGATTAATTCTCATTATAACGATGAAGATATGAGAAAACGTCCAAAACTCTCAACCCATGACAACATTAAAATGAGGTAAAATCATAAAACAAGGATAATGAAGAAGATAGATCTTACCGAGGTGAAACCAATGCAATAGACGACGGCTAAATCGGAGATCAGATGGCATCTCGGGAGATCAGAGAAGGATCATAGTCGTACAAGAGTTCCCGGCCGAATGAAACCTAGAATAAGGTCGTTCTGGCGATTAGGCGTGACCCCGGTGCATTTAGTGAAAGAAAAATAAAATACACGGCATGTACTTCTGGGGAACACGGTGTGTACTCTATTTTCCTATACTCCGCTTTAAGCGGCCTCCACATTACCCCTACACACCATGTGTGTGGCCCGGACATGGCCAACACACGGCTTGGCGTGACAAGTGAGTACACGGCGCGTACTCTGAAAGTACATGGCGTGTACATCAAAAATTTCCAGAAACCCCTCTTTTCTCAAAAACTCTAGTAAAAATAAAGTCATACCTGATACAAAGATCCGAGTTCTTACAAACTTCCCCCCTTAAAGAAATTTTTCCCTGAATTTCCCTAACGAGGTGGAGAAGATGAAACCCCGAACAGCTCCATCCATTGTGATCATACATCGGCCTCTCTTTCCCAGTTCTCGTCCTGTACTCGCTCGTGATGCCATAGCACCCGTACTAGAGGAATAGACCACCGACGGAGAACCTTCATACTGCGATTGACAATCAGGATAGGGTGTTATTCAAATGATGCATCCGCTTCGAGCTCAACCTCCTAAGGCTAAAAGACATGAGATGGGTCTATAAAGTAATGTCGGAGCTGAGAGACGTGGAAGACATCGTGCATGGTCTGGTACCTCTGAGGTAACTGCAACGGAAAGGCAACCGGGCCAACTCTCTCCAAAACCCCAAATAGCTCGACGTATCGTGGTGAAATCTTACCATGTCTCCTGATCCTCTTGTGACCCAACCTCGGGGTGATACGTAGGAAAACCTGATCTCCGACCTCCAACTACAGAGGTCATCTCTGTTGATCAGCATAAGATTCCTGACGAGACTGTGCAGTAGCCATCCTCTTCCAAATCAACTGTATCTGCTCTGAGGTATCCTGAACATGATGAGGTCCCAGCAAAGCTGCCTCTCCTCCCTCTAGCCAACACAAAGGTGATCAGCATGGCCTACCGTACAATTCCTCGTAAGGTGCCATCTGAATAGTCACCTAAAAACTTTTGTTATAGGAAAACTCCACAAGAGGAATATTCTATTCCCAAGAACCTCCAAATTCCAGAATGCAAACTCAGAGCATATCCTCTAGCACCCAGATCGTGCGCTCTGACTGGCCATCTATCTGGGGATGGTAAGCTATACTCTGAAGTGCCTGTGTACACAATTCTTTCTGTAGCCCCTTCCAGAAATGTTACATAAAGTGGGAATCCCTATCCTAAATGATAGTACTCGGAACCCCGTGCATGCACACAATCTCATGGATGTACAACCATCCGAGTTCATCGAAACCGAAGGTTTCCATTATCGGAAAGAAGTGAGAAACCATCGTGAACCTATCAACAAAAACCCATATTGTGTTTTTCCTTCGTGATGATCTAGGAAAACCTGTCATGAAGTCCATCGCGACAGCATTCCACTTCCCCTCAGGAATGGGTAACTACTACAAAATCCCTGCGGGCCGCTGATGTTCTGCCTTCACCTAATGACAAGTGGAACATCTCATGAAAACACCAGCAACATCTCTTTTCATACCTGGCCACTAGTACTGGTGATGCATATCACGATACATCTTGGTGACACCAGGATAAACTGCCCAGATGGAGGAATGAAACTCTCGCATCAGCTCCTTGAATATATCTACCGGCATCGATACGAGTCCCTAGAAATGAAAGATCCCATCCTCGCCAACAGTCCATCCGGGAAGAGGTCCCTCTCCTGACACGCTTTCCCATAGGACAAGGCCTTCAGAATATGCTAGTTTCCTCATTCGAACTCGACCAAGAGGCGCAGAGGTAATAGCTACAGATGATAGGAAAGTCTGCCCCTTCCTGTCGTGAACCTCTAAATGCATTTCAGAGAACAGAGCCATAAGCATCCACTCACTACTTGCCTCCTGAACTACCTGTATCCGAGTTCTCCTGCTCAGTGCATCAGCCACTGTGTTTCCTTTCCCAGGCGTATAGGCAAGCTCGAAGTGGAATGACTGGAGATACTCGACCCACCTCCGCTGTCTCAAATTCAGGTCACGCTGCGTGATGATATTCTTGAGAATCTTGTGGTCAGTATATACCACAAAATTATCTCCTATAATGTAATGCCTCCAACAACTGAAAGCATGAACAACTACAACCAACTACAGGTCGTGCGTAGGATAATTCCTATCATGTGGCCTCAACTGTCGAGATCTATACACAACGACACGATCTTCCAACATAAGCACTGATCCTAGCCTGATGCCAGATGCATCAGAGAAGACTTTATAACTCCTACCTGGCTCTGGCAAGACTAGATTATGTGCCGAATTCAACCTCCCCTTCATCTCCGGAATGGATGAATCATAGGCTTCTGACAAAACAACCATTACCCCCTTCTTAGTCATTCCCTTCAATTGCACTTATAAGAATGAGAAGTCTTTTATAAACCACATGTAGTAACCAGCCAGCCCCAAGAAACTTTGTACCATGAAGACACTCTTCAACTGCTCCCAGGTAACTATAACTATCACCTTCTCTAGGTCTACTGATGCCCCTGTATCTATGATGACATCAACCAGGAAGTGGACCTCATCCATCCAGAAGTGGCACTTTGAGAGCTTATCATATAACTGATGCTCCATCAGTGTACTCAAAACGATCTCTAAATGGGTTTCATGGTCGTGTCTTGTGTGAGAGTACACCAAGATGTCGTCCACATAAACCACCACGAAGGAATCCATGTAAGGATGGAACAATATTTTCATCAGCGCCATGAAAACTGCCAGCATGTTCTTGAGACTGAACAACATAACCAAGTACTCATACAGACCATACCTACCCCCGAAAGGCTGTAAGGGGTATATCAGATGGTCTGACATGCAACTGATGATAGCTGGATCTCAAGTTAATCTTCGAGAATACTCCGGCGCCTTGAAGATGATCGAAGAGACCATAAATCCTTGGCAAGGGGTATTGGTTCTTGACCGTAAACTATTTCAACTTCCTATAATCCACTAAAGCATAAGGTTACTGTCTACCTTCTTCTCAAAAAGGACAGGTGAACCCCAAGTAGAAGTACTGGGTCGGATGAAACCCTTTGCCTGAAACTCTTCCAACTGCTTCTTGAGCTCCTGAAACATAGGTGTAGCCATCCTATAAGGAGGAATGGACATTGGAGCCACTCCTGGAATGAGATCAATCGAGAATTCTACCTCGCGTTCCGGAGGTAAACCTGAAAAGCCCTCTGGAAAGACATCTCTGAAACGATCCACCACTGGAGGAAAGTATAACTGTGAAGTCCCCTGGTAATCCAGATAAAGACTAGAAAACTGGGATTTATCCCCTACTAGCCTATGATTCTATGGTCCCGCTCTACCCGCCTGGACAACCCACTCACCTATAGAGGTCATTCTTTTAAAAGATGTACGCTTGATGTCCTCATTCCCATGGGCGTGTTGAGAGTCCACATGTCAGCAGACGAAATGACACAGAGCCCAAGACTCTCCACTACAGCAACAGAGATAAATCTATGTGATACAACAGTATTGAAAAGAGTTGAAGATAAAACTGAGGCCACAATGATCGTAACTCAAATTGTAGAGGGTTCAGGATTCTGCTCCTAATGAATCAGCTCTACCGCAAATGTTTGACATGTACCGTGGCCCTGTGTAGCAGCCTGAAAACCTTGAGCTGCTCCTCCCTAAGACTGACCACTGCGTCCATGGCCTCTACCTTGACCTAGATGACATGAAGAACTCTATCCCCTAGTATTCTATGGAACTGGTATCCCTACTCCTATTTGCGGGGTCGAAACAGATCCTCCTTCACTTGCTGCTGGAAGGGGAACCTTGTTGAAGCGCTACAGATGAACCATCTTGCCGCATGATCAGCACTCCAGTGGGTCTCTCGAGCACTGGGGCTTCTTATTCCCTCTCATAAAACACTGATAACACACCACTTGGGTGATAAAAGTTATATATCATCTACCAGAAGGAATACCTCGCTTCCTCGGGTCACCTCGGGTCGACTCTCGGTGGCGCTTCATGCTGTCTGTCTGGAAAGAATCAGCCATGGATGCTGAACCACCCTGGTCCATAGCTCCAGTATCCCTCAGGTTCCATTATGTGATAAGAGCCTAGTTGAATATCAGTGTAATAGATGTTAACTGTAAGACATTCACCTGTGATCTAATCTCTGGTTTGAGTCCCTCCTCAAACATCCTTTCTAAGAACAACTCGTCATTCCCTAGGACAGGAGCGAAACACTGTAACACTGTGAAACGGGAGGAATAATCTATAACTGAAAGAGTAACCTCATGCACATTCCTGAACTCCCTTGCTATGTAAGCCCTCAGTGTCACTGGGTAGAAGTAGTCGTAGAACGTATGCTGGAATTCATCCCAAGCCATAGTCTGTTGGTACCCTTCCTAAGAAACTATGTCCCACCATATTTTGGTAGAGTCCTCTAGCATGTAAGTCGCGAGCTTCAACCTTCTGTCTGGTGGTGTCTTGAGATGGTCGAAGATGGATAACATGGCTTCAATCCATGACTTCGTAGCCTACGGTCCTCCATCCCCTATGAATATGGGAGGATGCTACTGCTTAAAAACCGGCGTCAGCTCTTCCATAGTCGGGGGAGGATGCTGAACTCACTGAAAGTTCTTCATGAATCTCATGAAACCCTCTCTGAACTGGGCATTGGCACCAGTGTCTAAAACCACTGTAGTATCCATGTCCACAATGATATGTGGAACTACTAGTAATCCCTGATCGGTCGCATCAGACGTACGATCACTGCCTGGTTCCTGTCGTGCAACGGGATGACGTCTTGGTGCCATAGCACTGAAAGATCAAAACTCACATTCATTAATGATGAACATAGTTTCAACATAAGATAGTAAAATGGAACTGGAGTGAAAACCTTTAAAATTAGAAAAAACATGACTACACAGTGTGTAGTATGTCTATATGGCATGTTTACCGATATTTTTCCCCGGGGCGTGTACCTTGTCCATACATGGATGTGTAAACAACCCGACTACACAACATGTTCTCAAACCACATGACTTTTACTAACCCTTTTCTACATGCCTAGTTACTCCTAAATGAATATGTCACATGAACTATCCTAGCGAAAGATTACACAGCGTGTTGACGAAGACACGGCGTGCACTAAACATGCCTTAATTGGACCATGTTGTTAGTGACCCGGCCTCACACACAGTCGACACTACACGGCATGTTCCCAAGGGACACGACATGAACTTGATGGAGAACCACGACCCAGGTGGTTGGTTACATGGCCAGCTACATGGATGACCCTTAAATGGCATGTTCCAAACAAACACAACGTGTATAGGAGAAGATAACACCGACCCATGTTGTTCGTGACACGGCCAGGTACCGAGAACAAGACTACATGGTGTGTTCATACAAAACACGGCGTGTACTACTATAGTTTTCCAGACCCGTGTTGTTAGTGACACAGATGGATACACAGTTTACCACTACACAACGTGTAGATACCATACATGGAGTGTTCCTAATGACCCTTTTACAGCCACGTGTCCTTGTCCACATGGTCATTGAGATGGCCAAAAACTATACGGTGTGTATTTATAAACTACACGCCGTGTATTCTGGGTTTTTCCAGACAGTAGCCTCATAACTGCATAGGAGCCCAGAAAACACAGGAAACAGAGGTTAAGGTGCCAAATTCCGATCAATGCGGGCCCATACTCCTCGAAAATCAATGCTTGGAAACCTAACAATGAATATAACATGCAACAGTATAACAAACTCACGACCCACCAAATTCCGATCCTCGAGGGCCCATAACAACTCTAAGACCAAAGCTTGGAATCCGTGATAAAGAATCTCTAATCAACTGATACCCTATTCACATAACAGGTATTTTATCACAGCAGCTCTCACAACAGCATGCATTGTCTAACACAAATTATACCACAACAGCATGAAATCACTAATGCAACCAAGATGGCATGGAAAAATGCATGTCATTGGATTTTAAAACATGTGCCTATATGATGCATGAGATGGCATACCCTCATCTTATCAGGTTGCAACAAAATAGAACTATAACCATATAAACAATAACAGCACAAAACAAGTGCATCACCCAATGGTGAAATCAATTAAACTGTAACATTTGTAGAACTCGAAAATTACAAAATTTTAGGTAATATGTCTTTTTCCCTATACATGGGTTGTAGAACGCCTGGGCACAGCTATTTACCATTTACCTATTCTGTCTTATCCCCGTATAATGTCGCCAAACTGTAAGTCAAATAGAAAAGGAAGAAACCTCCTCTGATACCACTTTTTAATGACCCAAATCTGGAGCCACTAAAATGCTGCCCCGTTCTTGGTTTACCACATGCCCTCAAGAGCATTTCCCCAAACACCAGAGGCTTCCGACTAGCAGCAAGGGCCTTGGTATGTTATTGGGGAAACTATGCCCTTATTTGGTAAGGTATACAAGGGAAAAGAAATAACAGTCAATAGCAGAAGAAGAAAACGACATACAATAACTGAAACCAAACATCGGAAGCAATGAACATATATAGTAATTATGATAATGATGCATCAAATACAAGTACCTAAGGAAAGAAGCAAACACAAAAATGTGCTGAAATACAACTGAAAACAAAGTACTAAATGTAACAGTAACTCCAGCAGCATCGTAAGCCTATGCTCGGTCCTATTCTCTCCAACTCCAACAAGCAATCATGTACCAGAAGTAGAAGTTCCACAATACCTTTCCACACCTGCAACCATATAACCTTTTGGGGACGAAAAGTAGGACACCAAATGGGTGTGATACTAATCACAGTAGGCACTCACCACAAGATCTGTGCCCTACTGTCAGTGATAAAAATAGCAAAAGTAAAGGAAATAAATGTAGTAGTGAAACAAAGGTACACCAAAGTAACAATCCTACAAATATCAATTCACATTTATTTATTAATTCAATACAATCATTTAGTTATCAACTAAGGAGTCTATCAAATAGCTCTATATTCTCAAGGCACATCAAGTAACACAACATGTATTTCAACAAACTACCTTGACAAAAAGCAGTACAAACCCAAGATTTTTCTTTGGCATGCTGGACTCATCACAACCAACCAAAATAATAATAATACTGACTCTCTGGGTGGATCCTACTGGAAGAACCCTCTAGTAAAATAATCATACAAGGCACAGACACTCTGGGAAGATCTCACTGTCAATTCCCTTATGGTCTTGCAACGATAGCTACAAACGCTCTGAGGAAGCACTGACATCTAATTCATCATGTGGTCTCGATACATGTGTTAACTAAGGACACTCTTGGGAAGCACAAATTCCAATTACTGTAGGTCATGTGTATGAAACTAATTTATAAAGACTCTCTAGGGAATCCTTTAATCGTCAATTCCCTCTTTAGTCTACCGCACCAGGTTCACACAACCCTGAGTAGTCTAGTCATGTGTAATTGACTATCAGCAGCCCTATGTAAGTTCTGCAACTACGTGGATAATAGCTACAATGCATCAAAATAATATAAACATCAGTAAATACATGCCGTTAGCTATACCAAGTTAGATGAAAAATGCTACATGGTTTTCCTCACAGGCAACCTAAGCCAAACTGTTATAAACAGCCAAAACAAGGGAAATCACCCATGGGTGATCCTTGAACATGAAACCAAGCATATATTACTATCAATTAACTTCATGAAAACAAGAAATCTAAGGAAATTAAACAATGGAATCAAAATCCCTAACCTGGGATACCCGATACATGGGTATCCGACACTTTTTGCACAAAACCTCAAAGACATTCACCATTGGGAAACAAACCACCTACCTCGATCCTAGGAGATCGATATACATGAGCCATGAATATTTATTCTCCATAGAATGACGAAGATCTGATAAAATTTCCAAAACTCTCAACCCATGATAACATGTAAATGAGGAGGAATCATGAAACAAGGCGAAAGCAGAAGAGAGAGCTTACCGAGGTGATCCCAACGCAATCGACGACAGATAAATCAGAGATCAGATGACATCTCGGGGGCTCGGAGAAGGATCATGGTCGTACGGGAGCTCTTGTCTGAATGAAACCTAGATGAAGGTCGTTCTGTCGATTAGGCGCGACCCCAGTGCGTTTAGTGAAAAAATAGAAAATACACGGCCTGTAATTCTGGGGTACATGGCGTGTAGTCTATTTTTAAATAATTCTCTTTAAGAAGCCTCCACATCACCCCTACACACCATATGTGTGGCCTAGACATGGCCATCACACGGCTTGGCGCAGAAAGGGAGTACATGGTGTATAATCTGAACATACACAGTGTGTACTTAAAAAAATTCTAGAAACCCATAACTTATCAAAATCTCTAGGAAAAAGGAAGACATACATAAAATGAAGATCCGGGTTCTTACATGTGATACCAATTGATAGGTATTTTTGAATCAATTGGGAATCTATTTGTTGTAATGGTTCAGGAGAAGGTACTCAAAATGAACACATACCATTGTACGAGGATTTTCTGTTTATTAATGTGTGATAGATATTCCCATGTTTTTGGAGTAAAGATTCGTATATATTTTCTTATAACCCACCGGTGTAGTGCATGTATTTTGAGAGATCATGGAGACATTATATTTCTAGTTATGAACTAAGGGTTGGGTACATATTTTGAGTGCGGATTAATAAACCATAATCATCATTGGTTTCATGCAGTTATAGGTATTTTAGATGATAAGAATGGTGAGGTTGATCAAGGTGGGTTATATTTTTTTGATGTGTGCTACCCACTGGTTATGTACTTGGTATACATATGTTTCTACTTAAAAATCATGTTATGGGATATTTTTTCATTGTTTCTTTGTTCATATATCGTAATTATGTTTTTAGAATTATATGGTGATACTGGGTCCTACAAACCTAGGGTTTGGTATGTAGAGATGCAATACCCAATATCTAATTCTTTTTGAGCTCTAAGAGAATCATAATTTGATTGATATTATCCCCGGTTACACTATTTCAATAATATGTTTTTTTCATTTCAATGATTTATATCATGTATATTTTTTGGGAGAAGATATCTCAATTTTGAGATGGAGATGGCATGGGAATTGTGACGAAGGTATATAGATTACATTTCCCTACTGTTTATCTTTTCGTTTTGTGGGAATATCTTACAATGAAGATTACAATATTATTTATATTCTGGATATTTTTTTATTCCTTTCCCAAATGGGTTTCATATAAATATTTCACATCTATGTTATGAATTTCCTTGATGGGTTTTTGTATACAACTGGATTAGAGGGATAGTATTTTGAGGTCTTGTGGAATCTCAACCTCTATCATTGTTTATGTTAGCTTTGGAACAAAATTTACCAATAAATACATTTATTATCATTAAACAAGGTTCATGAATATTAGATATAAAAATGATGGTAATAGAAAATGGAATAGAAATCATGGTTATTATAAATAATTTCCAAGCCTTGCACTTATCCATGTAATTCCTAATACCCTATTTTAATAACACAACGTAGTTACTATACTAAGTTTTTAAACAATAATAATTAACATAAAAATTACAAAAGATAATATATATATTATGAAATATTTAATAAAAAGATTATATATATATATATAATAAACCATTAATTTATTTAATAAATTCTAGGGTGTTTCAAATTTCCCTTTTATAATGCTTTCCACAGCTAGAAAAATTTCCTAAAATACCCTTGAATAAAAATTATCAAACAATCGTTATAAATCCACATTCATATTCACCCTCACTATCATGTGCATAAAACATAAAAACCTAATAAAATTAAAAATATATGAATATCAACATATAATCCACTTATGATCATAAAATACCACACATTATCAATGAATTTCTCATATAGGTACTCCCTTCTATATTATTTTTAAAATTATTTTAGACTCTCAATCATGGATTTAAAATTAATTCATATAATCATTTTAGTAACTCTAATGGGATGATTCTCCCATGTTTTTAGTTTTATTTGATCACATGTAGAGGTTTTTTGATCCTATAGGAATGTATATGACTCCACTTACCACCCTTATTTTTTCCACATATATTGAAATGATATCATTTTGTAAGGTAATATGACCTGTTATTAGTGAATTCATTTGGTTCATCATTTTATTTCATTTTCTCCTATAAAAGTAAAATATTGGATGAGTGAATATTCATAAAAATTATATTTGTGGTTTTTTATTTTCGATTAAATTATCACATGTTTGTAAAGTGTCATTGTTGTACATAATTCTAGACATTCAATACAAATATCCTATATAATCTAGCTATTACAATTAATTTTCTACATCAAAACATAGACTAATAATTTGGCATGTTGAAATAATTGTCGACTTGGGACCATTACATAGATAACAATATTGGGTGTTTCCTATTATTTACCCACATTGGCCATTACTTTTAATTTACCAAGAAACACTTAAGTGTGACTTATTTGACTCTGAGAAACATAATTGATTAAATGAAAATATATGAAATGATTTGATTATAATTGGGAATGTAGTTTTACATGTAATTTAATTACATTTAATATGAGATGACTAATGAAATGGTGTTTTATATAAATGGTATGAGGATTTACTAGCATCATGTTAAATCACCTATTTTTGTTATTTATTTATAACTAAACCATCCCTTAACATGTCTTTCTTATATTCCCATTAACCATATATCTTGAAAATTTTCTTGGAAACTCATGAAGATTGATTTTATTTTCACATGCTAAAAAAGCACTGATAATTGACAATGGAATTGAAATTATTAATGTGCTATTATATATTGATAATTTGGGTAGATCTTTCTTATAATTGGTGGTTGCGGTATTTGAAATAATTGAATTATTAAATAGTTGAATACCATCACATGGAATTTTTTCCGAATAAGTGAATATGTTTATAGATTAAATTGAATGGGTTTTTCCCTAAAACGAGGGATTGAATCAAGCTATCATTAAATTGGAAATTCCATTTCCCATGGAAAATATTTATTTATTAAACAAAACAAGTCTAAAATTATAGTATACCTTGAGAGTTACTTGGGTTATAAAACTGATTTACTTGGAAGTGATCTTATGCTATGGAATTATTTAATTCATGAATTAAGTATGAAAAATTAATGATAATGGATATATTTCTCCTCATTTATTATTTCAAATAATCGAAAACGGTTCTTCTTGTTGTTTAGTTGTAATAGTTGGACATTGAATCCTCATTATTTATTTTAATTTATTGTACTTGCTCCTCCTCATTATTATATTTGAAATTGATTTACATGAAACTCATAATTATTTTTTATAACTTTTTGTATATGGTTACCCTAATAATTTTTAGGGAATTATTATACAATAAAACCTATATTACTTTTATTTTAGATGTTTTGATTGATGGTCTAAATAGTAATATGAAAATTATTTTTATTATCATTGTACACAGATGCCTTAGTTATATACGGAGGGTATTTAGTCTATTTAAATAAAATATTAAATTATTATAGACACTCTATCATAGGCTGAACAAAAGTATATTCATCTGAGGAACCATTGAGGAACTATAGCTAGACACAGTTGTATAAAATATATTTTTCAATTATCCTTATAGATTATATCATTATTAGGTTAAATATTATATTGAAAGACAATATATTTATTGTGAACTATTGGTTTTATCCTATGGATTTTTATTCAAATCTTCTTGGGATATAGTTTGGTGCTTAAATAAATCTTCTCACTAGACGATAGGATCATGTCATGTGCTTCTTGTTGCTACACATTATAGACATGAAAATGACATGTGAGCTATGGAATTATCATGTTCACAGGATGCCTATAAGAGTGGGTATTTTTTATTTATTTAGTTCCCATTAAATTCCATTTCTATGTTCACTTAGTTGTATATGTAGAACCTTTTGACAATTCATGTTTGGGTTTTTTTCCCTAGTTAGTTTATTAATTATTTATTTTTGACAATCAGTTTTATTATTTTCTTCCACTACATTTTGTTTATGTATTGTGATGTAAAATTTAGTACATACTTATATGGTGTAGTATCCACACCAAATAATTATTACAACCTAATTAACTGTATTAAATCTCTTTCAAATGTGAAGTCATACTTGAGTCCATGTGCTCAACCAGGTTCGGTTTCATATGAGTGAATTGGGTCTGGGATGTCACAATATAAATGTTTTTTACTCTTTATTGTATATGAATTTCAATATAAAATTATGAGGTAATAGTAAATATAAAATGTTTTATATTTTTAACCACATACCATTACATTTTTAATGAAATAATGTTTATTAATTTTAAATCTTTTTAAAAAATAGTTTAATTATAAAATATCAGTAGTGTTCTTTTTGGGAACTATGGAATGATTTTACTTGTCTATCATCATCCTATAAATTGAATTCAAATAAAAACATAAACACAAACCAAACATGTTAAATTTATCTATAAAACTCATCTTACAATATAACTCTCTCATATAATATTAGTTATATATTTTTTTAAATGATTTACATGAATATTCTACTACATGAAGAAGAATTGTGTTGATGTTTTGTACACATTAAGGGTAATTATTTCATCAATAAAAGTAAAAATAAATGAAAACCAGGTAAATAAATTCATTATGTTCAATAAAAATTAATATAATAATTCACAATTTATTTTAACTCACCTCTATTCCATGGAAAATTATTATGTTTACATTGCTTACTTTTTTATCCTTGTCCTAGAATTACACCTTGATACAGATATGTCGCATTTTTATAATTACAAAATTCACATATATACATAAAAATTGTAAATAATAATTAATTTTTGTTAATTTCTATGATAAAATTATTCTTTATTCTCAAATAATATTTTCAAGGCTCCAAAATTAACTTTTCCAATGTCGTGCTAGCATTGCATCATCACTGAAAATGATTTTCATATAGATCATGAAATAAACAATAATTTAAATATTTTAAATTATTTATTATGATATTGTTATTATAATATCATACATGATCCATTACATAAATTATATAAAAAAATTATAATATTTATATCTCAGTTATATCATAAAAGATAATGTATTACATATCAATTGTATATATTACTCGTATTAACTAAAAAACATTTTAAAAAAGATACAAAAATATAACCCTATAATAATTTTGATATATTTATTTGAAATATTATATCCTTTCATTCAAATAAAATTTCTATAATTGGAAGAAATTAATTATAATATTTTCTCACAAAATTAAATAAAATCAATATTTGAATAAAAAAATATTTTTGAAGTGAAAATCTATTTTAACAAAAATTTGGTACTTAATTACTAATAAATTAATCAATAATGTTTTGTGGATTAGGGCTGTTACATATATTTAATAATTTTTGTATTAATATTTATACATATAAATTCTATTACTATGTAATAAATATAAAATTTATGTAATAATATATAATGGTTTGTTTATGATTAGTATTTTATGTTTTTTCTGCTATCAAACATAGTGTTATTTTAAAATTTGATGGAGTTAAATTCTCAACACCCCATTAAAAAATTTGGTTCAAAATTTTTTATCTTGATATTTTCAATCATGGGTTTTACATTTTAATGTAAATCTATAAAAAACAAACTTTGTAAACTAGTTAATAAAAGTTTCTTTTGAAAATAGGGAAATTGAAAATTCAATGATATTATATTATTACACATAACAATGTTTAAATATAGAATAAAATTAGTGGGAATTGAAAATATGGATATGTAGGAAAGAATTTATGTTAATGTGATGATATATAGTGACATATAATAATTATCAAGAGAAGATGAATTATCTTGAGGATCTTGATAAACAAAAAACCAAAAAGAAAAAATATGTGAAAATGATTTTCAATTTTCCATAAATGAGTGAAATAGGGTTAACACTTTATTTCATGATCATTTTCATATTATTAAGGAATATCTTTACAATAAATAATGATAATATACAGAAATAAAAAAACATTTATTTTTCAAATAAAAAAATTGAAATATCATATTTTGGTTGTGTGCTTCAATCAGTTTGAACCTTCTTATTTTCTTTTACTATAAACGGTGAGTATTAATGATTAAATTTTCATTCATGAAGAACTAAAATTATCTTCTAAAAAATAAAATGATCCCCAAATGGATGACAAGATACTCATATTTTAAGTAGACTGTAATTATAACTTAGAAGCCTTGTACCATATTTGATAATATCCAAAATTTACAATCCTTCATATGAATAATCAATATCCATAATTAAAAAATATTCTCATTGTCCAACTTTTATCAATCCATAAACAAATATCCTTACAATTCATTAAAAAATTACATACCACATTTAATACCCAAAAAAATCATAAATATGAGATTATATAATCTTATAAAAAACATATAATGTATTTATGAACAACATTAGTCACTACTAGTGTTATATAATAAAAAAGCATATTCCCTAATCGTATATTCTTTAATTTATACTAATCTCTGAAATAAATAATGAAAATTAAAACAAACCCTAAATAAAATAATATATATATTAGAAGATACTTCAACTTTTACAATAAAATTAAAAAACCCATATTAATTAAAATTAATTCCATTTACCATAATAACTATATTTTCCCAACATAGAAATAATTTTTAAAAATAACGTAAATTATGTATTCATAAAATAACATTTTAGTAACCTTCTTATCTATATGATTAATCCTATGACCCCAAAATATATGATCCATTCTATTCAAATTTCTCATACTAACCTCAATATTATAGAATGATTTAGCATAGAAGGTAAAATTATACCTTTAATCTTATATACCAAAAAATATAACAAAATTCATCTAGAAAAACCAATCAAATTAAATCGATGGGTTACATATAGTTCAATGTAATACAATTTCCCTTAAAATAACATTAATCAAATTAAAATCACATCACTTAAAACCTCTAAAGGGAATTTCAATGCATATAAACATATAATAAAAATTTATATTATAAATATATGATGGTATTTAGAAAATAGAATTTAATATCAAGGATCACATGAAAATATCCCAAGTGATTTAAACATGTCCTCCCATACCTAACATTAAAACCCCAAACCTAATTTATCTATTGTGGTGATAAATCATAATCATTACATTTATGGATTTTATTTTGATAAATAAGACCAAAATTTATCCTTCAAAATATATAACATGAATCTCATATATTGAATTACACCCATATCCACAGACCTTTTTAGGTATATATTTTTAGATATTTATAAAAAACTATTATATAAAAACATGGATACCTAATCAACTAGTTAATAAAAATATACATCATCTCTAACAAATATCTTGACATCTATTAACCTTATTATGAATAACATGCCAAAAGCCTTTTTTCACAACATTGTGAGAATGAATCATGAGAAGGGTGAGATAAAATGATCAATAAGGGTAAACCTATGATTTAACAAATAAATTTTAATATTTATAATAAGATGTGTATATGGGTGTGATGACATAATTAAATTGCATGAGAATAATTAATAAAAATTCATTAACATCAATCTGTGATCATAAAACATCATACATGGAATAATGTTATAATATAAGACAAGTGTCATATAAATTAATTTTCATGAGATAAAAAATAAACCCTTGTGAAAAAGAAAAATTATAACATGATGAAATCTTAAAGAAAAAGGGATAGTAACATGGAGTATAATATTTATATCACCATTAAAATCACTAGAAAAATTAGAATAACCTACCTAAAAAATTCAAATAATCTATTTGAAGAATCTTATAATGGATTATCTTTATCCCCTTCCCCAATAGATGGGATATGTATATTGATTTAACCCTGCATTATGATCTATATTGGGATCAAATTTCCCCATTAATAATATCAATAAATAAAAACATAATCATGGATCATACTTTTTTTCAACATAAAAAAACTATTATACTTTCATAAATTCATTAAACCCTGGGAAAGAAAAGAGTTCCATGACATTCTCTTGGAATTAATCATAACCCATCTAATGAAATAATAATGTCATTTTTATTACAAAATATACCATTTAGAGTATATGTATATCAAAGCCCTGTTTTCATTGGTGAATAGAAACACCATTAAAAATTTATTAAAAACATTATTGAGATAAATACACATTCCATATTGAAAATAAATTTTAAAAAATAAAAGTTCGTAAAATATTTTTAAAATAATATATATTCAAAGGAAGATTGAAAACAAAATGAATATTGACATATAATAACTGTCGTAACTATGTAAATTTTTCTCATCTGATAAAAGTTTATAAAATATACATTCGTTTGAAATTGTTATACAACAATTCATTAGTTACACATATAAAAAATGATAATAAATTTATTTTTAGAAAATAAAAAATCTGGTCAAATAATATGTAATATAACTTTTAGAATATATTAATCATCATAATTTACTACTATTGAAAACTACTTAGAGAACATGGATATGGATGTTAAATATTCTTGATCATAAAGATTTCATAAGAATAGTTTCACTTAAATATATCTCTCTTGGTTTTACTTTGTTAAATTAGGGTTGAAATGTAAAATATATTTATAAACCACATTCATAAACATTTTAGAAGAAAATATATAAGTAGGTGGAGGAATGATACTTGGTCGTGACATCCCCTTGATTCCAAACATTGTATGTAACATTCAATGGTCTACAATACAAGTGGGGGAAAAATTTCCCTTTAATAATAAAAAAATAACCAAACAAACAACAATATTATTTATGTTAGTAATTAAAGAAAGCTCAACAATTCATTTATCAAAATCATTATTAATTAATGTACCATAATGGATGTCAAAAATAAAAATATAAAAAATAAAAGGAAACTAATAAATATACAAGACAATCCAAAGACTCAGAAGCTCTAAAATATCTATTCTCATACATCACCAGACAACAAAAGTATCACGAGTTAGTTATAAAGGTTGTGATACTTTTCCTTTTCCCATGTACCGTTAGATGACATATGAAAAATTACCATATTGACAATACAAGATTGAGTAGTAAAACTCAATTTGTTTTCCCTAATGACTTCTGAACTCATGCCACTTGGATATAACACATTAAAAACATTTATATAAAGTATTTTATATAAAATAATTTTTAAAATAGTTAATAACATCATTTAAAAAATTTCCACGAAATCCATTTTATAGACATGAAAAAAAGGTCAATGGAAAATAGATAAACAATACTATAAAAATTTTCATATGTTTAATTTTTTAATAATAATTCAATTCTTTATATCCACACAACCAACCATTCATACAAACATAGACCTCCCAACACTCATGAGTGGTGGGTCATCCTTTAACTAAGACTTGACATAACGAAACATTTGATGGGGATGATCCCTGACCATTATCCAGTCCACAAATGATAGAGGAGACTCCTTAAACTTATCAAACCAAGATGTACATGAACGCACACAATTATTATGCTAATTTCCATTGAAAAACAAATATTCCATCCATTCCAAAAGAACCGTTCAATTATTAAGAACTGTTCAAACAAACTAATCCAACTAAAACCATCAAATTCACTTCAATAACACTATCCCTTTAGTGAAAACATATTTATTAGAGAATTTACCCATTTTTCAATAAAACAATATTTTAATGTCATTGTTTTAAAATTATGAACCAAACAACCTTCTATAAAAACAACCAATTCCAATGCTTCCACAAACTCTCACTCAAGAAGGTTATCAAAAATCTTTTCACAGAAAATCCAAAATAAATTTCACAAAGAATAATAAATTTTTATGTAGGAATATATATTCTAAATCGATAAGTCAAGTGTTAATCCACTTACCTAGGGGTTTGAGATGAAAATGAAGAACGAAACGAAGGATGTCCACAAAATATGGTTAAATCTTCATGAACCAACCTTAGATCTCTTTTCCTATAATAAACCAAAAAAACTCAAATAATATTTGGAATCCACTAACCTATATCTACACATATCTATAATTAAAATAAGAATATGAGAGATAGGTAAAAGTATATACAATAAACTCATCATGAATGAGTAATAATGAGTCTTACCGCAAGAATCTGACATCAAATCACTGTGGAAGCCTTTAGACCACCTCCATGATGATGAAAGAACATTCCTTGAAATTTGGGAAGATATATAATTTATTTGATGTAGAATATGATATATAATTTGGGAGTTAAATGGTAAAATTATTGAGATCCACAATTTTGTGATCTCGCTTTTATCCCATACACAGTTAATCACACATTTAGGCCAACCTTGCGCCAACTATGGATTAGCCATTTCCTCAAGGGGTGTACCTCACATGGTTGGATCAATCTATTTAAAAACCATGTTATAGAACTTCCAAATTACACACTCTAAAATTTCATGTTTTCTCATAAGCTTCCACCTGGTTTGAACAAACATTGCATAAACTTTGCACCTACTCTTTAAACTATCTCTCAATACGCATAGTTTTGACTTTATGTTATACATTTTTCCCAAACTGTACACCAACTATGAACCTACCTAAAATTCCCCAAAACACTTCAAATGTTCTCCAAAATCTCCTAAACATAATATCAAACTATTCCTCCCAAAGGAAGATTTTAAATAAAAAAATGTGATTATAACCTAATCCCTTATCCTCTTTGGTAACTTTTAAAATGAAAATAAATTTTAAAGAAGGAGTATGATATGGGCCTATAAATCCCATGAATTACATAAATTAATATTTCAAAATTAATTTATGTAAAATAATAAAACTATTAAACGAAATCTTTATAGAATACATGAAATGTGTCTCGTGAATATGAGATTGAGACAATGAAAACACTTGTAATGATCAAAACATTTCATGTAAAAATTAATCCATTACGTTATTTTTGAATCATATGCATATAAACAAAAAATATTTTTTTTTCTAGAATTAAAAATTTAGGTTTTATTTTTAATATAATCATGTCATAAAAAATCCAATGAAGATAATTTATAACCTAGTTGAAGAAAATTGAGTTAAAAAACTATACCACTTGGTAAAATATAATTCGAATCAATATGGATGAAATAAAATGAGTAGTAAGAGTAATAACATTGTTTTTGAAGTATTAACGATATAAAAGGAAAAATAGTCAATATATTCACCAAATAAAAAAATTAGGGTCATAACATTAAAATATTCCTCAATAAAAATAAATTTAGAATAAATCTCTTACATCGAAACCAGACAAGCTATATATATCCTGTAAAAATAATATATAAACAAATAAAAGTTATTTGATTTAAAAATATTAATTTAAAATCTTGATAACGTGCCCATAAAAATTTCATTTCATTTATATTAAGGAAATATTTAATTACCTAATTAGCTAATGTAACATTAGGTGTTTTGGGGATGTTCAGTTCGTAATATCAAAATTACACCGGTAAGTTGAATTTGGTCAAAATGGTATTTGTTAAATCATATATAGAAAAATAATCAATAAATTAATGTATATATATTATATAAAATTTTAAAACTTCCCATGAAATAAGGTTATACAAAATCAATTATGTTACAATCTTGTGGATGCTAGGTTGTATTTAGGAATGAGTAATGTTTCCATTTTTTGTCAAACATGAGGGAAAAAGGAATCAATTATTTTATCATTCCATAATAATTATTATATAATATATATAATATTATATATTTAAATAAACATATATTTACTATCCATGTGATGTGGTGATGAGAAAGGATCACATCACTTCATTAAGGGTGTAATCAATATGTACGAACGAATGGAATTATCAAATTTCAATAGATTGAAATGTAATAAAATAGATTTAATATGATCTTTAAATAATATTAATTACTTATTTAATATCGTATATATACTTTAAATATATCATCGTAACCATATGATAGAGGTGGTGATGGAAAAAAAATAACATCGGTTGGTGAGGTGGTAGTCTGCCATACACACAAACAATAGTTTCATTACCTATTTAATGGAAAATATAGTTGGGTTGTTAACATAATAAAATAATACAATATGAAAGATAATATTTATATTATTCTATCTTGGATTAATAATATTTTAAGGAGGTATATGAATAAATAATAATAAAACATTTGGTTTAAAACTATACATCTTATTCAGACAACATCCTTTTCCTTATACTTTTATCCCTTTAAGTTTGGTGTTCAACGCAAACTATGTCCTCAAGAAAATGTTGATGGACGTTTGCAACTGATTTGGGTTGTTTTTGGTTGAAATATATAGCTCAAAAGTGTGAGAGGAATAGTGGATATGAGGTTCCCTTTTATAAGTGTGCGAAGGGAAATCTTTGAATGACTTAATGTATTAAATTATTATAAATTAATTTTCTTAAAAAAGAATAAACATTTTATAATTTAGAATATGGGGCTTTGATTAGTTATAATAATCACATAAAATAATATTTATACTCATTTAGAAAATATTTTATCCCTTGTCACTTTATTTTAACCCCATCCCCCATTTAACCTCTTGATGATTAGTTTGATATCAATATTGTTTTACTATTTAGGGGTCATGAAGGTTAAAATAAAAGATAAGTGACTATTAAATAAAACAAATGTATGATATGTTCAACAAGATATCATTAACTGGGACATGTATTGTACTTTTATAGTTTTAAATCATTTAAATAAATATTATTTGTCCCAAAAAATAAGTAATTTCATTTTTGTAACTATTCATATATTTTGACATTAAATTAATCAATATAAAAATTTAATTAGAGTACAGACATTTAAAACAACACTAATATGTTTTATTAATCTATAAGATTTTTGGGACACTACAACTGACAAAATAATATTTATTTTATAGTTATTAATACCATATAGATTATTTTTCATCTACTTGAACAAGAACATTATTTGAATTGGATAATAATTAATGGTAATCATTTCATCATAAAAAATTAAAAATAAATTTTAATAAAAAAATAATTTTAGTTCGATATAAAAATTTATATTCACTTGTTATATAACTCCAAAATTAATATATACCCTAAATATAATCAATAGTAATTCCAATTTAGTAATAAACTCTAAAATATACCTATATCTTCTCATACATTATCATTATGGCACTAAATTTTACTTCTAATTTCTTGTGAAAGCACAGTGTTGGAACTGAAAATGATTTTTATATTTTTCATTAAATAAATTATAGTTTTTTTTGGATAATTTGTCATGATATTTCTATTATATTATAGTTCAGGATCAATTAAATTAGATAAATATTTTTTATAACATTTATGCATTGGTGATATCATAAATGATATTTTATTTCATAAAAACTGAATTAATTACTATTAAATTAAAAAACAAACCTTTTAGAAACATCCTAAAATTACAACGCAAGATAATTTTAATATGATAATTTAATAAAATAGAATATTACATTAAATATTATTTCTAAATTTTTAAAAATGTATTATAAAATTTTCTCACAAATGGAAATAAAATCATTTCTTCGTGAAATGTTAATTTTTGATCAAAATTTTACTTTACTAAAAGTTTAGTGATAAATTATTAATAATTAATTAATAAATTTTCATTTAGTAACACCATGTTATGAGATTAATAAAATGTTTAATATTATTCATACCTTCCAATTTAAGGGTTGAGTTACAAAAATAATAATAAATAATAATATATCGTGGTTAGTTTAGGTTTGATGTTGTGTGGTACACAAGAATTCAAACATTGATTTCTTTTAAAATATCATGGTGTTACAATGGGATGAATATTCTTTAAATACCCACCAAAATACTTTTAAGCAGTATAAAAGGATATTTAAAGAGTAGGTTATTGTAATTATACCATAATAAGAATTTTGTATCCCAAAAAATCATCATATCAAGAAGCTACATAAATATAGTTATGAAGAAGTTTGTGATTTCTATATAGAAATTTACATTATTAGAAGAAAAAAATCATACAAAAACTATCAGTGTGAGATTATATTTTTGAATGCCATGAAATTTAATAAGAATTCAAGAATATTTCGGTATACTATAATATTCATGAATTATTTGTACACTATTACACTTATATAAATAGAGTCTTAAATACGAAATTATTCATGAATTAAAAGTGATGGAATACTTGAAGAAGGTTTTCTATGGAAGGAGATGTATAAGGTTGTGTAGAGATACCTACATGAAGAATTTTCACAAAAAATGGTTATGTGAAGCACTTAAAATAGTTATACAACATGGTACTAAAATACCTTGACATTAAAAATGTGAATGACAAGAAATAATTTTTCATATAATATAAATCGGAAGAAGGTACAATAAACATTCATTTCCAAATGATAGCTATAATTTAAGAATACAATAATTTATATAAAATACATTTATTTTGGAATTAAAATGAATATTATTACTAAATTTATATATTGTTCTTATAAATTCGCTCTTGGAAACATTTGAGTACTATTCAGAAGGAAAAAAATATAATGGGATGATTTTAGAAATCTGAATTCACTTCATCCCACGACATGAAGTGGTGTTGAACAAAATAAAATCATTGAAGATTAAATGAAGATGGGGAGTACTCTAGAATCTGGGGAAATATATACCTGTTAAATTGAAAATATTAAATGTCATAAACTGATTGAGGTAGAGTTATTCCAAAAATGTTGTTGCTCATTCATGTTGTCAGAAGCATGTTTCAAATTATATACCAAGCTATAATGAAGTTCTTCACAGTAGGAATATTATTCTTAGTATGACTTCATAGGTAAGGAATATATTTTGGAACATGGGTGCACTAATTATTTCTCTTAAATTTAATTAAAATGTGAGTTGATTGAGTGAAAAAGACTAGGAAAACTAAATCTGTATGATTCATAATGTGAAAAATATTTAAAAATAATGATATAATAATCAATTATGATTTTAAATGCACAAATATAAGAAAATTTTGAGAATAGAATTGAAAATTAACCACCAACACATAGCTAAGGGACATAAGTTATTTGAAAATGAACTATGATCATATTAACCACATGAAAAACCTAAGAAACCTATTTCTACTTCCATTCTATCTCAGCTGGTAACCATGTTTCATTCCTCTACATGGATAAAATGTGATGGTAGGCTCTTTTTTTCGGTGATATTACTTTAGGGGTACTGTTTCATATGGATTATTAATATATTTTGATACATGTTTTGGTTGATACACTTATTATTTTAGATTTTAAAATTGTTTCTTTTTGATTTCTTATGAATGATTTTGGACTTGATGAGTAAATTTTTATGCATCAACTAACAACCCTATATAGTGTATTTCCATTAAAAAAATATATAGTGGTTAGGTTTAAATATGATTTTTCATCACCTAATTTAAAAAATAAATTTTTTTGACCATATGAATGGAAATATTATTGATTTAGAATATGTGTACCTAGAACAAGGATCCTATCTGACATAGTTATGGAAAAAATATAAATGAACGCATAATAATTCACTTTCCTATCACAAAAAGAAATAATAATTGAACATGTGATTCATCCCAATTCATTTAAAACATATTTTTATACTCTCTTTCTAAAAATATTCAACTATTAATTTTCATTTGATTTATTAAATTTCAATAATAGTTTTCCATTATCCATGTGGGTTTGAATATCTTACTATCTAATTTCTACACATTCATAGTTAGAATGTTCTAGTTTAAAAAGTTGTTAAAATTTTTATCCCCATTAGTAATTATAAATTCTCAATGGGATATATAAATTTTAGAATCATTTATTGGGATGGTATCTAGTTATTCTAAATATATTTGGGGAGAATCAATGTTTTTTATTTTAATTAATTTTCTTACACTTGGTCTTGTCATGATGTAGTTTTAGTTCAACAACTGAATCATGAATACAACAACCACATAAATATAAAAGAGGATGATCTTGTAAATGAACCAATGTTGGAGAGGACCATTCGATAATAGTGGAATGAAAAGGAGCAATTGATGAAATAATGCAACGCTATGGATGGAAAACTACTATATAAAATTCTAGAGATGTGAACACTCATAGACTATAAATGAATCTCATTCATGGGTATTGAACCCATCATTCAAATTCATCATATTTTGTTTCATCATTTGAGAATAAATACTAATATTAATGATTTTAAATTATTAATGTTCTTCAGGCTGCTGGACAGGGATAAAAATCCTCACATTGTTGATTTTCATGAATTATTTGATTCTTTTTAATTCAACAAAATATCAATTATCATGGAAATATTTACATTGTTTATACTATTCTTCATAAAAAATATATTTATTGAAAGAAAGAAATGATGAAATTGAATTTTAATATCCATTAAATGATAAAAAGGATAATTATAATGATGAAAAAGGAAATGGGATATCTTCACTGTATATAGTTAGTATTTACCATTTTTATAATGGGTGAAGATGGAAAATATATATACATAAATATAAATATTATTAAACAATTTATATAGTTTTATATCAAAATTTAATTTTTATATGACTTTTTTGATATGTCAATATAATAAATTTTTATTATTGAACTGGTGATGAATGATAGAGATATAGAAGATATTGGATAAATTCCATTTCTAAAGGAGTGCTCATTTGCTTTGTAAATTCACCTACCCAATATTAAATAATCCCATCAGAGTTTTTCAATAAAAAAATTTATTATGTCTAATAAATTTGGAAAATAATTTTTCTATTTTGGTATTAGTATCAATAAGATATCATAAAACACCTTTAAAACCCTTATAATGGATGGACTGAACACCACACGAGTTTTTATTGAACATTAATACTCAAGAGTGAAATACTAATGAAGAAATATGGGATACATTTTGATCAAATCTGATAATTGTATTTTGCACATAGACTATTTTACAATATATAGAATACATTAGGATACCACATATTATTTGAAGTCATTTTTAAAAACCATAAAATAATAAATATATGTGAATTGTGTTGTGGTATGTCTAAGAGTGGGTAGTGGGTAAGTAATTTTCAATGCACAGTGAGTAAGGAAGAACTATGATGTCAGTGATAATTATTTCCACGAATAAAACAAATACAAATTTTAAGAAGTATCCTTTTAATAAAAAATATAATAGATTCATGTTATATGTTTTGATGAATATGTAAAATAAAAAAAAGAAAAGTATATTTCTAAGTGTTATGATCATCGAAAATGGAGGGAAAATAAAACATAAAAATGAAGAAGTGTATTTGGTTTTGATGGTGCATGACCTGATGTTTGGATTTTATCTATTAAATGTATTGAGGAATATTCCAAAAGGCGGTCCAAGTTATTTTACCCAACGAAATAATGAAGTATTTTTTTAATGAAAGAAGTAGGATCATATTCGATGAAAGGTCATAGTATAGGTCATTTATGGTTCCAATCTAGGTAAAGTAATCCCAATCCTATTAAACAAAATTATATATAAGAAATATCAACACAAGGAAATTTAATATAACTTATAATACGGAACTTTATCTTTAAAAAATCTATTTTTAGGAATATGAACTCTCCTCCAAATATATTAAATTTCATTGAAAATGGGCTTGCACTTTCACTTCTATATTTTCAGTTTTCACATCCATTAAGTCATAATAATGAATTATTACAATAATCTAAATGAATTATGACTTTCATGAGAATAATATTCATGTTATGAACATGGATAAATAGAACCTGAAAAAAACCTGAGTACTTCATGGAAATGTGAGTATGCATTTCAATTCTATATTTATCATTTATATTTTTTCATTATTTTTGAATTTGATTTTTGAATTTTAACTGTAATATCATTCTATAATTTAATTTTTCTTTTAATCATTGATCTACAAGAGAAAATAATTCATAGTGTTATCATCATTCTATATTTTAATTTCATGAATTAATAATTTTTTTTGAGAAATGCGCGGGAATGAGTGTCTAGAGATAGCCGTGTGGATTTTGATTTTACATGAAATGATTTCTAGAGACCTGTTTATTATTGTAAATGATTTTTTAGAGTTTTAAAGCCCTAAATTTTTATTATTTTTGTTAATTGGTTTTATTTTTTATATTAATTTCCTAGAGTGGTTGCCCAAAAAGTTTCTATAATTATCAATAAATTTTATAATGCTAATTTTTATAATTCATTCCATGAGAATAGTTCTTGAGTGAAACTTGGGAATATTTTCTGCCATAATAATATTAAAATATTTTCAATGACATGATTTTAAAAATACACATTTAATATGATTGAGGATTGTTTTTAATCCCTTTTAATGAGACTGACCTTTATAGTAGTCATTTTACATGTTTGTAGAATCCATCAAAAACATTTTAATGAATGGTTTCAATATAATGAATTATATTCCTTTCGTACCCTACTCTAAATATTTTTCATTATTTAAACAAAATAGTTTATATTATTATAAGGTTAAAGGGTTGTGTATAATGTAATGGAAAAGTGTGGGGGTTCTCATTATGGTTGTTATGTGGAATGGGTCACAGTTATCATTTTTCATACATTACAGTACATCTTCTTGAAAAAAGAAAAATCAATCAAAATTTTAAAAAATGAAAAATGGGTCATCCCTTTGGAAATTAAACATGAAACATTACTTAACTAATTATATTTTTTTATGTATTTCTAATAGTGTCATGAGGATATCATTTGGGGTAAAATGGTGGATGTGATATTTTATCAGGTATAAAAGTTGAAAAATAAAAAAACAATATGGTGTTTCATTCATTATTATTCATTTCATTATGGGTCTAATTTGATGTGAGGGAGGGGGCGGAGAGAAGAAATTTATAAGGGGATATTCCCATTAAGCCATTTTTTATTATAATTTAGTTTATGTTATATATTAACCTATATTTTTAGGATTACTTTTTTAGATCATTTATCGACCGACCATTAAGCCTCATAGTCATTGGAACAAAACAGTTCATCCCTTATAATTAATAATGGATCAGTCTCTATGGGGTTAATAAAATAGATGCATTGCATGATTATGTTAAGGGGAATGTTTCATGGAATGTGCATAACTAAATTACCATTTTTACCATGATGAAGAATTAAAATATTCAAAGAGAGGTAAACTAAAAATGTCATGCACACTGATAATTGATTGAATAATGTATTTAGATAAATAAATGGGAATATATAATTCATATGATAATGTATAAAATATATGATTTATGGAAGAATACTTGGAATACTATGACATAATGATACATGCTATGAAATCTACATTCATGTCATGAGATTGGAGTCGACAAAGATTTTTTTTGTAGATATAATGGGTTTTTGAGAAAAGGAATATAAATTCAATAATTATACTATGATATGGGAGATATGACTTATGAAACAAAAATAATAAAATAAGATGATTTTGAATGACCTATGATCCATGGTGCCACTTTTATTTTCTCTTACAGAGTAACAATGTTTCGATTCAACTTTTTTATTATTATGATAGGTAGTTTCTTTGTCAAAAGTGATGTGATCATATAGGGAGTGATTCTTATGGATTTTATTTCTATTTTTATTCATGTTTTGGTTGAAACCATATTTATTTTAAATTCTAAATATCATTCCTTTTTAATTGAATGACCATTGTTAAAATATTTTAGGAGTAATTTGTAATGAATTGACTAATTTATATTCAATCTATATGACCAGTAGAAATTCTAAATTGGTTATGTAAAAATATTGTTTTAGGTCACCTAATTTTTTAGAAATTCCAATTATTTTACTATAATTATATAAGAATTACTTAATTAGAAATTAGGTACATAGGCCAAGCTAATATTGAACCAATTCAAACAAAAAATAGGAATGGGGAGATAATTCTTTTTATCCCTACCACACAAAACTAAAAATCATTGGTCGTTTAATTCTTATCAATTGATTTCAAACCCATTTTATCACTCATAAAATACTTATAAATTATTTTCATTCACATATTGATTTATTTAGAATCTTGGACTGTCCTTGTGGAACTGAAACTCGGACATGATAATTACACACATTCATAGTTAATTTTTTTTGAGTTTCATAAGTTTTTATATTTCAATATCCCCATAGTAAATTTTCAACACATTTTTCGATATCTAAAACTATATAGTAAAAAAAAAATTACTCAGAAAGATGATATTAATATAGAAAATTATAATAAATATTATGGAATAATAAGGACATGGAATCAATGTAATATTTAAATAACCTAAAACATGAAATAATTATAACTCTAGGATCACTACCCAGACAATATAACATGGTCAATATTGGGCCATTGTGGATTAGGTTTACTCCATATTTCTATATATAAAATTTCATGAGATATAAACATTACCCAATTAATTGGGGTGTTCTTTAGGTGAACACATCAATACTTGTTCATGCATATGAGTGCCACATAAAGAATAAATTCATAATGCCCAATAATAAGAAAAACCACTGTGAATGAAATTTTTCTACAAAATCCTTTCATGGAGCATAAAAAAATTATTATGATGAATATTCCATTTATATGAGGGATTAAATGATTTTATTGTATTTGAATAATGTATTAGATATGTTTATGTCTAAAGAATAATGTTTATGTTATATGGAATCATAAAAAATTATATACATGGTTTGATAATGGACTTTATAAGAAAGGTTTTAAGAAAAAATGTTAATGGGTGTTTAATGTGTAAAAGATGATAACAATTTCTATAAATATTGAAATGAAAAAAATATTCCTATAAAAATGAGTTTTTTAGGAACCATTTATGTATAAATATATTTCATTTAGTGGAACGTGAAATGATATAAGAAAATTGTAGTTTCTCTTCAATCGGCTCTATGTGATGAATGAAATTAATATTGTATCCTCCAAAATATGTATATCCACATCAAGGAAGATAATTAAAAAAATGTACATTTGAAAAAAAATATAATTTAACATAATTAAATATGAACAATAAAGGGATAAATTTAGGTAAGGAGATTGAACAATATCCCAAAAAATTAGGGTGGTTTAGAGAGATCCCTTACATCATGTCTGAATTCATTATACACATTCACATGACCCCATAATTATTCAAATACATTAAACTAAATACATATTTTAGAACCTTATTAAAATATTTTGGAATTATTATAATGTTTTTATGTTATTTTAGAGTCATTTAATTGAGTTATTGTTTTTTTGTGATACCATATCAAGGTCACTCATGTCATGCATTCAAGGTCACACTTGTTATAGATTATTATGGTAGTTTTTTTTTGAAATGTTTTCATAAATCCATAAGAATAATGGTATGGTTTTAATTTTCACCCTAATTCCAAAATTTTCTTAATATAAAATTATATTCATTAATAATACCATTTTATATAGTATAATCATTATACACTTAGTTTATTGAGGCAGGATTCCAACCACGATGAACATAATGCCATTTTTTTTAACCTTATGGATATATATTCATTATAGAAAATGGGGAAATAATATATATATATATAGGTAATTATTAACCTTTATAATTTTAATTAATCTACCCATGAGTATGGTAAATGAAAATACAACACATCATAATAGAAGGGTGGATCGACCATAGTATAGGCAATGTTTCTCTTCTTTTAAAATAATAAAAGAGAGGAAATTAGATAAGGGGTATTCAATAAATTTGAAAAAAAATCATTATATTTTAAATATTTATGTAATCATTATATAAAGGAAAGAATATATAAGATAAGATATAATATTTAATAATCTATGGATTTTTTTGTTAAGAATATTAACTCTTTTGATATAAAATATTATACTCCCCTTAGGGAATATTTTATTTATCATTGGATGAGACCAAGGATTCTATAGACATTTGGGACATATATGTAATTAATCAAGTAGATATTTTTTTAATGTAATGATGTAAGAATGTGTGAGGAGAAGGGTATTTGATGGGTGATATTTATAATGGTTGAGATAAGTGTTTCTAAATATAATATAAATTATATTATTATTTTAGCTCAAGGATACCAATTCTGATTAATATTGTCACTATTTACAGTGATTTATGCATGGATCTTGAATGGAGTGTGAATTACATCATCTTTAACCCATTTCAGCATGTATTTTTTTAATTACAAATTACTATATTTTTCATATTTAACTATTTACTAAAAATTGAACTCTTTTAGAAAAATTACCAAAAATTAAACATAATCATTATCCCATATCATGAATCATCAATAAAAGCTATTTTATGAAAATAATTTTCTACATATGAAAAAAATAATTTCAAAATAATATATTTATATATTTGATGAACATTAATTTTAATATTATGATCAATTTTATAAACCTAAAATTTTTTCGTATTGTCTTGTAAAATTATTGTATCGTTATAAAGAAAAAGAAATATTACATTTTTAAATAATTATGAAAATTAATATTATCTCAAATATTTTTTTTATCATTAATGTAAACATAAATGAAATATTTTTGTATAGAAATGAAAACTCATATTTTATCATTTTTAAATCATTTATTTATTTTTATCTTGATATAAATTCTCTATATTTTCAATTGATTACGTAAACTAATATAATTTTATATTTACATTATATATTTGACTATTATAATTATCATCTTATTAATCCCATTGGTCATATGACTATTACAATTTTTATACTACTATTATAACATTCATACTTGTTGGATTCATATTTGTTTCCTACATTATATAAATAAATCATACTTTACCCATTCTACATCAAATTATATTTTATAAAATGTTTATATATATTTTCATATTTAGAATGAATATTTCATTAATTATATTGAGATTCATTTATAAATTGTTGTTCATGAGTGAAATGACTCTAAGGGATCGAGAATAACCCAATTTTTAAGCTATAGTTACCATATTTTTTCATTCATTCCCATTCTAAAACATTCAATTAATAAATCCATATTTATTATTTAGATATAATGCTAAATCAATTTAATAAACTATTTTTGGTTCCTTTTTGTGGCTAATTTGATTTAAATAATACTCTATAACTTAATATGATGCATTAAAATAATCAAAATGGAAATTTCAATCCTCAAATTTGGGTGGTTACATTCCCGACCCTAATGAAATTTCACCATCAAAATTTCATTTCAAAAAATAATATGAAAAAACATTGAGGTTATTTCTATTTCATTGATTCTTCTAGTTTCTATAACATAACAACATATTTATGGTTCATTAATAATACTTTTACTAGGAGTGTTTTATTATTCCATATAAAATTATCACTAAGGTCCAAGATCACCATTTTTTCCATTCATTGGATAGATTATGCTTCGAATGTATGACATCTATATTGAGTACATTTGAGTGATCTAGTATTTATTATTTCAAGAGTGATGCATGGAACAAATACATAAGATAGAGTTGGTGGGAGTTATAGTTGATAGGATAAACCTTTTATTTTATCAACAATCACTAAATGAATGATATATTTGGGTTTTATATTCCACATCATCCCAAATCACATGACCATATTTCCTGGTGATATGCAGAGGAACACTTTATCCCCAATATCAAACTCCAGGCCTCAATGAGGGTTATCAATAAAACTATTTTAACGACTCTTCAATTTCATTATGAGATTTTGAATAGCCATAATAGTTTCTACAATTTCATCAAATATTTCAGATCCCAATAGCTAGTGTTCACCGACTTCATCAAATCGCATAGGTATACTATATATCTTTTAAAAAATATAATTATATAGATTAATTGAGACAATTGATTGGAATCTTTTATTGCATATGAACTTAAGCATAGGAAGTAACTAATATCATCGCCCTTTAAAATTCATCAGGCATACTCTCAATATTCCTCTATGTGTTTGGATCGTCCACATAGATTGGCCATCAATTTGGGTTTGATAATCTATCTTGAAATTTATCTTCATTTTTAAATAACATTGGATACTTCGATAGAACATGTAAGTAAAAAATCATCACAATTATGTACAGTTTATTATAGTTTTTTGTTCACCCTCACATCATCTTTTATTTATATCCTTCAAGTTGATCATTTGAGAAGTCCTATCAAATTCTTATAATGTGATAAATTTTAATATGATGATCCACTACTAATCCATATGTTTTTATCAATTATATATGTACTTAATAATACCTATAAAAAATTACATGGTTATGTTTTCCCATTTCCATGTAGGTATGAGAAAGGGTTCCGAAATTTCATTGGGCTTTTTCTTCTATGAATTCACCTGTTGACATAATGGGAAAATTAATGTATATTCCAGGAAACCCTTATTCATATTGTTTTAATAATAATTATCTAAATGATCTTGATACATCTTAATTATTCTTGTTTTTATGGATAATGTAACACTACGAGTATCATTTAATAACATGAACTTAATCTCTGGATTTTATGTCACACTTAATCATTGTAGAGACCCGAAGCCTAATGTACATGAACATTACATTACTTTTGCGGAATACTTAATACATAACAAAAATACACACACAAGGATCGTAATAGTTTTGTGTCTTTGGAAACTCGGAACGTAATCTTCAAATCCTGGTGAAAGATCTTCAAAATCTCCCATAAAGATCTTCTTCTTTTTTACCTAAAACCTTTCTTTATATCCTGGGGAAAAGAAAACATAAAAGGGTGAGCTCAAATGCTCAGTAAGGGTAAACAAAAGAAATATCAATCACATAATTTTCATAAGAACATAACATTTTTGGAAATCTTAACCTGCAAAAGAGAGCATAATTTCATAACATGGGATAAATAATAGTAGTGAAAATGAAACCATAACTTAAAAAATTACTCATTGTGTCATACACACATAATCATAGAGAATCATTTCTTGTTAGTCAAGACTCATTGCCAAGACTATCTTAGTGGACAAAGTCCCTTTCTGAATCGAGTAATCCTCGTTTCAGTCCTGTTTCACTGAACCGGTATAACCTACCATTCCAGCCATGTCTATCTCATGAGATATGAAATCTTTACCCAATGCATTGGAGGGAGATATAGGTCCCACCCATCTCTTAATGAATCCTTTCTTATGTGTGCCACAGAATCATAAATCATACATCATTGCATAACCCATGTAATAAAAATGGGATTCTTAAACAACATGACATCATAAAACCATTCATATAAGATAAAGGAATTCATAAACATAATTCCATCACAACATAGTCAAATAAATGTAAAAATATGGATAGAAACAGAACCCTTTATTATCTTAGATGGAAAATAATTTTGATAAAACACTTGAATTGAATTCTTGAGGAAAATATCCTTTCTTCTTCAAAATCAATTTCTTTTCACAAAACATCATGAAATTTTTAAAAGAAAGAGATTTTATTGAAAATAGTCATGAAATATTTTGGATGAATCTTCATAAAAATAAGGCTTTATAAAACCGTAAAAATCCGTTCGTGTCGTTTAAGTTAAAAAAACATTCTTCTCGTACTTTTGTCGGAAAAGTCAAAAATTACATCCTATGAAAAACGACAAAAGATTCCTTTCATATCTTTTACTAAAAACTCACCGAAGGGTAAAATTGGATTTAAAAAATTGTAGGTGGATGTAAATAACATTACATATTGAGGAAACATGGATGTGGATGATAAAATACACCCCAGTAAAGACTTACGAATAAACAATCTCGGATAAAAATGAGATTGTGATATTTCCCTTACCTTAGGTCCGACTTGCTTTGTAAGTGTCCGAACCTCCTATATAATGATTTAAATCATGTTATTGACTTATTACAGAATCATATTCATTGTTATGATATCATATATGGTTCACTTAGGACATTATATTACCCGTTCTTTTGTAAATTCCATGTTAAAGAAGCGTTTTGGGTAAAATCGTTTCATTTATCGTAGGTGTTTTGACTTGTTGTTCTTGACATCATTATTACTTATATCATGATTTACATACTTCCAGAATATAAAATATGATTTATATATCATATATATTCAGTATATATATATATATAATAGGTAGATAAATAAAATGAAAAACACCGTTCATGGAGACGGTAGTCCGTACGTACGCATGAACAATGTTTTCCTTTCCTTATTGTCTTGAAATGGAAGTAAGTAGATGACATACATATGTATATATATACATAAATCCAGTAGCTTTATAATGTAATATATTTCATTATTATTTCTTATATATACATTATAATCATTCATAAATGGTTAACATGGAGAATGAATCTCTCACGTCGTGGAGACGGTATTCCGTACGTACGCACGAGCGATGATATCATTTCTATAAATATTGAATTGAATTGGAGTGGATTATAAAATATATCAGAATCAATATGATGTTGTAATAACTATGTATAGTTATTCTTTACACCATTATACCCATCCATGTAAGGTGGTGGTGGAAAATAGATTACACCACGGCGTGGAGACGGTATTCCGTACGTACGCACGCGCGGTGATTTCTTTTTCCGTAGGATGGATAGATGGTGAAATAGGGTTGTTTCATACTTATAATAACATATCAGTATATTATTGATACTGATGTTATTACTTCATAATGAAACAACCTAAGAATAAGAAGTGGAAGAAGAAATAAAGATGAAAGAATTGGTAACGGTAATTACCTCTTCTTTGAAGTGCCTCTTTGAGACCTCCTCTTAGGGCACTAAAATTGGTCTTTGAGGAAGACCGGAACCTCTATGATGTTTCTAGGGAAGTGGAGAGGAGAAATTGGCAGGGGTTGGCCGAGCTTGAGTGCTCAAATTGGTGTGAGGAGGAGGGGGAGGAGGTGTCCTTTTATAGGGGAGGAGAGGGGCACCTTAGGAATATCTCAAAATATTATTTTATATTAAAGTCAAAATCGGTTTATAATGGTTCCAAAGAGTCTAATTTCGAAGATAAAGTGGGGATGGGTCGAAATCCTATCAACCAATAGGATTTAGACAAGTTTAGGGTATTATTTTAACCTTATCAATTAGATTTAACTCTATGTTAAATAATTTAACTTTTACCGTGTCTTTTTGTTTTCTTTCACTATATGGTTAATAAACTTACTATAACATGACAAACTAACCCCAAATTGTATATTATTAATACATATATCCTTATTTAAGTCATTTGGCCGAACCTTAGATTTTTAGGAATAAAATAACAATTAATAATATAATATTTGATTTAAAAACTATTTTGTGTGAATTTTGACACTATTTGATATATGATTTTTGTGAAAGTCATAACAGAATTATATGTTCAAACCAAGCTGATTAAATCAACACTAATATATCATAGTAACCTAGAAAATTAGTGGAATTCATAAAAAGTCTTAAATTACATTTATTTTGTTATTTATATTATCAATTTTGTCAATATTTCATTAATAAGATAATTACTGCATCATTTTTGTATCATAAATTAATTATATTATTTGATGTCTAAAAATTACAAATAAAATAACATCATGTAGGAAATCTTTTTAGCTTTCTAATTAATATTTATAGTCGAATTTATATTATGTATAACCCCATATTAAAAATGATTTACTTATTAAACTTTGATTTTAACTATTTTAACCCTTCTTTAAATAAATTAATAATAAATGTCCTAATCTAATCCAAGTGGGCCTAAATGGTCATATTTTATTCCTAAGTTTGTTTTTGGTCTAATTACACTTGTCCAATAGAATTAGGACATGTGTTAGGGTAATATTAATATCATATTTACCCTTAGTTACCTTATTTACTATTAACCGTGGTAAAAAAAGTAAAAACTTACTATTCACCAAAAAATTATTTTCATCTCATTGAACCACATTTTAGTCCTTGATATTAACCGTGTCTCTCGGATTTTCGAAATTCCATTCACAGAAGCGGTAAAATTAAGTTTTATGCAAAATTCAGTTTTTAACCTACCACTTAGTAGTTTCACTATTCATCAAAAATTGATGTTTTTCAGAACAATGCCAAAATTTCATCCCAAGCTATATTTCATATTCCAAATTCAAAAATGAAGTCTATTTTACCAAATTCATAACATAAAAGTTGCATTAATTAATTTTATAATTAAATCCCGCTGTTAAAACAAATAGCGTGTTTTTAAGAAACAATATCTATCAAAAGATTGACACTTGTTTATGTCTAGTTTAAATGTGAAATTACATCCAATGACCAACATTGTATTAAATTGTAAAAATATATTCTAAATATACTTTAAAACCACTCAAATTAATGATTTATCACTATTAATTATTTCGATTAAAAAAGTTGTTTTTAATTATAATTTAGTAATTTTCACTATTCATCAGAATATGAAAGTTATCCGAAAAGTACCAAAATTTCACCTTAGGCTAAATTCGATACTCCGAATCCAAAAATAAAGTTCATTTTGAAAAATAAGATTTACTGGATTTCAAAAAGTGGTTATTACTATTCATAACGGCTAGTTTTAATAATATTTTTTTATAGCATATCGTTGTTTAGTGAAACTCGGTATTGCGTACTACACACGCTATCGAGGAAGGTCGCGATTGCGTGTAATGCAAGGCAAGTCAAGGATGTGTGTTGTGCAAGCTCCTTTTGGTGTAGCGTACAACACAAGACATTAATAAAATTAAAAAGAATATAATTTTTTATAAAATCTTGGGCTGTTACATTCTACCCCCCTTAAAATAAATTTCGCCCTCGAAATTCTTCGGGGTTATAAATGGTTTACTATTTGAAAGTTTCTTTAATAGAAACCCACATCGTAAAAGGGAATACAAAAACTTGGCTAACTAAAGTAGGAAATGTAACGATTACCCAAATAAACTAATCACTGGGTTTCCACATAGGTGAAAATATGGATATGGAAGAGAAATCTAACCATCATGTTCTGATGGAGAGTGGTAGAAAACATGGCTATGGAAAAGCCAGTAATCACAAATCCATAAATTTGTGACGATCTAAGGTACCATCTGATTCATCAGGTATAAGATCACTAGGACAACATTTTTGGTTTTCAAGATCATTTCCCTAAAGTTGAAAATTTGAATTAGAATAAATACTTACTTTATTTTGATACAATATCACTGTTGTTCGTGCCTTGAAAAATTTCCACTTCATCTCTTAAATAAATGAAGTTGAATTTGTTTTTCGTGAAGTGTTAGCAGATCATGTGATAGAATGACGGGTCATTCCATCTGTCTCAAACAAAAGGTAAGCAAAAGTTGTTAAATATACATAAGTCATTCTATAGTGAGATTAATCATATATAGTTCCTAAAATGGACTTATACTTCATATATCATACTGCTTAATATAATAAAACTAGTTTCTACTAAACAGGGACTTCCTGTAGGTCAGTGGTAGGCGATAAAGGCCAGTCGCACTTCGGTTGTGGGTTCGATTCCTACAGCCTTGTCCGAAGCGATGGGATGTCGCCCGTCCTGCAGGTTGTCCCTTTTTCTAAAACTACGTTACTATAACATCCCATTAATAATATCGAAAATCTTCTATCCTTAAACAATACTAACTTATGTCCAACATAATGCAGTCTAATCTTTAGGCTTATACATAATACTGCAGTCCACTCTCATAATATAGTGACAACGATCACTAGAGATTTAATACTGTCGTTGATCCCCACATATCATAAGATATGTCTTGTTGGTCACATTACAAACATTCAAAGTCCTTAATCGTGTATTCTCTTGAATACCTTAGTGAAAACATGAGTGAAGTTAAAAGTTAATACTTTCCATATACCAAAATCCTCAAAATTCTATATACTCAAACCATGATATCACTTAGTCCTTATATCAATCATGAGCTCATGAATACTATCAAACATTTAATTTTCTCCTTATCCCTTCATTATGCGCATATCATCTACATTCCAAAAACATCTGAATAACCTTTCATGGATACTGGTAACATTAATCATATACTTTCAAAACACAAGGAAAGACAACAGTGTAACAATCCATAGATGTCTCTTTATTCAAAAATTACACATGATAAACATGTAATCATGCCACTACATTCTCAAACCATTGACCGAGCTTCAAAAATTCTTTCATCTCACATATCATTTGTAGTCTCTTCATCATCATCCACATAAATACTACCCATATGACCATACTGATTCTCTTCATGAGTCTTTCCCTTAGGGCATTTGTTTGCATAATGCCCATACATTCCACATTTAAAACACTTAACCATTTTTGATGTCGTAGCAATACCATTATCCTCATCCATGGTGTTAACCGACCCGTTTCCTTTGCACTTACTTGCTTTGTGTCCTTCTTTTCCACACCCAATGCATCTTCCAGTTCCCTTGAAACATTCTCCTTGATGCCTCTTCCCACATGATTTACATAGGGGAAATTGAACTTTCTTTCCTCTATGATCATCATGGAACTCCATCTTTCTCTTATTAGTCGAGTCAGGAAACTTACAAAATTTTACTTTATTGATCATGTTGTGAGATTGCTGATTCGGCATAATAATGATGTTTGGACATCCAAATCCCATTTCATAAGGTTTCTCATGAAGAATATCATTCCATTGTCCATCATATCCTCCATTATTGTGAATCATCTTGTTTCCAACCATTTTCTAAAACCCAAACAGAATAGTGTTAGATGCAAAAATCGTAATAAAGGGGGAGTAACTTAAATATCTATCATCTTTGGTTTAATCTAATATCGTTACCATAGTTCTAGAACTATATCCTATACGTATACTTATCCTTAGGGGAATCCCTAGACATACCTTAGAAATATCTCTAGGGATCATACTAACGTTTTCGCGTCCTAGTTTCCAAAGGTTGACTAAACCTTTCCTCTGATACCAACTGTAGAGACCCGAAGCCTAACGTACATGAACATTACATTACTTTTGCGGAATACTTAATACATAACAAAAATACACACACAAGGATCGTAATAGTTTAGTGTCTTTGGAAACTCGGAACGTAATCTTCTAATCCTGGTGAAAGATCTTCAAAATCTCCCATAAAGATCTTCTTTTTTTTTACCTAAAACATTTCTTTATATCCTGGGGAAAAGAAAACATAAAAGGGTGAGCTCAAATGCTCAGTAAGGGTAAACAAAAGAAATATCAATCACATAATTTTCATAAGAACATAACATTTTTGGAAATCTTAACCTGCAAAAGAGAGCATAATTTCATAACATGGGATAAATCATAGTAGTGAAAATGAAACCATAACTTAAAACATTACTCATTGTGGCATACACACATAATCATAGAGAATCATTTCATGTTAGTCAAGACTCATTGCCAAGACTATCATACTGGACAAAGTCCCTTTCTGAATCGAGTAATCCTCGTTTCAGTCCTGTTTCACTGAACCGGTATAACCTACCATTCCAGCCATGTCTATCTCATGAGATATGAAATCTTTACCCAATGCATTGGAGGGAGATATAGGTCCCACCCATCTCTTAATGAATCCTTTCTTATGTGTTCCACAGAATCATAAATCATACATCATTGCATAACCCATGTAATAAAAATGGGATTCTTAAACAGCATGACATCATAAAACCATTCATATAAGATAAAGGAATTCATAAACATAATTCCATCACAACATAGTCAAATCAATGTAAAAATATGGATAGAAACAGAACCCTTTATTATCTTAGATGGAAAATAATTTTGATAAAACACTTGAATTGAATTCTTGAGGAAAATATCCTTTCTTCTTCAAAATCAATTTCTTTTCACAAAACATCATGAAATTTTTAAAAGAAAGAGATTTTATTGAAAATAATCATGAAATCTTTTGGAGGAATCTTCATAAAAATAAGGCTTTATAAAACCGTAAAAATCCGTCCGTGCCGTTTAAGTTAAAAAAACATTCTTCTCGTACTTTTGTCGGAAAAGTCAAAAATTACCTCGTATGAAAAACGACAAAAGATTCCTTTCATATCTTTTACTAAAAACTCACTGAAGGGTAAAATTGGATTTAAACAATTGTAGGTGGATGTAAATAACATTACATATTGAGGAAACATGGATGTGGATGATAAAATACACCCCAGTAAATACTTACGAATAAACAATCTCGGATAAAAATGAGATTGTGATATTTCCCTTACCTTAGGTCCGACTTGCTTTGTAAGTGTCTGAACCTCCTGTATAATGATTTAAATCATGTTATTGACTTATTACAGAATCATATTAATTGTTATGGTATCATATATGGTTCACTTATGACATTATATTACCCGTTCTTTTGTAAATTCCATGTTAAAAAAGCGTTTTGGGTAAAATCGTTTCATTTATCGTAGGTGTTTTGACTTGTTGTTCTTGACATCATTATTACTTATATCATGATTTACTTACTTCCAGAATATAAAATATGATTTATATATCATATATATTCAGTATATATATATAATAGGTAGATAAATAAAATGAAAAACACCGTTCATGGAGACGGTAGTCCGTACGTACGCATGAACGCTGTTTTCCTTTCCTTATTGTCTAGAAATGGAAGTAAGTAGATGACATACATATGTATATATATACATAAATCCAGTAGCTTTATAATGTCATATATTTCATTATTATTTCTTATATATACATTATAATCATTCTTAAATGGTTAACATGGAGAATGAATCTCATCGCGTCGTGGAGACGGTATTCCGTACGTACGCACGAGCGATGATATCATTTCTATAAATATTGAATTGGAGTGGAGTGGATTATAAAATATATCAGAATCAATATGATGTTGTAATAACTATGTATAGTTATTATTTACACCATTATACCCATCCATGTAAGGTGGTGGTGGAAAATAGATTACACCACGGCGTGGAGACGGTATTCCGTACGTACGCACGCGCGGTGATTTCTTTTTCCGTAGGATGGATAGATGGGGAAATAGGGTTGTTTCATACTTATAATAACATATCAGTATATTAGTGATACTGATGTTATTACTTCATAATGAAACAACCTAAGAAGAAGAAGTGGAAGAAGAAATAAAGATGAAAGAATTGGTAATGGTAATTACCTCTTCTTTGAAGTGCCTCTTTGAGACCTCCTCTTAGGGCACTAAAATTGGTCTTTGAGGAAGACCAGAACCTCTAGGATGTTTCTAGGTAAGTGGAGAGGAGAAATTGGCAGGGGTTGGCCGAGCTTGAGTGCTCAAATTGGTGTGAGGAGGAGGGGGGGGAGGTGTCCTTTTATAGGGGAGGAGAGGGGCACCTTAGGAATATCTCAAAATATTATTTTATATTAAAGTCAAAATCGGTTTATAATGGTTCCAAAGGGTCTTATTTCGAAGCTAAAGTGGGGATGGGTCGAAATCCTATCAACCAATAGGATTTAGACAAGTTTAGGGTATTATTTTAACCTTATCAATTAGATTTAACTCTATGTTAAATAATTTAACTTTTACCGTGTCTTTTTGTTTTCTTTCACTATATGGTTAATAAACTTACTATAACATGCCAAACGAACCCCAAATTGTATATTATTAATACATATATCCTTATTTAAGTCATTTGGCCGAACCTTAGATTTTTAGGAATCAAATAACAATTAATAATATAATATTTGATTTAAAAACTATTTTGTGTCAATTTTGATACTATTTGATATATGATTTTTCTGAAAGTCATAATAGAATTATATGTTCGAACCAAGCTGATTAAATCAACACTAATATATCATAGTAACCTAGAAAATTAGTTTAATTCATAAAAAGTCTTAAATTACATTTATTTTGGTATTTATATTATCAATTATGTCAATATTTCATTAATAATGTAATTACTGCATCATTTTTGTGTAATAAATAAATTATATTATTTGATGTCAAAAAATTACAAATAAACTACCATCATGTAGGAAATCTTTTTAGCTTTCTAATGAATATTTATAGTCGAATTTATCTTATGTATAACCCCATATTAAAAATGATTTACTTATTAAACTTTGATTTTAACTATTTTAACCCTTCTTTAAATAAATTAATAATAAATGTCCTAATCTAATCCAAGTGGGCCTAAATGGTCATATTTTATTCCTAAGTTTGTTTTTGGTCGAATTACACTTGTCCAATAGAATTAGGACATGTGTTAGGGTAATATTAATATCATATTTACCCTTAGTTACCTTATTTACTATTAACCGTGGTAAAAAAAGTAAAAACTTACTATTCACCAAAAAATTATTTTCATCTCATTGAACCACATTTTAGTCCTTGATATTAACCGTGTCTCTCGGATTTTCGAAATTCCATTCACAGAAGCGGTAAAATTAAGTTTTATGCAAAATTCAGTTTTTAACCTACCACTTAGTAGTTTCACTATTCATCAAAAATTGATGTTTTTCAGAACAATGCCAAAATTTCATCCCAAGCAATATTTCATATTCCAAATTCAAAAATGAAGTCTATTTTCCCAAAATCATAACATAAAAGTTTCATTAATTAATTTTATAATTAAATCCCGCTGTTAAAACAAATAGCGTGTTTTTAAGAAACAATATCTATCAAAAGATTGACACTTGTTTATGTCTAGTTTAAATGTGAAATTACATCCAATGACCAACATTGTATTAAATTGTAAAAATATATTCTAAATATACTTTAAAACCACTCAAATTAATGATTTATCACTATTAATTATTTCGATTAAAAAAGTTGTTTTTAATTATAATTTAGTAATTTTCACTATTCATCAGAATATGAAAGTTATCCGAAAAGTACCAAAATATCACCTTAGGCTAAATTCGATACTCAGAATCCAAAAATAAAGTTCATTTTGAAAAATAAGATTTACTGGATTTCAAAAAGTGGTTATTACTATTCATAACGGCTAGTTTTAATAATATTTTTTTATAGCATATCGTTGTTTAGTGAAACTCGGTATTGCGTACTACACACGCTATCGAGGAAGGTCGCGATTGCGTGTAATACAAGGCAAGTCAAGGATGTGTGTTGTTCAAGCTCCTTTTGGTGTAGCGTACAACACAAGACATTAATAAATTTAAAAAGAATATATTTTTTTATAAAATCTTGGGATGTTACAATCATGGCCAAATTCTTACATCTTCATCATCCATTTTGAACTCCAAGGATTTAAATTTTCTTATAATTTATACATTCTTTTGAATTTCCATATCATCACTCTATGGATATTATATCTTATAGTGAATTTATGGTTTTTGTTACACCCTAAAATAGCTAGATAGAATGAATATTTTGCTCGATATATTTCTTAATACATATTAGTGAGTTTAAAATGAATTACAATATAAAATACAAACATTATTATTTAAATGATACTATTTTTTATAGTCATTTAATTGGAGGGTGGAATTATTAATAATAAAATTATTGTTAATTTTTATAATTATTTTATATAATGAAAATTAATTCATTAATTCATAATAAATATGTAGTCAATTTTTTGTAATATTTTTCCCTTCAAAAATCCTTTTCATCAAAAAAATTGGTTACTTTTAAAATAATGTTTCTTTAATTTTGTGTCAAAACATTATAATTAATTATTTTCATAATTAAAAGTTTTATTTTTGTATATTATTATTTAAACATTCTTGTAAATAATATCATAAGGGAAAAGTTTTGGATTTATGAAAATATGTATTTTTATGTTAATAATGAAAATATTTCTTTTAAAACTATCATTTCATTACATTAGATAATTTTATTTGGAAGTCACATTATTTTATGATTGTGAAATTAATGTATAATAAGAGTCCTTTAATTATAAATAATATAATTAATTACATATTAATTAATGTTTTATAGTATTTTTTAATAACAATATTTTTTTGTCAGAAAAACCATTTTTTAAAACTGGGTTTTTGTCTTGTTTTAGGAATTTATATTAAAATTTATAATTGTAACTCTTATAAATTAAATATGGGAAAATATATTTCATAATTTCTATCATGAGTTTTAATTTTGAAAAAAACTATTCATTTTATTAGTGGTCATTATGAAACATTGCCATTGGAATGATTTTCCACTTTAGTAATGGTAAAATAGGTAATACATGGTTAATACTAACAGATTTATCTTAAAAATTACTATGAGACATGAATTTATCCTATTGTAAAAGTTTGTTTCATCAAAATAAATTCAAGATATTATATTTTGAAATATATTTCCAACATTAGTTTATAATGACATTTATATTATTTTATGAAAATGGTGAATATAGAATTTCATTCTATTGAGTTTAATTTCGCATTTATGTTAACATGTCGATAAAAATAACTTATAGAAGAATATAAAATTTCATTTCTAATATTAAATAATTATTTGTACTATTTTAATATGTTTTTAATCTTGGGGGATGATATAATTGTCTTAAATTCCTACGCAACACAAACACAATTAGTGAAAATATGGTAGGAATAATCTAAAAAATAATTTTTAACACATTAAAAATAAAAAAATTTATAATTTATTTATAATTTTAAATGAATTTTATGGTTAATGTTAATTTATAGTCTATTGTAGAATAATTTTTGTTCGAAATACATTTTTATCATAATGGAAGTAATGTGAAATTAAATAAATAGCCCAAAAAATGACATTGATGTTATTTTATATGAAATAATAGTATATTAAATGTTTCAAAAAAATTATTCGTGATGAAAATTTTATTGGGAAATAGTAAAAAAATTCATCTCAATACCCTTTTTGATCTATGTGTAATCTCAGAAATACATTTACGACCTTCAGAAGCTAAAAAATGTGTTATTGGGGTTAAGGTTAAAAAGAGATAATAAGGGGTTTGAATCAAATTACAAGGCTTAAAATGATACCAATAACTATATAAATTTTATTTAATAGTTTTGGTTCTTAATTATCCTCATATTTTAAGATACATGACTATTTCGAAGCATTTAACATCATAAATACTTTAATTATATTCAAATATTTTTTTCTTCTAAATGTGTCATATCCTCTATTGTAAATGGTAACCTACACTCCTGCCATGTTCACAGGGTTCGGGACTTTTGGATCATCCCATACCAATTTTATTACATTCTTATATTCCGTTAATTTTCTCAAGAACTTCTGTTCATACCCAAATACCATCATTATAAGGATTATGGTGTAAGACAAAGGAGGTATCTCAAAGAAGAGGGACTCATCTTACTCAACTATTTGATGTTTAATTTTTACTTATACTTCATCTAAATATTTTGTATCCATACTCAAATAATTAATCTTGTAGGATTCCCAAACTGATATGTTATTTTGATTATTTTAATCATTTCCACATCATTTTAATCAAAAGCCAAATGAATGTATCACTCATGAGGACGTGTAGACTACAACCTCCATGAAGCTATGTGAATAATTTTCCATCACCACCTTATTATGATATTAATTATGTAAAATTAAATAATATATATTATATTTATTAATTAATAATTATTTTTAGTGACAAAAAACTTTTATAGTCCATTAATTAATTTCATTAATAAATGAAAACAACATTTATGCTTATGTATGACCCATAATCTCCATGAATGCTTTGATTTTTTTTATATATTTTCTATTATTTTATATTTATCAATATTTTTATAATTTAAATATTTGATATAAATGACATGAAAAAAATTATATATAATTTGGAAACCTGATCAATGTGAAAAGAACAGAAAATACAAAATGAAATGTTCAGAAAAAATGAAACAAGTAACACTCAAAATAATTATTTTAATATTTAATTATTAATAAAAGGTAGATTAAATTGTATGAGTGGAAAAAATATTATATTATTAATATTTAAATGGTTCAATTAAATATTTATATGTAACCAAAATTTATTATACATATCATACTGAAGGTTAGGGTTCTTTATCTCATTATTTGTTTGAGACAAGTTTGATGTTATGATGATATTTATGTTTATGAGTTGTATATACGACAAAATTAATATTTTATATAATTTATCCTTTATAATTAATGTTATTATAATTTATAATTTATATTATTTCATTCATAGGGTAATGATTTATTAGTAACCAATGTGGAAACAATTGTATGCCATAGTCTATCTATTTTATTGGAATTTTTTATGCTTAAATTCCCATTGATGAAATTTTATGATCTATCTCCAATAAATATCTTGAATTTTATAGTATTATGTTTTCTTCAATATACTACATGTTTTCCATTCATTTTCATATTTAAATATACGAAATGGTTGAAAACCCTTTTTTAGGAAAACCGACATTATAGTGTATTTAGTGAGTAATTCTAATGGCCAGACCACTCTGGTTCATTAAATTGTGAAAATCAGGTGTAAGAGGTGATTCAAGAGGTCAATGTGAATTTTCCTCCAAAATTATCCAATTTTCTAGTTCGGTGAACAGTTCCAACCGTAGACGGTTGTGAACAGTGCAATGGTGACCTTCTGTGAACAGTGTCATCATTAACCTTGTGTGAACAGTGCACCGTTAACCATAGGTGAACAGTGTCATCATTGAACATCTATGAACAGTGTCATCATTAAACTTCAATGAACAGTGCAACGTTGACCTTATATGAACATTGTCATCATTGACCTTCGATGAACAGTGCCATCATTAACCTTCTGTGAACAATTCAACATTAACCTAAGGTGAAGGTGAACATTGTCATCATTAAAATTCATTGAACTGTGACATCAGTGGCCTTCTATGAACAGTGACATCAGTGACCTTCTGTGAACAGTGACATCCGTGACCTTCTATGACCAGTGAGATTAGTGACCTTCTATGAATAGTGAAATCAGTGACTTTCTATGAACAGTTTCATTAGTGACCTTATGGTGTTCAGTGTTTCTAGAACGGTATGGTGTACAGTGTTTCCAGAATGGTAGGTTATATAGTGTTTCTAGAAAAGTAGGGTGAACAATGTTTCCAGCTTCCTACAATTTTGCCACTTTGAAATTTCCATTGACATAAAACACATTCAAGGCCTTTTTTCAATGGATTTAAGGCCAAATAAAATCTCATATCTCCTATAATAATTATTCTTAAGGCTCAGGATGTTTTTTTACTTGGTCAAGACATGTGGTTTAATGCGCTCTGTTTCTAATGGGAAATCTAGGGTATCTTATACCACAACTCTGTTAAATATTCTAAAGGGATGAGATATCATCCTCCCATATTCATTCTCCTTGTTCCCAGGTTCAATTTTTGTAAACATCCCATTCCATCTCACTGGAGTAGCACAATCAAACTTTCCTCCTAGGACTTTTCCACTCTGTTTGGATGCAACCAAGCAGTATTGATCAATCTTCGATATATGGTATGTTTTATCTTCATTCATTTGGCGTTCATCATCACATGTTTCTCCTTTACATATTATTTCATGTGATCTCCATGCTTCTAATGGTGTTTTCATGGGATTTGGTTGGTACGGTCATACAATGGAATCATCAGGTGGATGCAGTTGTCGCAAGAGGAGGCAATTATGATCTGTTGTGTGGACCATTCTCATATAAAGAATGTTAAGAACCGTTTGAAATAGGGTATTTTTTTACTCTATTCTTTTACATGAAACTGTATTGTAAGCATGTTTTATCTCACTAGATCATAATGGAACTGTCCTAATAAATATTTGAACTAGATAAACAATTTGATATCGATCGTATGTTATTACCTCTTGTTTTTCTAGATAGTGTGATGTTAATTCTTGATATGTTTAACATTACCTTCTTGATGGAAATTGGTAAATAACTTAGATCTGGGATTAATATATATTTCTTTGGCTAAAGATAAAAAGGAATGTAAATGAATATGGTTATTCTTGTTGTAATTTGATGTTAATCAAAATGGTGTAGTAAGCATGTTTAATTATTTATGATAGATTACTAATTAGGTTTCCAGAAATTTCATCTTAAGAATAATAATCGGTTAATCTTAGATGGATTAAAGAATCGGTTGATCGATAAAAGATAACTCCTTTTAGGGTTCTGAGTTACACAATTTTTAGTTAATGGGCCAACAACCCAATTGATAAAATGTTTTTTTCCGGTTTCTTGTGTTGTGATATGAGACTAGATGGATATTGTGATATCTAGGGGAATATAGGCCTTTTGGTTGTGGAAGCAGATGACACCTTGAGTGGCGAGATGCATCAGTTTATGCATATGGGTGTCGGGGAGGACACCCGGGATGATAGAAATGATGGATGTGATTATTGGATGCTTGTTGATTGTTATTGGTTGATTATCTACTTTACTTTTCCCCACTACTCATGGTATCTGGTATTGAATACCTGTCTTCCGAAACAGATGAAGACAAGGGGGTATTCCACATGCGTTCCTTGTTTAGATTCTAAAGGGATGATGGGTCTATACACATTCTATAGGCGGCAAAGACTCAACGGGTAGTACTTTTACTGACTATGTTGATCTGCCTAGTGTTTAGTAGCATAGAATGTTTTTCTATAATTCTTGGGGATATAGGAAAGTAATTCTATATTGAATAATTGAATAAATGTTGTTAACCCTTGGGGTTGGAGTTGCTGGAACATAATGATGAGGTAGTAATTTTACACGGACATTGGACTTTGGGTGTGATGCTAATTATATTTAATGTGAAACTATAAATGGTTAATTAATGTTTAAATAATTGAAAAATGTAAATTGTAACTGATAAAAAGACAATTAATTAAGGAAATAAAGATTTTTAAATGGTTGTGTGCTTATTGGATTCCTAGTCTTAAAAGTTGAAGCCCAGAGTCTGAGAGACGTTAGCAGCAGTTGAGTCTAAGAGTAGGTTATGCACATAGTGTGGTTGAGAGATATAGTATATTATGTAATTTTTGAGTTTCTATATTCTACTCTACCCTGTAAGTAAGGGAAATTGACACCCTGGGGATTTGGAGCCCAGGGGGGTGTGTTTTCCCCAACATTTTAGTGGGAGGATGGATGGCTAACTACCCCCTTTGGCCCCACTTGCTTAACTTTGTAGATAATTATGCTAGTAGGAAAACTGGTTAGTTTTCCCCATATATAACTGTAGAGGGTTTTAATGTATTGTGGTTATTCATACACATATATTCTGGATATAGTATCATGTGGAATACAATAGGTGTAACGTGTATAGGTTGTGATGGCTTAAGGATCCTTACTCGGTGTATGGGCTGTAATGGCTTGAGGAATAATAAAAGAAGTATGATACAAATTATGTGAGCTGTGGTGGCTCCCGGAAACTACCTGGTTACTTTCTTTCATGGACATGGTGGTTTTTTTGCATGAGTTTCATGTTGTGGTGCTTCGCCCAGTTGTCTGTAGGCAAGCCTTTTTGGAGAGAGATGCTTAGGAGGTGCGATTTTGGGGAAAAGTGGAAAACCAGTGGGGAAGTAGTAGCAGGGTGCCCTTGATATTATTTGTTATATTATATACTCTTGTATGTGTTACATGGTGAGAGTATCCATGGTGAGGTTGGGAACATAGTATACCTTTTTAGGTGATGAGTTAGTTTCACTTGTTGTTCACTTTGCTTTAGCAAGCATTCCTTAATTTTTCATGACATGCTTCATAGAGGATCACACTGAGAATATAGTTATACTCACCCTTTGTATATATAATCTATTTTCAGGTTACTTAGAGTAGGTTAAGATCAAGATGGTTTCAACTATCTTGCGGAGGTAGGAGCTGTTCGGGCTTTGGTTGCTACTGTTTTACTTTATTTTTGGGTACTTGCAGTTTCCCCATTCCAGTTGTAGTGGTTTTGCATGAAATTTCATATGTTTACTTGGGATATATATCATCTTACAGGTTGAGTTGGAGTTAGCTGGTGTATATCTTATCTTTCTCTTCTGCATGTGTTCTCTTAGAGGGTAATGCCTCCCATTTGTGTGTTTAATATACCCTCAGTGCTAGTCGCCAACCTAGGGCCTACTGTAGGTGGGAATTAGGGGTCATTATCTCCCTTCTCACATTTCCATACCAGGAGGAGTACACAGTGTAGGGATGTTTTCATGACAGAGTGGTATCAAATGTCTGTTTGAGGGATATGATGGAGTTTGGAGTTAGGCACAGGTTAGGTTGCATGGGTGGTAGTGGATCACTTAACGAAATCGGCCCACTCTATTGATATCATGGAGTCGAACTCAGTGGAAGATTTTTCAAGGTAGTATCTTAAAGACGTGGTGAGACTTTATGGAATCCATAGGATGATCATTTCTGATCTAGAACCTCGTTTTACCTCTAGGGTGTAAAGAGGTCTCAAACATTCTTTCAGTTCTCAACTATGCCATTGCACTGCTTTTTTATCCTCAAATGGGTGGTCAGACATAGAAAACCATCCAGACTCTTGAATACATGTTACACTCTTGTGTCCTGGATTTTACAGTATCGTGGATGAATCACATACCTTTGGTAGAGTTCGCTTAAAACAATAGTTATCACTCCTCCATTGATATGGCACCGTTTGAAGCCTTGTATTGCCTGCCTTGCCATTCTATGTTGTACTTGGCTAGGGACAGAGAGTCAGCCATTCTCGGGCTGAAACTAGTACATAATACAACATAGATGGTTCAGGTGATTTGTGAGAGGATTAAGACAACGCAAGGTAGTCATAAATCATATTATGAACAAAGGATGAGGCCATTAGAGTTTGAGGTTGGGGATCACGTGTTTCTGAAGGTGACTCTCCATCATGGGAAGAGATGGTTTGGTCGTGTTTTTAATCTTTCTCCCTGGTTTTTTGGGCCATTCAAGGTGTTATCTCTTGTTGGAGATGTGGTTTATCGAGTAACACCCCCCACCCCCACACACACAGATAAGTCAGACACATGATGTTTTCCATGTATCACAGCTCCGTCGTTATCTTCATGATGACTCTCACGTCCTTGATTGGGGAGAGAAGGATTTTTATGATGATGCGACCTTCGAGGAGCGACCTATAGAGATCCCAAACCACAAATAGAAGGTGTTTTACGGGAATTATATCCCCTTGGTTCATGTCTTTTGGTGACATGGTGTCTTGGAAGAGAGTACCTAGGATCGTGATTCACAAATATGTGCTCAGTACCCAGAGTTATTTGATGATTAACTATTTCCCTGTAATGATGTAACCTTTGTGGTTAGACCATTCATGTTTAAAATATTGTTTTCTTTTGTTGCTTCTTATGGCTTTCTCTCTATTGATAGGTATCTCAATGGGTGGTTATTTAGACGCCATTTCGTTTTCCCTTTATGTGCATTTTGAATTCTTGAGGACAAGAATGTTTTAAGATGTATTTGATGTAATGGCTCAGAACTCTCTAGTCCATTCCTTTGCGAAAATCAGGTGTGTGTAGGGGTTCGATAGGTCAAGGTGACTTATCCCTAACACTTTTCAAATTCTCCTGTTCGGTGAACAATTACAATGGTAGACAGTTGTGAACTGTGCAATGGTAACCTTCTATGAATAGGGTCATTATTATCCATCTGTGAATAGTAGAACACTATCCTTAGGTGAACAATGTCATCATCGACCTTCTGTGAACAGTGTCGTCATTAACCTTGTGTGAACAGTGCAACGTTAACCTTAGGTGAACAGTGTAATCCTTGACCATTTGTGAACAGTGTCATCATTATCCTTCTATCAATAGTGAAACCTTAACCTTAGGTGAAAAATTTCATCATTGACCTTCTGTGAACAATGTCATCATTATCCCTCTATGAACAATGACATCTTTAACCTTTTATGAATAGTGTCATCATTATCCTTCTATGAATAATGCAATGTTATCCAATGGTGAACAGCGTCATCATTAACCTTAGGTGAATAGTGACATAAGCGACCTTCTGTGAATAGTGACATCAATGACCTTCTGTGAATAGTGATATCTGTGAACTTCTGTGAACAGTGACATTAGTGACCTTCTAGGTACAGTGACTTCAGTGACCATAGGGTGTACAATGTTTCCAGAACGGTATGGTGTACAGTGTTCCCAGAATGGTAGGGTGAACCATGTTTTCAGCTTCCTATAGTTTCACCCCTTTCATGTTTCTTTTGATGTAAAACACATTAAAGGCCTTGTATTAATGGATTTAAGTCCAAATAAAATATCTTAACTCCTATATTAATTATTCCTAAGGCTCTGGATTTTTTTACTGGTCAACCCACGTGGTTTAGTGCGCTCCATTTTTATTGGGAAATCCAGCGTATCTTAAACCACAAGCCCTTTAAATCTTCTAAAGGGATGAGATATCTTGTTCCTAATTCTTTCTCCTTGTTCTTGGGTGTGAGATGCTCAAACATCCCATTCCCTCTCATAAGAGATGCACAATCAAGATTTTCTCTTTGGATTGGTTCCGCTCTATTTTGATGCAATATAGCAGTATCAATCAATCCTTGATTCTAGTTATGTTTTATCATCATTATTTTGGGGTACATATTCTCTTGTTTCTCCTTTTCATATTATATCATGTGATCTCTATGATTCTAATAGATTTTTCTTGGGTTTTGGTTGGTACGGTCGTACCGTGGCATCCTCGGGTGGATGCTGTTGTCGCGAGAGGATTCAATCATGATCCATTTTGTGGAACGTTCGCTTATAAAGAACAAAAAGAACCGTTTCAGGTAGGGGATTCATTTCTTATGTCTTCATTTATGTGAAACTATATTGTTGGCATGTTTTGTCACACTGGATCATAATGGAATTGACCTAATAAATATTTTAACTGGATAAACAAATTAAGATCGATCATATGTCATTTCTTCTTGTTTGGCTAGATAGTGTGATATCAATGCATACTGTGTTTAGAATTTCTTTCTTGATGGAAATTGGTAAATAATGTAAAGCCTGAATTAATTGATAATTGTTTGGGTAATGATAAAGAGGCATGTAAATGAATTTGGTTCTTCTTATTGTGATTTGACGTAATTAAAAATGCTGCAGCAAGCATGTTTAATTATTTGTGATAGCTTAATAATTATATTTCTCAAAATTGGATCCTAAGATTAATAATCGGTATATCTAATATGGATTAATGAAACAGTTGATCGATAAAAGATAACTCCTTGTATGGTTCTAAGGTACCCACTTATTTGTTAAAGGGTAAAGATCCATATTGTTAAAATATATGTTTTCCTACTGCTTGTGTTATGATGTTAGCCTGGATGGATTTTGTGATATGTGGGGGCAGGGGATCCATTTGGTTGTGGAAGTATATGACACCTAGAGTGGAAATATGCATTGGTTTATGCATGTGGGTGTTATGGAAGACATTAGGGATGATGGAACGAGATATATGTGATTGTTGGATACTTGTTGATCTATATTTGGTTGATTATATACTTTACTTTTCCCCACTGCTTAAGGCAGATGGTCTTGCTTACCCTTCTTCCGAAAGAGGTGAAGACGCGTAGTGTATACCATGTGATTTACATGTTTATATTCTCAAGGGAGTATGGTTCTACGCTCTTGTTATAGGCGGCAATGACTTAATGGCTAGTACATCTACTCACCGTGTTGAGCCCCCATGTGTTTAGTAGCATAAATTTTTTTTTCTACAATTCCTGGGGATATGGGAAATAAATTCTTTAATGAGTAATTTAATAAATTATGTTAACCCTTGGGGATGGAGTTTTTGGAACATAATGATGAAGTTATAATTTTAAAAGGATAGTGGACTTTGTGTGTGATGCTAATGAAGTTTAATGTGAAAATGAAAATGGTTATCTAATGGTTAAAGAATTAATTAAAGTGAAGTGGAACTGATAAAAAGGGAATGAAGTAAGGCAATAAATCTTTTTAAATGGTTGTGTTCTTACAGTATACCTAGTATTAGAAGTGGAATCCTAGAGTCTGAGAGATGTTAGCTGAAGTTGATTATATTACTTGGTTATTCCCATAGCGTGGTTGTGAGATATATTATATTCTGTACTTTTTGTGTTTCTCTACGCTACTCTACCCTGTCAGTAAGGGAAACTGACACCCTGGGGATTCTAATCCCTGGGGGGTGTTTTCTGCAACATTTAGGTGGGAGGATGGATGGCTGACTACCACCTTTTTCCCTGCTGTATTTTCATGGATGATACTTGTGCTGGTAGGAATATTGGTTAGTTTTCTCCACATATTTATGTAGAGGGATGTAATGTCTTGTGGTTATCCACACACATAAATTCTTTATAAAGTATCCAATGGACTACTATAGGTGTAACCTGTATAGGCTGTGATGGCTTGATGATCCTTACTCAATGTATGGGCTGTAATGGAATGAGGTATAATACCTAATGTATGATACACATTATGAGAGCTGTGGTGGATCCTATAAAATACCTGGTTACATTCTTGCATCTACGTGGTGGTTTTGTTGCACGAGGTTCATATTGTGGTGCTTCAAATAGGTTTTAGTAGGAAAGCCTTTTTGGAGAGAGATTCATAGGAAGTGCGACATTAGGGAAAAGCGAGAAACTATTGGGGAAGTATTATTAGGTTACCCTTGATTTTCATTGTTATATTATATACTCTTGTATGTGTTACATGGTGAGAGTAGCCCTGATGTGGTTGGGAACATAGTATAACTTTTAAGTTGAAGAGATAGTTTCACTTGTTGTTCATTGTGCTTTAGCCTTCTTTCTTTACTTTTGCACAAGAGGATTCGAGGAGTATCCTACTGAGTATACTGTTATACTCACCCTATGTATATATAAATTATTTTTCAGGTAACTCGGATCAGGTTGAAGATAATGATGGTTTCTACTATCTTGTGGTTGTAAGAGCTATTCGGGATTGTGGTTGCTACAGTTTTACTTCTTTTTTGGGAACTTTCAGTTTTTCCCATTCTAGTTGGAGTGGTTTTGCATGACATTTCATATGTGTACTTGGTATTTCCTTCATCTTACTAGCTGAGATGGAGTTGGTCGGTGTGTGTATCTTATCTCTATCTTCTGCATGTGTTCTTTTAGAGGTTAATCCCTCCCATTTGTGTGTTTACTATACCCTCAGTGCTAGTCTCCAACATGGGGGCTACTAGAGGCAGGACTCAGGGGTCATTATCTCCCTTCTCACATTGCCGGCCAAGGAGGGGTACACTTGTGGGGAGGGGGTCATGAGAGTAATATTATTCTTCCACATTGTGGTTTTAATTAAATGTTTTATAGGAAATATTTACTATTAAATAAATATTTATTGAATTAATTTTAAACCATTATTAAAATTATATAAATCATTTAAAAATTCATATTTGCTTTTCATTTTCTATAGGTAGAAATTTTTATTATGGTTTTGAACAAAATCATTGTTTTTACATTCACCAAATTAAATAATTTTGCCACAATCATGGCTATTATTTGATTAGAATATTCCTTTTATATTTTTTCATTTTTTCATTTCAATGAATAATTTTTCCTTTAATGTTTTTGAATTTTTAATATTTTATATAATTTATTTAAAATGGTATGGTAATTTTCCTCAAATACTATTCATGTGATCTTTTAAAACCATTTATTAAAAAAATCCTTGATGGGACCTATGCCACAACACAACTAGCCACATAAATAATCCATGTGGTGTAAAAATTCCTCTCCACATTCGACATGGATGGAATTGTCCCCTTACATGTAGGGATTTTATTCTACCTTCCTCATACTGTAAACTTGGAACCTCTGGAATAACATCCCACCAAGGAGCATTATGAGTATAACTAATCCAATTTGGTAGGGGTACTAATAATTATCATTGGGGGTGTTATTAGAGAGGTCTCAATTTTGAGTTATATGGGTGGTGGAATAAATTCCCTAATGGTAGGTGACAATAGATTCCACATGGCATGTGGAGAGATGTTTAATGCCACAAAGACGGTTGACGTGGCCGATTGCGGTTTAGCATAGGGTATACCAATGAGTGGTATATAATTTTACATTGTAATCATGCATGTCAACCAGCCATGTGGAATTCAAAGACCCCTCTACATGTCATGTGGTAGGTACTATCCCCTACCAGGTAGTTATTTTATTCTTCCACCCCTTTAACTCGAATGTGGGACCTATAACACAACATCACACCAAGGATCATTATAAGTACCACTAAGTCATTGGATTAGTTTTACTAATAATTAACCTTGGTGGGATGTTAAAATATAGATCCTGGGGTTGATTTTTAGGGGAGGCATAACAAAATCCCTAGATTTTAGGAGAAATTACAGACAACGTGGCATATAGAGTGACGTTTGGCCACTAAATGGACTTTTGAGGTTGCTGACTGTAGTTTGGAATAAGGCCTAGTGAGGATAGTAAAATAAAAGGATCCTTTTTATGTAAGGAACTTTTATGGGACCCATTCCACACCTTAATAATTCACATCATCAAGATTATACGTGGTGGCCAAATGCCTCTCCACTACTCAACCGTGTGGCTGCAATAGTCCCCTGCCATCTGAGGTTTTATTCCACCTCACATGTACCTCAAACTCTGGACATCTAGCATAAGATTCCCCCAAGGGTAATTATGAGTACCACTATGTGACATTTCTTGGGGGCCCTATGCCACACTATAATTAGTCACTTCAAAAGGATATTTGGTGGCCAAACACATGTCTACATGCCACAAGGTATGAGTTACGTGGAGAAATTACTTGGTCGATGTTTTTCATTTAGATTCAATAATTATTTAAAATAATATGTTTGATTATATTTTGATAATACAATCATTAAATCTCATGTTTGAACTACTATAATTTACATAGAAATTGTGGAATATCATCAAATTCCAAACCACTATATATTATACCTACTCCATTAATCATATTGGATGACACTCCATGGTATTAGAGGTGACATCTTCCCATACCCATATCTATCGATGTTGTTTCATCAATTGATTATATGAAATCTAACATGATAATAAATGACCAATGGAGAGAAGAAAAAGTGAGTAAATAAAAGAGTAGATATAGGTTATGTTGCATGTAATTGGGGGCATTCACCACATCAGGTACATTACCTCAACCATGCAAGCTAATCGATTCTATCTACAAACATAAAATTAAATTTTACAGAATATTTTGAAACACCTTGACCTCACATCGGGCCAAGTATCAGGGTAATTCTCTCATTTCCAAGAGTAAGAGATCACATGGAGGAATAGGAGGAAGAGAATAATATTAAATATAATATAATAAAATAAAAAATTTAAAAATAATGGTGATGAGAGAATAAAATATTAAAATAAAATATAATTGAGATAAGAGAGAGAGTGAAAATAAATGAAAACAAAATAATTTAAAAATAATTAGGAAACTAATATAATTTTTAAATAATAGAAAAATAATAATAAATTTATAAATTATTATTACTATTATTTTATTTAAGGGAATAATTGTTTTTTGAAGATGGAGAAGAAAATGAAGAATATAAGATATGAAAAAACATTTTAAAATAAATATAAATATAATAATAATAAAATTATTATTATTATTATTAATGATATTAATTATAATGATACTAAAAAAAGTTAAAGATAATAATAATTAGAATTAGAATAGAGGATAGGAAAATATATTAAAAACAATATTTAAATCTTGCATGAATTAATCTATTTAACTAAGAGAATATGATAAATCATCATTTAAAATAAAATCTACGACTAAGAAAATAATTAGTAATGTAAAAAAATTAAGAATAATAAATGGGGGAGGTTGGATATGGTGCAACATGGCTCCATGGTAGAGATCTCCTACACAGTGGTTAATTGATGGAATGAAATGATTTTTAAAGGAGGTTCTTACCTCCTTTTATAAGACATAATTTTCCTTTGAAATATTATATGGGTTATCCCCATTAAATAGATGATTTGGGAAATAATTTAATCAAGATGGTTGTTCATAAATGTATTTCTCATCTCTACTCCAAATTTCAAAGTAGTGGGCAATGTGTAGAGTGAGTTATATATGTTTTACTCGAAGAAATTATTCTTCCCAAGCTGACTCTCTATATTCTATATCACTTGTTTCACATTCCATAATGGTACATAAATTTTTTTTATTCATGTGTTGATAACATCATGAATGTTGTTCATAAATTTCTTTCATGTATCCCCTCAAAAAAGATATCAAGGCCTAATGTGTGAGCTGGTTTGGGGCTTCTAAAAGGTGTATATAGATTGGGGTCCAAAAGAATTAAATGTCTCACAGGATGTGTTATCCTCATTAAATGGAATAATTCAGAATCAATGACTTCCTATAGGATGTTCCTAAATTTATTTTTCATCTATACAAAAATTTTCATAGTATTGGTCCATATTGAGAGAGAGTCATTTCTCCTTTACTCGGTGGATTTATTCTCCAATGGAAGACGTTCTATAATGCATATATATGGATTCACATGTTTTAATGGACTTTAAAATAGATGATTCAAGTTTGGATTAGAGAGATCCAAGATTAATATACATGTATATTATATCATTTTAGATAAATATTTATTACATTGATAAAATACGTGCTTGAGGACCGTAATAGTTGTGTCTTTCTAAACATAGAAACAAAACCATCAGTCCTATGGAATGATCTTCAACATCTCCCAAAAATATATACACCATTTTAATTTCTACAAAAACAATTATTCATTACCTAGAGAGTGTAAAAATAATAATGGGGTGAGTATTAATTCCCAGTGAGGGTAAATAAAAAATACATAAGAATAACATGAACATAAGGGTATGGAACATGAGCATAACATTTTAAGGTCATACCCAACACATCAGAGATCATAATAAAGATTGGTTATTTATAATACATGAATCAAAAGTAAATAAAAAACATAATCCATGAGAGAGTAACATAGGAAATAAAAATATGAATGTGGTTAACATGTATAAAATCCCTTAGTCATGTTGGCCTACCAAGTCCTTTGTCACATGTTTGGCTTGGCGTCATCACCTGTGTACCTACTTCTAGATAAGGATACCCTAATGTGTACCATATTTTTTTTGGGATTTGGATGTCCTTCTATGTACCCCCTTTTCCCGGGATTGGGATTTACTCCTATATGCCTTCTTCTTGCAACATCGTAATTTCCTCCTGTGTTCCACCATTTTTCAAAATAGGGATGTTCTCTCTTCTTTCATCTTCTTTTGGGTTTTGGATATTCTCCCATTTCCCGATGTGTTTCGGGATAGGGATGGTCTACCATGTTCCCTATTGTTTCAGAAAAGGTATGTTATCCCCTGTTTCCACTTGTTTTGGGATTGGGATGTATTCTCCTATACCCTTTAAGATCATAAAGCATTTATCATTACCCATTTCATTGGAGTGAGATACAGGTCCCATGTATCTTATAATAAAATTATTTGCACATGTGCCACATTGTAGAAAAATTGTCATCATATCAAGAACCATAAAAATACATAGGTTTTTTAAACATAAAATATTAACCCATGAAGTGAAATGGGTGTCATTAATATTTAATCACATAATACCATATGGAAAAGTGATTTATTTCATAACCATTTCATTGAATCACAACTTGTGGAAAAGAAACAGATTTCATATCCATATAACCCATGGAAGGGAAAATGTTTTAAAAATACCATGACATTAACCATAACCCATTCATATAAAGGATATTAATTGAAACTTTATATCATTTCATTGAAAGGCATGAGTAACATCCATATATATCATCTTATATGATAAATAATTTTAAATATATTAAAAGAAATTCTTCAAATAAATTTATTTTCAGGTATGAAAAATAATATTTCCTAAATAAAACCATTTAATAAAATTTTTCATAGAAAATAACCTGAAAACATGTAAAGAATGTATAAAATCAATTTAAAAACATTTTCCTTGAAAAAATATTAAATAATATTCAAAACATCTTAAAACCCATATTCTTTAAAAACACTTTGAAAACATATAAGAAGAGCGTGAAAATGTTTTGAAACCCATTGTACATGAAAACATATAAAATAAGCTTGAAAATATTTTAAATAACATTTTTTTTGAAAATATCATATAAAAAAATTTCATAATGATTTAGCATTTTAAAAAGTCAAATAAAGATTTTAGGAAATGATTTCTAGTAAATCTGAAAATGTCGTAAAAAGTTAAAAAATCCCTTTTCATGGTAAAAATATTAAAAAAGATCATTGTTCTAAAAGTGATGTGAATATTATCTTTAATTTATTGATAAATACGAAATGGTGAAAATTTATTTTAAATCTTATTGGATAATGGTATAAAATTCATGGAATACGTTTTTTTGAAAACATGCATTTCTGACCGAAGAAAGGGTAATGTTGTGATTTCCTGAAAACACATTCTTAACTATTATATGTAAAAAGAGTATAATATAGTACTAGTACATTAGTATATCATGAAATAAAAACGTTCAAGGAAACTCATCAATATTATTTAAATATAGATCATCTTAATTAATTAAAGTAAGCATAAACAAACACAATCTCAAAATGAACATATATTATCTTAATAAACTTTTACGACATGGTATCTTGGGATCCTACTATCCATGTAGGGATAGTAAATTAAATGAAGCATAGAATATAAGTGTAATATTCACTATTTTTATTAAATATGTCTCAATTTGGTATATCTTTTTTCCTTATACATACATAAAGATTCCAGAATTTTAAATATGATATAAATATCAGGTATATACATTATATTATAATTATTAATACTTATATAATATATGTGTACAAAATGGAATACACCATTCATGGAAACGGTATGTCGTACATATGCATGAACACTATTTCTGTTTCTTATTATCGTATTGAAGGAATGTATGTAAATGAAATATGTATATATGTCTATGTACATACATATATAATCATTTAAGTATAATTAATATAGTATATATATCATATAATTTCACTATACCCATACATAATACATTCTACTTGGTGTGTGAACAAATCGCATCACTTTGAGGGGGCGGTAGTCCCCACTTCCTCAAATGAGATTATCGTATTAACAAAAAATGGAAAGAAAAAATATGTTTATTTTAATATAAATAAAAAAGAATAAATATATAATAAATATAACATATTAAATATATAAATAGAGTTTCCATCATAATGGGAACCGTGATTGGCGGTCTTGGTGGATTGAACAATCAAAATTTCGTGAGGTAGTAATTCACCTTACATTGTAACAGTATGTTCGATATCCATTAGAAGGAGGTGTGTGAAAGTGTAGGTATAAATGTTTTCATAAATACAACATATCATACGTTTTATATTATTTTTTGTACAAAATAATGTAATAAATATTTTCAGTGTGGTGAATGAGGGAAATAAAGGAAAAGATTTTGAGAGAAGACGCTACCTATATATTGGGTAACTCCATTTTGATTGTGCAAAAAGGATTCCCTTAGAGGATTTATACCCAAAGGGATACATCAAGATCTAAAGGAGAATTGTTTTGAGGATATTTGGGCATAAATTTACCGAACTTAAATGTTTTAAGAGGTGTTATGAATGGATATAGGTGGTGTCCTTTTTTAGAGAAGGAAAATAACTCACATATAATTTCTGATAACAAGTTAGGTGTGCACATGTTCATACTTAAAAAAGTTATACCAAACAAAATAAAATCAATAAAAAGGTTTATTTATGATATATGTACATCCAATGGGTGTTTTATAGGTGGTTTGATCATTTGGGACCTTTATTTAAAGGTTTAGTCCCAAATTAAACATAATTTGTCCGTAACCGATGTGATTAATATTAAAAACCATTACTAATCATTTTTATCGAAAATTAACATGGTATTATTGGAAACTAAATATTATATCAAATAAAATGGGTTTTTAGATTATTTAAATTCAATTCACAGAAGAGGAAAAATTAATATTAGTGTAAATCCCTCACGGGACAGAATAATGGGGTTTTAATGCTAGAAAAAGTTCAAAAGATTATTAGATTTTATATTCAGTTCCAAAGTGAAATTGAATCTAACAAATTAAATTATGTTTATATATGTAATATTTATTTAATTTTACCATATAATATAATTATAATATCATTTATCATTAATAATTAATTTTAAAAAATGAAGTTTTTAACTAAAAAGTAGTGGTTTTCACTATTTATCAAAAAATGTTGTTTCTAAGAAAAATACTAAAAAATCTACCCGGGCTAATTTATATGATCCGAATTTAAAAATAAATTTTATTTTATCAAATAAAATTTATAAATTCATCTAAAATTAGTTTTATTATTAATTTTTGTTCATTCAGGAAATCGGTATTTCTAAAATAAAAGGACTTTACCAAAAATATTATATTTTATTATCAATAAGTTCTATTTATATAAATCAATAATAATAAAATTGTAAATTTTATATTATTATTCCTATAAATAATTTTAATTATTAGGTTATTATTATCTCATTTAATTAATTATATATAAAATAAATGTTTCATAGAATCTCAGTGTTCTGTGCATCATATGTGAATTCAGTGTTTCTTGTATCGCAACACAAGATGGAATTTCTTGTAGAAAAAGCCAAGTAAGTAATGTGTGTGATAGGAATTTTTTAATTATTCTGAAAATTGAACTAAAAATCTTTTTGGGATTAAAAATATTTAGATTCAATTAAAATATATTGAAAATATTTATTCTGTAAGACTTACCAATGAATTGATGGTTATCTATACTTTCCCCACTCATAACTAATTATGTTTAATTCATTCTTCATTTGAGGGAATGAATATTTTATTCAATATATAAACAACATGGCTTAGTAAAAAATAAATATCTGTATTGAAAAAATATATATTATCAATATTTTGTTAATAAAAAATAAAATAATGTGGATTTCTAGGAGAATATCACATAATCAACATAGAAACAATGAAATATTATAAATGTAATAGTATGCTTATTTATCAATGAAAACAACATAAGGTTGTACAAAGTTTACTACTGATGTAATAGGTTTCCAATAGAATATATTACTATATTTTAGTTGTTTCCAAAGCTTTAATCCAAATGAAATGGTATGAAAATCCTTCATTATTGTTATTAATGATCATGTGAATTATCCCAAGAATATCCCCTAATAATGTCTAGTCGGGTGTAAAGTATTAAATCCAATCATCATGCACATAGTAAAAATTGAGATGATACCTAACCACCATTTATTCGTGTGATTACCCCTAGGTTCATATGTTCCATAGCCACATCCACTATTTAGTATTCAAACAGACATTTAACTGATAAGAAAACGACACACATAATAACATTACCTTTCAAAAATTTATTGTTTTGGTGCTTAATGACTGCTCTGGGTAATATTTCAATCAAAATTTCTTAATGGATAAATTTTCATATATAACAATAAATACCATGAATAATTAGAGAATCATGATATAAAATATTTAATGGGTTGTATGTACACAATACAATAGAAATAATGGTGTATAAAATAATCATGTCTCAAGGAATCTGAATTTTAGAAAATTAACCCTTATAAAATTATAAATATTTTAGTCAAACCCCATTAATGTATATGATTTAAAATGAAACATTAAATAACATGAATAACTTGAGGACCATGATAAGATATATTAAATTGGAATTATGTTCTCAATTCTAATGAAAACATGGTGTATAATAAGAAATATGCCTCAAGGGGTGAAAATTTGAGATATATACCCTTTACATTTAATCACACATAGCTTGTTGCGATATAATGCCATGTAAAAAATATAAAAATAACATATTTTAGATAATTATTTATAGCTTTAACCATTTTTATGTATTTATTTATAATAATTCCCCACATATATATTATTTTTTATTATCTATTTTCAATACAATTTGTGAGTTATAATGATTGTTTGGAACTTTACTTGTAATAGTAGTGTTGTAATTAATTAGTTATAAACACAATATTTATCCATTTAAGTCATTATAATTACTAAAAATGAATGGTTTTTATGAAAAGGGGAAAATATAAGACAATTTTTCTGTTGAGAAGGTGGTCCACATATACACTTGGATGATAAATTAATTTTCCAAAGAACGGGAAAATTTTATAACATGTTTCATAATTTTATAATATAAAATATGTTATAAATATCATAATTATATACCAAACTCAACATTAGTACCATCAATGTAGGGTGTTTATGGAGAATGAAACATGACTCTTTGTAGATGTGATATTTCACACACACATATGAATATCCTTTTTTTATTTCTTTAAGGGAAAATTATACAGGAGATTAATTGTTAGTATATTTTCATAATAAAATTTAGTATTTAAAAACTAATATGTAATTATATATGATTGATAAAAATATATATGTAAATGTAACTGAAAATAAAATAAACTAAGGAAAATTTGTACATAGGTTGAGGAATTCAGATTTCCCTTGGTGGACTCCTTAGAGAGTGATGTATTATGATAATATATTTTGAAAATAATCTTAATATGATGTAATAGGATTCTATGTGAATTTTAAAGGGAAGATTTTTAAATGGAACCCCAATTATTAGGGCATAATTGAATGGGTGGTGAGATACGCCTTTTATAATTAGTGAGAACTAAATTTTCGTAAATATTAAAACTTAATATAGATAGATAACATGTTTCAAAATTATTGTAGACACTAAAATGGAAAATAATAAATTTTGGGATGATAAAATATCGATAATCAATAAAATATTTACCTTGACACATGTTTTTGACCATTTTACAATACAATGTACACTTTTACAATTATTTGTTTTACCATGTTAATCATTTTTTACCTAGGTAAATTACATTTAAGGAATAAAACTAAAATTGACATTTTTAATTATTATAAAAATACTGATTCATAATTTGAATTATATTTTATGAGATAAAAATTACATGTTCAATAACACAAAATTTTAACATTAGTGTGTATAACATGTAGAATCATGGTTTTAGAAATGATATATATTAATTTTTAAAATTTATATGTTGGATACAATTACCAATGTTTATTCAATTCATGTTATGATTTCGTTTATTAAAAAAAATATAAATTTTATGTGATCTTAAAATCCATCCAAACTACATTTTACAAAAACTAAATATATTTATAAAAGACTAAAAATGTATTATTTTATTGGAATATATTACTTAAGTTCATAAAATGATAAAAATAGGTTTTATAAATCCAAAGTAATATTTGAAAAAATATAGTTTTACTACTTAAACACATGTTGGATCAATGAAATGGTTTTATAAATTTATTTTTATTTCACATATAATAATAAAATAATAAAATATATAGTTTTGATAAAAACTATATTGTTCACTATTCACATAAAAATGACATATTTCAAAAAAATCCAAAGAAACAATATTAATATAATATTGAAATTTTTTATCTAAAATGAGATTTGTTTAGTGAAATTTTAATTTTAATTTTAATTTTAAATAAATTCATGAATTAAGGTTTTTTAGAGTGCACATTTCATAAAAAAAATTTGATCTATTTTTCTCCCATTATAGTTGGTTCTAAGGTATTACACTATATCCCTAATAATTTTCATTCTAAAAATATATTTTTCAATTTCTAAGATACTTCACATTGAAAAATAATTATCTATGAAAATCAAAAAAATAACTAGCCACATGAATTTAATGATATGAATCATGATATCAATATATAACATAATAAATCATTTCACAATTAATGAGATTGAAATAAACACAACCATGATATTTGATTATATTAAAAAAAATTAAATAATAAAAGAATCAACCCATTTTACTACTGTTTATATTATTATTTATGACCATAAAAGGATTTTATTAATGAAAGGTTTTATTAGGTTCGATATCATTAAAAAATAACTTGAGAGGATTTATATAAATCAATTAAAATCCATTTTACCATGCAGAAATGTAGGTTTACCATTCCACAATTCAATATAGAAATTATATCTAGTAATAAAAAAATTATTGGAGTGGAATTTATTACAATAGGAGAAATAATTTTTCGATATTAAATAACTTCATATTAAAGGAACTTTTTGAAAAATAAATTTGATTAATAATTAATTTTAAATTCTCCAATATTATCTATGTAATGACCCGTAAATTTTAAAAAAAAAATTTCTTAATTTTATTTGGAATTTTACAAGAACGCAGTTTCTGACGGAACCTGATTCCGAGTCCCGATGTGCCCAGAATCATTTTCCAATGTTTGGCTCCAGTACGTTCAGTGAACGGACGAGTGGGTTTTTCTAACTTTTGAACCGGTGACCGGAATCGAATTCTGAGGGCACCGATGGAATCTCATCACCGGTAATTGCTTAGAAACGCCTCTTACGGAGTTGCGTTTTCTCGGGTGTGGTTTTTAAGTTTTGGGTTTAAAGTTATGAAATAAAATAAATTTGTGTGAAAATTTTATTTTAATGTCACATAAAGCCACTTGAAAGCCACTTAAAGCTGCATAAGCGGAGTTGTTATGGATAGGGTGCTATCCAAAAAATCCCACCCACTTGGTAGGATATTTGTGGGGTGGGCCCGCATGAGCCCCACCGTTTTTTTCCGCTAAGTAACGCACCCGCGAAAACCCGTCATTATGAAAGTCAACTGACGTGTTTTCTTATTTTCTTAACGCACCAATTAATTGGGCAGTTTTATTCATTGAATTAATAAGGCGGTTTCATTCGTTGAATTAATTCTATGAATTAATTTAATCATTTATTAACCTGTTTGAAATCCGTTGGCGTAATAATAAAATAAGACCAACACACGACTTCTGGAAAAATACTCATTGAGAGGATTTGACAGAAACCAAGATTTCTTCATCCTCCTTCGTGAAGAACGTGAAGAACGCCGGTCTCCAACGAAGAACTCCGAACCCGCAGAAATCGATGACGCGACGTCGTGTGCCACGACGCCGACGTTTCCTCTCCCGCGACGTACTTCGGTGACGTTCCTTAATCCGCAACAAAAATCTTCGATCATCTGTTGAGGTGAGAAATTGCGGTTCATTAAATTTATTTGTGGTTAAAACAACAATATGGATTGAATTAGTATTAATTAAATCTATATGTTCTTGAACCTCGGAGTTCGTCGATGCGCACCGTATTCCGCGACGACGCGACGCCCTTCCGTGATGAAGTGACGCCTTCCGCGACGCGGCGATCACCTCCTTCCGCGGCGATCAATCCCGCGAAGAACGCACGTGTGACACTTGACGAGGTAGGGATTTTATTTGGATGTTTTACATTCCCGTGGTTGTTTCTTTTCAAAATGAAGAACCCGGTTCATAAAAACAATTTTTGATTCATTAAAAATTGTTTTTGGTTATGTATTCATGTGTTGAATAATTCTCCCGTTGTTATTATCTAACGCGGAGGGTGCGGGCTAAACGAACACGGCCCGACAACCCTCCGTCATTCTTCGTGGTTGTGCGGATTTGGTGGGCGATGAAAAAACGTGACGCAAGGGCATATTTGATGATCTCGCAGTGAAGAACGGAACCTGGGAGGAACAGCGGTGCAGACGGGAAGGAAAACGGACCACCGGAGCAACTCCGGTGGCCCGCGGAAGCTATCGGCGCGCCGCCGGACAGGGCCGCCACGGCTTTAGCAGCGGCGGTGGCCGCCAGCGGACCCTTGGCCGCGTGGGTCCGGCTCGCCCGCACAGGACGTGGGAGAAGCTGCGTCCGCTGTTGTCCAGCGCGGCCCCTCGAGGGTCGCGTCTTCCTCACCCCGCAGGGGCGGCGCCCCGCGGCTGCCGCGCTCGGCCGCTCGGCCGAGCCGAGCCAGGCTGGTCCGACCGGCCGGGCCGTGCCCTGGCCGGACCGGACCAGGTCCAGCCGGGTCGGACCGGGTCAGGTCAACCCGGTTCGGGTCGACCCGGTTCGGACCCCTGGGTCCAGGCCCAGACCCCCCCGTCTTCGGACCGATTCGGTCTTTTGCCCGTAACTTGAGCTACGGGCCTCTGAACGACGCGCCGTCTGCGGCAACAAAATCCTTGGATCGAGGCAGTTGTTTCTTTATATTGCACTCAACGTTTCAGAATACTTTGTGATAGGCGGTGTTGGTATAACGACCCATACTTTACAAACATTGTTAATACTTCAAAATTGAAGCACACTTATTACAACATATGACAAACCCACAAAGGACCGTATAGGTATAGTGTCTTTAGAAACTGGGAAACATAAACAACTGGTTCATAAATCTTCTAAAGTGTCTCCCATTTATTTCATCATATCTTGGGTCCCTTTTAGCATATTCTACTTAATATCCATCTTCCTGACCTGGGGAAAAGAAAACATAAAAGGGTGAGCTCAAATGCTCAGCAAGGGCAAATAAAAGAAATAAAAATCATATCATATCTTTTTGAAAATCATAACCTGCAAAAGAGATCATAATATCTTAACATGGAATAAATCATAGAAGTGAAAATGAGATCCCCATAATCATAACATGAAACTTGAAACATTGTGGCATGCACACATAATCATGGAAAATCATTTCTTGTTAGTCACGACTCATTGCCAAGACTATCTTAGTGGACAAAGTCCCTTTCTGAACCGAGTCACCCTCGTTCCAGTCCTGTTTCACTGAACCGGTATAACCTACAGTTCCAGGCATGTCTATCTAATGAGATATAAAATCTTTACCCAATGCATTGGAGGGAGATATAGGTCCCCCCCATCTTATAATGAATCCTTTCTTATGTGTGCCACATAATCAAAAACCATACATCATAGCGTAACCCATGTAATAAAAATGGGATTCTTAAACAACATGACATCATAAAAAAATTCATATAAGATAAAGGAATTCATAAAAATATTTCCATCACAACATAATCAAACCAATGTAATAATAGGGATAAAAACAGAACCCTTTTATTATCTTAGATGGAAAATAATTTTGATAAAATACTTGAACTCCATTCTTGAGGAAAATATCCTTTCTACTTCAAAAACATTTTTCCTTTCATAACATGTCATACAACTTTAAAATAAAAGAAGTTGATTGAAAATAAACTTGAAAACTTGTAAAGGAAGTTTCTTGGAAATAATGTATTAAAAATCCATTCATGCCGTATAAGTTAAAAAAAACATTCTTCGTACTTTTGTAGGAAAAGTCAAAAAGTACCTCGTATGAAAAACGACAAAATATTCCTTTCATACATATTACTAAAAACTCACCGAAGGGTAAAAATGGATTTAAACAATTTTAGGTTGATGGAAATAATATTACATATTGATGAAACATGGATGTGGATGATAAAATACACCCCAGTAAACACTAATGTATAAACAATCTCGGATAAAAATGAGATTGTGATATTTTCCATTACCTTAGGTCCGATTTGCTTTGTACGTGTCCGAAGCTCTTGTATAATGGTTTAAATAATGTTATTGACATATTCCAGAATCATACATATTGATATGATATCATATATGGTCATATTCTTAGCTTCTTATTAGTAATATTTCATTGTTACTTGTTACTCGGGTCTTTATTGCCTTTTGTTCTTATGCGTGTTTTGTCGAATAAATTCTTATTCTTCTTTTAAGGTTATAGATACCTTATATCAAGAATGGTATTAGTGTAACATATATCATATTTATTCATTCAATTCATTTATATAATTACTATGTAATGATGATCATGTAGAACGAGTCGCATCACATCGTGGAGACGGTATTCCGTACGTACGCACGAGTGATGATATCGTTCCTATGATCGTGGAATTGTATTGGAGTATATATATATTATTTCAGTATCAATATTACTGAATAATAATCATAAATAGTTACTCATTACACCATTATACCCATCCTTGTAAAGTGATGGTGGAAAATAGATTACACCACAGCGTGGAGACGGTATTCCGTACGTACGCATGAGCGGTGATTTCATTTTTCCGTAGGATGGATAGAAGGTGAATTAGGGTTGTTTCATATTTATAATAACATATCAGTATGTAAGTAATACTGATGTTATTACTTTATCATGAAACAACTAAAGAAGAATATGTTGAAGAAGAAAGAAATTGAAAAGATCGGTAACGGATATTACCTCTTCTTTGGAACGCCTCTTTGAATCCTCCACTTAGGGAACTATGATTGGTCTTTGAGGAAGACCAGGACCTCTAGGATTATTCTAGGGAAGTGGAGAGGAGAAAATTGCAGGGGTTGGCCGAGCTTGAGTGCTCAAATTGGTGTGAGGAGGAGGGGGAGGAGGTGCCCTTTTATAAGGGAGGAGAGGGGCACCTTAGGAATATCTCAAAATATTATTTTATATTAAAGTCAAAATCGGTTTATAATGGTTCAAAAGGGTTTTATTTTGAAGCTAAAGTGGGGATGGGTCGAAATCCTATCAACCAATAGTATTTAGACAAGTTTAGGGTATTATGTTAACCTTATAAATTAGATTTAACTCTAAGTTAAATAATTTAACTTTTACCGTGTCTTTTTGTTTTCTTTCACTATATGGATAATACACATACTATAACATTCCAAAAGAACCCCAAATTGTTTATTATTAATATATATATCCTTATCTTAGTCATTTGGCCGAACCTTAGATTTTTAGGAATAAAATAACAATTAATAATATAATATTTGATTTAAAAACTATTTTGTGTCAATTTTGACACTATTTGATATATGATTTTTGTGAAAGTCATAACAGAATTATATATTCTAACAAAGTTTATTAAATAAACACTAATATATCATAGTAACGTAGAAAATTATTGTAATTCATAAAAAGTCTCAAATTACATTTATTTTGGTGTTTATAACATCAATTATGTCAATATTTCATAAATAAGATAATTACTACATCATCGTTGTGTCATAATTAAATTAAATTATTTAATGTCTAAAAATTATAAATAAAATACCATTATGTAGGAAATCTTTTTAGATTTCTAATGAATATTTATTGTCGAATTTATCTTATGTATAACCTATATTAAAAATGATTTACTTATTAAACTTTGATTTTAACTATTTTAACCCTTCTTTAAATAAATTAATAATAAATGTCATAATCTAACCCAAGTGGGCCTAAATGGTCATATTTTATTCATAAGGTTGTTTTTGGTCGAATTACACTTATCCAATAGAATTAGGACATGTGTTAGGGTAATAGTAATATCATATTTACCCTTAGTTACCCTATTTACTATTAACCGCGGTAAAAAAAAGTAAAAAGTTACTATTCCCCAAAAAATTATTCTTATCTCATTGAACCACATTTTACATACTGATATCAACCGTGTCTGTCGGATTTTCGAAATTCCATTCACAGAAGCAGTAAAATTAAGTTTTATGCAAAATTCAGTTTTTAACCTACCACTTAGTGGTCTCACTATTCATCAAAAATTGAATATTTTTAGAAAAATTTCAAAATTTCACCCTAGGCTAATTTCGGTATTCCGAATCCAAAAATGAAGTCCATTTTGAAAAATAAAATTTATAAAATTTCAAAAAGTGGTTATTACTATTCATAACGGCTAGTTTTAATAATATTTTAATAGCATATCGTTGTTTAGTGAAACTCGGTATTGCGTACGACGCAAGCTATCGAGGAAGGTCGTGATTGCGTGTAAAGTAATCCAAGCTAGTATGTAGTGAAAGATTCCTTTGATGATATATAAAAACAAAATATAACTCATAAAAATCTCGGGTGTTACATTCTACCCCCCTTAAAAAGAATTTTGCCCTCGAAATTCGTCACTTTGTAACAAACAGATGAGGATACTTCTCCCTCATCATATCCTCAAGCTCCCATGTAGATTCTTCTAATTGGTGGTTCCTCCATAAAACTTTCACCAAGCGAGTGGTCTTGTTGCGTAGGACTTTTTCGCTACGATCCAGAATCTATATCGGTTGTTCTTCATAAGAAAGATCTTGCTCTAGCGGTACAACTTCTGAGCTGAGTACATGTGAAGGATCAGGTATGTACATTCTCAGGAGAGATACATGGAACACATCGTGAACTTGAGAGAGATTCGGTGGAAGCGCCAATCGGTAAGCTACCTTTCCAACACGATCCAGTATTTCGAAAGGACCGATATATCTAGGGATCAACTTCCCCTTCTTTCCAAATCTCATAACCCTCTTCCAGGGAGATATTCGTAAGAACACTTTATCACCCACTTCAAACTCTAGGTCTTTTCTTCGGTTGTCGGCATAACTTTTCTGTCGACTCTGATCTTCTCTTATGTGTTGTTGAATAGATCTGACCTTTTCTGCCATTTCATCAACGATATCAGGTCCTAATAGCTTTCTTTCCCCAACTTCATCCCAGCAAGTTGGAGCCCTGCATTTCTTTCCATAGAGAGCTTCATAAGGATCCATCTGAATGTTGGAGTGAAAGCTATTATTATAAGAAAATTCCACAAAATGTAGGTGTTGATCCCAACCTCCTTTGGAATCCATAGAGCAAGCTCTCAACATATCTTCTAGGGTTTGAATTGTTCTTTCAGACTGACCGTCTGTCTGGGGATGATAAGCAGTGCTGAAACTCAACTCTGTATCCAGAGTATGCTGAAGACTTCGCCAGAACATCGAGGTAAATCACGGAACCCGATCAGATATAATAGAAAGTGGTACTCCATGAAATCTTACCACTTCCTTTACATATATCCTGGAAAGCTGATCTAGAGAGAAATCCTCTCTAATAGCAATGAAGTGTGCAGACTTTGTAAGACGATCAACTGTGACCCAGATAGCATTATTGCCTTTGGATGTTTTAGGAAGTCCTGTGACAAAGTCCATAGTGATGTTTTCCCATTTCCATTCGGGTATGGGTAATGGTTGTAACATCCCCTTAGACTTTTGTCTCTCAGCTTTAACTTGTTGACAAACCAAGCATCGAGAGACATATTCAGCAACATCTCTTTTCATGCCATCCCACCAGAAGTACTCTTTCAGGTCCCTATACATATTCGTGCTTCCAGGATGAATAGAGAACGAAGAACTATGAGCCTCATCCAGCAGCTCCTTCTTTAATTCGGGGATGGGAGGAACACAAACCTGATTCCTGAACATTATTATCCCATCACAATCAAGGTTGAATTCAGGAACATTTCTCACCTTCTTTTGTAACTCGACATCTTCTTTCTGTGCCTCTTTAATCTTCACATGTATAGATGGTTGAACATTCATTTGAGAAAGATAATATTTTTCCCCTTCCATTATAATTCCAAGATCCATCCTTTGTAAATCCATAAATATTGGATCCTTTGTGATCCTCATCATGGATAAACTAGCATGGTCTTGTCGACTTAATGCATCTGCCACCTTGTTTGCTTTCCCAGGGTGGTAATGGATTGAGCAGTCGTAATCCTTAATCAGCTCCAACCATATTCTTTGACGCATATTCAACTCCTTTTGTGTGAAAATATAATTTAAACTTTTATGATCAGTATAAATATCACACCTTTCACCATAAAGGTAATGCCTCCAAATCTTTAATGCAAAGATTACCGCAGCCAACTCCAAATCACGAGTTGGGTAATTTTTCTCATGGATTTTCAACTGTCGTGAGGCATAAGCTATCACCATATCATTTTTCAAAAGAACACACCCCAATCCCTTCTTGGATGCATCACTGTAGATCACAAACCATTCTCCACTACAAGGCAGTGTGAGCACAGGTGCACTGGATAACCTTCTTTTCAACTCCTTGAAATTCTCTTCACATTCTTCCGTCCAGGCAAACTTAACTCCATTCCGGGTCAACTTGGTGAGTGGATTAGATAATCGTGAAAAAACCTTTACAGAACGTCGATAATATCCAGCCAAACCAAGAAAACTTCGGATCTCAGTTACTGTTGTTGGTCTTGACCATCTTTTGATAACCTCTGTTTTTGTTGGATCCACAGATATCCCCTCTTTTGAGATTATGTGACCCAAAAATGCAACTTTTTGAAGCCAAAACTCACACTTGGTAAATTTGGCATAAAGCTTCTCCTTTCTCAGGGTCTTTAATATAATTCTCAAGTGATCTTCATGCTCTTCCTTTCTCTTTGAATAGACAAGAATATCGTCTATAAAGACTACCACAAATTGAACAAGATAGTCTCTAAAGACTCTATTCATTAGATCCATGAAGATAGCAGGGGCATTAGAAAGACCAAATGGCATCACTATAAAATCATAGTGTCACGCATGAAACATGAGACTTATGTGGTGTGGTTATATATGTTTGGATACTATGGAACATGAATATGATTAATTTTCAATAAAGATAGTATATTTATTTAAGGTGTCCTTTTGAAATATTAGCTTTAATTTTTTTCTAAAATGGTTTATTTGAAGAATGGGATTTCCTTTAAAGTGTTTCGTTATGAATTGTTTTCTAAAAATGTTTTCTTGAAATTATATTAATGGATTTTATATAAATGGGAATAATAATTTGTTTTCAAATTTTATGACATGGAACCTTTTTTTGGTGGAATTTTACCGATATTTGTCTCCCTCCCAACATATAACTTTTGGTGTGTGTAGACCTAGTTTGCTTGACACATATAAAGGAATGCTGATTGGGGATGGTGGTTCGGGATGCTTGTTGTTTTCCCTCATGGGTGTTGTGGTGGTGGCGTGAGGATGATGATCTTATTTTAATTTGGTGGGTTTTCGGATAGAATTTTGATCGATTTTTTTATATACATTTTTTGGATTTAATTTAAAGTAGTAAGATTAATCTGAATTTTTTTATTCCTTATTAGGTTTGGTAATTCATTTTTCGTTTCATTATTTTTATGGTTGTGTATATATATATATTCAGGTAACATAAATCTCAAGTGATGTTGTTGATACCCATTCACTTGTTTCCAGCCGCAGAGATTGGGAATTCTCTTTGTGCCTTATCACAGGTTGACTCAGGTGACTAGTTTAGGATTGGAACAGGTTGGTTTTTTACATCATAACAGTTCCATTCAATAACGTGATCCTAAGAGTTTTATTAGAGTATTTTATAATATATGTCCTCAAGATAGATGGTACAATTTTTTGAGAAAAAAATATTGTAAACTATCTGGTTAAGGGCGTCATATATAATTAAGATGTCTCCACATGAATTTTTCCCCTAGTAATCTCAATAAAGATGATTATGAGAATATGATATACTTGTAATAAATCCATATTCATATATATTATTGGTTATTACTATATCTATATGTGTTTAATGATCCTTAAAATTTATGATTATTATTAATTCATATCATGAATTAGATGATTTGATGTATTTCCATAAACCATGATGATATATTTTCATAGTGATGTTGAATATGTTGGGTTAATCATGATTGTTATTGTATTATTGAAAAATATGAGAATTAATTTTCAACTTCTGTTATCTAATGAATGTTATTATATTTGACCTTTAAATGTGAATAGAACTACCAAATTAAGTCTATGTCCTTGAAGATATATCGATAAGATCATTTCTAGAAATTCAAGGAAAGATACATCGATATCATAGGTTAATGAATCCAGTATGTAATCTGACTGATTGAGGATATCATTGTAAATGTATTATATTACACAATGTACCTTTATAAGAGGTTTTATATTGTTATAAAATAAATTCATTCTCTATGGGAGACTTAGTATGTTCCTAGAACCTACCCTTGTATTTTAGGTAGTGTAGCCTAATTCCACTAGGAATAGTGCCTAGATATAGATACCCAAGAATTAAATACAATTGATTTCATAATGTTAACATATTTTTTTTAACAAAAACAATCCAAGGATCAATACTTCTAGTGTTTGGTGTGATTATACTCATTATAAAATCACTATAAATCCAAATTACATTATATTTATTAAAAAATTCATATAGTATTATTAAGAACCTTAGGCCCTCCAAAACAACATAATACACCCTGTAGAAAATAAACATAAAAAAGGGTCCTTAATAAATCCCTATAATTAAATAAACATGAAAAAAATAAAAACATATGTGACAAAATCAGTAACCTGATATCATAAAATAAAAAAAACTATAATAATGGAAACATGGAATAAAATAATAACATCATAAGTCATGGAATCATAAATATTTGGGAAAAAACCAAAAGCATACAATCATAAACATATGATATGTTTCACTCTCAAGAACATCATTACAAAGTGGAAAAATTCCCATAGTGGAATATTTTAACTCCCTAATCCCATAGAGAACATCTTGTGAGATATTAATCTATACCAAATGCATTATTGGTCTATATAATTATATCCCCACCTGTGTAATTATATAGTGTTCATAGGCTAATGACATGTGAACCAAACATGGTATCTCATTAAATTAAAATATCATCGAGTGCATTTGAGGGATGTATAATTTTGGGATCACCCATTAAATAATGAAAATATTAATATGTACATGAATACATATGCCACAAGATAAAAAGAAACCATAAATAAAAAAATCATGACAAAACCCATGACAAAGAAGTGGGTTTTATAATCATGTCTCAAGTAATTATTGATGTCTATATCATAATAATTCCCACAATATGTGGTTAAATATTTTTTGACATTCATATTTTTTTAAAGGAACATATATATTTTAACATCAGGTTCCAATGTATTTAAATTCACAAAAATTATATACGGTGAGTACAAATAAAAACCAACCACATTGGTGATGATTTTCAAAATGAGATAACGACATCATTTGGTATGAAATATATTATTATTTTAAATTATATCATAATTATATATAAATAGTGAATCGTTTGGATTGTAAAGGATTGATTATGAATACTTTTAATCACAAGCATGTGGAAACCAAGGGGAATATAAAAAAGGAAGTGCATGAATTGGAATGAGGAGGTAGAGAATCAATGAGTGGTTTATCCAACATAAAAACTATAAAAATATTTAATATAAAACCGGTTTAATGAGAGATAAGTGCATAATATCATTTTCAAATAATCATTTGGATAGTACAAGATTCATTATGATCACATTATAATCATAACAAACAGAAAATAAAAGGAATTATCACAAAATATGTACTTGAATTACAAAGAGGAGGAGAATATCCCCAACCTTATGAAGTATATTATTAATGTATGTGAGTACTCATTAGAAACATAATATCTCCTTAGTATGTATTTTGAGATGAATAAATATGTGAACTTATATTTTTGTTCCTTCCACATGGATGGGGATGGATAATAGGCGGGAGTGTGCTCCATTAATAGAATAAAATAAGGGATTTCTATGTGGACTAATGTTAGGAACGTGGTATGAGTGGTGTCACATTATATTTATGTAGTTTTGATGAATTAGGTTAATTAGGGGGTGAAATATTGGTGATATATGTATGTATGAGTTTACAACCATTAAATGATATTTTAGATGGTTTATGTGTCAAATTAATTTAGTAAAATTTCATCCAAATTACATTACCCATTTTTCACATTTATAAAAAATAAATAATAATAATTGTTATCAATTTATCAATAAAAATATAACATGACCCTTATTAAAAAATTTTGGTGTGATAAATATGAATTTGTGATCTATTTAAGATAATTTAATTTCAGAATAAGTAAAAAGTAACATTTATATTAAAATATATATTGAGTAGAAAATATTTTTTTAAACATGAAATTTTAATTATTTCATGTTCTTAATATAATTGTTTATTTATTATAAATTAAATGAGACATAATTTGTTTATATATTTCAAAAAATATTTTTAGATTATTCATTTAATATAGATCTGTTTTCCTTTTAAAATGTACACATTATTTATAAATTTGTCACTCTATTAAAAACAATTAGTGGAGAGATTTTATCTCATACCCACATTAGCCGCGAAATAAATAATTTTAGTGCCATTATAAACCGAATATAATTGTATAAAAAATTAATATTTCAATCTTTTCCGTAATGTGACCCTCACCTCTCTTATAAAAGTGTGCATAACCTTCTATCCAATTCATTCCTCTAAATCCATTGGTATAGTCTAGCCCCTGCTCACGTAACTTAAAAAATAACCTCACATAATCCTTTATGCCTTAATTTCGTCAAAAAGCTGACCTAAGGAGTCCTTTTGATCAAATCAAAGGAAAGCACCTGAAGAAGAGGTAATAATTTCATCACCTCTTTCAATGTTATTTTACTCTTCCACATCATCTTTATTTTTTGTTTCCATGAAAAAATAATAATTGTAGACCCATATACATAATGTATTGTTATTATGCATATGGTACAACCATATTCAATTCCCAATCCATCCTATGAATAACAATGTCACCATATGTGCATACGTACTGCTTACCATCTCTACATAGTGGTGTAGTTTGTTATTCAACAATTCATTATTTGGATGGGTATAATATAGAGTATAATTGATATAAATAATAATTATATCATGTTAATGATTATGTGTATATGATATAACATCTAATTACAAATGATTTCACCATCAATAGAATGGTATTGTCGCTCAGGCGTACGTATGGATTACATTCTCAACAAATGAGATGAGACTCATTCCCCATAGTAACCATTCAAAAATAATTTTCATTTTAGGAATAAAAATAATTTTTAAAGAACCTAATATCATTAGGGATACAAATCAAATACTATCTATCCATATCAATCATGACTTATGTAACAAAACATATAATGTAAAACCAATTATTTAACACCCGAAACACAGATACTATTGAAATATTTCCACCAAAACGGTATTATAAGATCACATTTATTATCATAATTATGTATATTGTTCTTGTATAATTTAATTAAAATTATTTAAATACTATACAGTAGGTTAACGTACCCTTGTCCAATGAAAAGTACAAGCTAAAGGTTAATTTCACAATCTCTTTACTATCCGAGGTTGTTTATACGTGAGTATCTACTAGGACCTCTTTATCATCGAGATCCTTGTTTCATAAAAATGTATTTCAAAACGTTTTTACTATTTCCTATAATATGGATTAAAGTCATTTATACCCTTGTTTTACTATTTTTAAAATGTTTTTAAATGAATCTTTATATTATTTTCCAAAGAAGGTACTTTATGACAATTTCAACAAATTAAGGTAAGACTGTTTATTAACATATAAGGCGGGTGAGGCTATTTCCTTCCATTATAAAATCTTCAAATCATCCCATACAAACATATAAGAATATATTCAATATAAATTTTTTCTTTTATAATTATGTTACTTTTAAATTATTTCAAAATAGAAAGAGATATTTCTCTCAAATAGTTTTGATTTCCTCTATGTCTTCCTCCTTTAATGGATATTAAACATGTTTGAAGTTTATTTATTATGATAGAATAATCCATATTGTATTGAATGATTTTTGATATGTTTGACTATGGTTTGTTATTATTATACAATTCATGGTTTATTGTTAATGTTTTTACTTTACTTATGATAGTTTTAATAGGAATGTTTGCATTATGTTTCAACCTTTTTATATGAGGAATTAATTGGATTTAGTAAGTGATGGGTGGAGCTTGTTATATCTCCTCGATGCATCAGTAGGTCTAATGAGACAAACTAGTGTCTTGGCACAGGTCCTTGACAAAATCTTATTTTTAGTATTGGAACAATGCCTTGACTATGTGGTTATGATGTCCGACATTATGCATTCCATCATTATGAAATATGCTATTGATATTACATTTGATTATTCGACAGTAGAATTTCCATGTGAATAAATAAATGTAATTATTTGATTTATCTTTTCCATATTATACTGAAGATTATGTTTAAAATTCTTTTTAGTCATATACATTTCCATAAATGTTTATTCTTATTTATGATAGTTTCGGCTATATTATTATCTTTACCGAGCATCTAAGCATACCCCTTTCTTATGTTCTATTTTTCCCAAGATGTGAAGAAATATATTACGATTAACCTTCAGGAATAGGATATGTGATATGAGTGTGGTAAATGGATACAAAATGTTGTTTTTTTTCATTTGATAATGTAATATAAAACTTATGTGTGTATCTATTACATCCAAGGCAACTAAACTAATCGGTATGTCAAGACATGATCTTTTGTGATCATGAAAATGTTATGTAATAATGAACCAAATGTGGGTAACTAGGGTCGGGGAATTATATTTGGTATTATATAATGTTTAGTGAAAACCATGGAAGTTAGATTTAGAAAAATTGTTATTAAAGAATATTACCCTAAGATAAGCTTTGAGGATTAGTATAGATAAACTTCCTAGAATTTTGGTAATGTAGAGATTTTGTGTATTTTTCAAACAATACATCTCTATCTAGATATGAGTATATAGAGGTGGCTCTAGAACATATGTATCTAGGAGTGAAAACTCAAATATGGAGTATCCGGAATAACCCAGGGTATCATGGTACATGGCAATAGGCCATGTTGTACTCTTGGTTTCAACACTGCTGAGGGATATGATCTGGATAATTCACAATTTTTGTACATACAATTATGAATGATTTCTGAGTAAATACATTCCCAAATAATTTTTTTGTATGATTATGGATTATATGCATAAATTGTTCAATGTATGTTAGGTATTTTATGGGTTTGAAATTAGTTACTTTGATTCATAAACTAATCTACTGTATTCCATTGTTTAGTAATGGATCATAGTGGAAAGAATGGAAATAATATCGATGCACATAATCAATGTAAGGATTTACCTCCTACTCAATATAATTATAGTGGAGCTGGTGATGCAACTGATGCTGAACAACTTATAAGTTTACCGGGAAAACTCACTCCGGTAATTAATAATATCCTTACCCGTATGGAACATCCTGATCCACAACACGGAGGATCAATCATAAACTGATTCATGCGGCAACAACCACAAATATTCAATGGGACTACAAATCCATTTGTAGATGAGCAGTGGATAAGTTACTTATATAAAATATTTCATGCTTTGTGGAGTAACAAAAGGGAAAATGTTTTCATTTAAGTTTATCACCTAATGGGAGATGCAAATCAATGTTGGTCGTTAATTCACAACAGAATAGAGGATACAGAATTATCATATATTTAATGAAGGGGGTTTAGATATATTTTCATAGATAAATACATTCTTTTTGACCATCCAGAAAATATGTAAAGACAATTTCTGAGTCTAAGGAAAAAGGCGGATTAAAATGTCGCAAAGTATGAGGCTTACTTTACATGTAACGACCCAAAGTTTCATTAACGGAAATCCCTCTTGATCAAATTAAATGTCTATTTATTTTTATATAAAATGTCATCTTTTTTGTTTTTATGTTAAGAATTTTGACCGTTAAAAATATATCCATTGAACAATGATCACATGATTAGTATAAATATAGGAATTTAACAAATCCATTTTACTCAGATAAAGGAAGTGATGGCCTCATCCAGTATAATTTCTCCATACGAAGCCCATTTGTCAGAGCTCGGAAAAGATGTTGCATCCTTGAGATTTTCTCCTGACCATGACCAAGCTGATCTTCAACATGTCAAGCTCAAACGTGATCGTCTACAGGAAAAGTGGAAGTTGATTTAAATTACCACTCGAGCGATGCTATCCGAGCCCCCCCAAGAGTCTGTCACCATCACACGCCTTACCATTAGGTCTTATGCGGCCGTTTTAAGGGGTTATGTAACAAATAAGTAGTACTATGTTCATGTACATTAATTTTGTATATAATAAGGAATAAAATTTCTAGTCATTTTTGATACATTGTAAATATTTTTTAAAGTAAAAATGGTGTTTTAATTATTATTTAATTAAGAAATCTATTTTATTAAATTAAGGGATTTTTGAATTAAATAATATTTTAATAAAATAATATTTTAATAAAATAATAATATTATCATTAAATTAATTTTTATTAAATATAAATGATCTTATAATTATATGAATGCAATTAAAATATTTATTATGGTTTGAAGGCCATTTCTGTCAAAACCCGTAAATTTTTGATAAATGTCGGTTTTTATTTCAAAAGTGAAAATTAACATACATAGAAAATTATTTAGAAAAAATATATGTTATTTCGGGAATCAGGATGTCGAAAATATCCAACGGTGAATTTTTCATAATTTTTTGAGACAGTCAAATTTATGGGTAAAAATTAAATACCATTTAAATATATAATGTGTTTTATCACATCATAATGACCCAATAGTGATGTAATAAAATACAATAATCTTTATTTTAGTCCAATATATGTTTTACCATTAAAAGGATGTGATTTTGGGTTTGTTTTACTTACTATTGAAAGCATTAATGGACCCCTCAACACATATTCAACACCAAGCCTTTTTAAATTAATTTCCATGGGAGTGTGACACCCCTCCATATAATCCACCCTAATATTTTAAGAAGTTCAGACTTTGGCATTATAAAATATTTTTTTCCACTTCCCTTATCCAAAAACCATGGGAAAAAACCATGGGATTATTTGTGGTTTCGATTAATTTAATGTAAGGGGACCCAAACCTAAATAATAATGAATTCCCTCACCTTTCCAATATAAACCCACCCACCCTCCCACTTCCACCTCACTAAAATCCCTTGGAGTTCGTCCAACCTCTACCCTACTCTCTCTAGAATCCGCCCACGGTGCCCCAAGCTCCCAAGAAGCCTCTCACAAGCTTGTCTCTAGCCTTTGGAAGCACACTTCCAAGTAAGGGTTTTTTCTTCCTTTCTCATTTTTGTAAATTATATTTATGTTGTATTTCCCTTTTAATTTCAATTATGAATGTTTTGGTATGGTTTAAAAACTCCCCCATACTTCCCTCTTATTGTTTTAATGATTGGAAACCCCTTTATCTCTCATTAAATGCCTCCCATGTACACCAGTTACTATGCTAAAATTCAGAAAGGAACTACTCTCTCTTCTTTTACATTCAAGAAATAAGTTTGTATCATGAATCTAAATTCCATTACAATAGTTGGGACATGTATCTATATGACCTCCTTACTTTACATTACTTGTAAATATGATGAGGAACCCCTTTCTCTCTCATCAACAATTTTTTTGAATTCTTATGTCACGCCGTTACGTTGCCGAAATCGCACCGATTTTCTAAGCCAATTCCATTGTGTAGTGGATACCATGCCTATTTATCCATCAAGGGTATTCACCGTTTTGCACATTTACATATTGATTATAAAGTTTCATGTATGAATTCCACAATCCTTTATCGTGGAATAAATGATTATGTTTAATGAATCCATGTTTTATGATCCATGTGGCACACTTATGCATGAAATGAAATGTTTAAGAAGGGTGCGCCCTTATAGCGCTCCAATGCATTGGGTAAAGTATAGTATCATTGTAGAGACCCAAATCTTGACTTACATGGACATTAAATTACTTTAGCTGAATACTTAGTACATAACAAAAACACACACACAAGGACCGTAATAGTTTAGTGTCTTCGGAAACTCGGAATATAATCTTCTAATCGTGGTGAAAGATCTTCAACATCTCACATAAAGATCTTCTTTTTTTTAACCTAAATATTTTCTTTATGTCCTGGGGAAAAGAAAACATAAAATGGTGAGATCAAATGCTCAGTAAGGGTAAACAAAATAATTATCAACCACGTCATATTTATAAGAACATATCTTTTGGAAATCTTATCCTACAAAAGAGATCATAATTTCATAACATGGGATAAATCATAGTAGTGAAATGTAATCCCAATAATCATAACATAAAACATGAATATTTGTGGCATACACACATAATCATAGAGAATCATTTCTTCTTAGTCAAGACTCATTGCCAAGACTATCTTAGTGGACAATGTCCCTTTCTGAACCGAGTTCACTCCTCGTTTCAGTCCTGTTTCACTGAACCGGTAAAACCTACCATTCCAGCCATTTCTATCTCATGAGATATAAAATATTAAACCAATTCATTTGAGGGAGATATAGGTCCCACCCATCTCATAATGAAATCATTCTTACTTGTGCCACAAAATAAACTTAAAACATTCATCACAACCCAAAGAATAAAATGGGTTTCATAAACATCATCCCATCATCTCATAATCTATATAAAAGAAATGGATATCATTTCATAATAAGAAAAGTGAAACCATGTAAATCATATAGACATTAAACTTGAAACATACACATATGAAATAATTTCATCTTAGATGGAAAATGGTTTTTATAAAACTCTTGTAATGAATTCTTGAGGAAAATATTCTTTCTTCTTCAAAATCAATTTCTTTTCATAAAACGTCATGCAATTTTAAAAGAAAGAGATTTTGTTGAAAATATTTATCAAAGATTTTTGAGGAGTCTTTATGAAAATTAGGCGTTATTAAACCTTAAAAATCCATTCACACCGTATAAGTTAAAAATAACAATTTTCTCGTACTTTTGTCGGAAAGGTCAAAAAGTACCTCGTAACATAAAAAATAAGAATTAATCCTTAAATACCATGTAGTAAAAGTCAAAAATGGGTAAAAATGACATTAAAAATACATGAAACCATTTTTAGAAAATATGGGCTTGGATGATAGAGATAACCCCAGTAAATACTTACGAATAAACAATCTCAAATAAAAATGAGATTGATAAATTATCCCTTACATTAGGTCCGATTTGCTTCGTAAGTGTCCGAACCTCCTGTATAATGATTTAAATAATGTCATTGACTTATTCTAGAATCATACTAATTGTTATGATATCATATATGGTTCACTTATTGTAACACCTCGAGCATCCATGGTACGCTTCTCATTCAATAATGCAATAGCTTGCATTGTACGCAACATCGAGTTCTAAAACACAGCGACCAATCAAAGTAGCCATTATGAATAGTAATAACCACTTTTTAAAATTATAGAAATTTTATATTTCAAAATGGACTTCATTTTTGGATTCGGAATATCGAAATTTGCCTATGTTGAATTTTTGGTATTTTTCTGAGAACTTCTAATGTTTTATGAAGAGTGAAAAATACTTAAAAACAACTTTTTTAATCAAAATAATTTATAGTGATGAATTATACTATTTAGTGGTTTTAATGTATAATTAGAATATATTTTTACCATTTTATCCAATGGTCGTTATTAGAATTAATTTAACATTGAAATTGGACATAAACAATTGCCAATCTTTTGATATAAATTGTTTCTTAAAAACACGCTATTTTTCGTAACGGCGGGAATTAATTATAAAATTAATTAATGAAACATATATGTTTGGAATTTTGTAAAATATACATTATTTTTGAATTCGGAATATCAATTATAGCTTAGGGTGAAATTTTGGCATTGTTCTGAAAAACTTCAATTTTTGATGAATAGTGAAACCACTAAGTGGTAGTTAAATAACTAATTTTTTCGTTAAAATGAAATACTACCACTTCTATGATTTTATTTTCAAAAATCCGACATACATGGTTGTCATTAAGAAGTAAAATGTGGTTCAATGAGATTAAAATAATTTTTTTGTGAATAGTAACTTTTAAGTTCTTAATCGCGATTAGAGGTAATTAGTGTAGTTTAAGGTAAAAACAATGTTTTAATAATATGATATGAGCTTGACACTTGTCATACTCCTATTGGATGAGTCATGGACGACCAAGACAACCCATGGGTCATCTTGGGGACCCCATGGAGCCACTTTAGTTGGAAAATGACATTAATATATATTTATTTAATGTTAAAATTAAATTGACACAAACATGAGTTATTTTACTAAAATAATTTTTAAGTGGGGTTACACAAGTCCTAATTTTGACTATAAATATTCATTAGAAAGCTAAAAAGATTTCCTACATCATAGTATATTTTTTTATAATTTTTAGACATTAAATAAATTAAATTATTTATGACATCATTATGATGCAGCGACGACCTCATTATTTAACGATTTAAATAAAATGAGAAGATAAGGAAAAATCCAAGGCTTACACTTGTCCAAAACCTATTGGAAGAAGAGATGTCGAACCCTTATCACCTTACCCACGAATTATATAAGTGTGGGACCTTTAGAATCCGAAAATCATTGTATAATAATGTAACATTTCAATCTTTCCAAAAGAGCCCCTCCTCTCCTCTTATAAAAGGCCCCCACCTCTACCACCTTATTCACACTTTCAAGCCATTTGTCTCGTCCAAACTCTGACCAAATACTCTACCAACTTCCCCCTCTTACTACAAGAAGCCTCAAATTGGGAATAACGCTTCCCAAGTAAGCCTTTGGCTCAAATCAGAAAGAGTTACCCGATTTTGAGGTAATGTCTTCTCTAATGTTGTTTTGTTTTATTTTTCTTCTCCAACCCCCTAAAAACTTTTTATTAATTTCTTTTGTAACAACACAAGTATCCTCAATATACTAGGATGTTGTTATAAGATGTATTCGAGCTACACTTACACACACCTACATCTAATGGTTAAAGAACATACGGTTTCTGTGGATGGCCAATTTCTGCCTCACGAAACGATGATTGTTCAACACTCATATAACACCTTAAAAGGTGGCCATTAAGATGTCACTATATTTATGTATGATATATAATATGTTTATGTTTTACTTATTCTTCTGTATTTCTCATTTATGTCATACTTTATGATTTCCATTATAGGTAAACGCGATAATTTCATTTTAGGAAGTGCGGACTACCGCCCCCTCAAAGTGATTTGAATCGTTAATGCCATATGTGGGATGTATAAAGGATGGATTAAATGGTATTATACACTATATTATACTGGAATTATATTATACATTTATATTATTATTATTTCATTCCATTAAATACGAAATAGAAATGAAAGTAGCGTTCATGCGTACGTACGGCTTACCTTCTCCATAAACGGTGCATTTCATTTCTTTCCTCTAAATGTTATGTAATATTATAAATGAATGTATATACTGGATATATATGATATATATGACATCTAAATCATGAATATAATTCTGGAGATAATTGATATTCTACCACATAAACAACTTGTAATTATAAGAAGTTTATTGTTGACTCAAGTACCAATGATCGACAAAACGACAGTTATTAACTTAAATAATTAAATAATGTTCATATCATTGTAATAAGTGATATAAAAAGGATAATTAAATTTAAAATGGTTCATAATAAGGTATATATTAACTCTAGTTTATTATTCAGGAGGTTAAAGAATGGCTGAGTCAAGTCAGACACGAGGTAAGGGAATTTCTTAACCCAACTTCCATTCTTTGGGTTATTCTCATACTTTCAAATTATGTCATGATATTATTATGTCCTATTTTGTATTTTTACGTTCTTTATGTGTACCTATAATGAATACACATAATAGATACATTTTATTTTAAAAATTATCTTTTAAGGACTTCGTCTCAATCTCCTTTCATTGAGGCATATTTGGTTTTATACACAATTTTCTTTTATACGGTGTATAAACCCCTTTTACTTTTAAGTTTATTCAAAAAGGAATCTTTTTATACGAAGCATTTTGCTAAACGAAAAAAGGGAATGTTTTTCTTTCCGTACTTATGTGGCGACAACAACTTATCTGCTGCCGTGACTGTTATTTGAGTTTCGGCTTCCTCTACAAGCCATCACTTTTTTTAATGAAAAATAAATACAATGTTTTAATTTTCTTTTATTTTGGTATTGAAAATGGTTTTGAAAGCGTTTTTATTATGTCAATGTGTTGTATTGATATCTTATGATTGAAATGTGGAGATTTTATGTTTCCTTTATGCATGTTTTATGTGATACGATTATGTTATGGTTTATGATATGTTTAAATCTATTCATATGAGGAATGTATTGGACTTAATAAGTGACGGGTGGAGCCCGCTATAGCTCCTCGATGCATCGGTAGGTCTCATGAGACAACTAGATGCTGAATTGGCCGAGGCCCTTTCCCAATTTGATTTATGGTTTTGTCCGAGGCCTTAATCATTTTAGACGTCTTGGCCGAGGCCTTGACAAAGTGTTTCAGAATGTCTGGAATTTTACATTCCCTCATTATGAAAGTGGATATTGATATTTCTTGTGATTATTCGACCAGTAGAATATCCATGTGAAGAAGTGAATGGAATTATCTCATTTTACTTTTTCCATATTATGTTGAAGTTCATGTTTAAAAGGCTTTTGTTTTAGTTATAAATTGCCTTAAATGTTTATGTTTATTGATGAAAGCTTCCGCTATATTGTTATCCTTAATGAGCATCTGAGCTCCCCCCGTTCAATGTTTTAATATTTTCCAGGATGTGAAGAAGTATTTTATGAATGACCTACAGGGATAGTCAGAAGTGGATATGAGTGTGGACTATGAAGACCATGTTATTGTAGTTTGTTTACCTTTTGACGTAATGAAATACTTATTAATGTATCTAGTGTTTCCAAGGCTACTAAACTAATCTGTCTTTCGAGACTTGATCTTTTATGTTCATGCCAATGTTACGAAGTAATGCACCGACTCTGGGTAGCTGGGGTCGGGGCGTTACAGTTGGTATCAGAGGATGTTTAGTACAAACCTTGGAAGCTAGATTTAGATAAACTTTGATTGGAGCACGTAGACCTAAGATGAACTTTGAGGATTAGTATATAAGAACTTCCTAGAATTTTGGTATTATAGAGATGTTATGAGTTTTCCGAGCAATACATCCCTGTCTGGATACGAGCAGGTAGAGGCGGCTCTGGCACAGATGTACCTAGGGGTAAAACCCGAAAACACCGCTTTGAGCTAGACTCGAACGGGAACTGCTACACGACAACGGGCCTTGCTGCACTCTTGGTTACGACACTCCCGGGGGATATGCTTTGGATAATTCTCATTTTATTTATAAACCACTATGAAGGGTTATGAGTATATACTTCCTCAATGAAAACATTTTTATGGATTATATCCATAAATAGTTCAATTTATGTTAAGTATCTTACATGTATGGAATTATGTATTTTGATTTATAAACAAATATAGTTTATGCCATTATTTAGAAATGGCGCCTAGTGGATGGAATTGGAACCGTATCAATGCATGCACTCCGTGTAGGGATTCCACTCCTGCTCAAGATAATTATTGTGGAGCTGGAGATACAACTGGTGCTGATCAACTTATTACCATACTGGGACAACTCACGCAGGTTATGAATAATAACCTTACTCGTATGGAGAACCCTGATATGCAACGTGGAGGATCAATGCTAGACAATTTCATGAGGCAACATCCACCAACCTTCAATGGGAGAACAAATCCTATAGTTGCTGAGCAATGGATAAATTCCTTAGAGAAAATATTCCATGCCTTGGGGAGTAGTGAAAGGGAGAAAGTTGTCATGGCAGTTTACCGCCTCACTGGAGATGCTGATAAATGGTGGTCACTAATTTAAAACAGAAAGGAAGATAATGAATTAACAAACATGGAATGGCAGGAGTTCAATGAGCTGTTCTTAGAAAAATACTTTCCTCGAGACCATCGAGCGGTTATGGAAAGACAATTTTTGAGTCTGAGACAAAATGAGGATGAAAATGTCGCAATGTATGAGGCCAACTTTACAAGGTTAGCGAGGCATGCTGCAGATTATATACGTAACCCAAGAGGTAAGATTGATCGTTTCTTTGATGGGTTAAAACCATTTCTCCATCGAGATTTAGTATCACAATCCTTCTCCTCATATGATGATATTGTCTCGTGTGCTATCAAGACAGAAAAGGAATTCTCTAAGTCTTATGACATCAATGTAAAGCAAGAGAAGAAGAGAACGGTGGAACAAGAGATAGATAAAGGGAAAAAGGGAAAGAAGGATTTTCCATTATGTGATAGTTGTGGGAAGAATCACCCTGGTACTTGCCTAAAAGGAATGGGAGTTTGTTATAAATGTGGAGAAAAGGGTCACCAGGCTCGTGATTGCAAGGGAAAGAAAGAGGCTATCAAAGTTGAATGCTACAATTGTAGAGAAATGGGTCATTATGCAAATGAATGTCCTAAGCGTCAGGGAAACATACCTCAGAAAAGGCCAGGGGATCAAGGACAATCTTATGATGTTACTACAGTTGAAGCAGAATAACTAATGTGTTAGTGCTTTTGGACTCATGGATTATATTCTGGTTATTAGAATAATGTGATATATATATAAGGATTGTACTGCAGTACTTGTTAATTTCAGTAAGGTTTTAATATGATGAAGGTAATTATATTCTTAGTATGTGACAATAAGAGAAACTTTACTTTGTTTGGGGAATCTGATAAATTGATTTTGGAATTTAGAGACCTTTTAGAGAAAGTCTGGACAGAGGTATTTTGGATAACTATAAAGGTTGGAATGGATTAAGTTGAACTTTGGAAAGTATTGTTTAAGGTTAAAACATTTATGAAGATTATTTTTGGAATAGTATAGTACTATATTTTTAGGAAAAGGATAACCTACAGGGTGGGGCATAAACCGTCGCGTCGGACAAAGCTGCAGGAATCGAACCCACAACCATAGTGCGACAGGCCTTTATTTCCTACCACTAGCCTACAGGAAGTCCCTGGTTATTACAAAATAATTTTACTAATCTAAATGGTATGTGTTAACATTTGGACCCTTATACAATTAGGATAAGTATAATATTTTTGAGTACTATTATCTTATTGAGTGAAAGATGAGTTGAAGGTTGAAACTCTAATTGTCAAGCATAAATATATATATACCTATCTCTTATTCAATGAATAAATTAATTCTAAAACTTTAGTAAAGGGATATTAAAACAAAAAAAATGTGTTATCCTAATACCTTATGTCTTGTTGAACTGATGATATTTTAAATCAACATAGATTGAAGGCTTTGAGGCCCTCAATTTGACAGTTGATTGTGATTGATGACCTCAATCACTCCCTACAAATATTTACGTTTTTCCTCCAATTAAATGTCTCTAATTTCCACCAATGTTCTCCTTATCGAGATCATAATTTGGTGGTGACTTTCTAATTTCCATTTCCCTCTTATTAAGGCTAAATTTTATTAACCTTATTTCCTATGTGGGTTTTCCACAAAGGTATTTTCTATTTTCAACATTTTATTTTCCAAGAAAAATTTCAAATTGCGAGTACGCAATTTATTGAAGGAGGGGAGAATGTAACACCCCGAGCTTCCCTGATACGCTTCTCATTCAATAATGCAATAGCTTGCATTGTACGCAACTTCGAGTTCTAAAACACAGCGACTAATCAAAGTAGCCATTATGAATAGTAATAACCACTTTTTAAAATTATAGAAATTTTATATTTCAAAATGGACTTCATTTTTGGATTCGGAATATCGAAATTTTCCTATGTTGAATTTTTGGTATTTTTCTTAGAACTTCTAATTTTTTATGAATAGTGAAAAATACTTAAAAACAACTTTTTTAATCAAAATAATTTATAGTGATAAATTATACTATTTAGTGGTTTTAATGTATAATTGGAATATATTTTTACCATTTTATCCAATGGTGGTTATTAGAATTAATTTAACATTGAAATTTGACATAAACAATTGCCAATCTTTTGATATAAATTGTTTCTTAAAAACACGCTATTTGTCGTAACAGCGGGAATTAATTATAAAATTAATTAATGAAACTTATATGTTTGGAATTTTGTAAAATAGACATCATTTTTGAATTCGGAATATCAATTATAGCTTAGGGTGAAATTTTGGCATTGTTCTGAAAAACTTCAATTTTTGATGAATAGTGAAACCACTAAGTGGTAGTTAAATAACTGATTTTTTCATTAAAATGAAATATTACCACTTCTGTGATTTGATTTTCAAAAATCTGACATACATGGTTGTCATTAAGAATTAAAATGTGGTTCAATGAGATTAAAATAATTTTTTGGTGAATAGTAACTTTTAAGTTCTTAATCGCGATTAGAGGTAATTAGTATAGATTAAGGTAAAAACAATGTTTTAATAATATGATATGAGCTTGAAACTTGTCCTACTCCTATTGTATGAGTCATGGAAGACCAAGACAACCCATGGGTCAACTTGGGGACCCCTTGGAGCCACTTTAGTTGGAATATGTCATTAATATATATTTATTTAATGTTAAAATTAAATTGACACAAACATGAGTTATTTTACTAAAATAGTTTTTAAGTGGGTTAAACAAGTCCAAATTTTGACTATAAATATTAATTAGAAATCTAAAAATATTTACTACATCATAGTATTTTTTTTATAATTTTTAGACATTAAATAAATTAAATTATTTATGACATCATTATGATGCAGTGATGACCTCATTATTTAACGATTTAAATAAAATGAGAAGATAATGCAAAATCCAAGGCTTACACTTGTCCAAAGCCTATTGGATGAAGATATGTAGAACCCTTATCACCTTACCCACGAATTATATAAGTGTGGGACCTTTAGAATCCGAAAATCATTGTATAATAATGTAACATTTCAATCATTCCAGAAGAGCCCCTCCTCTCCTCTTATAAAAGGCCCCCACCTCTACCACCTTATTTACACATTCAAGCCATTTGGATCACCCAACCTCTGCCCAAATACTCTCCCAACTTCCCCCTCTTACTCCAAGAAGCCTCAATTTGGGAATAACTCTTCCCAAGGAAGCCTTTGGCTCAAATCAAAAAGAGTTACCCGATTTTGAGGTAATGTCTTCTCTAATGTTGTTTTGTTTTATTTTTCTTCTCCAACCCCCTAAACTATTTTTATTAATTTATTTTGTAACAACAACAGTATCCTCAATATACTAGGATGTTGTTATAAGAAGTATTCGAGCTACACTTACACACACCTACATCTAATGGTTAAAGAACATGTTGTTTCTGTGGATGGCGAATTTCTGCCTCACGAAACGATGATTGTTCAACACTCATATAACACCTTCAAAGGTGGCCATTAAGATGTCACTATATTTATATATGATATATAACATGTTTATGTTTTACTTATGCTTCTGTATTTCTCATTTATGGCATACTTTATGATTTCCATTATGGGTAAACGCGATAATTTCATTTTAGGAAGTGCGGACTACCGCCCCCTCAAAGTAATTTGAATCGTTAATGCCATATGTGGGATGTATAAAGGATGGATTAAATGGTATAATACACTATATTATACTGGAATTATATTATACATTTATATTATTATGATTTCATTCCATTAAATACGAAATAGAAATGAAAGGAGCGTTCATGCGTACGTACGGCTTACCGTCTCCATGAACGGTGCATTTCATTTCTTACCTCTAAATGTTATGTAATATTATAAATGAATGTATATACTGGATATATATGATATATATGACATCTAAATCATGAATATAATTCTGGAGATAATTGATATTATACCACATAAACAACTTGTAATTATAAGAAGTTTATTGTTGACTAAAGTACCAAAGATCGACAAAACGACCGTTATTAACTTAAATAATTACATAATGTTCATATCATTGTAATAAGTGATATAAAAAGGATAATGAAATTGAAAATGGTTATTAATAAGGTATATATTAACTCTAGTTTATTATTCAGGAGGTTAAAGAACAGTTGAGTCAAGTCAGACACAAGGTAAGGGAATTTCTGAACCCAACATCCATTCTTTGGGTTAATCTCATACTTTCAAATTATGTCATGATATTATTATGTCCTATTTTGTATTTTTACGTTCTTTATGTGTAACTATAATGAATACACATAATAGATATATTTTATTTCAAAATTATCTTTTAAGGACTTCGTCTCAATCTCCTTTCATTGAGGCATATTTGGTTTTATACCTAATTTTCTTTTATACGGTGTATAAACCCCTTTTACTTTTAAGTTTATTCAAAAAGGAATCTTTTTATACGAAGCGTTTTGCTAAACTAAAAAATGGAATGTTTTTCTTTCCGTACTTATGCGGTGACAACAACTTATCTGCCGCCGTGACTATTGTTTGAGTTTCGGCTTCCTCTACACGCCATCACTTTTTTTAATGAAAAATAAATACAAAGTTTTAATTTTCTTTTATTTTGGTATTGAAAATGGTTTTGAAATCGTTTTTATTATATCAATGTGTTGTATTGATATCTTATGATTGAAATGTGGAAATTTTATGTTTCCTTTATGCATGTTTTATGTGATACGATTATGTTATGGTTTATGATATGTTTAAACCTATTCATATGAGGAATGTATTGGACTTAATAAGTGACGGGTGGATCCCGATATAGCTCCTCGATGCATCGGAAGGTCTCATAAGACAACTAGATGTGGAATTTGCCGAGGCCCTTTCCCAATTTGATTTATGGTTTTGGCCGAGGCCTTAATCATTTTAGACGTCTTGGCCGAGGCCTTGACAAAGCGTTTCAGAATGTCTGGCATTATACATTCCGTCATTATGAAAGTGGTTATTGATATTGCATGTGATTATTCGACCAGTAGAATATCCATGTGAATAAGTGAATGGCATTATCTCATTTTACTTTTGCCATATTATGTTGAAGTTCATGTTTAAAAGGCTTTTGTTTTAGTTATACACTGCTTTAAATGTTTATGTTTATTTATGAAAGCTTCCGCTATATTGTTATCCTTACTGAGCATCTGAGCTCACCCCTTTCAATGTTTTAATATTTTCCAGGATGTGAAGTAGTATTTTATGAATGAACTACAGGGATAGTCAGAAGTGTACATGAGTGTGGACTATGAAGACCATGTTATTGTAGTTTGTTTACCTTTTGATGTAATGAAAGACTTATTAATGTATCTAGGGTTTCCAAGGCTACTAAACTAATCTGTCTTTCAAGACTTGATCTTTTATGATCATGCCAATGTTACGAAGTAATGCACCGACTCTGGGTAGCTGGGGTCGGGGCATTACACTTATGGCTTTATATTACTCGTTCTTTTGTAAATTCCATGTTAAAGAGTGTTTTGGGTAAAATCCTTTCATTTGTCGTCCGTGTTTTGACTTGTAATTATTCATATGATTACTTAGATAATGATTACTTAATTCCAGAATATAAATCATGATTTATATATAATATACATTCTGAATATATATATATATATATATAATAGATCAGTAAATGTAAAGAAATACATTGTTCAAGGAGACAGTAGACCATACATACGCATGGATGTTGTTTACTTTTCCTTATTGAGTTTAATGGAATTAAGTAGATGACATACATATATATACACATAAATCCAAAATCATTATTATGTCATATATTTCATTATTACTTATTATATATACTTTATAATCATTCATAAATGGTTAACGTGGAGAATGAATCTCATCGTGTCGTGGAGACGGTAGTCCGAACGTACGCACGAGCGATGATATCATTCTCATGATCGTGGAATTGTATTGGAGTGTATGTATACTATTTCAGAATCAATTTCAATTTACAATAATCATATATAGTAATTATGTACACCATTATACCCATCCATGTAAGGTGGTGGTGGAAAATAGATTACACCACGGTGTGGAGACGGTATTCCGTACGTACTCACGCGCGGTGATTTCATTTTCCATAGGATGGATAGATTGTGAAATAAGGTTGTTTCATAATTATAATAACATATAAGTATATAAGTGATACTGATGTTATTACTTCATAATGAAACAACCTATGATGAAGAAGTGGAAGAAGAAATAAATATGAAAGAATCGGTAACGGACATGACCTCTTCTTTGAAGCGCCTCTTTGAGACCTCCTCTTAGGGCACTAAAATAGGTCTTTGAGGAAGACCAGAAACTCTAGGATGTTTCTAGGGAAGTGGAAAAGAGAGGGAGGGGGTGTCCTTTTATAAGGGAGGGGTTGTCCGAGCTTGAAGGCTCAAAGTGTTGTGAGGAAGAGAGGGAGGGGGTGTCCTTTTATAAGGGAGGAGAGGGGCACCTTTGGAATAACTAACAATATTATTTTATTATAAAGCCAAATTCGGTTTTAAATAGCTCCAAATTGATTTATTTCGAATCTAAGGTGGGGATGGGTCGAAATCCTCTCATACAATATAATTTAGACAAGTTTCGATTCATATTTTAACCTTTTCTTTTATATTTATCTTTAAGTTAGATAATTTTACTTTTACCGTGCCTTCTTGTTTTCTTACACTATAAGGTTAATAAACTTACTATATCAAGCCAAACGAACCCCAAGTTGTTTATTATTAATATATATAACCTTGTCTATGTCATTTGGCAGAACCTTAGATTTTTATTAATAAAATAACAATTAATAATATAATTTTTTTTTTAAAAACTATTTTATGTCAATTTTGACAGTATTTAGTAATTGATTTTTGTGAAACTCATAACAGATTGATTAGTTAGAAAAAAGTTAATTAAATCAATAATAACATGTCATATTAACATATAAAATTAGTGAAATTCATAAAAAGTCTTAAATTACATTTATTTGGGTATTTATAACATAAATTATGTCAATATTTCATTAATAAGACAATTACTACATCATCTTTGTGTCATAATAAATTATAATTATTTAATCCCTAAAAATTATAAATAAATTCCTATGATGTATATAATTGTATTAGATTTCTGGATACTATTAATGTTCGAAGTTTCATGAATTTTATCACTAAATTAAAATTATTATACTTATAAGATTTAAGAAAGTGACATGTTGTCACATTCTTTGGTTTTAATAATAATTAAACTATTTTCATTCCAAAAAGTCTATTAAATGAATCTAATCCGACCCTTAGGTGATATAGGTCGACTTTTAGTCATCAAATAGGATTTTTCCAAGTGTTAGGGTAATTTTATAATATTATATTTACCCTTAATTACACGATTTACCTTTGAATATGGTAAATAAAATTTACCGTAGTTACTATTCATAATTCCCAAAAATTACAAGTAGACTATTAACATAATTTGGACCCACTTATTCCAAATATGGAATCCATTATTTCAAATTCAATACACAGATGTTGCAGAAATTAAATTAAAATTAATCCTATTGTCGAAATAAAATGGGTTTTTCTTTAAAACATTGCAAAAGATTGAATTGATTTATCGTACGTATTCAAGGTAGAATCAATGCTAATGACATACATTATATTAAATGGTAATAATATTTTCTATTTATACTTTAAAAACATTCAATATTATAATTTAACCTTATAAATTATTGCGATGAAAAAAGTTTTTTTTAATTAAAATATAGCGTGTTTTTACTATTCATCAAAATATGAAAGTTACCAGAATAATACGAAACATTTATCCAAAGTAAATTTTTATTTCTTGATTCCATAGAAGAATTTTCTTTTGTCAAATTTAACTTATAAACATTTCAAAAACTATATTTAAAGTGGGTGCGCCATCAAAAGGCGGCAAAAATGCATTTTTTTAAAAATACTTATTTTACCCGAAAAATTTATTTTGTTCTTATACCATGTTCTAGAAAATGTGTAAGATGAATAATATTGTTATAAAATTCAAAATTTAGTTAATACTATTCATAACTTCTAGTTCATAATAATATTATAATAATATATCGTTGTTTAGTAAAACCCGGTACTGCGTACAACACACACTATCGAGGAAGGTCGCGATTGCGTGTAATGCAAGCCAAGTCAGGGTTGCGTGTTGTGCAAGAATACTTCGTTGTTTCGTATAACATAAACCAACCATATTTAATTTATACATTGAATATATTTATATATATATACTCAATGTTGCGTAGAATAACTATTATCAAAATTGTGTGTAACGCGATCCAAGAATAGTGTTGTGTATACTGCAAGCTAATACGGTGTTGCGTATAGCGCAAGGTAATATTGTTATAGCATACAACACAAGACATTAATGAAATAAAAAGAATATTTTTCATAAAATCTCGAGGTGTTACAATCATGATATTTCATGTGAAATTAGTGTTGACTCATGCTAATTCAAGTGAAACGATGGTTTACTCATGCTTCATGTGAAATGAGGATTTACTCATGATCTATGTTCAATGAGCCTTTTCTCATGCTAATTCCATGTTAAGTGTCGTTTCCACATTTCCATGTTATTATTATCATGCTTTATCATGCCTTTATATTCACGTTTCTTTTATTCTCTATTGATTTGGCTGTTGTCTAACATGTGTTGTACACTTCATGTTATTCCATGTGTACTCCCTTACTAGGCTTTATAGCTCACCCTTTTCTTATGCATGTCCTCTGGTTATCCCATGCAATTCTATGTACGAGGGAATATAGTGGTCATGTAAAGGAAGTTTTCCATAAAGATATCGTATTTTATGTTTTAAGTTTATATGTAATTATCCTAATCCTTAAAGACACTAAACCTCTCGATCTTCATTGTTGTACCAAGTGAAGTTTTATGTAATAAATTATGTTTAAGTTTGTAATAAATGCAGGGTTGTCATATTTGGTATCAGACAATAGGTTTAGTTATTTTTGGGATTAGGAAACCCTAGTAATGCCTTAGATACAATACTAAGTATAATAAAGACATCCCTATGTTTTGGTAAGTACTGAGTAAGTGGTTTATCAAACAAATACATCCCTGTCTAGATATGAGCAGGTAGAGGCAGCTCTGGAACAAATGTATCCTAGGGGTAAAACCCGAAAACACCACTTTGAGCTAGACCCGAACGAGAACTGGTGCATGACAACAGGCCTTGCTGCACTCTTGGTTATGACACTCACGGGGGATATTTTTTAATAAATTCAAAAGCTTAGTATGAACCCTTATTAAGGGAATTAAAATAAATGCCCCTATGAATATATGTTAGAAAGTAGATCATGAAAAGCCTAGATTAAAGCCTATAGACTCTTGAGTAAGGAAATAAAATTTTATTTATAAGTCATCAACTTTTGTCTTTGGATTACCCTTTATGTGTTACCCCTAAATTTCCTTTTATTCCAGCCAATGGCCGGTAATAGGAGGACTCAGGCTAACAACCGTTGTGAAGATCATTGTGATCACTATACTAATGAGACGCTCAATCCAATGGGAGCGGGAATCATGAAATTTGTCATGCTTCTCTCTCAAATAAATCAAGTTTTGAATAGAAACACGGTTCAAGAGGAAGGTTCAACCCCCCCTAAGAAAGAAAAATTCGTTATCGAGAGATTCATGAGACAACGACCTCATACTTTTAGTGAATCATCTGATCCGACGATCGCTGAACAATGGATCAACTCCATTGAAAATATATTCTCCATCCTCCAATGTTCTGAACAAGAGAAGGTTCTCCTGAAGGCTTATCATATGGAGGGTGAAGCTAATCAACGGTGGATGTTGATCAAAAATATGAAGCCTGAGTAGGAGATCGAGGCATTGGAATAGAAAGATTTCAGGTAGATGTTTTTTGATAAATATTTTCCGCGCACCCTACGGCTTAAGATGGAAAGGGAGGTCCTTTCCTTAAAGAAAAAAGATGAAGAATTTGTTGGAGCGTACGGGGAAAACTTCACAAGGCTTGCACGATACACTTCCGTCTTTTTCATTACCCCCGAATGCAAGGTTGACCACTTCTTTGGTGGGCTGAAGCCCAGCTTGCATAATGCATTAGCGATCTGTGACTTAGACAGCTATGAAGAAATTGTCTGATGTGCCCTCAAGGTCGAAATGGAGATAGGGGAATCACAGGGGTATCATGGGGACAAGAAGCATAAGGTGGACTTCAATGCTGGTGGTCTGATGGATAAATCAAACGGTGCTAAGAAGATCCAGCACCCCACTTGCCAAAAGTGCGGAATGAAGCACCCTGTAAATTGAATTAATGGGACGAGAAAATGCATTAGGTGTGGAAGAGAAGGGCACCTAGCTATTAACTGTCGGCAAGAAAGACCTTCGGCTGCAATAGAGGAGAGGAATACTCTATTAGAACCTCAACGTGTTGTTAAATGCTACAAATGCAAAGAAACAGGTCATTTTGAAAATCAGTGCCCTAATACAAGGGTTTTAAGAGGCAACTAACAATCTCCAAGACAGAAAGGTAGAACTTTTTCCATCACTTCTACAGAAGTGAACCCCAAAAACGAAGTGGTGACAGGTACACTAGTTATTCATTCAATAATAGAGAACGTACTTTTTGATTCATGTTCTACGCATTATTTTATATCTCGAAAGTTTAGTAGAACAATCCCAGCACCACCACAAATCATGGATGTGATGATGTCGGTGAGTACGGGAAATGGGGAAATCATTGCATCCCATGAATATAAGTCCTCCCCTTTTATAATATGTGGATTTAATTTCTCAGCGAACATCGTCATACTCCCTCTGGTGTAATTTGATGCAATTATTGGCATGGAATGGTTTTCCTTATATAGAGCCAACATAAATTGTCGGGAGATGGAAATCACACTCCATATGGAGAATCGACCCCTGATTCACTACAAGTGTAAGGAGGAAGATGAATCTCATTTAGCTCCATCATCTCAAGCATGGATATTACAGCCTTATGAGCATTCATATGTAGCTCAAATGATTGAGTCCATGGAAGAAATCATACTTGATGAAATGCCTATTGTGAGGGAATTCGCGGATGTGTTTCCTAAGGAACTACCTGGTCTTCCTCCTAGAAGAGATGTTGAGTTCTCAATTGAACTTATACCTGGGGCATTACCAATATCCAAGACTACATATAGAATGGAAATTGTTGAGCATGAATAGCTGAAGAAAAAACTACAGGAGAATCTGGTTAAAGGGTTTATACACCCAAGTGCTTCACCATGGGGTGCACCAGTCCTCTTCGTCAAGAAGAAGGATGGTTCAATGCAGCTTTGCATCGATTATTGTGAAATTAACAAAATCATGATAAAGAACAAGTATCCTCTCCCACGAATTGATGAATTGTTCGATCAGTTGCATGGAGGAAAATACTTCTCCAAGGTGTAATTGTGGTTGGGATATTATAAATTAAGGGTGATGATGGAAGATATCCCCAAGACTGATTTTCGCTAAGATATGGGCACTATGAATTCATAGTAATGCCTTTCAGACTCACTAATGCTCCAGAAATCTTTATATACATAATGAATAGAGTCTTTAGAGATTACCTTGAAAAATATTTGGTTGTCTTTATAGATGATATTCTAATATACTCCAAAACCAAGGAGGATCATGGGGAGCATTTAAGAACTGTACTAGAGACTTTGCGCAAGGAGAAGATCTATGAAAAGTACAGAAAGTGTGAGTTATGGTTGAAGGAGGTCTCATTCTTGGACCATATCATCACAAGAAATGGGATATCTATGGACCCCTCCAAAATAGATGCAATTGAGGGCTGGATGAGGCCAATATCGGTAACAGATATCCGTATCTTCTTGTGGTTTTCTGGATATTATCGATGATTTGTGAGAAATTTCTCATGATTTTCCAACCCTCTTACCAAGCTAACTCGAAAGGGAGTAAAGTTTTCTTGGAGTGATGAATGTGAAGAAAGCTTCAATGAGTTGAAAAGGATGCTTATCACGATGCCTGTGCTCACCTTACCCACAAGTGGGGAACTGTTTGTGGTATTTAATGATTCTTCGAAGAAGGGCACAGGCTCTGTGCTGATGCAGAATGATAAAGTGATACCCTATTCCTCAATGCAGTTGAAAATCCATGAGTGAAACTATCTAACACATGATCTGGAGTTGGCAGCGGTAATCTTTGCCTTGAAAATATGGTGGCATTATCTCTATGGATAGAAATGTGAGATATATACTGACCACAAGAGTCTTAAATATATATTCACACATAAAGAGATTAATATGTGCCAGAGAAGATGGATAGAGCTTATCAAGGATTATGACTTTTCAATACCTTACAACCCTGGGAAAGCGAACAAGGTGGAAGATTCCCTAAGTAGAAAGGACCCATCAATTCTATCAATGATGAGAAATGAGAGGGATCCAATATTCTTAGACTTGATGAAGATGGACTTGGGAATCATAAAAAAGGGAAAATCATCAATCCTTTCACAGATGATTCCTCAACCATCTCATTTGGAAATGTTAAAGGATGCTCAAAATGATGATGTGGGAATTCAGGAAAAAGTGGAAGCTATCAAAAAAGTGAAATCATCAGAGTTTAATGTTAATAAAGAAGGAATTGTGCAGTTTGGGAAAAGGCTATGTGTTTAATCAAGTTCGGAGCTAAAGAAGGAACTTTTAGATGATGCACATAGTTCAAATTTCTCTATTCACCTAGGGATCACAAAGATGAATCGAGATCTCTGAGAAATCTTTTTGTGGGGTAATATGTAGAAGGAGATCGCTGAATATACATCAAAGTGCCTGCTGTGTTGGCAGGTGAAGGCACAGAGGCAGAAGTCTAAGGGGATTATGCAACCATTTCCCATACCAAAATGGAAATGGTAGAACATAACCATGGACTTTGTCACCGGACTTTCAAGTACATCCAAAGGAAACAATGCAATCTGGGTTGTGGTGGATCGTCTTTCAAAGAGTTCACACTTCATTGCTATTCGAGAGGATTTCCTTTTGGATCATCTGGCATAGATATATATCAGGGAAGTGGTATGTTTTCATGGAGTACCACTATCTATTGTGTCTGACCAAGATCCAATATTCACCTCTATGTTTTGGAAGAGTCTTCAACATGCTCTGAATACTGAACTGAACATTAGTACGGCCTATCATCCTCAAACTGATGGGAAATCCGAGCGGACTATACAAATAGTTGAGGATATGTTGAGAGCATGCCCAATGGACTTTAAAGGAGGATGGGATCAACATATTCCTCTGGTTGAGATATCTTATAATAACATTTTCCACTCGAGCATCAAAATGGCACCATATGAAGCCCTGTATGGGAAAAGGTGCAGAACACCGACTTGTTGGGATGAGGTTGGTGAACGTAAGCTGCTTGGACAAAAAATGGTCAAGGAAATGGTGGAGAATGTGAAAACCATTTATCAGCATATCAAGGTAGCCCAGATTTGACATATGAGTTATGCAGATAATCGTCGACGAGACCTTGAGTTTAAAGTTGGAGACATGGTGTTTCTACGCATATCTCCGTGAAAAAAGTTCATGAGGTTTGGAGAGAAATGGAAGTTAATTCCAAGGTACATCAGCCCCTTCGAGATTCTTGATCGTGTTGGGGTTGTGGCCTATCGACTAGCAATTCCACCTACCATGGCCAAAGTGAATGATTTCTTTCATGTATACCTCTTAAGGAAGTACATATCAGACCCTTCACATGTACTCTCTTCTGAGGTGGTACAATTGGAAGATGATCTTTCTTATGAGGAGAAACCAATGAAGACATTAGATCGTAGAGAAAAAGTTCTACGAAATAAGACAATGCCCCTCGTCAAGTTGTTATGGGAAAACAAGAACATTGAAGAAGTGACTTGGGAATCAGAGGAAATGATGATGTTGAGTTACCCACATCTGTTTTTGTGTGGGAAATGGAAAATTTCAAGGGCGAAATTTCTTAAGGGGGGAATATTGTAATGACCCAAAGTTTCATTAATGGAAATCCCTCTTGATCTAATTAAATGTATCTTTATGTTTATATAAAATGTAAACTTATTTGGTTTGATGTTAAGAATTTTGACCATTTCTAACATAGCCGTTGAACAGTGATCACATGATTAGTATAAATATAGGCCTTTAGAAAATCCATTTTACTCAGACAAAGGAAGCGATGGCCTCATCCAGTAGAATTGCTCCATACGAAGCCCATTTTTAGGAGTTCGGAAAAGAGTTTGCATCCTTGGGCTTTGATCTTGACCAAGCCCAAGCTAGGCTTCATCATGTCAAGATCAAATGGGACCGTCTACGGGAAAAGTGGAAGTTGATTGAAATTACAACTCGAGCGATGCTATCCGAGCCACCCTAAGAGTCTGTCACCATCGCACAACATACCCTTAGGTCTAATGCGACTGTTTTAAGGGGTTATGTAACAAATAAGTAGTACTATGTTCATATACATTATTTTTTTATATAATAATGAATATAATTTCTAGTCATTTTTTATACATTGAAAATAGTTTTTAAAGTACAAATGGTGTTTTTAGTTATTATTTAATTATGAAATCTATTTTATTAAATGAAGGTATTTAAGAATTAAATAATATTTTAACAAAATAATAATATTATTATAAAATTACTTTTTATTAAATATAAATGATCTTATAATTCTATGAATGCAATTAAATTTTTTTATGGTCTGAAAGCCATTTCTGTAAAAACCCGTGAATTTTTGATAAATGTAGGTTTTTATCCTAAAAGTGAAAATTAAAATAATTAGAAAATTATTTATTTAAAAGAAATGTTATTTCTGGGATCAGGACATCAAAATTATCCAACAGTTAATTTTTCATAATTTTTTGTGTTAGTCAAATTTTTGGGTAAAAATTAAATACTGTTTAAATATATAATGTGTTTTATGACATCATAAGGACCCAATACTGATGTAATAAAATACTATAATCTTTATGTTCATCCAATATATGTTTTACCATCAAAATAATGTGATTTTGGGTTTGTTTGACTTACTTTTCAAAGCATTAATGGACCCCTCAAGACATATTCAACATCATGCCTTTTTAAATTAATTTCCATGGGAGTGTGACTCACCTCCACATAAGCGACCCTAATATTTTAAGAAGTTCGGAATGTGGCCTTATAAAATATTTTTTTCCTATTCCCTTTTCAAAATACCATTGGCAAGAACCATGGGATGGTTTGTGGTTTGGATTAATTTAATATAAGGGGACCCAAACCTAAATAATAACGAATTCCCTCACCTTTCCTATATAAACCCACCCAAGCTCCCACTTCCTCCTCACTAAAATCTCTTGGAGTTCTTCCAAACTCTTCCCTACTCTCTCTAGAATCCTACCAAGGTGCCCCAAGCTCCCAATAAGCCTCTCAGAAGCCTCTATCTAGCCTTTGTAAGCACACTTCCAAGTAAGGGTTTTTTCTTCCTTTCTCATTTTTATCCTTTTTCATTAAGTTTTATTGCCCTTTTAATTTAAATTATGAATGTTGGGGTATGGTATAGCACCTCCCCCATACATCCCTATTATTGTTTGAATGATTGGAGACCCCTTTCTCTCTCATTAAATGCCTCCCATGTACACCTGTTACTATGCCGAAATTCCGAAAGAAACTTCTCTCTCTTCTTTTACTTTCAAGCAACAATTTTGTATCATGAATCTAAATTCTATTACAATTGTTGGGACATGTATCTATATGACCTCCTTACTGTCCATTATATGTAAATATGATGAGGAACCCCTTTCTCTCTCATCAACCATTTTTATGAATTCTTATGTCACGCCGTTACGCTGCCGAAATCGCACCGATTTTCTAAGCCAATGCCATTGTGTAGTGGATACCATACCCATTTATCCATCAAGGGTATTTACCTATATACACATTTACTTATTGATTATAAAGATTCATGTATGAATTCAACATTCCTTTATCATGGAAAAAATTATTATGTTTAATGAATCTATGTTTTATGATCCATGTGGCACACTTATGCATGAAATGAAATGTTTAAGAAGGGTGCACCCTTATAGAGCTCCAATGCATTGGGTAAAGTATAGTATCATGATACGTCATGTGAAATGAGTGTTGAATCATTCTAATTCAAGTGAAATGAGGGTTTACTCGTGATTCATGTGAAATGAGGATTTACTAATACTCTATGTGCAATGAGCCTTGGCTCCTACTAATTCCGTGTTAAGTGTTGTTGCCACATTTCCATGTTATGATTATCATGTTTTATCATGCCTTTATATTCATGTTTCTTTTATGATCTATTGATATGCATATTTTCTAACATGTATTTTACACCACATGTTATTCCATGTGTTCTCCCTTACTAGGCTTTATAGCCACTACTAGAAATATGGGCATTTGAGCCCTATTACCTATAGCGACCGCCATTAGAGGTCGCTAAGTCTCCTTAAAACAAATAAGGGGCTTCCATGACCCCCCCTCTCCACTCTCGTGAACCCCCCCCCCCCCCCTCTCCACTCTCGTGACCCCCCCCCCCCCACCTCCCCGAACCCTTCACCCCGTCGCCCCCCCTGCCGCCGCGCGCCCTCCCCGCCGTCACGCCGCTGTGCTCCCTCCCCGGCGCCCCGCCCTCCACCGGCCCGCCCTCAGCCGCCCCGCCCTCCGTCGGCCCCCCCTCCGCCGCCCCACCCTCCGCCGGCCCACCCTCAGGACGGCCGCCCTCTGCCGGCCCCGCCCTCGGCCGGCCACCCTCCGCCCTCCGGCCGCCCTCCGACCACCCTCCGTCTGCCCTCCGACCACCCTCTGCCGGCCCCTCCCTCCTCCGGCCGCCCTCCGCCCTCCGGCTCCGGCCGCCCTCCGCCCTGCGGCCACCCTGCGGCCTCCCTCTGCCCTCGAGCCTCCCGCCACCCGCCTCCGGCAGCCCGGAAGCCCTCGGGCAGCCCTTCGTCCACCCTCCTCCGGCCCCGCCCTCCCCGGCCGCCCTCCGCCCGCCCTCCGCCCTCCGGCTCCAGCCTCCCTCCGCCCTGTGGCCTCCCGGAACCCGCCTCCGGCAGCCCGGAAGCCCTCGGGAGCCCTCCGGCAACCCTTCGGCTGCCCTCTGGCCTTCGGCCTCCAGCCCCTCCGGCCTCTGACCTCCTCCCTCGGCCCTCCGACCCCTCGTCCCTCCCCCCAGTGTAGAGACCCGAAGCCTTACATACATGGACATTACATTACATTTGCGGAATACTTAGTACATAACAAAAACACACACACAAGGATCGTAATAGTTTAGTGTCTTTGGAAACTCGGAACGTAATCTTCTAATCGTGGTGAAAGATCTTCAATATCTCCCATAAAGATCTTCCCCTTTTTTTTACCTAAAACCTTTCTTTATATCCTGGGGAAAAGAAAACAAAAAAGGGTGAGATCAAATGCTTAGTAAGGGTAAACAAAAGAAAAATCAATCACATCGTATTCATAAGAACATAACATTTTGGAAATCTTAACCTGCAAAAGAGAGTATAATTTCATAACATGGGATAAATCATAGTAGTGAAATGAAATACCAATAATCATAACATAAAACATTAATCTTTGTGGCATACACACATAATCATAGAGAATCATTTCTTGTTAGTCAAGACTCATTGCCAAGACTATCTTAGTAGACAAAGTCCCTTTCTGAATCGAGTAACCCTCGTTTCAGTCCTGTTTCACTGAACCGGTATAACCTACCGTTCCAGCCCTGTCTATCTCATGAGATATAAAATCATTACCCAATGCATTGGAGGGAGATATAGGTCCCACCCATCTTATAATGAATCCTTTCTTATGTGTGCCACATAATCATAAAACATACATCATCGCATAACACATGTAACAAAAATGGGATTCTTGAAACATCATGACATCATAAATCAATTCATATAAGATAAAGGAATTAATAAACATAATTCCATCACAACATAGTCAAATCAACGTAAAAATATGGATAGAAACAGAACCCTTTATTATCTTAGATGGAAAATAATTTTGATAAAACACTTGAATTGAATTCTTGAGGAAAATATCATTTCTTCTTCAAAATCAATTTCTTTTCACAAAACATCATGCAATTTTAAAAGGAAGAGATTTTATTGAAAATAGTCATGAAATCTATTAGAGGAAGCTTCATGAAAATAAGGCTTTATAAAACAGTAGAAATCCTTTCGTGCTGTATAAGTTAAAAAAACATTCTTCGTACTTTTGTCGGAAAAGTCAAAAAATCACCTCGTACGAAAAAGCGACAAAAGATTCCTTTCATATTCTTTACTAAAAACTCACCGAAGGGTAAAAATGGATTTAAACAATTGTAGGTGGATGTAAATAATATTACATATTGATGAAACATGGATGTGGATGATAAAATACACCCCAGTAAATACTTACGAATAAACAATCTCGGATAAAAATGAGATTGTGATATTTCCCTTACCTTAGGTCCGAATTGCTTTGTAAGTGTCAGAACCTCCTGTATAATGATTTAAATCATGTTATTGACTTATTACAGAATCATATTAATTGTTATGATATCATATATGGTTCACTTATGACATTATATTACCCTTTCTTTTGTAAATTCCATGTTAAAGAAGCGTTTTGGGTAAAATCGTTTCATTTATCATAGGTGTTTTGACTTGTTGTTCTTGACATCATTATTACTTATATCATGATTTACTCACTTCCAGAATATAAAATATGATTTATATATCATATATATTCAGTATATATATATATAATTGGTAGATAAATAAAATGAAAAACACCGTTCATGGAGATGGTAGTCTGTACGTACGCATGAACGCTGTTTTCCTTTCCTTATTGTCTTGAAATGGAAGTAAGTAGATGACATACATATGTATATATATACATAAATCCAGTAGCTTTATAATGTCATATATTTCATTATTATTTCTTATATATACTTTATAATCATTATTAAATGGTTAACATGGAGAATGAATCTCATCGCGTCATGGAGACGGTAGTCCGTACGTACGCACGAGCGATGATATCATTTTCATAAATATTGAATTGAATCGGAGTGGATTATACAATATATCAGAATCAATATGATGTTGTAATAACTATGTATAGTTATTCTTTACACCTTTATACCCATCCATGTAATGTGGTGGTGGAAAATAGATTACACCACGGCGTGGAGACGGTATTCCGTACGTACGCACGCGCAGTGATTTCTTTTTCCGTAGGATGGATAGATGGTGAAATAGGGTTGTTTCATACTTATAATAACATATCAGTATATGAGTTATACTGATGTTATTACTTCATAATGAAACAACCTAAGAAGAAGAAATGGAATAAGAAATAAAGATGAAAGAATTGGTAACGGTAATTACCTCTTCTTTGAAGCGCCTCTTTGAGACCTCCTCTTAGGGCACTAAAATTGGTCTTTGAGGAAGACCAGAACCTCTAGGATGTTGCTAGGAAAGTGGAGAAGAGATTTTGGCAGGGGTTGGCCGAGCTTGAGTGCTCCAATTGGTGTGAGGAGGAGGGGGAGGAGGTGTCCTTTTATAAGGGAGGAGAGGGGCACCTTAGGAATATCTCAAAATATTATTTTATATTAAAGACAAAATCGGTTTATAATGGTTCCAAAGGGTCTTATTTCGAAGATAAAGTGGGTATGGGTAGACATCCTATCAACCAATAGGATTTAGACAAGTTTAGGTTATTAGTTTAACCTTATCAATTAGATTTAACTCTAAGTTAAATAATTTAACTTTTACCGTGTCTTTTTGTTTTCTTTCACTATATGGTTAATACACTTACTATAACATGCCAAACGAACCCCAAATTGTTTATTATTAATATATATATCCTTATCTAAGTCATTTGGCCGAACCTTAGATTTTTAGGAATTAAATAACAATTAATAATATAATATTTGATTTAAAAACTATTTTGTGTCAATTTTGACACTATTTGATATATGATTTTTTTGAAAGTCATAGAAGAATTATATGTTCGAACCAAGTTGATTAAATCAACACTAATACATCATAGTAACCTAGAAAATTAGTTTAATTCATAAAAAGTCTTAAATTACATTCATTTGAGCATTTATAACATCAATTATGTTAATATTTCCTTAAAAGGGTAATTACTGCATCATCGTTGTGTCATAAATAAATTAATTTATTTAAAGTCTAAAAATTATAAATAAAATATCATTATGTAGGAAAGCTTTTTATATTTCTAATTAATGTTTATAGTCGAATATATCTTATGTATAACCCCATATTAAAAATGTTTTAGTAAATAAACATTGATTTTAACTATTTTAACTCTTCTTTGAATTAAATAATAATAAATATCCTAATCTAATCCAAGTGGGCCTAAATGGTCATATTATATTCATAAGGTTGTTTTTGGCCGAATTACACTTATCCAATAGAATTAGGACATGTGTTAGGGTAATATTAATATCATTCTTATCCTTAATTACCCTATTTACTTTTAATCGTGGTAAATAAAAGTAAAAAGTTACTATTCACCAAAAATTATTTTCATCTCATTGAACCACATTTTACTTACTGACATCAACCGTGTCTCTCGGATTTTTGAAATTCCATTCACAGAAGCGGTAAAATTATGTTTTATGAAAAATTCAGTTTTTTAACTATCACTTAGTAGTTTCACTATTCATCAAAAAATGAAGGTTTTCAGAAAAATGCCAAAATTTCATCCTAAGCTATATTTCATATTCCGAATTCAAAAATGAAGTCTATTTTACCAAATTCATAACATATAAGTTTCATTAATTAATTTTATAATTAAATCCCGCTGTTAAAACAAATAGCGTGTTTTTAAGAAACAATATCTATCAAAAGATTGACACTTGTTTATGTATGGTTTAAATGTGCAATTACATCCAATGACCAAAAATGTATTAAATTGTAAAAATATATTCTAAATATACTTTAAAACTACTCCAATTAATAATTTATCACTATTAATTATTTCGATTAAAAAAGTTGTTTTTTAATTATAATTTAGTAATTTTCACTATTCATCAGAATATGAAAGTTATCCGAAATGTACCAAAATTTCACCTTAGGCTAAATTCGATACTCCGAATCCAAAAATGAAGTTCATTTTGAAAAATAAGATTTACAGAATTTTAAAAAGTGGTTATTACTATTCATACCGGCTAGTTTTAATAATATTTTAATAGCATATCGTTGTTTAGTGAAACTCGGTATTGCGTATTACACACGCTATCGAGGAAGGTCGTGATTGCGTGTAATGCAAGGAAAGTCAAGGATGTGTGTTGTGCAAGCTCCTTTTTGTGTAGCGTACAACACAAGACATTAAAAAGAATATTTTTTATAAAATCTTGGGCTGTTACATTCTACCCCCCTTAAAATGAATTTCGCCCTCGAAATTCGTCGGGGTTATAAATTGTTTACTATTTGAAATTTTCTTTGATAGAAACCCACATCGTAAAAAGGAATACCAAAACTTGGCTTTAAAAACTAAAGTATGAAATGTAACGATTACCCAAATAAACTAATCACTGGGTTTCCACATCGGTGAAAATATGGATATGGAAGAGAAATCTAACCATCATGTTCTGATGGAGAGTGGTAGAGAACATGGCTATGGAAAAGCCAGTAATCACAAATCCATAGATTTGTGATGATATAAGGTACCATCTGATTCATCAGGTATAAGATCACTAGGACAACATTTTTGGTTTTCAAGATCATTTCCCTAAAGTTGAGAATTTGAATTAGAATAAATACTTACTTTATTTTGGTACAATCTCACTTTTGTTCATGCCTTGAAAAATTTCCACTTCATCTCTTAAATAAATGATGTTGAATTTGTTATTTGTGAAGTGTTAGCAGATCATGTGATAGAACGACGGGTCATTCCATCTGTCTCAAATAAAAGGTTAGCAAAAATTATATACATAAGTCGATCTATAGTGAGATTAATCATATATGGTTCCTAAAATGGACTTATACCTCATATATCATACTGCGTAATATAATAAAACTAGTTTCTACTAAACAGGGACTTCCTGTAGGCCAGTGGTAGGTGATAAAGGCCAGTCGCACTTCGGTTGTGGGTTCGATTCCCACAGCCTTGTCCGAAGCGATGGGCTGTCGCCCGTCCTGCAGGTTGTCCTTTTTCTAAAACTACATTACTATAACATCCCATCAATAATATCGAAAAAAACTTCTATCCTTAAACAATACTAATTTATGTCCAACATAATCCATTTCAATCTTTAGGCTTATCCATAATACTGCAGTCCATTCTCATAACATAGTGAAAACGATTACCAGAGATTTAATACCATCGTTGATCCCCATATATCATAATATATGTTTTGTTGGTCACATTCCAAATATTCAAAGGCCTTAATCACATATTCTCTTGAATACCCATTGAACCTTAGTGAAAACATGAATGCTGTCAAAAGTTAATTATATATACTCAAACCATGATATCAGTTAGTCCTTATATCAATCATGAGCTCATGAATACAATCAAACATCTCATTATCTTCTTATCCTTTCAATATGCACTTATCATCTACTTTCCAAAAGTATCTGAATAACCTTTCATGGTTACTGGTACCATTCATCATACACTTTCAAAACTTAAGGAAAGACAACAGTGTAACAATCCTTAGATGTCTCCTTATTCCATGAGATTACTTATACAATATTACACATGATAAACATATAATCATTCCACTACATTCTTAGACCATTGACCGAGCTTCAACATTTCCTTCATCTCACATATCATTTGTAGTTTCTTCATCATCATCAACATAAATACTTCCCATACGACCATACTGATTCTCTTCATGAGACTTTCCCTTAGGGCATTGGTTTGCATAATGCCCGTACATTCCACATTTAAAGCATTTAACCATTTTTGATGTCATAGCAATACCATTATCCTCATCCATGGTGTTAACTGAACCTTTTCCTTTGCACTTACTTGCTTTGTGTCCATCTTTTCCACACCCAAAGCATCTTCCAGTTCCTTTGAAACATTCTCCTTGATGCCTCTTCCCTCATGATTTACATAGGGGAAATTGAACTTTCTTTCCTCTATGATCATCATGAAACTCCATCTTTCTCTTATTAGCCGAGTCAGGAAACTTACCAAATTTTACTTTATTGATCATATTATCAGATTGCTGATTTGGCATAATAATGATGTTTGGACTTCCAAATCCCATTTCATTATGAAGAATATCATTCCATTTTCCATCATATCCTCCATTATTGTGAATCATCTTGTTTCCAGCCATTTTCTAAAACCCAAAAAGAATAGTGTGAGAGGAAAAAATCATGCTAGGGAAAACAACATAATAAAGGGGGAGTACCTTCAATATCTAACATCTTAGGTTTAATTCTATGATCGTTGGCGTAATTCTAGTACTATAACCTATACGTATACTTAACCTTAGGGACATCCCTAGACATACCTTAGAAATATCTCTAGGGATCTCACTAAAGTTCTCGCATCCTAGTTTCCAAAGGTTGACTAAACCATTCCTCTGATACCAACTGTAGAGACCCGAAGCCTGACTTACATGGACATTACATTACATTTGCGGAATACTTAGTACATAACAAAAACACACACACAAGGATCGTAATAGTTTAGTGTCTTTGGAAACTCGGAACGTAATCTTCTAATCGTGGTGAAAGATCTTCAATATCTCCCATAAAGATCTTCCCCTTTTTTTTACCTAAAACCTTTCTTTATATCCTGGGGAAAAGAAAACATAAAAGGGTGAGCTCAAATGCTCAGTAAGGGTAAACAAAAGAAAAATCAATCACATCGTAATCATAAGAACATAACATTTTGGAAATCTTAACCTGCAAAAGAGAGTATAATTTCATAACATGGGATAAATCATAGTAGTGAAATGAAATCCCAATAATCATAACATAAAACATTAATCTTTGTGGCATACACACATAATCATAGAGAATCATTTCTTGTTAGTCAAGACTCATTGCCAAGACTATCTTAGTGGACAAAGTCCCTTTCTGAATCGAGTAACCCTCGTTTCAGTCCTGTTTCACTAAACCGGTATAACCTACCGTTCCAGCCCTGTCTATCTCATGAGATATAAAATCATTACCCAATGCATTGGAGGGAGATATAGGTCCCACCCATCTTATAATGAATCCTTTCTTATGTGTGCCACATAATCATAAAACATACATCATCGCATAACACATGTAACAAAAATGGGATTCTTGAAACATCATGACATCATAAATCAATTCATATAAGATAAAGGAATACATAAACATAATTCCATCACAACATAGTCAAATCAATGTAAAAATATGGATAGAAACAGAACCCTTTATTATCTTAGATGGAAAATAATTTTGATAAAACACTTGAATTGAATTCTTGAGGAAAATATCCTTTCTTCTTCAAAATCAATTTCTTTTCACAAAACATCATGAAATTTTAAAAGAAAGAGATTTTATTGAAAATAGTCATGAAATCTTTTAGTGAAAGCTTCATGAAAATAAGGCTTTATAAAACAGTAGAAATCTGTTCGTGCCGTATAAGTTAAAAAAAACATTCTTCGTACTTTTGTCGGAAAAGTCAAAAAATCACCTCGTACGAAAAAGCGACAAAAGATTCCTTTCATATTCGTTACTAAAAACTCAACGAAGGGTAAAAATGGGTTTAAACAATTATATGTGGGTGGAAATAATATTAAATATTGATGAAACATGGATGTGGATGATAAAATACACCCTAGTAATACTTACGAATAAACAATCTCGGATAAAAATGAGATTGTGATATTTCCCTTACCTTAGGTCCGACTTGCTTTGTAAGAGTCCGAACCTCCTGTATAATGATTTAAATCATGTTATTTACTTATTACAGAATCATATTAATTGTTATGATATCATATATGGTTCACTTATGACATTATATTACCCGTTCTTTTGTAAATTCCATGTTAAAGAAGCGTTTTGGGTAAAATCGTTTCATTTATCGTAGGTGTTTTGACTTGTTGTTATTGACATCATTATTACTTATATCATGATTTACTCACTTCCAGAATATAAAATATGATTTATATATCATATATATTCAGTATATATATATATATAATTGGTAGATAAATAAAATGAAAAACACCGTTCATGGAGACGGTAGTCCGTACGTACGCATGAACGCTGTTTTCCTTTCCTTATTGTCTTGAAATGGAAGTAAGTAGATGACATACATATGTATATATATACATAAATCCGGTAGCTTTATAATGTCATATATTTCCTTATTATTTCTTATATATACTTTATAATCATTCTTAAATGGTTAACATGGAGAATGAATCTCATCGCGTCGTGGAGACGGTAGTCCGTACGTACGCACGAGCGATGATATCATTTTCATAAATATTGAATTGAATCGGAGTGGATTATACAATATATCAGAATCAATATGATGTTTTAATAACTATGTATAGTTATTCTTTACACCTTTATACCCATCCATGTAAGGTGGTGGTGGAAAATAGATTACACCACGGCGTGGAGACGGTATTCCGTACGTACGCACGCGCAGTGATTTCTTTTTCCGTAGGATGGATAGATGGTGAAATAGGGTTGTTTCATACTTATAAAAACATATAAGTATATGAGTGATACTTATGTTATTACTTCATAATGAAACAACCTAATAAGAAGAAATGGAATAAGAAATAAAGATGAATGAATTGGTAACGGTAATTACCTCTTCTTTGAAGCGCCTCTTTGAGACCTCCTCTTAGGGCACTAAAATTGGTCTTTGAGGAAGACCAGAACCTCTAGGATGTTTCTAGGGAAGTGGAGAAGATATTTTGGCAGGGGTTGGCCGAGCTTGAGTGCTCAAATTGGTGTGAGGAGGAGGGGGAGGAGGTGTCCTTTTATAAGGGAGGAGAGGGGCACCTTAGGAATATCTCAAAATATTATTTTATATTAAAGTCAAAATCGGTTTATAATGGTTCCAAAGGGTCTTATTCCGAAGATAAAGTGGGGATGGGTCGAAATCCTATCAACCAATAGGATTTAGACAATTTTAGGTTATTATTTTAACCTTATCAATTAGATTTAACTCTAAGTTAAATAATTTAACTTTTACCGTGTCTTTTTGTTTTCTTTCACTATATGGTTAATACACTTACAATAACATGCCAAAAGAACCCAAAATTGTTTATTATTAATATATATATCCTTATCTAAGTCATTTGTCCGATCCTTAGATTTTTAGGAATTAAATAACAATTAATAATATAATATTTGATTTAAAAACTATTTTGTGTCAATTTTGACACTATTTGATATATGATTTTTTTGAAAGTCATAACAGAATTATATATTCGCACCAAGTTGATTAAAGCAACACTAATACATCATAGTAACCTAGAAAATTAGTTTAATTCATAAAAAGTCTTAAATTACATTCATTTGAGCATTTATAACATCAATTATGTTAATATTTCCTTAAAAGGGTAATTACTGCATCATCGTTGTGTCATTAATAAATTACTTTATTTAAAGTCTAAAAATTATAAATAAAATATCATTATGTAGGAAATCTTTTTATCTTTCTAATGAATATTTATAGTCGAATTTATCTTATGTATAACCCCATATTAAAAATGTTTTAGTAAATAAACTTTGATTTTAACTCTTTTAACTCTTCTTTGAATTAAATAATAATAAATGCCCTAATCTAATCCAAGTGGGCCTAAATGGTCATATTATATTCATAAGGTTGTTTTTGGCCGAATTACACTTATCTAATAGAATTAGGACATGTGTTAGGGTAATATTAATATCATTCTTACCCTTAATTACCCTATTTTCTTTTAACCGTGGTAAATAAAAGTAAAAAGTTACTATTCACCAAAAATTATTTTCATCTCATTGAACCACATTTTACTTACTGACATCAACCGTGTCTCTCGGATTTTTGAAATTCCATTCACAGAAGCGGTAAAATTAGGTTTTATGAAAAATTCAGTTTTTTAACTACCACTTAGTAGTTTCACTATTCATCAAAAAATGAAGGTTTTCAGAAAAATGCCAAAATTTCATCCTAAGCTATATTTCATATTCCGAATTCAAAAATGAAGTCTATTTTACCAAATTCATAACATAGAAGTTGCATTAATTAATTTTATAATTAAATCCCGCTGTTAAAACAAATAGCGTGTTTTTAAGAAACAATATCTATCAAAAGATTGACACTTGTTTATGTCTGGTTTAAATGTGCAATTACATCCAATGACCCACATTGTATTAAATTGTAAAAATATATTCTAAATATACTTTAAAACTACTCCAATTAATAATTTATCACTATTAATTATTTCGATTAAAAAAGTTGTTTTTTAATTATAATTTAGTAATTTTCACTATTAATCAGAATATGAAAGTTATCCGAAATGTACCAAAATTTCACCTTAGGCTAAATTCGATACTCCGAATCCAAAAATGAAGTTCATTTTGAAAAATAAGATTTACAGAATTTTAAAAAGTGGTTATTACTATTCATACCGGCTAGTTTTAATAATATTTTAATAGCATATCGTTGTTTAGTGAAACTCGGTATTGCGTATTACACACGCTATCGAGGAAGGTCGAGATTGCGTGTAATGCAAGGCAAGTCAAGGATGCGTGTTGTGAAAGCTCCTTTTGGTGTATCGTACAACACAAGACATTAAAAAGAATATTTTTTTTTAAAATCATGGGCTGTTACACCCAGCACCCTGAACACCCCCCCCCTCGTACCCCGCCAACCCCCGTCCCATTCGACTTCATCCCCTCCCTCGCCGCACCACCGCCACCCGTCCCCTCTTTCACTGTCCCCTCCCTCGCCGCACCAACTCCGGCTCTGGCTCCCCACTGCTCCTCTCCCTCAAAGCACCGTCATCGGCTCCCCTCCCTTCCAGGTTTGTAGCGAAATCAGGTATGACATGTGATTTCACTTACATTATTATTTTATAAATGGTTCACTAATAATTAGTTAGTATTTATTTTAAATATATTTGATATCAAAAATGAAACTGTAATAAGTCTTATGTAAATGTTTGTTATAGAGATCTTATTATGGATAAGAGCTGGATTGATCTTCCAAATCGAACATCTAGAGAGTATTTCAGTGGCATTATGCAGTTTATTAACTTCAACAGAGGATTTGAAAGTGACTATATTAGTTTTCCATGTAGAAAATGTGCTAACAGATATTAATTCACACAAGATACTGTGAGGGAGCACCTATTCCTTAATGGATTTCTGAAAAATTATAAGATTTGGACTCTTCATGGAGAAGAATATGTTCGTTGTGAAAATACGGATACAGTTCAGATGGATGTTGATGCAAGTATGAATGATCCAATGCATGAAATGCTTACTAAAATGGTACGTGGGTTGGATCCTGAAGGCATTGACATGCAGAATCTTGAGACCGGTGAGATAAATCTTCTCTCTGGTGCAGATCGTGATTCGATGAGGTTTTATGAAGCAATTGATGATGAAAAATAAGAATTATATCTAGGATGTACTTTTTTCAATAAATTGTCATTTATCGTGGAGTTGTTGCATTTGAAGACTTTTAATCATTGGTCAGACACATCATTTGACATGCTGTTGGAGTTATTGAAAAAGGTTCTTCCTATCGACGCTAAGATTCCTGAGTCGTATTACCATGCTAGTAAGCTGACAGAGAACTTAGGTTCTACATATGAGACCATAGATGCATGTGAAAACAACTGTATGTTTTTTAGAAAGGAAACTACAAATTTGAATATTTTTATGGTTTTTGGTGCTTCCAGGTGGAAAGAGAACAGGGGAAATCAAACTCATCAAAGTCAGATTGTGATACAGGGGAAACTGATTGCCGTAAAGCAAATGCATTACTTTCCCCTTAAACTAAGGTTGAAAAGATTTTTTATGTCATCTAAAGTTGCTAATTTAATGAGATGACATGCAGAAAGAGTTCATGAAAGTTATATGTTAACCCACCCGGCAGACTCTCATGCATGGAAGGATTTTGTTAAGAGACATCCCGACATTTCCAAATATGTTCGTAATGTATGATTGGGATTGGCAGTAGATGGTTTCAATCCATTCAAGTCTATGGTCGGTGCAACTCATAGCACATGGCCCGTGGTGTCGGTTCCGTATAATCTTCCTCCATGGCTTTGTATGAAGCAAAAATTTATATTACATTCCACTCTTATTGATGGACCTAAATGTCCGGGGGATAACATTGATGTTTAACTTCAGCCATTGATTTATGAGTTGAATGAATTTTGGGGCGATGGTGTGATGACTTATGACTGTGAAATGAATGAAATGTTAAAATTGCAGGTTGCTTTATTGTGGACAATCAATGACTTCCCAGCTTATGCAAATTTATCAGGCTGGAGTATGAAAGGGGAATTTTCTTGCCCTTGTTGCAACAAAAGTATAAAATCTGTATGGCTTAAGCATTCCAAAAAATGGGCATACATGGGTCACAAACGTTTTCTCCCCCCTCAGCACAGGTTTAGAAAGGACAGAGTGGCATTTGATGGTTCTAGTGAGTTCAACCCAGCACCAAAGATCATGACAGGAGTTGAAATGTTATCGCAGATTGATGAAGAAAACATCTGCACGGTATATGAAATTCAGGATTTTGTGGCTCCTCCGGTACGTAATATTCGAGCTGCGGGTAGGCATTGCAGTCACAATTGGAAAAAGAAAAGTATTTTTTATTGTCTTCCGTATTGGAAAACTAACATGCTGAGGCATAATTTGGATGTCATGCGCATTGAAAAAAATGTTTGTGATAACATATTGTGGACCATTTTAGGTGTCAGTGGGAAATCAAAGGACCATGTTAATGCACACCGTGATTTGGAAGAAATGGGTTTAAGGAAACAGTTGCATTTACAGTTAGCTGAGGGAAACAAGGCATATATGCATGCTTCACAGTATACGATGACTAAAAAGGAGAAAGAGACATTTCTTTCCATTTTGAAGATGCTCAAGGTCCCTGATAGTTACTCTTGTAATATTTCAAAGTGTGTGAATCTGACGAGTAAGGCATTGCAAGGGTTGAAAAGTCATGACAATCACATACTACTTCAGCAGTTGATTCCAATTTCAATTTGTGATTGTTTATCCCCCATTGTTGTTCACCCGTTGATTGAGATGAGTAATTTGTTTAGACAGCTTTGTTTAAGAAATCAACGAATGAGTGATTTAAAACGTTTACAAGACCGAATTGTACTTACGCTTTTTCACATTGAGAAACTATTTCCCCACTCATTTTTTGATGTTATGGTCCACTTGAAAGTGCACCTAACTGATGAAGTAATGGCTTCTGGTCTAGTGCAATTCAGGCGGATGTATCCAATTGAGCGGTATTTGAGTACATTGAAATGATTTGTACGCAACAGATCTCGTCTGGAGGCATCAATAGCCAATGGTTATTTGATGGATGAGTGTACTACATTTTGTGCAGAATATCTTCCGGATGTTGAAACAAAATTAGATAAGCCCTCTCGGATTCAGGATGGTCCAGTTGGAGAAGGAACCACATATGATATGGACAACATCAAGGGGATACAAGCGCATCGATATATCTTGTTCAATACTCAATCAGTTGCACCATTAATGAAGTAAGTATCTTATCACTTTTATTTTTTACCTTTTACATGTTTTGTTTGCATTAGTTGATCATTTAAACATTGCATTATCATTTGCAGAAAACACATTAATGAGATAAAAGAAGATATGTATCGTGTGACTGAGTTGCAAATTCAATATTCTCATTATGCGTCATTTCATGATTGGTTCAAGGATTATGTACGTATATATTGATTTTCATTATGAGTGAAGTATTACACTAATTTCATTCTTCATATATCATTATTGAATTCTATGAATTATGTAGGTTCATAAGCTGGGGGAGTTAGGGGACCCCACGCTAACTGAAGAATTTATCCAACTGGATGAGGGTCCATCTATAACGGCTCGTTGTTATAAATCTATAGATGCTAATGGTTTTCGATTTCACATTAAAGATGTTGACGACAAATGAGCAACACAAAACAGTGGCATCGGTTGTCCATTTTTCGATTCTGGTTATTACTATGGTCAATTGATAGACATCATTGAAGTTTTATACACACAAGGGTTGAAGTACATATTGCAAAATTGTAATTGGGTTGATCCAGTGCATGGATGCAAAGTCGATCAATATCAGTTTTCATTGGTGAATTTTAAATATATGTTATACAGAAATGAACGAGTTGATAATGAACCTTTCATTTTGACATCACAAGTGGAACATGTATTCTTCTATACCTTGTCTTCGAATCCAAGTTGGAAAGTTGTTGTCAGAATGTCTCGTCGAGGAGTGTTTGTATTTGAACAAGATGAACCCAAGACAGTTACTTTTGTTTCCCAACTGCTTGATCAAGATACCATAGTTCAACGTGAAGATGATATTTAATGGGTCAAAGCGGCTGTTGAAGGAGAAACAGTCGATTTGCATGCTTAATGAAAGGTATAATGGTTTTCCCACTATTCAGCCTAAGATATCATAAATTATCTAAACATTTTATAAATCCTTGTAAGTTTTAATCCTCACCTTCTGAAGTTTATTCAATTATAACTATTTAAGGTGATTTAACTCGTGTTATATTGATGTTATTGTCGGTGTATCCTTCCATTGAGTTATTATTCATTTGTTTAATGTGTGCTTGAATTTTTATTAATTTAATTTGAATTTTGGCTATGCATTGATTGGTTTTGTACATAATTTGTATATCTATTTTGTGAACTTTCTGATTCATTAAATTCATTCCCAACTAATTATTCAATCACTTTTTGTTTGATTAACAACTGTACAAGTTTGATTTTTTAAAAAACAATCCAATTTATCATTTGGACATTTTGGATAGTCCCCTTACTAATGTTTTCCATTACTGCAGGAATGTTAGGGGAAGAGGAAGAAGATCCACATCATTCATCTGAGTCATCTACGTCTCAGGGTCGAGGTATTTTGGAATGTCATTGTCTCTATTTTTTATGTAATTAATAAACATATATATATATATATATATAACATATGACAATTTTTATATAAAATTGTTTTCAACAGTATCAGACTCGACTTCTTCTTCCTCTCGCAGGAGAGACCCTGGTCGTGGCATATTATCATGGAATTCCAACACGACTTTTGATGTTTCATTTGATGAGGTATTCCATCCCGTGGGACGGAATGCCCCTGCATTTATTCGTCAGTTGGGTCATATCATACGTGATCCACATCGATTTCCATTGACCACGCATGACTGGGATTCTATCCCTCATGACACATTAGATCATCTTTGGAGGGAGGTTCAGGTAGGAAGACCATTTTACTTTATTCTCTATGTATAAACAATAATAACATATGTGATTTGTTTCTTTAATAGAAAAATTTGAAAGTATGTCCTGATGAGATTCGGCCAGTGTGTATGAGTAAATGATGTTATATGTGGAAAGACTATAAAGGCAAAGTCAAGAGGGACCACTGGGTACCAAATGTGGGTGCCCCAGACATTCTAGAAAAAGTCTCGAGAGATGTCCTCCTGGCTCAGTGGCGTGATTTAGATCCATATTGGTCCACTGAGGGTGTTGCGGTTTGTATATTTATTTTGGTATATATAATTTAAAGAACGTGTGATTTGTTTGATATTTGAATGAATTGAATGTAGGAAGTGTCTACACGCCATTCTGATAATCGAGTGTTGCAGGGACCAACTCACAGGGTCGGGACTCTTCACGTGTCTCAGATCTGACATGAGGTATTTATTATTCATTTTTTAATTTTTTTTAATTAATACAGTTTTGTGTTTATATTCTATTCATATATAGTTGTGGGAGCAAGGTGCACCAACTAATAAAATGTCGGTGTGGATGAGGACTCGGGATCCCAATGATCCAGAGGCTGCCACATTGATAGTAAGTGCTTGTACTCATTACCAATACATACATAAAATGTATATATTAATATAAGTATATATATTTAAATATTTCATAAGCTCATTTTGAAGTTGAATTAGAACATCTTCCAGAGGACCAGTGACATCTTCCCATGCGAAGGGATGAGATCATTCATTTCATAATTGGTCGGGATGGACATGGATATAGTTTGACCTATGGAATAGGGATTCCTCATTCTGTAGTGTCACGTGCTACGGTTGTCAGTCCTGCTGTTGCTCAGATGTCACAACAGCTGTCAGATTTCGAGGCACGGTTGCGGGCTTCCGAGGAGGCAAATGCGCAATTGGCTGCTAAGGTTAGAGCACTGCGGGAATATGTGCATCCGGGTGATGGTGCAGTGGATCACACGACGCATGTTTTTACTGTATTTATTTATTTAATTTAAATTATTTTTGTTATGAAAATATTCAAAATGTTAATTTGTTGTAGGACCTTGGCCCACCAGATGGAGGTCAATGATGAACACACATGACGCATCACAAGGTGTGTTTCTGATTTTAATGGTAAGGTTGTTATTGATATTTATTTTGGGTTTCTAGTGAGTTTTTTTGTGATTTGGATAGCTTTTTTTCATTTAATTTTCAATGTTTAGAATTGTATGTTCTGTAATATTTTTAAAAAAAATACGTGATTTCTAATATAAATCATTAAACTTGATTATACCGAATGAGCTGAGTTCACTATCTGTAGTCCCCTTCCTACCCCGGACAGCCCTCCCCGCACTCCGGACAGCCCTCCCCGCACCCCGGACAAGCCCCCCCCACCCCGGACTGCTCCCCTGCACCCCGGACAGCCATCCCTGCACGCCGGACAGCCGTCCCCGCACTCCGGACAGCCCTCTCCGCACCCCGGAGAGGCCTCACGCACCCCGGACAGCCCCCCGCACCCTATACATCCCTCCGCACTTCGAACAGCCCTCCCCGCACCCCGGACATGCCCCCCCCACCCCGGACATGCCCCCCACTCCAGACAGCCCCCCCCCCCCCCCCCCCGCACCACGTAAGACCTTCCCCGCACTCCGTACAGCCGTCCCCGCACCCCGGACAGCCCTCCCCGCACCCCGAACAGCCCTCCCCGCACTCCGGACAGCCCTCCCAGCACCCCAGACAGCCCTCCCGCACCCCGGACAGCCCTCCCCGCACTCTGGACAGCCATCCCCGCACCCCGGAGAGGCCTCCCGCACTCCGGACAGCCCTCCCCACACCCCGGACATGCCCTCCAGCCCAGGTGAGTGAATTTTGAGGTGGTCGGGCAGACGGCTCGTCAATCAGACATGCCGTGTGCCCGTGCTGACCGGGAACGCCGTTCGGGTGTCCTAAACGGCCAAAACGGGCATCTCACGTTCAATTTCATAGAGGGCGACATTGTATTGACCTGAAATCATAGGGAAACATTCTAATTATTATTCGTGACGTGTACGATTAGACGACACGTCAATCGGACGCGAGGTCTGCGCGGTAGGGCTCGTTATGCGTTCTTTAAGTGTTGCGCGCGGTTGATAAACGCGCGTGGGGAGTCCAAACAGGCCGAACGAGATCTGAATGGCCTGAAATAGACGAGATCAAAGGGTTAGTGAATTGTGACATGGTCGAGTAGATGTCACGTCAATCGGGTGTGTCGTTTGACCGTGGTGACGGGGAACGCGTTTCCGGTGTCATGAACGGCCAAAACGGGCGTTTGACGGTCAAAGTCATAGCGGACGACATCGGATTGATCTTAAATGATTCGAAAACAATCTAATTATTTTTATTGACGTGTACGCGCAGACGGCACGTCAATCGGACATGCGGTCTGCGCGGTAGGGCTCATTATGCGTTCTTTAAGTGTTGCGTGCGTTTGATAAACACGCGTGGGGGGGGGGGGGTCCAAATGGGCTGAACGAGGTGAGAATGGCCTGAAATCAGACGAAATCAAAGGGTGAGTGAATTTGGACGTGGTCGAGCAGACGACACGTCAATCGGACGTGCCGTGTGCCCGCGGTGACCGGGAACACCGATCTCGTGTCATAAACGGCCAAAACGGGCGTCTGACGGTCAAAGTCATAGCGGATGACATCGGATTGACCTGAAATCACAGGGAAAAAATCTAATTATTATTCGTGAGGTGTACGCATAGACAGCATGTCAATCGGACGTGCGGTCTGCACGGTAGGGCTTAGTATGCGTTCTTTAAGTGTTGCGTGCGCTTGATAAACGCGCGTGGGGGGGGGGGGGGGGGGTCCAAACTAGCCAAACGAGGTCCGAATGGCCTGAAATCAGACGATATCAAAGGATGAGTGAATTGTGACGTGGTCGAGCAGACGACACGTCAATCGGCCGCACCGTGTGCCCGCGGTGACCGGGAACGCTGTTCTGGTGTCAAAAACGGCCAAAACGGGCGTCTCATGCTCAAAGTCATAGCGGACGACATCGGATTGACCTGAAATGACAGGGAAACAATATAATTATTATTCTCGATGTGTACGCGCAGACGGCACATCAATCAGTCGTGCGGTCTGCGCGGTAGGGCTGATTATGCGTTCTTTAAGTGTTGCACGTTCTTGATAAACGTGTGTGTGGGGGGGTCCAAACGGGATGAACGAGGTGAAAATGGCCTGAAATCAGACGACATCAAATGGTGTATGAATTTTGATGTGTTCGAGCAGACGGGACATCAATCGGACGTGCCGTGTTCCTGTAGTGATGTGGAACGCCGTTCTGGTGTCATAAACGTCCAAAACGGGCGTCTGACAGTCAAAGTCATAGAAGACGAAATCAGATTGACCTGAAATCACAGTGAAACAATCTAATTATTATTCGTGAGGTGTACGCGCAGACGGCACATCAATCGGACGTGCGGTATGTGCGGTAGGGCTCATTATGAGTTCATTAAGTGTTGCGTGTGCTTGATAAACGCATGTGGCAGGGTCCGAACGGGCCGAACGAGGTCTGAATAGCCTGAAATCAGACGAACTCATAGGGTGAGTGAATTTTGACGTGGTTGAGTAGGCAAAACGTCAATCGGACGTACCGTGTTCCCGCGGTGACCAGGAATGCCGTTCTGGTGTCATAAACGGCCAAAACGGGCGTCTGACGGTCAAAGTCAAAGCGGACGACATCAGATTGACCTGAAATCACAGGGAAACAATCAAATTATTATTTGTGAGGTTTACGTGCATACGACACGTCAATCGGACATGCAGTCTGCACGGTAGGGCTCATTATGCGTTCTTTAAGTGTTTCGCGCGCTTGATAAACGCGCGTGGGGGGGGGGTCCAAACGGGCCGAACGAGGTCTGAATGGTCTGAAATCAGACGACATCAAAGGGTGTGTGAATTGTGACGTGGTCGAGCAGACGACACGTCAATCGGATGTGCCGTGTGCCCGCGGTGACCGGGAACGCCGTTCTGGTGTCATAAAAGGCCAAAACATGCATCTGACGGTCAAAGTCAATGCGGACGACAACGGATAGAACTGAAATCACAGGGAAACAATATAATTATTATTCTTTAGGTGTTCGTGCAGACGGAACGTCAATTGGACGTGTGGTCTGCACGGTATGGCTCATTATGTGTTTTTTAAGTGTTGCTCGCGCTTGATAAACGCCCGTTGGGGGGTCCCAACGGGCCGAACGAGGTCCGAATGGCCTGAAATCAGACGACATCAAAGGTTTAGTGAATTGTGATGTGGTCGAGCAGACGTAACGTCAATCGGACGTGCCGTGTGCCCGCGGTGACCAGGAACGCCGTTCTAGTGTCACAAACGGCCAAAACGGGCGTCTAACGGTCAAAGTCATAGCGGACGACATTGGATTGACCTAAAATCACAGGGAGACAATATAATTATTATTCATGAGGTGTACGCGTAGACGGAATGTCAATCGGACGTGCGGTCTACGCGGTAGGGCTCATTATGTGTTCTTTAAGTGTTGTGCGCCTTTGATAAACTCGCGTGGGGGGGGTCCAAACGGGCTGAACGAGGTCAGAATGTCCTGAAATCAGACGACATCAAAGGGTGAGTGAATTGTGACGTGGTCGAGTAGACATCACGTCAATCGAACGTGTCTTGTGCCCGCGGTGACCGGGAACGCCGTTCTGGTGTCACAAATGGCCAAAACGGGCGTCTGACGGTCAAAGTCATAGTGGACGACATCAGATTGGCCTGAAATCACAAGTAAAGAATCTAATTATTATTCTTGAGGTGTACGCATAAATGACATGTCAATCGGATGTGCGGTCTACGCGGTAGGGCTCATTATGCGTTCTTTAGGTGTTGCGTGTGCTTGATAAACGCGCGTGGGGGGTCCTAATGGGCCGAACGAGGTCCGAATGGCCTGAAATCAGACGAAATCAAATGGTAAGTGAATTGTGACGTGGTTGAGTAGACAACACATCAATCAGACGTGTCGTGTGCCTGCGGTGACCAGGAACACCGTTTCGGTGTCATAAACGGCCAAAACGGGCATCTGACGGTCAAAGTCATAGTGGACGACATCAGATTGACCTGAAATCACAGGGAAACACTCTAATTATTATTCGTGAGGTGTACGCGTAGACGGCACGTCAATCAGACATGCGGTCTGCACATTAGGGCTCGTTATGCATTCTTTATGTGTTCTGCGTGCTTGATAAACGCGCGTGGGGGTCCAAATGGGCCGAACGAGGTCCGAATGGCCTGAAATCAGACGAAATCAATGGTTGAGTGAATTGTGACGTGGTGGAGTAGACGGCACGTCAATCGGCTGCTCCGTGTGCCCGCGGTGACCGGGAACGCCGTTCAGGTGTCATAAACAGCCAAAACGGGCATCTCACGCTCAAAGTCAGAGCGGATGACATCAGATTGACCTAAAATGACAGGGAAACAATATAATTATTATTCGTGATGTGTACGCATAGACGAAACGTCAATCGGACGTGCGGTCTGCGTGGTAGGGCTCATTATGCCTTCTTTAAGTGTTGTGTGCGCTTGATAAACGCGCGGGGGGGGGGGGGTCCAAACGGGCCAAACGAGGTGCAAATGGCCTAAAATCAGACGAAATCAAACGGTGAGTGAATTGTGATGTGGTCGAGCAGACGGCACGTCAATCGGACGTGTCGTGTGCCCGCGGTGACTGGGAACGCCGTTCCGATGTCATAAACGGCCAAAACGGGTGTCTGATGGACAAAGTCATAGTGGACGACATCATATTGACCTGAAATCACAGGGAAACAATCTCATTATTATTCTTGAGGTGTACTCATATATGACACGTCAATCTGGCGTGCGGTCTGCGCGGTAGGGCTCATTATGTGTTCTTTAAGTGTTGCGCGCGCTTGATAAACGCTCGTGGGGGAGGGGGGGGGGTCTGAACGGGACGAACGAGGTCCGAATGGCCTGAAATCAGAAGACCTCAAAGGGAGAGTTAATTTTGATGTGGTCGAGTAGACGGCACGTCAATCGGACTTTCCGTGTGCCCGCGGTGACCGGGAATGCCGTTCTGGTGTCATAAAAGGCCAAAACGGGCGTCTGACGGTCAAAGTCATAACAGACGACAAAGGATTGACCTGGAATCACAGGGAAACAATAAAATTATTGTTTTTGAGGTGTACGCGCAGACGGCACGTCAATCAGACGTGCGGTCTACGCGGTAGGGCTCATTATGCGTTCTTTAAGTGTTGCGTGCGCTTGATAAACGCGCGTGGGGGGGTCCAAATGGGCCGAATGAGGTCTGAATGGCCTTAAATCAGACGACATCAAAGGGTGAGTTAATTTTGACGTGGTTGAGAAGACGGAACATCAATCGGATGTGTCGTGTGCCCGTGGTGACTGGGAACGCCGTTCTGGTGTCACAAACAGCCAAAACGGGCGTCTGACGGTGAAAGTCATAGCGGACGACATCGGATTGACCTGAAATCACAGGGAAACAATATAATTATTATTTTTGAGGTGTACGCGTAGACGGCACGTCAATCGGACATGCGGTCTGCGCGGTAGGGCTCATTATGCGTTCTTGAAGTGTTGCGCGCGCTTGATAAACGTGCGTTGGGGGGTCCAAACGGGCCGAACGAGGTGAGAATGGCCTGAAATCAGACGACATCAATGGGTGAGTGAATTGTGACGTGGTCGAGCAGACGACACGTCAATCAGACGTGTCGTGTGCCCTGGGTGACCGGGAACACTGTTCCGTTGTCACAAACGGCCAAAACGGGCGTCTGACGGTCAAAGTCATAGTGGACGACATCAGATTGACCTGAAATCACATGGAAACAATCTAATTATTATTCTTGAGGTGTACGCGCAGACGACACATCAATTGGGCATGCAGTTTACGCGGTAGGGCTCATTATGCATTCTTTATGTGTTTCCGTGTTTGATAAAGGCGCGTGGGGGTTCCAAACGGGCCGAACGAGGTCCAAATGGACTAAAATCAGACTTAATCAAAGGGTGAGTGAATTGTGACGTGGTCGAGCAGACGGCACGTCAAATGGATGCACCGTGTGCCCGCGGTGACCGGGAACGCTGTTCCGGTGTCATAAACAGCCAAAATGGGCATCTCACACTCAAAGTCAAAGCGGATGACATCAGATTGACCTGAAATGACAGGGAAACAATCTAATTTTTATTATTGACGTGTATGCGCAGACGACACATCAATCAGAAGTGCGGTCTGCGCAGTAGGGCTCATTATGCATTCTTTAAGTGTTGTGTGTGCTTGATAAACGCGCGTGGGGGGTCCAAACAGGCCGAACGAGGTGCGAATGGCCTTAAATCAGACGACATCAAACGGTGAGTGAATTCTGACGTGCTCGAGCAGACGACATGTCAATCAGAGGTGCCGTGTGCCCGCGGTGACCGGGAACGCCGTTCCGGTGTCATAAACGGCCAAAACGGGCATCTGACAGTCAAATTCATAGAAGACGACGTCGGATTGACCTGAAATCATTGGGAAACAATCTAATTATTATTCGTGAGGTGTACGCGTAGACGGAACATCAATCAGACATGCGGTGTGTGCGGTAGGGCTCATTATGCGTTCTTTAAGTGTTGTGCGTGCTTGATAAACGCGCGTGGGGGGGGGGGGTCCAAACGGGCCGAACGAGGTGTGAATGTCTTGAAATCAGACGACATCAAAGGGTGAGTGAATTGTGACGTGGTCGAGTTGACAACACGTCAATCAGACATGTCGTGTGCCCGCAGTGACCGGGAACGCCGTTTTGGTGTCATAAACGGCAAAAATGGGTGTCTCACTCTCAAAGTAATATAGGACCACATTAGATTGACCTAAAACCACAGGGGAACAATCTAATTATTATTCGTGATGTGTACGCGCAGACGGAATGTCAATCGGACGTGCGGTCTGCGCGGTAGGGCTCATTATGCGTTCTTTAAGTGTCGCACGCGCTTGATAAACGCGCGTGGGGGGTCCAAATGGGCCGAACGAGGTGATAATAGCCTGAAATCAGACGACATCAATGAGTGAGTGAATTGTGACGTGGTCGAGTAGACATCATGTAAATCGGATGTGCCGTGTGCCCGCGGTGACCGAGAAACGCCGTTCTGGTGTCAAAAACGGCCAAAACGGGCGTCTAACGGTCAAAGCCATAGCGGCCCACATCAGAATGACCTGAAATCATAGGGAAATAGTATAATTATTATTCGTGATGTGTACACGCAGACGGAACATCAATCGGACGTGCGGTCTGCGCGGTAGGGCTCATTATGCGTTCTTTAAGTGTTGTGTGCGCTTGATAAACGCCCGTGGGGGGGGGGGGGGGGTCCAAACGGGCCGAACGTGGTCCGAATGGCCTGAAAGCAGACGACATAAAAGGGTGAGTAAATTGTGACGTGGTCAAGCAGACATCACGTCAATCGGCCGCACCGTGTGCCCGCGGTGACCGGGAACGCCGTTCCTGTGTCATAAACGGCCAAAACGGGCGTCTCACGCTCAAAGTCATAGCGGACCACATCTAATTGACCGGAAATCAATGGGAAACAATATAATTATTATTAGTGACGTGTACGTGCAGACGACACATCAATCGGATGTGCGGTCTGCGTGGTAGGGCTAATTATGTGTTCTTTAAGTGTTGCGCGCGTTTGATAAACGCGCGTGGGGGGGGGGTCCAAATAGGCCGAACGAGGTCCGAATGCCCTGAAATCCGACGACATCAAAGTGTGAGTGAATTGTGATGTGGTCGAGTAGACGACACGTAAATAAGATGTTTCGTTTGACCATGGTGAACGAAAACGCGTTTCTGGTGACATAACACATCAAAAACGGTGTGAGACGGTCGAATTCGGAGCAAACGTGCTCTGAATGACCTGAAATGAAAGAATTTCTTAAATTGGGGGTTTGAAATTAGCACCATGATTTGATGTCAGATTTAATTTTATTATATGTATATAATAACTGAATAATTATGTTCAATTTACCTTTGTTTTTTTGTCTTATTGTAGGTTTTAAAGCAGAAGATTGAAATCGATGGACCTGCTCGGATCGTTGAAGCACGTTTATCGTTTGTGATGTTTTTTATGTTTATGCTGTTTGAAATTGTTTTCCGTTTTTTATGATTGTTACCTTCTTTTATGTCTGCTATTCCACCGTGAAGAAAAAAACACAATTTGTACATTTCATTAAAAAAATGAAAAATATTTTATTTAATATTATATATATAAATATTTTCATTAATATATATATTTATTATTTAATAATAAATAAATATATTTTATTTAATAAATAAATAAATATATTTTATTTAATATTATATATATAAATATTTTCATTAATATATATATATATATTTTATTTAATATATATATATATTTTATTTAATAATATATATATAAATATTTTCATTATTATATATATATATATTTGATTTAATATATATATATATTTATTTATTTTGGTATGAATTTTTTTTTAAAACAAAATTTTCAAGTTTAGCGACCGCCTTTGGCGGTCGTTATAGCCTGCCTGCCAGGGAGTATTAGCGACCGCCAATGGCGGTCGCTCTAGCCTGCTAACCGGGCAGCATAAGTGACCGCCAATGGCGGTCGCTAATGGTGGTCGCTAATGGTGGCCGCAAGGCAGACTACAGCGACCGCCAGGTGGTCTCTTAAGGCAGCATTTCGGCCTCCTATAGCGGCCGCCATTGGCGGTCGCTAAAGCCCTACAGCAACGGCGCAGATGCGACCGCCAATGGCGGTCGCTGGGGGGTCTCTATAGGGCATTAGTGACCACCAATGGCGATCACTAATGACCTTTTTTAGTAGTGAGCTCACTCTTTTCTTATGGATGTCCTCAGGTTATACCATGCAATGCTAAGTACGATGGAATGTAGTGGTCATGTAAAGGATGTTTTCAATAAAGATGTTGTATTTCATGTTTTATGTTTTTATGTAATGATCCTAAGCCCCAAATACACTAAACCTCTCGATTTTTATTATTGTACCAAGTGAAGATACATGTAATAAATCATGTTTATGTTTTTAATAAAATCAGGGTTTTCATATTACAAGGTTAGAAAAGCATGAAACCGATCATATACATAACCCAAAGATAACAATTGACAGATTATTTTATGGGTTAAAACCGTTTCTATGTCAAGAATTAGTCTCAAAATAATTATAATAGTACAATGATATTGTCTCATGTGCTATAAAAATAGAATAGGAAATATCTAAGCCTTACCTCTTTAAAGAAAATTAGTAGAAGAAGAGATCGGTTTAACACTCTATAAATGGGAATATGAGGAAAGAGGGAAAAAATGAACTTCCATCTTGTAGTAAATGTGAGAATAAGAACCTCGGTACTTGCCTGAAGGGAATGAGAGTCTATTACAAGGGTTGTGAAAGGGGCCACAAAGCTCGTGATTACAAGTGAACGAAAGAGTCTGTCAATGTTGAATGCTTCAATTATAGAGAAATGGGTCATTATAAAAATGAAGGTCCTAAGAGACAATGAAACATACTTCTGGAAAGGAAAAGGGAGAAAGGCCAAGCATATGTGATAAACTCTACTAATGTTGAAGCTTCAAATGATGTGGTTCTGGGTAATTTAATGGTTCCATTAAATTTATCCAATGATTTATTTGTTTCTAAATCATCGCATTTTTTAATATCTTCCTAGTTTTCTAATAAAAGTTTATATTTCCAATTAGATTTAATAAGGGAGTTGTCAGTAAAAACTCTTAAGGGAAGTATCATTGCAACAATGTTTTGTAAATCTATTCCCTTTAGGGAATATAAACATGCTTTTTCTGATGATCTCATTGTCATACACATGAAGAATATGATATAATCCTCATTATGGACTTGATTTCAAACCATGATGTGAAAATTTATTATAATAAAGAGTTTACAAATTTTGATGATGCTAAGGAGATTCTTATCTCTAGAGTAGAAACATCACCATGTGATTCTTATCTAGATCCACCCCTATTAGATCTATTATGTTCCATTTTTGGGGAGAAAGAGAGTGAAATAACAATGGGTGAGGAAAGGATTGTTACAATAGAGGACGAACCAATTGTGCATGAATATGGTGATGTGTTTCTAGATGATTCACTTTGACATCCTCTAGAATGATAAATTGTGTTTTCCATTGATTAAATTCAAAGTCAAGGCCTATATCAAAGACTCCTTATTGAACGGACACTGTGGAATTAGTGGAACTAAAGAAACTACTAGAGGAATTCATTAATAAAGGATTTATTCTACCTAGTGTTACTCCAAGGGGATCCTCAGTTCATTTTGTTAAGAAGAATGATGGATTGATGAGGTTGTGCATCAACTATAGGGTGATTAAATGTTGTAACAATAATCAACATGTATCCCATACCTAAGATTGATGATTTATTCAATCAACATCATGGAGATAAATATTTTTCAATGATTGACCATTCATCTAGATATCATTAGTTATGTGTGAAGAAGAAAGAAATTTAGATGATATCATTTCATACTAGGTATGGGAATTAAAAGTTTACAATAATGCCTTTTGGACTAACTAATGCACCATCTGACTTCATGGATCAAATTAATAGAATTATCAAGGAATATCCTGATAACGTTTTAGTGGTATTTATTGAATATATCATAGTTTACTAAAAAAATATGAAGATCATGAAAATCACTTGAGCACTATTCTAAAAACTCATAGAAGAAATGAATTATATAGGATGTTAGGAAAGTATGAATTCTGGCTTCAGAAGATATCTTTTCTTTGCCAGATTCTCCCTATGGATGGAATCCATGTTGATTCTTCAAGGACAAGAGCAATAAAAGAATGGCCATCAATGTAGAGACCCAATGCTTGACGTACATGGAAATTACATTAATTTTGCGGAATACTTAATACATAACAAGAACCAACACTCACAGATAGTAATAGTTTACTGTCTTTGAAAACTCGAAACACAATCTTTTAATTGTGGTGAAAGATCTTCAACATCTCCCACAAAGATCTTCCCCATTTTGTTTTTTTTACCTAAAACCTTTCTTTAAATCCTAAGGAAAATAAAACATTCAAAAGGGTGATCTCAAATTCTCAGTAAGGGTAAGCATGGAGAAAATAAAACAAATCATATACATTTGAACATAAATACATGAACCTAATGTTTAAACATCAAGATCTTGAGCAATGACATAAAACATGGCAGTACGTAAGGCATAGATCATAAAGAAACATTAATCCTGATAAAGTAACGTGAGAATAAATCATCTAATTGTGGAAAACCCTTAAGAAAATGAAATTATTTCCATATTAGCCAAGGCATTGCTTCAAAGACCATCTTAGTGGACAAAGTCCCATTCTGAATCGAGTTTACTCCTCGTTCTAGTCCTGTATCACTGAACCAGATTAACTTACCGTTTCAACCATGTCTATCTCATGAGATATAAATCTTTATGCAATGAATTGGAGGGAGATATAGGTCCCACCCATCTCAAAAAGAAATCATTCTTACTTGGGCCACAACATAAAAATAAATCATTCATCATAACCCAAAGAATAAAAATGGGTTTCATAAACATCATCCCATCATAACATAATCCATATAAAACAAATGGATATCATTTAATCATAAGAAAATCAAAACCATGTAAATAATAGAGACAATATACTTGAAACATACATATATGAAATAATGTCATCATCGATGGAAAATGGTTTTGATAAAACATTTGAAATGAATTCTTGAGGAAAATCTCCATTTTTTTCAAAATCATTCTCGTTTCACAGGATTCCATGTAATTTAAAAAAAGGATTTTATTGAAAGTAGTCATTAAAACTTCTAGAGTACGCTTCATGAAAATAAGGCATTATAAAACCGTAAAAAAAAATTCATGCTGTATAAGTTAAAAATTCATTCTCATCGTACTTTTAAGGGAAAAGTCAAAAAGTGCCACGTATGGTAAACAAAAGAAAGATTCATTACATAACATAAAGTAAAAGTCAAAGAGGGGTAAATATGACTTCAAAAATTCTTGGAATAATATTAAACACTTTATGAAAAACATTTTTATGGACATGGTTGAAAAATATAACCCCAGTAAATACATACATATAAGCAATCTTGGATAAAAATGAGATTTAAACATTATCCCTTACCGTAGGTCCGATATGCTTCGTACATATCTGAACCTCCGGTATAATGATTTAAATAATGTAATTGACTTACTACAGAATCATATTAATTTTTATGATATCATATATGGTTCAATTATAACATTATATTACCCTTTCTTTTGTAAATTCCATGTTAAAGTAGCGTTTTGGGTAAAAACAATTATCGTACATGTTTGGATTTGTTGTTCGTGATATTATTATTAATTATATCATGACTTAATTACTTAAAAAATGTAAATAATGATTTATATATCATATATATTAAATATATATATATATATTTATATTATAGATAAATGAAATGAAATACACCGTTCATGGAGACGGTAGGTCGTACGTACGCATGAACGTTGTTTTTTGTTTCCTTATTGAATTGAATGGAATTAATTAAAAGACACACACATATATATATATACATAAATATAGTAGAATTATTATTTCATATATTTCATGATTACTTATTATATATACTTTATAATCATTCTCAAATTTTTAACATGGAAAATGAATCTCATCGAGTCGTGGAAACGGTAATCCGTACATACGCACGACCGGTGATATCATTCCCATATTAATTGAATGGAATTAGAGTGGATGATATAATATCTTATAATAATTATGATGTTATCATAATCATATATAGTAATTATTTATACCATTATACCCATCCATGTAAGGTGGTGGTGGAAATATTGATTACACCACGGCGTGGAGACGGTATTCCGTACGTACGCACGCGCGTTGATTTCATTTTCTGTAGGATGGATAGAAGGTGAAGAAGGGTTGTTTCATATATATAATAACATATCAGTATATAAATAATACTAGTGTTATTACTTTATAATGAAACAACAAAATAAGTGGATGTAATGGAAAAAAGAAACTTGAAAGAGTCGGTAGAAGAGATTACCTCTTCCCCGACGCACCTCCTTTAAACTTCTTCTTAGGGCACTAGAGTTGGTCTTTTGAGAAGACCAGAACCTCTGTGATATAAATATAGTGTTTTAAAAGAGGGATTGGCAGGGTCTGTCCTAGCTTAAAGGCTCAAAAGGGTGTGAAGAGAAGAGGTAAGGGGTTCCCTTTTTATAAGGGTGGAGAGGGGCATCTTTGGAAAAACCTAAAATATTATTTTATAATAAAGTCATATTCGGTATATAATAGCTCAAAATTTATTTATTTCGAAGCTAAAGTGGGTATGGGTCAAAATACTCTCAACCAATAGGATTTAGTCAAGTTTAGGTTACTATTTTAACCTTATCATTTAGATTTAACTCTAATTTAAATAATTTGACTTTTACTGTGTCTTCTTGTTTTCTTACACAATATGGTTAATAAACATACTATAACAAAACAAAAGAACCCCAAGTGGTTCATTATTAATATATATAACCTTATATAAGTCATTTTTCCAATCCATATATTTTTATGAATAAAATAACAATTAATAATATATTATTTGTTTTAAAACCTATTTTATGTCAATTTTGACACTATTTGGTAATTGATTTTTTTGAAAAACATAACAGCATGATTAGTTCGAAAGAAGTTAATTAAATAAATAATAACATGTAATACTAACATAAAAAATTAGTTTAATTTATAAAAAGTATCAAATTACATTTATTTAGGTATTTATAATATCAATTATGTAAATATTTCATTAATAATGTAATTACTGCATCATCATTATGTCATAAATTAATTAAATCATTTAATGTCTAAAAATTATAAATAAAATAAAATTATGTAGGAAATATTTTTAAATTTCTAATTATTATTTATAGTAAAATTTATATTATGTATAACCCTATATTAAAAATGTTTTAGTTATTAAACCTTGATTTTAACTATTTTAACAATTCTTTAAATAAAATAATAATAACTGTCCTAATCTAATCCAATTGGACATAAAGGTGAATATTTTATTCCTATGGTTGTTTTGGGTCGAATTAAACTTATCCAATATAATTAGGACATGTTTTAGGGTAATAATAATATCATTTTTACACTTAATTACCCTATTTACTTTTAACCGTGGTAAATAAAGTAAATAGTTACTATTAAAAAAAATTATTTTTATCTTATTGATCCAAATTTTACTACTTGATATTAACCGTGTCTCTTATATTTTTGAAATTCCACTCACAGAAGCAGTAAGATTATGTTTTATGTAAATTTTCAAATTCTCCTAGGAAGTGGTTAAAAGACGGTGAAAAGATCAATAAAATTTTTATATATCTAAAATTATTATAAAATGACTTAAATGAATTAAATTTAAGATATATAGGTATTATTTATCAATTTTGACCTAAAATAAACATAAATAAAATAAATAATTACTTAAATAAAAATTCGGGTTTTAAATAGAAATCTAGTGTTTTCACTATTCATCAAAAATTGAATGTTTACATAAAAATACAAAAAAAATCACCCTAGTCTAATTTTGATATTCTAAATCCAAAAATGAATTCCATTTTGAAAGGTAAAATTTATAAAATTTAAAAAAGTGGGTATTACTATTCATAACATCTAGTTCATATTAATATTATAATAATATCTCGTTTAGTGAAACTCAGTATTGCGTATATCACACACTTTCGAGAAAGGTCTTGATTGCATGTAATGAAAGCCAAGTCACGGTTGCGGGTAGTGAAATATCTGTTTGGTGTTGCGTATAACATAATAAAAACTTATTTCATTTATACATTAAACAAAATATTTACTTAATGTCGTGTCGAGTAATTTCAACAAAACAAACTTCAAATTGTGTGTAACACGAGCCAAGAATTGTGTTGCGTATACTATAAGCTAATACGGTGTTTTGTATAGTACAAGCTAATCTTGGTTTAGTGTATAATATAAGACATCAAAGAAATTAAAAACAATATATCTCATAAAATTTCGAGGTGTTACATTCTACCCCCCTTAAAATGAATTTCTCCCTCGAAATTTGTCGGGGTTCTAAATGGTTTACTAATTGAAAGATTGTTTCATGGAAACCCACATCATAAAAAGGAGTACACAAACATAATTTTAAAAAGTGAAGTATGAAACATATTGGTTACCCAAATTGACTCATCACTGGCTTTCCACATAGGAGAACATTGGTGAAAATATGGATATGGAAGAGAAACCTAACTATCTTGTTCTCATGGAGAGTTGTAGAGAATATGGCTATGAAAAATCCAAAAATCGCAAAGCCATAAATTTGTGATGATCTACTGATTCATCGGATATAAGGTCACGAGGACAACATTTTTGTTTTTCAAGATCATTTCCCTAAAGTTGAATAAATTGGAATTAGAAGAAATTCTTTATTGGTTTTGGTATAATCTCACCGTTGGTCATTCCTTGGACAATTTCCACTTCATCTCTTAAAGAAATGAAGTTAAATTTTTCATTCATGAAGTGTTAGCAGATCATGTGAGAAAATGACATTTCATTCTATCTGACTCAAACAAAAGGTTAGCAAAAGTTATCAAATATACATAAGTCCATCTATAGTGAGATTAATCATATATGGTTCCTAAAATGGACTTATAAATAATATATCATACGTTATAATATAATAAAACTAATTTTTACTAACCAGTGACTTCTTGTAGGCCAGTGGTAGGCGATAATGGTCCGCCACACTTCGGTTGTGGGTTCGATCCCCGCATCCTTCTCCGACGCGACGGGTTGTCGCCTGTCCTACATGTTGTCCTTTTTCTAAAACTACATTACGATAAAATTCCATCAATTATATCAAAAAAGTTCTAGCCTTAAAAAATACTAACTTATGTCCAACATAATCTATTCCAATCACTAGCCTTATCCAAAATACTTCTGTCCGAGCTCATAGTTTAAAGAAAACAATTACTAGAAATGTCATCTGTCGAGCATGTGAATACCATCATATATCCCCCTTATATCAATTGATATATCTTGTTGGTTAAATTAAAAGCATTTGAATATCTTAATAATGTATTCTATTGAAAAATGAATACCTATTGAACCTTAGTGAAAACATGAATGCTGTCAAAAGTTAACTCTTTCCACTTACCAAAATCCCAAAATTTCTATATACTCAAACCATGATATCAGTCCTAAGCTCATTTTATTTTCACTTTATTCCTTGATTATGCATATATCATCTTATTTAAAAAATTATTTCAATCACTTTTCATGGTTACCGGTACCATATAATTATTGAAAACCAATACATAAATATTCCAAAATTCCACGATACCATATTTGAGATTCCATGATACTATTTTGAAATCCCATTACATAAACACTTAATCGTTACACAACATCATTGTCATACTCAACATCAGAAATAGTGATCGCATGTGACTTCCCTTTATACTTTACCTTAATAGGTTTATCACGTTGATCATCATTAACCCTTGGATTAGGGCATTGATTAGCATAATTCCTCATTTCATTGCACTTGAAGCATTAAAGTGTAGGTGGTGCGTTCTCCACAGTCTTTTCTTTATTCAAATCAGTAGCAACCCTTTTTCCATTACATCAACACTCACCTTCTCGATGACCTTTTTTTCCAAAATTAAAAAATATTCTATTCCCTTTAAGACAATCTCCACCATTCTATTTTCCACAGTTTGCGCATAAAGAAATATACATCTTCTTTTGACAATTATTCTGATATTTCTCTTTGAACTCCATCTTTCGTTTCTTGTCAAAACCATGATATGGATATGTTATACCAAATTCCAATTCTACCTTGATAGCACAACGAACAATTTCTTCATAGCTACTAAAATCTCTTATAGCTAATTCCCTTAGAAGACTTGGTTTTAAGCCACTCAAGAATAGATCAACTTTACTTTCATGTTTGATAATAAATCCAGATACATACCTTGCAAATCTTGTAAAATTCGTTTGTATATACCAACAGATTCATCATCCTTCTTCTTAAGATCATGGAAATCCTTTTCCGTCTTTGTTTGAAGAATACGAGGGAAGTACATACTAAAAACATGTTCTTGAACTCGTCCCATTCCATGGATTCAATTTCATCATGTGGACTCTTATTCTTAATAAGAGTTCACCATTGATCTGCTTCACGTTCTAAACGGTAAATAGCTAGAATGAATTTTTCATGTTCCGAACAACAATGTATGGAAAATATATTTTCAATGGTACTGATCCATTGTTTATCAACAAGTGGATTAGAGGACCCACTAAAAGAAGGTCGATGTTGCCTCATGAAGGACTCATTAGAATATTGTTCCCTTCACTAATCATTTGGAAGTACAGAATGATTCATAGCTTATGTAAGTATAACAATAAGATTTTTCACTCCATCTCCCAAGACATTGGTTTGTTTAGGAGGAAAATCATTGCATTGTCCATTACATTGATCAACACGGTTCCTTCAGGTTCCAACCATCGTCTAAAACTCAAAAAGAATAATGTCAGAGGCAAAAATCATGCTAGGGAAAAAACATAATAAAGGGGGGGTTCCTTCAATATCTAACATCATAGATTTAATTCTATGATTTTTACCGTAATTCTAGGACTATAACCTATACTTACACATAACCTTAGGGACATCCCTAGACATACCTTAGAAATATCTCTAGGGATCTCACTAAAGTTTTCGCATCCTAGTTTCCAAAGGTTAACTAAACCTTTCCTCCGATACCAAATGTAGAGACCCAAAGCGTGATGTACATGGAAATTACATTACTTTTGTGGAAAACATAATACATAACAAGAACCAACACTCAAGGACCATAATAGTTTAGTGTCTTTGGAAACTCGGAACACAATTTTCTAATCGTGGTGAAAGATCTTCAACATCTCCCATAAAGATCTTCCCATTTTTGTTTTCTTACCTACAAAATTTCATTAAATCCTGGGGAAAAGAAAACATATAAAAGGGTGAGATCAAATGCTCAGTAAGGGTCATCATGGAGAAAATAAAACATGTAATATACATTTAAACATAAATACATGAACATAATGTTTAAACATCAAGATCTTGAGAAATGACATAAAACATGGCATTACGTAAGGCATAGAACATAAAGAAACATTAATCCTAATAAAATAGCATGAAAATGAAACATGTAATTGTGGAAAACCATTAATAACCTGATATTATTTCCATAGAAGCCAAGTCATTACTGCCAAGTCCATCTTAGTGGACAAAGTACCTTTCTGAATCGAGTTCACTTCTCGTTCCAGTCCTGTATCACTGAATTGGAATAAATAACCATTTCAGCCATGTCAATATCATGAGATATAAATCTTTACCCAATGCATTAGAGGGAGATATAGGTCCCACCCATATCATAATTAAATCATTCTTACTTGTGCCACAACATAAACCTAAATCATTCATCATAACTCAAAGAATAAAAATGGGTTTCATAAACATCGTCCCATCATAACATAATCCATATCAAAAAAATGGATATCATTTCATCATAAGAAAAGTTAAACCATGTAAATAAAAGAGAAATTATACTTGAAACATAAACATATGAAATAATTTCATCTTAGAAGGAAAATGGTTTTGATAAAACACTTGAAATGAATTCTTGAGGAAAATATCCTTTCTTTTCAAAATCATTTTCTTTTCCCAAAATGCCATGTAATTTTAAATGAAAAGGATTTTGTTGAAAATATTCATTAAAACTTGTAGATTAAGCTTAATGATAATAAGGCATTATAAAACTGTAAAAAACCATTCCTACCGTATTTGTTTAAAAAAACATTATCCTCGTACTTTTAATTGAAAAGTCAAAAAGTGCCATGTGTGGTAAACAAAACAAAGATTCCTTCCATAAAATAAAGTAAAAGTAAAATAGGGGAAAAATGACTTTAAACATACATGGAAGAATATTAAACACTTTATGAAAAACATTTTTATGAAAATGGTTGAAAAATATAACCCCAGTAAATACTTACGTATAAGAAATCTCAGATAAAAAGGAGATTGAAAAATTATCCATTACCTTGGGTATGATATGCTTCGTACGTATCCAAACCTCTTATAAAATCATTTCAATAATGTCATTGACTTATTACAGAATGATATTCATTGTTATGATACCATATATGGTTCACTTATAACTTTATATTACCCGTTCTTTTGTAAATTTCATGTTAAAGCATCGTTTTGGGTAAAATCATTTTATTTATCATACCTCTTTGGACTTGTTGTTCATGATATTATTATTACCTATATCATGATTTAAATACTTCAAAAATGTAAATAATGATTTATATATCATATATATTCAATATATATATATATATATATATAAGATAGATAAATAAAATTAAATACATCATTCATGGAGACGGTAGGCCGTACGTACGCATGAATGCTGTTTTTCGTTTACTTATTGAATTGATTGGAATTAAGTAGATGAAATATATATATATATATACATAAATCCAGTAGCATTATTACTTCATAAATTTTATTATGATATATTATATATACTTTATAATCATTATTTAATTGTTAACATGGAAAATGAATCTCATCGTGTCGTGGAGATGGTAATCCGTACGTACGCACGAGCGGTGATATCGATCCCATATTTATTGAATGGAATTAGAGTGGATTATATAATATATTAGAATCAATATTCTGTTATAATAATCATATATAGTTATTCTTTACACCATTATACCCATCCAAGTAAGGTGGTGGTGGAAAAATCGATTACACCATGGTGTGGATATGGTATTCCGTACATACGCATGCGCGGTGATTTCATTTTCCGTAGGATGGACAGATGGTGAAAAAGGGTTTTTTCATATTTATAATAACATATCAGTATATAATTAAGAATTATTTTATTACATTATATTGAAACAACTAAAGAAGAGGAAGTATAAGAAGAATGAAACTTGAAAGAGTCAGTAAAAGAGATTACCTCTTCCTCAACGCACCTCCATTAATTGTTTTCTTAGGGCAGTAGATATAGTCTTTTTAGAAGACCAGAACCTCTGTGATATAAATATAGAGGGTTAGAAGATTAATTTTCAGGGTTTTTCCAAGATTCAAGGCTCAAATGGGTGTGAAGAGAAGAGGGAAGGGGTGCCCTTTTTATACGGGAGGTGAGGGGCACCTTTGGAAAAACTTAAAATATTATTTTATAATAAAGTCATATTTAGTTTATAATAGCTCAAAATTTATTTATTTCAAATATAAAGTGGTTATGGGTCACAATCCTCTCAACAAAAAGGATTTAGACATGTTTAGGTTACTATTTTAACCTTATCATTAATATTTAACTCTAAGTTAAATAGTTTAACTTTTACCATGTCTTCTTGTTTTCTTAGACTATATGGTTAATAAACTTACAATAACAAGACAAAAAAACACAAGTGGTTCCTTATTAATATATATAACCATATCTATGTCATTTTTCTGAACCTTAAATTTTTTATAAATAAAATAAAAATTAATAATATAAAATTTGTTTTAAAAACTATTATATGTTAATTTTGACACTATTTGGTAATTGATTTTTGTGAAAATCATAAGAGCATGATTAGTTCGAAAACAGTTAATTAAATCATTACTAACATGTCATATTAACCTAAAAAATTATTATAATTTATAAAAAGTCTCAAATTACCTTTATTTAGGTATTTTTAATATCAATTATATTAATATTTCATTAATAAGGTAATTATTGCATCATCATTGTGTCATAAATAAATTAAATTCATTAATGGCTAAAAATTATAAATAAAATACCATTATCTATGAAAACATTTTTTATCTTTCTACTGAATATTTATAGTTGAATTTAAATTATCCATATCCCTATATTAAAAATGTTTTAGTTATTAAACTTCGATATTAACTATTTTAACTCTTCTTTAAATAAAATAATAATAAGTGTCCTAATCTAATCCTAGTGGCCCTAAAGGGTAATATTTTATTCCTAAGGTTGTTTTTGGTTGAATTAAACTTATCCAATAGAATTAGGACAAGTGTTTTGGTAATAATAATATCATTATTATCCTTAATTACCCTATTTACTTTTTACCGTGATAAAGAAAAGTAAAAAGTTACTATTCACCAAAAATTATTTTTATCTTATTGAACCACATTTTACTCCTTAATATTAACCATGTCTCTCAGATTTTTGAAATTCCACTCACAGAAGCGGTAATATTATGTTTTATGTAAATTTTAAAATTCTCTTAGGAGGTGGGTAAAAGAGGGTGAAAAGTTCAATAAAATTTTAATATATCTAAAATTATTATAAAATGACTCAAATGAATTACATTTAACTTATATAGGTATTCTGTATCAATTATGGCCTAAAATAAATTTAAATAAAATAAATAATTTTATAAATAAAAATTTGGTTTTTAAATAGTAACCTAGTGTTTTCACTATTCATCAAAATTGAAATGTTCAGAAAAATACCAAAAATTCACCCTACGCTAATTTCGATATCTCAAATCCATAAATGAAGTCCATTTTGAATGATAAAATTTATAAAATTTCAAAAAAGTGGGTATTACTATTCATAACGGCTAGTTGACAATAATATTATAATAATATCTCATTTAGTGAAACTCGGAATTGAATACTACACACGCTATTGAGGAATGTCTTGATTACGTGTGATTCAACCCAAGTCAGGGATGCGTGTAGTGAATGCTCTGTTTGGTGTTACGCATAACATAATCAAAACATATTTCATTTATACATTAAAAAAATCTATACTTAATGTCGCGTTGAATAATTTCTAGAAAACATACTTGAAATTGTTTGTAACACGAGCCAAGAATAGTGTTGTGTTTACTGTAAGCTAATATAGTGTCGTGTATATTACAAGCTAATTTTGGTGTAGTGTATAATAGAAGACATCAAAGAAATTAAAAATAATATATATCATAAAATCTCGGGGTGTTACAATCACTGACAAGTATAACATTGGAAAACTGTTTTGTTGGTTAAGAACATTATTATAGGCGTTTTGGCAAGAATGTTTCCCGATTGGCTAACCCATTAACCAAGATCACACATAAAGGTATTAAATTTATTTTTACAAAAGATTTTGATGAAAGATTTCAAGAAATGAGGAGACTATTAGTCAATGATCCTATCTTGACTCTACCATCCAGGAATAATGTGTTTGATATATATAGTGACCCTTCAAAGAAAGGACATGGTTTTTCCTTATGCAGAATGATAGAGTTATTGAATATGCATAATGACAACTAAACATTCATGAACAAAATTGTCCCACTCATGATCTTGAGTTACTATCTATAATATTATCTTTGATGATATGGAGACACTATCTCTATGTACAAAATTTGATATATATATATATAACGATCACAAGATTTTGATGTATATTTTCTCAAAGAAATAATTCAACGTGAGGAAAAGACAATGGCTTTAACTACTCAAGGATTATGATTTCACTACACATGACCACCCATAGAAGGATAATAAGGTGAAAGATTCTTTTAGTAGAAAGGATCATGGTGTTTTTAATGAGATGGGAGTTGAAAGGTATCCTATGTTCATGGTTTATGTTAAGATGGATATGGGAATAATAATGGAAGGTGAAGCATCAATAATTTTTCAAATGGTTTCCGAAACATCTTTACTAGAAAGGATAAAAAAGTTCACAGAGTGATGAGAAGGTTTTTCCAAAGATAAGTAAAGCCATCAATGATGGTATATTGATTTATATTGTATGTGAAGAAATAATTTTGATATTTGGGAAGAGACATTGTGTTCCAAATATACATGATCAGAAAAGGGAATTGTTGGATGATGCTAATAGACCCAATTTCATTATACACCCTAGTTGTAAGAAGATGTATAGACATTTGAAGGAACATTTAATGTGGGAAAACATGAAGTTTAGATTTAAGATTATGTTTCTAGATGTATGGTTTGTTAATAGGTAAAGGCTGGAAGAAAACAACCTAGATGATTCATGCAACTTCTACCCATACCTGAGTAGAAATGGGATAATATTAAAATGGACTTTGTCATGGGGATACCACTGAATCTTTGAATGAATGATGTAATATGGGTCATTGTTGATCGTCTTACCAAGTTTTCACATTTTCTTATTATAAGAATAGATTTAACATTTGAAAGATTAGACAGACTATATATTTATTAAGTTTAAGACTTCATGGTGTTCCCCTATTTGTTATTCTTAATTTTCATCCTCATTTTACATTATGATTCTAGAAAATTACTTAGATATACCTAGACACTAAACATCGTTTTAGCATGTCCTACCACCATTAAACTGATGGACAATCAGAATAGTTTATTCAAACATTAGAAGACATTTTCAGATCTTGGTCTTTTGACATGAAATGTATGTAAGATAAATATCTACCTATGGTAGAATTTTCCTATAACAATTTCTTCCATTCAAGTATTCATATGGAAAAAAATTATGTTTTATATGGAAAGAGGTGTCACACACCAACTTGTTGGTATGATTTTGGTGAATGAAAACTCGTATAACCTGAAATTGTTGAGGAAACACTAGAAAATTTGATGATTATCCAAACCCACATCAGAGTAGCTCAAATTAGAAAAAAGATCTATATTGACAAAAAAAGGAAGGATTTGGAATTTCATGTTGGAAATAATTATTCCTTTAAGGTATCTCTATGGAAGGGTGTTATACAATTCAGTAATAAGGGTAAATTAATTCCCATGTACATCGTACCTTTCGAAATTCACGAATGAATTGGAGTTGTGGCTTACCGTTTAGAAATTCCTCCAAATCTCTCCAAATATTATGATGTGTTCCACATATCACTATTGAGAAAATACATGCCTGACCCAACACATGTACTCACCTATGATGAAATAGAAATGGAACCCGATATGCCTTATTGTGAAGAGACTGTCAAGATTCTTGATACTAGAGAACAAGTGGTGAGAAACCGGATGACTTGTCTTGTAAAAGTTCTATGGTGAAACCAAAAGATTAAAGAGGCAATATGGGAACCCGAGGAAGTTATTATTAAGAACCACCAAAATATTTGTATGTAGTATATTTATATAATTTTCTAGGACAAAAGTATTTGAAAGTGTGAAGAATGTAATACCCGAATCATCCACAATATGTTTCTTTTTTAATAATGCAATAACATGCGATCTATGAAACTTCGAGTTCTATCACACCACGACCAATCAAACTAGACTACATGAAAAATAATAAAAACTTTTTGAAATTTACTAAATTTTAATTTTCAAAATGGACTCTGTTTTTGGATACAGAATATCAGAATTAGTTTAGGGTGTATTTAAGGTATTTTTTGTGAGAACATTCAATTTTTGGTGAATAGTGACGAACACTACGTTATTGTTTAAAACCTAATTCTTATTTAGATAATTGTTTATTTTATTTAAATTTATTTTATTTCAAAATAGATACACAATACCAATATAAGTTTGATGTAATTCAATGGAGTCATTTTATAATAAAATTAGATGTATCAAATTTTATTTAACATTTTAATGTCTTTTACCTACATTCAAGGAACATTTGAAAATATTCATAAAACCAAATTTTAGATCATCTATTAGTTTAATTTAAATATCCAACAGGTGTGATTGACATCAGTATGTAAAATGGTGTTCAATCAGATAAAAATAATTTTTGGTAAATAGTGTCTTTTGAATTTTATTTATCACTTTCAAAATAAATAGGGTAATTAAAGGTAACAATGATATTATAATTAACCTAACACATGTTCTATTTAATTTGGATAAGTGTTATTCCACCAAAATCAAAATTATGAATAATATGTGATCCTATTTAGTCCACATGGATTAGATAAGGAAATTTATTATTATTTTATTTAAATAATAATTAAATGTGTTATATTCAAATATGTATAACTAAAACATTTTTAATATAGGTTTTTATATAAGAAAAATTCTAATATATTTATTAATTATAAAGATAACATGATTTAATATATTATAGTATTTTATTTATAATATTTAGACATTATATAATTAAATTTATTTATGACACAATGATGATGCAGTAATTACCTTGTTAATGAAAGATGAAACTAACTGATATTATAAATATTCACATAAATGAAAATTTAGACTTTTCATACATTAAAATAATTTAATATGTTAATATTACAAGTTAAGATTAATTTTATTTAATTTTGTTTTGATGTAATCATGTTTTTTTGACTTTCATAAAAACCAAATACTAAATAGTGTCAACATTGACAAAAATGTTTTTTTTAAAAAAATACTACATTATTATTTGATATAATATTCATAAAATATAAGGATTGGAAAAAGGGATTAGATATGGTTATATATTCCACTAATTAAAAACTTGGGGATCTCTAGTATTTTTTTATTTTTTTATTAAACATTTATTATAATAATACAAGAATAAATGGAAAAAGTTAAAGCATTTAACTAAGAGTTAAATCTAAATGATAAGGTTAATATTTTAACCTAAACCTATCTAAAACCTATTGGTTGAGAGGTTTTAAACCCAGAACCACTTATTCCTCTAAATAAGTCCTTTTGGATCCATTATAAACTGACTATGATTCTACAATAAATTAATATTTCAAACTTTTCCTAAAGTGACCTTCACCTCTTTGATAAAACAATTCTTCCCCTTCTCTCAAAATAACACCTCCAAATCCATTTGGCTTGGCCAACCGTGAATAAAATATCTTCCCAAAAACCCTCAATTCATTCTACAGTCCTTACATTGATCAGAAATATATCTTATGGAGCCCTTATGATCAAATCCAAAGGAAGCACCCAAAGAAGATGTAATAATTTCATCACCTCTTTCAACGTTCTTTTCTTCACTTACTTCAGCTTTCATTTTTGTTTCCATACCAAAATAATAACTCCATTACCTTATATATTGTGTGATATTATCAAAAAATTTGGTACAACCATATTCATTACTCTATTCATCCTATTAATGATATATGACACCATACATGCTTATGCATGACGTTCCGTCTTCACGTAGGGGTGTAGTTTGTTATTCAACACTTAGTTATTTGGATGGGTATAATAATGAGTATAATTGATGTAAATAGTAAATATATCTTTTTAAATATTCTTTATATACGATATATCATTCAATTACATATGATTTTACCCCCATAAAATGATTTCATGGCTTGTGCATACGTACGGATTACCGTCTCCACGAAAACGATGAGATTCATTCCCCATCATTACCATTAAAGAATAATTTTAATTTTAGGAATAAAAATAATTTTTAAAGAACATAATATCATTATAGTAATGAATCTAATACATCCAATCCATGAAAAACATGACATACAAAACAAAACATATAATGGAAAATGAAACGGTTAAAACACAAATCAATGATACTACTGAAATATTATTAACAAAACAATATTATAAGATCATATATAATATCATTTTATGTATATAATTATTGTATAAATGAAAAACAATTATTTACCAATTATGCAAGAGGATAATGTACCTTCGACCAAGGAAAAGTACAAGGTATGGGTTAATTTTACAATATCTTTACAATCCGAGGTAGTTTTTACGTGAGAAGCTATTGGTCCTCTTTATCATCCACATATGTGTTTCTTAAAAATGTATTTCAAAACATTTTCACTATTTTCAATAATAATTTTTAAAGTCATTTAAAACCTTGTTTTAATTTTTATAATTTTTTTTAAATGAATATTTCTGTCATTTTCTAAACCAAGTACATTATAACATTTTCAACAAATTAATGTAAGAATGTTTTTTCAATGTATACGAAAGGTGCGTCTATATTATGAAATTATAACATATTCGAAGCATCCCTTAAACAATATAAGAATATTTTCAAAAACAAATGTTTAATTTTATAATTATGTTTCATTTAAATTATTTCTAAATAGACAATGATATTTCTATCAAATAGTTTTGATTTCATCAATGTCAATATCCTTTGATGGATTTTACATTTTATTAATGTTGATTTATTTTGATGTAATCATCCATATTGTATTGAAGATTTTGTGATATGGTGGACTATGGATGTGTTACATTTATACAATTCAAGGTTTATAGTTAAATTATTAACATTTCTTTTGCTAGTTTTTATATGAATGTTTATGTTATGTTTCAACCATTTTATAGGAGGAATGTATTGGACTTAGTAAGTGACGGGTGGAGCCCGCTATAGCTCATCGATTCATTGGTATGAATCATGAGACAAAATTGTGTTTTGGCATTATTCCTTGAAAAAATCTTTTTTGTAGTCTTGGCACAATGCCCTTACTACGTTGTTATGATGTCCCACATTTTGCATTCCATTATTATAAAATTTTCTATTTATATTACATGTGATTATTTGACTAGTAGAATATCCATGTGAATAAGTAAATTAAATTATTTGATTTATCATTTCCATATTATGCTGAATTTTATTATAAAATTCTTCTATTTTGGTCTTATACATTTCCTTCAATGTTATGGATTATTTATTATTGTTTCCACAATATTTTGTTCTTACTAAGCATCGTATCTCACCACTCTCTTGTGTTTTATTTTTCCATGAATGTGAAGAAGTATATTAGCATTGACATGCATGGATAGGATACGAGATATGAGTGTGTTCAATGGAGACACAATGATGTTTTTTTATTTCATAAAGTAATGTAAATATTATTTATATATCTATTATATCCAAGGATACTAAACTAATATGTCTTTTGAGACATTATCATAGATGATCATGAAAATGTTATTTAATAATGCCCCAACTCGGGGTAAATAGGGTCGGGGCATTACAAGGCCTATGGTGAACATCTTAGGTCCGACTACCATCTCTAAGATGGTGAACTAAGACCTTATCTCCAAGTTAAATGTGGGGGAGGATAATGGTACAGGGTATGGTGGTACAACAACCAGGAATGGAAGTGGTTTATACAGTGGAATAGTGGCCATGAAGATTCTTATAATGGTAGTTATAGTGAGGGAATTCAAACTGGTGGATATATGGTATGTAATTAGTGTGGGTGTTAGGGTCACATAAAGACCCTATGTAGCAGATACCTAGCAAAGTACAGAGGCTGTAGCAGAATGGGTAATCTCCAGATTTTTTAGGACCTTTCCACTAGTTCCTAGTGAGATAGGGTCTGCATGTATTTAGTTTTTTTGAGTGGTACCAATAACTCCACCCCAAGAAATATTATATAGTAATACTGAATCTTCAGACTAAGGTGGTGTCTGATGTTAGGGAATCCAAATACAAGGTGTGTAGCTCGAACAAGGAGAACATTCATTAGGAAGTTATGTTTTTGATCTGGTTTATTGATCTATCTAGTTATATATATAGAGCGACCTACACCAAAGAAGAAATGTGTGATCCTCCTAAAATATTTAGTATGATTCAAGTTTCCTCTACTCTATTATCTTATTTTTTTGGAAATAGGTGATTCAAACACATTCAGATATGTGGCATTGATGTGATGTATATGACTTGATATTGAGTACCTTTTTGGGGTGATATCTCTTCACACTCTATTGAGAATACGATCAGAGAGAATTTTCTAATGTAATGAGTTCCCTATCAAGATAGATAGATACCATTTCTTATAGATATGTTTTCTACTTGAGATGACAGAATTTGAAAAAAATTTAAAGGTGATCTAGTTAGAACCTTTTTGATTCAATATTTATTATTATTTATAGACGGTTTATTTCTCATCACCTAAGGGAAGTGGCTATATTACAACATAGGATTTTCATTATTTTATATACAGTCATTTTTAGAAGAATATTCATTACATTACATAAATACATTCCTAATGACCAAAATAGTTTAGTTCCATTGGAAACCTGATACAAAATCTCCAAATTAGGTGAAATGTATTCTACATCTCCCAAAATTATCTTCACCACTAGTTACCATACTTAAAACATTTCTTCAAAAAATATTATTAGGAAACATAAGAAAATGGTTATATTAGATTCCCAATAAGGGTAAGAATGGAATATTTCATTTTACTATCTTATGAAGTCATATTATAATATATATAGGCATGTGGTTAGTATTGTAGTATACAATGTTCATACCCAACATATCATGGATTATAATCACAAGTTAAGGTATAATACATTACAATGAATCTTAAAAATGATTCATCATAGTAACTCATTCAAAAACTATATGTACATTTCATAAATGTGTCTAGAATATTGTTATGTATATAAAATAATTTTAAATGTGATTTTAGTTACCAAGAATCTTGGATCAGGCTTTATAACATGTTTCCATTAAGAGATAAAGCACATCAACTTATTTCCCATCGTGGATTAAACCCATCGACTTGTTTTCAATAACTATATGATGAGGTATAATTCATTATCCAGTGAATTATAGGAATATATAGGTCCCACAAATCACATAATAAAAATGATACATATGTGTGACATAGGACCATAAATCATTCATCAAATTAGAATCCGTAAAAATAAATGAGTTCTATAAACACTTCATCACAACATTGCTGATGGAAAATAAATAGGTTCCATAAATATTCTACAATCATAAACATAAATCATTTTTAGAAAGAATAATAATGGTATCCTTGGGTTATATTCCCATTAAAACATATTTAACATTTATAGAATTATCTTTTATAGAAAAATGATATTTGAAAGATCACATGAAATAATTGATGAGGAAAATGTATGTTCCCTTTTAAAAAAATTTCATGCGAGTCAAATAAATATAATGGAAGATTTTTTATTTAAAAATAACGTTACAATATTATAAAGGAAGATTATAATAATTGAGGCATCATGATATTGTATAAATCCATTCATGTCGTACAATATTAGCAACATTTCTTTATTACTTTTTGTAGAAAGGCCAACAACTACCTCATTTAGAAAACAACAAAAATATTGTCCTTTAATACCCTTTGAAAAAAATAAATAGATGGTTCAAAATTACATTAAATTTTTATAAGAGAATAGTAATAACCATTTGGGATTGATTTTCAGAAATCATGGATGTGGATGATAAATATCCCCCAACATAGATTTAAAATGAAACAATCCTAAATCTAGATAGTATTGTGAAATAACACCTTAAAATTATATAATAAGTATAATTTTATGCCCCATGAAATAAAGAATAGAAAGAAAATTATACAAATAAAAAAATATATAAATCATCACATAATACTCATTAAAAAATTCATGGGTAGTATATACATCACACAGAAGAAATATGTATTGTATAAGGTAAGTGTCCCATAGAAATTAAAGTCATACAAAAATCAATTTCTACTTGAGTAACTTTTGAATAATGAGATACATTAAAAAATAAAATAATTTTAAAAATATAATTATAATAAATAAATTAATCTATGAATATAACATTTCATAGTTCATAATATACGCTACATAAAATAAACAAGTTGTGAATGTGAAATTTATGTAACACATTTAAAATGTTAGATTAAATTACATTACCTTATGTACATACTCTCGTTGTACTCATTAAATCATCATGTATAATAAAGAAAAGTTCTTTATACATATATTTTAGAATAACATTCGATTATATTATACCATAGATTATTTACTAAAGGGAATCTATTACACATTTATTAACAATTGAATGTTAATGTAATGTTTCAAGTAATAACATATTTGTTTCATGAATGTAGTTTGATTTGTTAAATTTTTTTTTAAATATACATATATTAGGACTTAATTAGATCTAGAATAATTAAAATGTTATAAATATCATATATATTCTATATATAAGTATTTATAATAAACGATCAACTATAGAGATGAAATACAACATTAATGGAGATGGTATACCAAACATACGCATGAACCATATTTTCATTTTCATGTAATTTTAAAAGAATCAAAATTATATGATATATTATGATTAAAAACCATTTTTAGGTTACATATATCATATATATTTGTAACATTTATCGTTATTATCATCCATTTAAAAGATATATGAAAAATGAATCATATCACATCGTGGAGATTGTAATCGAAACGTACACACAAGCGATGATATCATTTCTCAAAAGATTGGGTAGAAAAATATTAATAAGATATTATCAATATAGAAGTATAATTATTTCATAAATATTATATATAAACATTAAACCCATCATAATTATCAATCATAAAGTATGGAGATGAAAAATTAATTTTATCACTAAGTGGGGACGGTAAGCATTACATATGCATGAGTGATACTTTCACATCCTATTCGATCGGAAACTGAATGTATAATGGTTTGTTCATAAATATAAGAAAACATTAAAATTATTAAGATTAATTTGTTATTATTATATGATATATGTCATATATTTACAGGAGGTTTGTTGGAGTTGAAAAAGAAACTGATTGGTTACAGTGATTCCCTCTTCTTCGAAACAACTCTTTAGATATCCTCTAAAGGGATCTATAGTAGACCCATTTGAAAAAAAATCTATAATGTGGATATAAAAGGGGAAAATAGAATTTAACTTATTTTTTTCAAGATATAAAACTCAATGTGGTTCAATTACATAAGGGAAGAGGAGTCCTTTTATATTGAAGGGGAGGGTAACTTTTGAAATCTACAAAAATATTAATTTATAAATAATTCAACATCCATGAAATTACATAAAAAATAAAATTTATTTAAATATAAGATGAGATAGTGTTTTAATATCATCAAAAAATATATTGCAAATATCTTTGGTATTAATTTTAACCTTTTCATTTTTATTAACCCTTGGTACCAATTTTAATTTTAAGTACTATAATAATATTTTAAATATTAAAAGGTAAATACATTTAAATAAAAGTGGTCAATTGAACAATAAATGGAAAATGGGTGATAATTTATACTGTAATTTATCATTTTTTACTAATTTATGAATTTTATTATTTTTAACTAATTAAATAAAATATTGTTTTTATAAAATATCATTATTTTCAATTATACACATTTAATTACATTGATTTTAGGAAAATAAATAAAGAAATATAACATAGAATAAATTCCTTTAATATTATCATAATATATAATAGTAACCTAAAAATTTTATGGATAACATTAATTAATTAAATTATACATATTTTCGAGTGAATAATATCGTATAATTGATTGGTTCATTAATTTAATAATTATTGTATCATCATTGTGTCATTGTTTATATTAATTATTTATTAACTAAAAAATAAAAATAAAATTCCATGATGTATTTAAGAATATTATATTTAATAATAATAAAATTTTTGAGAATATATTCTATTTAACAACATTTTAAATATATTATACTTATTAAAAGTATGTGTGTGACATTTTTTCACTCTCATTGATTTTAAAAATATCCAAGTCATTTTCGTGGGAATGTGTCCATTTAATTATTCAATTATAATTATTATGTGTTAAGGGTCAAATTAAATTCACCCAATAACATTTTGAAAATAGTTAGGATTATTTTCTAATAATAATATTATTATTTTTACCCTCAATTTACCCGATTTATGAAAAACTAGGTTAATAAAAACTACCACATTTACTATTAATATTCTCCAAAAATAAAATGGTAACATTTAATAAATTTAAAACTTCTAATTCCAAATATAAAATCCATTTTAAAAATTCTATTCACATAAAATTTTGAAATTAATTAAAAATTAATCCCTTAGATGGGATGAAACAACATGTTTTTAAAGTAAAAATGTTCGAAAGATTAGAATGTTATTATATCCAATTTTAATGAAAAGCTGATTCTAATGAACTAAATTGGATTACACCATAAAGAAATCTAATTATACATTAAAATAAATCAAAAATATAATTAACACAATAAATCATAATTATGAAAATGTTGTTTTCAATTAAAATTTAGTATCTTTCACAATTTAACAAAATATGAAACTTCACAGAAAACATAAAAAATTCAAAAAAAATTATATTTTGAAATTATTATTTCCTAAAAAATATTAATTTGTCCTATAAAATTTTTAATAGTGTCACAAACTATATTTAAAAAAATTGCTCCATCAAAAGGCGAAAACTGCCTTTTATGAAAAATACATCTTTTATGCATAAAATTGGATTTATTCTTACATTAGTAGTAGAATTCAAAGAAAAATAATTTTTAAAAATTATATTGAATATATATTTCACTAATATAGTCTAACATGACTTATTTTTTTTGTATAAAATAATGTTATTAAAAAAATAATAGTTTCTCATGAAAAAAGAAATCATTTTATATTCAAAGGGTTGTTATTTTCTTTTATAATTATCTCATCACCAAAAAATTAATTAAATATATTGGAATAAATCATATTTTCATAATTTATTTAATTATATTTTAACTATCAATTCTAACATCTAGGTTATAATTTACTTCTTTATATAATTAAAATAATAAAATGTTGTTTTATAGAAACTCAATGTTGTGTGTCACCCAAGCTAAGACAGTTTTGCATATAGCATAATATTATCATGGTGTAGTTCATAAAAAAATAATCAACGAAATTTAATTTATTAAAAAGGTTTCATAAAAACAAAGGGTTTTACATTCTTCCCTACTTAAAATTAATTTCCCCATCAAAATTTATTATGGTCGTCAAAGGTTTATTACTTGAAATTTCCATTCATAGAATCCTACTTAATTAAAATATGTACCTAAAATCACTTTAAAAATGTATATTTGAAAAATTTATGGTTAACATATGTAACTCATAATTCTATTTAATTTTAGGAGATCAAATGTGGACAGTTGAATCATGGACATGGAAGATAAATATAACAATCATGTTCAGAAAGAGAATGATAGAGAACATGGTCCTGAGAATGTTAACAATCACAAATCCATAAATCTATGATGATTTAGGTAACCATTTGATTCAACTAGAAAGAAGGTACTAGGATATATATTTTTTCAATATCCTTTCCAAATAGTTGAAGAATTTTCATGGGAGAAAATACTTACATGTTTTCATCACATTTAAAAATAACAATATCATCCTTTTGTTATGCCCTGATAAAATTTTACATTGTATATTATTACAATTAATGAAGGTGAATTAATCATTCATATGGCATTATAAGATCATGGGATTCATAAATACAGTTATAGGTCATTCTATATATCTTTACATAACATAATAATTAAAAGGATAACATATGTTATCCAATATTCATAAATCCTTGTATGTAATGACAATCTCTAAAACAACATCTATATTTCAATGTAAAGAATTTCATAAATTGTTACCTTTATGATCCTTCCAAAACATTAAAATAAAAACCTTTCTAAATAAGGTAGTTAACATTAAAAAATCAACATACCATTAATACCCCAAACATATTTTCACACACCAAACATGTGAAGACAGTTATCATGTATTCTATTGAAATATGGTAATTAGATGAATTACTCTAAAACTATAATGAGGACATGTATGCTTTAAAATATAACCTCTTTACTCATAAAATAAATCTAAAAACTCTATAAACTAAATCCATGATACCACAAACCACCTTATCGTCTAATCATCCCAAAGTCAGTCAATACTATCCCATTTATTTAATCAAAATAAAACATCTATGTATTTAATTATCCCATCATTATGCATATATTTGGTTTACATCCTTCTGAAAAATATTACCATACCATGTCATTCAATTTACATGGTTACAATTACAATTCAACATATTCTCTTAAATAAATATGGAAAAACCCTCAGTAGACCAATAAATAGATATTTCATTATTATAAAATTAAATAAAAGTTTATCTACAACATTATTCGCAATTTACGTTACATACGCACTAAATCTTTCCACTACTACATTGTTATACTATATATTTCTAATAGTTATCTTTTAATATTTATGATTATATTTGGATTTATGAGTTTCCTAAAATTGATTTTCATTTCTATCCTTCAGATTTGAGAACTTGATAGGATAATTCCATTTTCATTTAGACTTGAAGAACTGAATTATTGGTGGTGCATTTGCTGGATTAATGTTTTATATTATTTCATTGACCAGACTATTCATCAATTTTTTGTATTCATGAGATTTATGTCCTACCTTTCCACATATAAATCACCACCCATTTCCATTAAAACAATTTATTTCATATTCCTTCTCAAATTTCTGGCATGTAGATGGTTGGATTTCATTAAATCATGTAATTTATTCATCTATTCATGAGGCTAAGCCTCTCATTTCTTAAAATATCTATGGGAAAAGTAGGTATATCAAATTTATATTTTCATCTAAAGAGCACATAGAACAATTTCAGCACAGCTACTGATGTCTCTTATGGATAATTTCCTTCAGAGACATTGTTTTAATCCACTCAAGAATCATTCAATCATACTTTTATGTTTTATATTAATTCAATAGTCTTACCTCACAAGTCTTATAAAATTTTCATCATAGGTTCCAAAAGATTCATCATCCATTTAATTTAAGTCAAAGGATTCTTCTCCATTTTTATATGAATACTAATTGGATTGTACATAATGAAAAATATGTTCTTGCATTCATCCCATTCCATGGAGTGAATTTATTCTAATTTCCTTGAATTATTGTAATATTCCTCCATTTATCCACAAATTCATTCAAATGATAGACAACCAAATCGAACCAATAATGTCATGAACATTGGAGAATTGAAAACATCTTTTCAGTTGTATTGATCTATGATTAGCCACTGGTGGATCATAATACCCACTGAAAGAAGGTGGAAACTACCTCATGAAATTCTAAAATATAATGTCATTCCATCCTTTTCTGATTTGACATTCCATCATGATTCATTTCTTGAGAAGGTTTTATAAGAATATAAACAATCATTTTCATTCCTTCCACCATAACATATGATTTCTCAAGAGAAAAATCATTGTATTCCCTATCGTATTCATTATTATATAATATTATTCAGTATCTATCCAATTAAAAACATTAGGAGTGTGAATAATACTAATCATATTAGTAGAACCACAAAATAAAGCTAAATTACTTATAGTATTTCCATCCATGAAACCTTAGGTTTAATATTAGGTTATTAAAGATTATTATGAAAACCCTATTACTGTAACCTATATTTAGACGTATCATTAGATACATCCCTGAACATATCTTTAGAAATATATCTAGCTATATCACTAATTTTTTCTCATCCTTGTTTCCAATGGTTGAAAATTCCTTTTTTGTGATACAAAAAAATAACGACCTAGGCTTTTTATGCAAGGATATTCCATCATTTTTAAATGAATATTAATTAAATTATATAAACACAAGCCTAAGGTCCATAATATTTTATTTCCTTCTGAATCTTGGTGAACATTCATCAATTTTAGTACATGATATTGAACATCTCCCATAATTATCTTCTCTTTCAGAACCCCTACTTAAAACATTTTTTTCGTAATATTTAGAAAGGAAACATCAGAAGGGAATGATATCAAATTATCAGTAAGTGTAAACATTAAAGATACACATTTATTATCTTATGAAAAAATATTATATGAAATTTGGGTATGTGTTCATGGGAATAACATAAAAATTTCATTCCCAAACTATGATGGATCAAAAACATGGGTTATGACACTAAACATTAACATGAATCATAAAAATAAAAATTCCCAATGACTCATTATTGAATCATATTTTTAACTCATAAATGTGTATGGAATCATCATTACTATAGAGAATAATTTCATATTTCATGTATAACAACCATGACTCCTAGATCATACCTTATCAAATGTTTCCATTAACAGATCAAGGGTAGAGACTTATTTCCCATCACAGATCAAGCACATCGACTTGTTTCACATAACTACATCAAAAAAATAATTCATTACCCAATGCATTGGAGGGAGAAATATCCCCCCTAAAATATAATATTTAAAAATATACATATATTTGACATAGAAATAAAATCATTCAATACATTATAACCCATATAATGGATTTAGTTTCATAAACACTTCATCATAACAAAACTGAAGTAAAATAAATGGGTTACATAAATATCATGTCATCATAAACATAAAGATTTATGAGAATGAATAATAATGTTATCCTTGGATCATACCCCCTATAATGCTTATGTAACATCAATAGAAGTCATCTTAGATGGAAAAATTAATTTTGAAAGATCACTTGGAATAACTCTTGACGAAAAAATTCTCTCCCTACTGAATTCATTTTTTAAGAGTCACCCAATTATAATGAAATAATTGTCATTAAAAAAACTTTTATGATTGTAATGGAATATTAAAATAATTAAGCAATTGTTATGGTGTAGAAATTCATTCATTCTGTATAAGTTTAAAAAACATTCATTTCATACATTTTAGAAACAATGTCAAAAGTACATCATTTGGAAAATGATGGAAAAGATTCCTTTCAAAAAATTTAGTTAAAAGTAAAACATTTGAAAAAATAACATTAAATATTATTAGGATTATAGTAAAAACTTTTGTGATTTTTTTAGGAAACATGGAAGTCGATGTAAATATTTTCTAATAATGATTTAAAAGGAAACAATCCCAAATACCGATGAGATTGTGAAATAAACCCTTAGAATTTTAAAATTAGTATAATTTTTTTACCCATGAAAGAAAAAAAATTATATGGATATAAAAATACCATAATATATATGATATGACTCATAAAATAATTTCATGGGTAGCATATACAACAAATAGAAGAAACAAGTCTTGTATAAGACATGTGTGCGAAAAAAATAAGAGGTAGACAAAAAATCCTTTATTACATGAGTATCTTTTGAATTATGAGATCCATTAAATAACAACATATTTCAAAATATAGTATTGAATTAAATTAAATAAATTTATAATATATCATTTCATAAGTCAGTATATGCACCACATAAAATAAAATATTAGTGAATATGGAATGTATCTTAAAGATATAAAAATAATGATGAAATTACCAGACCTTATGTCTTGAATCACATCATACTCATGATAACCTCCAATATATTAAATACATGTTCATTATAAATATATTAAAAAACATTATTAAATTATATCTTACCATATTTGATTTACTTATGACCATTTATTTCCCTTTTATCACAAAAATCATGTTATTGTTACATTCAGGTAATAACCACTTTGTTTTTTCCTTTGTGTTTTGATTTGTTATATTTTTTCCCTATTTATTATATCATGAATTAAAAATATATAGAATTATAAAAATTATATAAATACAACATATATTCAGTATATAAGAATGTATAATAATCTACAAAATATAGTGATGAAATACACCATTAATGGAGATGGTAGGACATACCTACACATGAACATGTTTTTTATTTTTAGGTCATTTTATAATAATGAAACGTATATGATATATTATCATTATTAAACAATTTTAAATATATATATTTTTATATCATATATTTAAATAAAATTTATCATTACTACCATCAATGTGAAATATAGATGAAAAATAAATCTCAAAGCATAGTGGACATGGTAAGCCATATGTATGCATAAGTGTAACTATTGTTTCCTAGAAGATTATGTGGTAAATGATAGATATGATATTATCATTACAGAAGTATAATTAGGTCATGCATATTATTTATAAAAATTAATCCAATTATAATTCCCACAAATAAAATATTGTGATGATAATTGAATTGTATCGCTACATGGAGACTGTAATCTGTAAGTACACACGAGTGATACATTAATTTCATTTTCGAGAGGAAAGGGGATGTATAGTGGTGTGTTCATATTAAAGATAACATTTTAGAATATTGAGTATTCTGGAGTTATTATTTTATGATATATATAATATGTTAATAGTAGGTATATAAGAGGGGAAAAATAGATTGACTGGTTAGAGTGATTACATCTTCTTCGAAATAATTATTTTAGATATTAACAAAAGGGAAGTATAGTTTGAATGTTTGGGAAGACCATAAAATCTATAATCTGGGTATATATATTTAAAAGATATATTCCTAGATATTTTTTAAGATATAAGACTCAATGTGGTGAAGTGAGATGATGGGGGGGTGTCCTTTTAGAATGCTGGTGATGGGCACTTTTGGAATCTCCAAAATACTAATTTATAATAAATTAAATATCAATTGAAATGTAACGACCTGAATCATTGAATACGGTGAAATTCATTAGTTCTCATATTTAATGTATTAAAATGGTCCTAATGATGTTTTTTATTCAAGATAACGAGGTCACATGGGCATTTGGGGAACCCAAAGAGCCTGAAGCTCCGAAAAAGGGGAAAGAAAACTCGATTGCATGGTTAGTAGAAACTGTTCGGGCATAGGAATAAGGTATTGTGACCTATTGTAGAGGGTTGTAGAAAGTTTCATTACCATTTCGCACGGTTTGGGAATGGTTTGGAAAACCATGCGTAGAGACAGTGCAAACCTACAATAAGGAGACAATGACTTACTCACGGGTTGCACACGGTTTCCCAAACCATGCGCAGAAACCATGTATGAATAATTTTATGGGAAAAATTAAAAACATTCCCCTTTTCCACATAAAATATAATTCTCTCATTTCATATCCCCTATAAAAACCTCATGCCTTATGATCCCTTGAGCTCTAAAGAATCCCTCCTCCATTAATCATCTATTGCTCCTCCGTATGGTGCCCAATCATCGATCTGTGAGAGGCACTGGATACTGCTCAGTATATCTAACCTCGTATACCCCTCCTTCTTCACTGAATAATTCCATCAAGTGCAATATTTAGGTGAACGATAATTAACACTATTTTTTGGAAGTTTAATGGAAACTTATATCTACTCTGAATATTAGGCTGATACTTAGAATGTTCTCTTCTATAGAACTAATAAAGGTGGTCATGTCATTTTCCATTTATGATTTGGCCATTTCATATTTAATCTCATTATTCCATGATCTGGTCCTTGTCGATCTCCATTAACATGTTGATTTATTCATCTCTAATTGACCATCGAGTGATGACTTATGTTAATTGAATCGTTGTTATGGGATTGGAGATCACCATTATACTTTATGGACAACTAGGGATGTCACACCAAATTTGGACATTTTAGGACCAATTCCTGAAATAGGGATTTGTGGTTTAAGGTTCTTGGAATGTTTCTTATATATATTACCGTTTTTCCCAGGTGTACTTTGACCAATACAAGACACCCCATGGGTGTTTGTACCACTTTGGATTGGAATTGAAATCATGACCCTATGGCTATTTTTTTAGGACATTATGATTGCTTATATCCCTTGTAGAATACTTTTCCATTTTAGGTAAATGGGATGGTCTTCTTGATCAGGTTGGCTATGATGAGATAACATGGACCATTAAATTGAAATGCCTTAAATGAATGATCTTAAGGGATGTCATGGTCATGCGCTTTCTCTGGTTTCATAATAAATGAAATGAATTTTTGGTTTTTTTTCTTCACTATAAATAATTTAAGAAGTTTTTCCATATATTTTCTATAACATGTGATTTCATGTATGACGTCTATGCTTATGGATCTATATATATGTGAGTTGTAGAAATTATATCCTTGTTCCATTATTTCCATGTTGGAGGTAGGTATATATACCAAATGCCATTATTTCAATATGGGGGGATGTATATTTACCCCGTGAAAATATTTCCATGTGGGTGGCCGACATTATAGCAGCATACCATTATTTCCATGTGGGTAATCGGCATTATAGCCCTGTTCCATTGTTTCCATGAGGTAAATAAATATATTTACCATGTTCCATTATTTCCAAAGATGGGAGGATTTATTACCCCTCACTAACTTTATATATATATATGGTAACTTTTCTAGACATTCCAGAACTGAGATGAAGTAGGTATACTCACTAGGTGTCCCTTTGAGCTTTAGCGAGAGGGTAATTTCATAATTCTATACCGTTATACATTCCATCTTTTAGCTGTACACTGATTATATATGAGCGCCACTCAGATTACAGATAGACAACATTGGTCATGGACTACTTTGATTTATCTAACACCCAATTGGGTCCACCTTTGGCACCAGAGTAGACTATTTACCTATAGGTATATATAATTTCAAACTCCACTCTTCATGTTTTTTACACTTTGGTTTCGATGGATATTAGGTGCATATGATCGAGTTTAGGTTCACGATTCTATGGAGAAGATAATGGATTTTGTTTCACTATTTTATATCATTACTATATATGTATGATTCATAATTTTGTTCCCTTTTTGTACTTGGATTCCATTCATGCATACTTGTGTTAGAAACTAAATATGAATATTTTGGTAATATTGTTAGTGTTGTGAAATATTGTTTATCCATTCTTCCAATTAATTTATTTCTCTGATTTTTTATGATTCTTCAGTTGTTGTTTATTTTACACCACCATGTACTCTAACATTAGGGTAATGTATCCCTGATGATTTTACAATTACACCTCCACTATTAGTTGGGTGCCCCTGGCTTATAGAGAGACGTGCCAGAGGTCTTTCTGCCAACCAGGCACCTGGCATATTTTACGTAGCGGCCAAGTATATGATATCACAAAGTATCATCAGAGATTAATTTTTTGATTTACTATTTTCAAACATATATTGGATATTAGGATCTATTAGAGGATTAGTCATGAGCCTTTATTGGGCATCTCGAACCCATGTACGTGGGCCAAAACAAGTTTCAATACCTATTTTTGTTACTATTTTTTCTGTTACTATTGATATCATTTCAACGTTGGGTGATTCCCTATAGTTTTCATGTTGTTGATTTTGAGGATATTGTAATTTTTATTTCATTTTTTGACCCAATGAGATGAGGGTTATGTGTTAGAACATGCATCACAATAAGCACTAAATGTTTAGGCCATGAATTTTCCATGCCACGTTTAGATTTTCAGTGAGCATTTCATGTTGTATGTTCTTATGACATGTTATATATAAAAAGTTGTGCTGAAAGTTATCTACAGGATTTGGATTATTCTACGTTGTGACTAGTGGGTGAAACTCGTTTATTCATAAGGTGTATGTGCCCTTATTGATTAGAAAACAACATTACAACGAGCTCAACCATTTGAGGAATGCTATAATAATAGGTATAAGAACAATTTACAATGAAAATGACAATCAAGTGAATTTCATCTTCTAAATCATAATATGTATGGGCCATTATGGGTAAGAAATGATATATCATTGGTTTAAACAATTAAAAATGACTTGAAATTTTGGAATAGTCTGTTTTACGCATACATAACTTAGTAGATTAACCATAAAATGACCTTAGTAGTGGGTAGGGTTTTTATTAGTTCGTATGGTCTGTTAATGTTTGTTATAGCATCTTGTCTTGGATTTATATGTATAAAGAGTGGCGTCTTCATTCGTATAAGAAGGATTTAGTACCTACCCTAGTTTCAAAAATTTAATCATATAAATTTGTTAAATCTCTTCTAAGTTGTTCACTTGGAATTATAACACAATGCTTGCATGATGTCCTCCATTTGTGCACCCCGAAAGGGGTGATGAACATGTTCTTAATGTGGCAAGAATCATATCACCAGTTATTCATAATTTAAAGGAACATTTATTTCCTCCTACTCTACATATATTGTGTGCATATACAAGGTTTTTAGAGGGATTTTTTCATATGATGTAGAATATGTAAGGTGGAGTGAAACCTGCCCCGAGTATGGCAGATTTGACTTAGTAGTTTCAGTAGCAGCATCATCCCACTTTTTCATAGGATCTTGGACCCTTTTATGATGATTCCTGGATCAATTTGATCCTATATATCTTTAAGTAAAAAGAGATGACTCCAGAGTGGGGGAGGGGTCAACCTAGATGCTTACCTACTAGATGACTCGACCATGTTGTGGTCAGATTTCATCACCCAGGCAGGCCAACATAGAGTTGGGGCATGGGTTGACTTCGAGACTGTGTTCTACGACTACTTATTTCCCAAAACACTAAGGGATGATCAAGTTAGAGGGTTTGTGAATATATAGCTGGAGACCATGTTGGTCATAGAGTACATTTTCTAGTCCACTAAGATGCATCATTTCACTCCTTCTATAGCTATTGATGACCTTATTGCTACTCGGTGAAAAAGTGATTTTATTGAAAATCTTGTTGTAGTCGGACTGTTCAGGATCATTCCACAAAAATTTCATTGATCTACCATCTGTGTGAAAAACCAAAAAATTACAGGGGTCAGTGAACGTAATACCTATTTGAATGCATATGCTATTAAAGGATGAGTCTCATCCACTATTTCAAATGATTATCACCTATAACTTCTAGAGAGAAAGGATCTGCACCTACCCCTTAGTTATGAGCATGGTTAGTAAGATATAAATAAAACGTAAATTGGACTAACCCCAGATGATTAGGCTATGGTGGTGGATGAGGCAGAGGTAATGAAGAGTTTTTTTCTCAGTGCTAGTATAGTGGGACTACATAGTGTAGTCAGGCAGTGACTCAGTGGTTCAGTATAGGCTAGTTACAAATCATTCATCCTACGACACAAGAGCATAGAACCAATCATTCTATGTTACAAGGTACTATTTTGGTAGCCTCTACTCTAGTATCAACATTTTTTGATACATGCACATCTCACTTGTTTATATCTTCATAAATCACAAAATGATTGGGCCATGACTTGGAGTATTATCATGGAGTTATGATTCTTGATACCCCATTAGGTATTCTTTCAGAGGGTGTTCACCAGTGCCAGAACTATCCCCTTGATATAGGTGGTTACCATTTAGAATGGGTCATATATGTAATTGATATGGTGGGTTTTGATATAATCCTCAGGATGGACTGGTTTGTTCCCAAATGATCTCATAATGACTTATATCACTGGAGGGTGGAGATTACATCACTAGAGAGAATTACTCATCCGCATAAGGGAGAATGGGATGTTTGTGTGACATGAGCTAGACCCAGACAAAAGAGGCTTGGTAGTGTTATGTAACATGTTTCTTGTCTTTATCATGATGATCAGGGGTTGAAACCCAATATTTACTTCCTATCATAGAGAATTTTAGAGATGTTTTTCTGGATGAATTCTATTCTCTACCTACAATGTGAGAGGTATATAAAACCATTAATCTTGTGCAAAGAGAAGCACCTGTGACCATTACGCTATATTGGATGGAACCTAAAGAGATTATGGAGCTCAAGACTCGATTGGAGGATCTATAGGGGAAAGATTTTATATTCCCCAATATTTCTCCTTAGCGTTCACAAGTCCTATTTGACTTCATGGTGGAAGGTACCCTAGGAATATGGGTGGATAACTATCATTTGAATCAACCAAAAATAATGAACCGAGATGTTTTTCCTACAATAGAAAAATTCATTGATCTTATTTGGGGGTTTAAGGATATTTAAAAGATAAAAATGAGTTACGGTCATCATTAGGTGCGTGTTAGTACTTCATCCATAACATGAAGAGCATTAATGAGAAGTTATGGTCTCTACATGTACCTGGTTATGCCATTAGGACTGAATAACACAACTACTGTCTTTATGGAGCTTATGAATTATGTCTTCCACCCATATGTGGATTCATTTTTTATTTTATTCCTAGATGATATCTTGGTTTATTCTTGCTCAAGACATGACCATGAAACCGATCTTGTGATTATTCTGAATATGAAAAGAGAGCAGCATCACTATGATATATTTAGTAACTTCCACTTCTAGATCGATAAAATCCACTTCCTAGGTAATATCATCTCATATTCCAGAGTTTTGTTTGACCTAGAGAAAGTGATGGTTGTGGTTTAATGGGAGCATCTCAACAATGTATTTGATATCCAGAGTTTCATGGGGGCATACTGGATACAAAATATCCTTCATTCAGTTTTTCACCAACTTACAACATCACATAATGGTATGAAAAAAAACAATTTGAAATTAAAATGGTTAGAGGATTATGAAGCATCTTTTTTGGAATTGAAGGGAAGACATACTTTAGAACTGATACTAATTCTTCCAGAGCAAGGTAGGGATTATAAAATTTATTTTTATGCATTTGGCATCGGTCTTGGAGCAGTTTTGATGCAGGAAGAGTGATTCATTGTGTATAGTTCATGTCAGTTGAGGCCTCATGAGTGGAATTAACTGACGCACGTCCTTGAGTTCACTATTTTTGTTCATACCATATGCTGTTGGAGACACTATTTATTAGGATAATATTTTATGGTGTTTACAGACCACCAGATCCTCAAATAAATAGTTACACAATGAGATTTGAATCTCAGGCAACGTAGGTGGGTCTATTAACAATAATAATTTTATTTCGAGCATGCCTACACTCTAGGTAAAGGGAATTTAGTAGTTGATGATCTAAGTTGAAAAACACAGACACAAGATTTTCAGTAGTCCGTTGATGAATAGAAGCTTGTGCAATTATTCTCAGAGATGCATGGTGATGTTCTAGAGGACCATGGCCAGACTATCCTCTTATCGTTATCGGTGACATCTACACATTTGGAATCGGTATGGTCAAGAAATCTATCCAACCATAAAGGCCCTGTAACATAGAAGAGTGTCTCGGATGATGACATAACTTCTAATTGGACAGTCTATAAGGATTATACTCTTTTATTCTGTGGGAGTGTATAGGTCTCAATAGACATCAGAGAAGAGATAATGTGGGATTTCTATGCCTCATCATTGGCAATTCACTATTGTGCCACAAAAATGTACTGAGATATACGTCATCAATATTGGTGGCCTAGCATGAAATGTGAGATAGCTGATTTTATTATCAGATGTTCCACTTGTCATCCAGTGCAGAAAATACATTACAACTCGACAAGGTTTCTTTAGTAACATTCCAATCACAAATGGAAATTGTATGATGTTTCATGTTTCTTCATAACATGTCTACCATGGTTCCATCATGGTAACAACACAATGTGGGTTTTCGTTGATCATTTGAAAATGGTAACACATTTCTTACCTGTGAGAATGACCTTTTCTATGGATGAGTTTGGAAGACTATATTTTAGAAAGAATTTTTGTCTTCATGGAGAATCTCATTATGTTATTTATGATAGAGATACTAATTTTATGTCGCAATTCATGTCGGGTTTGCAGAAGGACTTGGGAACAAAGAAAATTTGGAAAACAACCTATCACCATCTGATTGATGGGAAGACAAAGCATACAATTCTAGTGCCTCAGGATATGCTACATGAATTCATTATCAACACTGTTGGTTCTTGGGAGATATATATTCCCCTCGTAGAGTTTGCTTATAACAATAGCGTCTAGGCTACCATTGAAATGGCTCCCTATGAATCCTTGTATGTAAGGTCTTGTCACCCTCATATGTGATGTTTGGAGTCATGGGAAGCATATTTCCTTGGGACTTATCTCATGAAAGAGACATCAAAGTAGGTCTTGATTATTCTAAAGATTAGATTGACTGCTCGGTCTAGAAAATAGTCTTATTCCAACAAGAACAGATGACCTCTTGATTTCTAAGTCAGAGACCCGGTCTTCTTGAAAGTATCACCCAGGATAGTGAATATACATATTTGGAAGTAGGGTAAGAAATCATAAAGATTCATTAAAACCATATTGGATGTAAAGTGGATTATATCAATGGCTTATAATTTTTTACTTCTCCCAAGATATCAATCTATGCATGATTTTATTCATGTATCTCTGCTTCAATGTTATTATTCAGACCCATCTAGTTTCATTCATCCAGATGTGGTTGAGCTAGATTTGGATAATTCCTTTGAGGTGTATCTAGTTGGTATTTTTGATTGGTGCATGAAGACACTCCAAATAAGGTAAATTTATCTTGTATAGATTCTATCACAACATGGTTTGGTAAAATATGAGGCCTGGGAACAGAAATATGATTTACGATCTCAATGGGTAGAACTATTTGATGATATTACCTTTTAACCCATGGAAGAGAAAATTAGATATGAGTTGTTTTAAGGATGGGAGGTGGTAACAACCCGAGTCTTTGACCAAGGAACATACCCTTAGTTTTTCTTCTTGAAATTCATAAAATGGTATCAATGAAAACTATTATACATGGCAAGGAGGTCATGAGGGTGTCAAGGGAACTATTAGAGCCCATAGATCTAACAAAGGGAAATGTAGGATAGGCCACACAGTTATTAGAAACCATTCAGGCCTAAGTAGAAAAATGTAAACTAGCTATAGAGGGTTGCAGATAGTTCCAGAACTATTTTTCAGGGTTTTGGAAATCGTACAAAGAGATCATGTAGTCTTTCAGTAGGGAGGTTGTGAAATATGCATGGTTTCCCTAGCTGTGGCTAGAAACCATGCACCCCCAATTCTAAGGAAAAAATTACCATGATTCACCTATTACTCTTAAAATTGAAATCTCTCTATTCTCCTCCCCTATGAACGTATCAGGTCATATGAACCCTTAAGACCCCAAGATTCCCTCCTCCTTCAATCATTCATTTCTCCGCCCTCTGGTGTTCGATTGCTGATCTGTTAGTGGTATTGGATCCCCCTTGGTAAGCTTGTCCTCTTGTGACCATCTTTCATTGCTGAAACATGAAATTGGGTGTGCTCTATAGGTGTAGGCTCATTTTCTCTATTTATAGGTAGTTGAATAGAAACAAATAACTACTCCACCCTAATTTGATTATGAGGATAATACTTATTGAGGTGTCATCTACAACACTAAAGAAGTTGGTTATGTCATTTTCTATTTTTTTATTTAGTTGTTTAATATTTAATATCATTATGTTATGAGCCAGACCTTACTAATATCTTTTAATGTGTTGATTTCAACATGTATAATTTACCATAGATTGAGGGCTCAGGTTAATAGACTCTTGGTTAGGGGATTAATGATCACCCTTGTTCTTTAAGAACTCCCAATGGGTGTTCTACTTAATTTTTCAATTCTATGACAAATTATTGAAATAAAAATTTATCATTTAAGTTTCCAAGAATGGTTAATGAATGAATTGATGTCAGTACCTTATGTAATTTGACCAATCCAAGACTCCCCATGTGTTATCGGACCCTTTTAGCTTGGAATTTTCAACATGAAACTATGGGCATTTTGTTGTGACATTCTCATGGCTAGTGCCCTTGTAGATAAGATATCGATGTTCGGAAAATTCGATAGTCAACTTGAATGGGTTGTCTAGTAATAGATAGCTTGAGAACATAACTTGAAATGCCTTAAATGAATGATATTAATGGATTGAATGGTCATTCCCTTACTATGGTTTCCCAATAAATGAAATGAAACTCTGGATTGTTTTCATTACATTAAATAATGTAAGATGGGATTCCTTATATTTTATAAAACATGTGACTTATTGTATCATGGATATCCCTATGGATCTATATACATGTTGGTGGTAGGTTATATAGCCTCCCGCCATTATTTTCATGTGGGTAGTTGTTATATTTAACCCATGTTATGATTTCTATGTGGTTGTTATGTATATTTACTTTGTGCCATTATTTCTTGGGGGTGATATTAATTATTGAACCATGCCATTATTTCCATGTGGAAGGTAGGAATTACATCCCCATTCCATTATTTTCATGTTGGTTGTAGGTATATTTACCTTGTTCTCTTATTTCCATGTGTGCGAGGAACTATTACCCCTCGCCAACTATATATATATATTTCTGGTAACTTTTTCAGACATGCCAACATTGTGTCGAAGTAGGAAGACCTACCTAGTGTCTCTGTGAGCCTGAGAGGGAGGGTAATTGTCAAATTATTTATTTCTTTATTTTCTTAATTTTATCTCACAAAGAGTGCTATGAATGACACTGGGACTATACATAGACAACATTAGTGGTGGCCTTTTGATATTTATTTCACACAATATTCAGGCCACTTTTGGGACCCGAACATGATTTTTGCCTATAGGTACATCTTGAGGAAAACACCATTCTTCAGTTTGTTGACTCTTTTGTATAGATAATGGCTATGTGCAGTAGACCGAGCTTAGTCTTGAGATGTTATGAAGTAGCTTTTGTATTTTGTTTCACTTTTGTACTTTTATACTATGTATGTCTATTTCTAATTTTTTTTCTTTTCATAAATTCATACCATGCATGCATACATGTATTTGAAACTGCATATGAAGATTTTGGTTTTATTGATAGACTTCCATATTATGTTTTATCCAGTCTTCTGGTGTTTAAGATATCTATCTAATTGATTTTTCTTCTTCAACTATATGTTCCTATTACACCATCGTGTTGTATGACATTGGGGTAAAGTATACCCGCTGATTTTACCATTACACCCCGCTTCGATTTGGTGGACCCTGGCTTATGGGGAGACGTGCCAGAGGTCATGTGGCTAATCAGGCTTGGGGGAATGGGTTACGTGGTAGCCTAGTCCAGGACATCACCAAAATACCTTATAAAATGAAATTTATTAAAATATAACACGATATAGGGTTTTAATATCATCAAATAATATATTTTAGATATGTTTTAGTATAATTTGTGTCATGGTCATTATGATTAACCATTAGTGAACCTATTTTATTTTTATATACAGTAACAACATTTTTTATATTAAAATGTTGATATATTTAGTTATAAAGAGTAATTGGAACCATAAATTCTAAATCTGTGATATGTTAAAACTTAATTTATACGATTTTTCCTTACTTATTATTTTATGATTTTTAACTCATTTAGTAAAATATTATTTTCATAAAATATCATTAGTTTTAATTTTGACACTATTCTTTATATTGACTTTAAGAAAATAAATAAATATAATTTTGAACTAATTACATAAATGAAATATTAATATGTCTGGTTAACCTATAAAATTCATGGTTAAACATAAATATTCCTAATTATATTAATTTTAATATTTATTAGATTATTTAAATGACTTTTTAATAAGTGAATAATTACTACATCATAATTGTGTAATTATTTATGGTAGTTATTTCATGCCTAAAAATTTAAAATAAAATACCATGATGTAGATAAACCTATTATATTTCATATTAATATACATAGTTGATAATATATTCTATATAACAACATATTAGACATATTATACTTCTTAAAAGTAAGAATTTTAAATTTTATCACTTTCATTGATTTTAATAATATCCTAGTCCTTTTGCTAAAAAATATTATATTTAATTAATAAATTTCAATACGTATTGGTTAAGGTTATGATTAACATCATCCAATAATACATAAGAAATTTATAGGGTGGTTTTCTAAAATCTATAATATTATTTTTACCCTCAATTTACCCAATTTACCCTTAAATGTGGTAATAAAAATAATCAATGTTACTTTTAATATTGTTGAAAAATAAAATGTGAATATTTTATAAATTGTAAAATTATAATTCCAAATATGGAATCCTTTTTTACATATTCAATTCCCATAATTATAAAAAGATAATTAAAATTGAATCCCACATATGGGGCAAAACTACAACCTTTTAATGTAAATATGTTTAAATGTTTTGAATGTTTTTATATCCAATTTTAATATGACATTTGTTGAAATTAAATAAATTTTTTTAAATTATAAAAACCAATATAATTATAATTTATAAAAAATCAAAAATACAATTTAATACCATAAATTATTTTGATGAATAATTTGTTTTCAATTAAAAAAACATTTTTCACAATTAATCAATACATTAGACTTCTAAATGAAATACCATAAATTCAACCAAAATAAATTTTGATATTAGGATTTAAAAGAATAATTTTATATCGTCAAATAATATTTATAAAAATGTTAGTATGTAGAGTTTAAATAAGTGGTCCATCAAAAGAAGGAAAATTACCTTTTTTGAAAAATACTTTCTTTATACGTTAAATTGGATTATTTCTTATATTCCATCTAGAGAAAACATAAGATGAACAATAAAAAAATTACATCGAAAATATATTTCATTAAAAAATAACAAAATGATTGATTTTTTAATTCATTGGTATAAAACAAACATTTTCTCTATTAAATATGTTTTTAGGAAAAAATATTTCGTTTTATATTAAAGAGGGTTTTTATTTTCATTTATAATTAATTAATCAGAAAAGAATTAATCATATGTACATGTGATAACCATATTATAATAATTTATTTAATTCTATTTAAACCTTCCATTCTAACGACTAGGTTGTAATTTCCTTTTTCAAATAATAATAATAATAAAATGATATTTTATAGAAACTCATTGTGGCGTGTCACAAAAGATAATATGGTGTTATGCATAGAAAAAACGTAAATGGGTGTACATAATAAAACACAAAATAAGTAAAATTTAATTTATTCAAATAAAGGTTAATAAAAAATCATGTTGTTACAAGATATGTCCAAAAGGGATAATACGATGTCTATAAATGTTGAGCAGGACCTGATGATAATTTTATTGGTGGAGTGTTGACATGGTTTTATAGCCTTTAACCTAATGATCATAGAGTGTGACATGCTATATTTCTGTTAGTAGTGGAGAGATTCAATGATCTATTTCTTCATGACTTCATTAGGATGACTTTTAATAGAGAGATAGTGTTTACCATTGATCTTGTTGAAAGAGTTAAACCAGCATCTATAAATCTATATTGGTTGGACACCTCTACGATTTAGCAACTGAAGAGGTATTTAGGAGACATGGATACCAATGGATTTATATTACCCAATACTTCTCCTTGGAGTTCAACCTTACATTTCTTTATGAAGGGGGATGTGAATCTAAGGCTATTCAGAAACTAATGGCGGTTGAAGCTACTTACCATTAAGAAGAAGTACCCACATTCTTGCATGGAAAATATATTTAACCATCTCTTTAAATCTAAACACTCATGAATGATTAAATTGAGATTAGATATCATTAGGTTAATTATAGACCCATATATATACCATGTATATGTTTTTGAAGATGGTATAGCCCTTACAAATATATGGTATTGATGTTTCGTCTAAAGAACGTTTCTAATATCATTATTTCCTTAGCAAATCAGCTAATCCATCCATACATTGATTCATTTATGGTCATTTTTGTGGGTTATATCTTGGAGTATTATAAAACTAAATGCATTCATAAAAAACACCTTGAAATCATAATGAGTATACTAATTGAGAACCCTCTTTAAGCCATGATCACTATGTTCCACTTTTTGATCACCGAATCTCACTTTTAGAGTCACATTATATCAGACATATGGTTATTTATCGGTCAAGATGAATTGAGATATTTTTTTCTTAGGATCACCCCAATAAAAATTTAGATTGATGATGTTTCTTGGGGTATGAGTTTTTAATCAAAACTTTATATAGAAAATATTATTTCTTATAGAACCACAAAAAGGATTGACCAAGAAGGGTGTAAAATTCACATGGTCTAAAGATTTTGAGAATTCTTTTTAAGGGTTGAAATGAAGGACAACCTCAATGTTGATCTTGATTTTTCATGAGCCTAGTAGAGGCAATGTGGTGTATTATGTTACATCAGGTGTCCGTTTGGGAGATATTTTGATGCTTGTGGACTGAGTCAAGAAATAAGGGTCTCATCAGTTGAGGAATCGTGAGTGTATTTACTTGACACACGACTTCATGTTAGTAGTAGTTGTTCACATTTTGAATTTCAATGAAAAATTACCACATACGAAAATTATTTTTGATATACATAGACCATAATAGACTCAAATAAATAATTTACTTGTGGTATTATAACCTTTCACTATATAGATGGGCTTATACCTTCAGTATTTTGAGTTTTGGATTTCTTATATTCGAGGTAAGGGAAATATAGTTTTTGATTCTCTAGGGTGAAATACATATAAACAAATGGTTCAAGAAGCCGATGGTGAATTGAATATGGTGTATCTTATTTATGAAATGCATCTACATGTTTAAGAGTTTTGTGTGAAACATATCTTATTATATTTAATAGTGGACTCATCACTTATAGATAGTGTAAAGAGGATGCATCTTTCATATCCCAAAGGCATTGTCTTAAGAGAAAGTGTTTCTAGTCATGACCCATCACCATTGTAGGGATTCAAATTATAATGAGATCCTTCATATACATGGGAATGTTCAGGAAATACATCATAGAATTGTAAATATTAATCATGACTTACATGCCTAGAATTGTTGTCCTATGATGAAAAATTAGATTGAAGGATTTGTTACTCAGTATGAAACCTGTTAGCCGGATAAATGGGAAAAGTAGTATCCAACTGGACTTTTATATCCATTACCCTACCTAGAGTTGAAATTGGAAAATTCCCCTATGGATTTCATTACGGGGCGTACTAAACACACCTTTATGCAGTGAAACCATATTGGTGGTCATGGATATATTATTAAAGGTCACCCACGTCCTACGTATCCAGGAGTCCTTATCAATGGGATATATTATTTGTCTCCATGTTCGAGAGATTATATGTTTTATTGGGACTCCAAAAAAACATTTTATCAGACATGGATTCATAGTTTACTTATCAGTTCTCAAACGGGTTACTAAAACATACTGGTTCAGAGGAACTTTTGAGTACAACATACCACACATAGACCAAATATCAGTCCACCCACACTATAAATGCAGCATATAAATTATCCAAGTGTGTATCCATGATTTTGGAGGATCTTAGGAAACTTAGATGCCTCTGAAGACTTTTATTATAATAAAAGATTTAATGAAACTATCAATATGGATCATTACAAGATACACTATGGAATTTCATGTCGTTCTCCTCTATACTGACCTGATGTAGAAAGGTTGTACTAATGCGACCATGTCACGTATAGATGAAATCAAAATCAGTATAACAAATCAAGAAACATATGGTAATATATTAGTATAAGGAATGTTAATATATCGATTTTCATCACCGACCTATGGAGATTGAGGTGGGATATCAGGTCTTATTTTATATCTAATATATATTGGGTCATTGAAAAATTTAGATGCAAGGTAAGATGTCTTCTAGATTCATCAGATATTTTGATACCTTATAGAGGTTTGGTTCAAAGTAAAATTGGAATTCTCTTCCTTATTAGAAAAGATCTATAAACAATATATTTCTTTTCCCTCAACTCCATTTTATCATTTTAACATATCTTATTCGTTTTCTCCTAAGGAAGTTTAGTTAGAACTTGGATTTTGTTTTGAAGAGTATCTAGTTTGTGTTGTTGATTTTTGATTTAATGCATCCCAAGGAAAGACAATTACTATGGTTTAGGTTATATGGAATCATGACCATGTATATGAAGAGACATGTGAGTTGGAGTTTGATATACATTGTAATTGTCCTATTTCATTCATAGAAGATCCTTAACCACCCTATGAATTGAAACTCAGGAATGTGAAGTACTAATCTATGGTGGGGGAGTATTAAGATCTTGGTTTTTCATTGATGTATAAATCCTTCTAATTTATGTCTAAACCAATTATTTTACCCTAATGGATGTTCGCAAGGGAGTGAATGATATTTCCGGAGCATTCAGGTTTTGTTTGAGGCCCAGAGTTCTAATTTTTTGAGGAAAATGGAGAGGTACATAGTTTATATAATATTTTCATAAAAATTTACCTCAATGAAGTACCCGAGAGAGATGAGGATCATGGTTTTGAGAAACGATAATAGGGACCATAAAACCATGAAAACTCTTCAATTTATTATAGTTCAACCATATGGGTTTGGCATTTTTTTAAATAGTGTTCCTACACAGTATGAGGTGTGGGTACCTAGATAATGAGCATCACATGATAAGTTCCTAGTTTAGCCAATGATAGGGAAAAACCTTCCACCATTACAAAAGTGATAGAAAAAAATGTTTTACTCTACATTTACATTAAAACTTATTTTTTATCCTCATTCCTTATCTTTAATGTAACCAACCGTATCTCTATCACTCTCCAGATCCTCTTCATGTTTTTAATTTATCGTCTTTATCCATCTTATTATTGCTCCACCTTTCATCATATTGGATTACTCTATGTAATGATAATAACCCTCTTCCTTATTTTCTTGTATTTCTTCACAATATTTAGTGTTACTGTAGTTAGAGATAATATACATTATTTTCATGGATTTTTTTTATTTTACTTACTTCTTATTCCATCCAAAATAAAAGAAAAATATCAAATGAGGATTCTACTTTATTCTTTCAGTATTTATTCTAATATTATTTCCTAATAGCATTTATGCTTATTATTTGTGTCCTTATTTAACATGATATAATCTCGTTATGTTTCTCCTAAAATGTATAATTACTATCATTATATTCCAAAAACATTACCTTTTTGTTACATGATACACATTGAAATCATTTGAGGTTGATGATCTAAACTTTATCAACCCCTTTAGGCATTTCTGATTAAATTCCTATGAAAACCATTCATTTCATTTAACCGAAAAGAACCATCATGTGTGTTTGTTTTGTTAATTATAAATGAAATGACTAATTGGATGAATTTTATTATTAAATTTATTTGATACATCACTTGGAAAATGTTTAGTTATGAAATATAATGTTGGTTCATGTTTATAGAGCTTAGTTACACTATTTTAGGTGTGGACTACCTTCACTGGTTCTTAGATTCCATTGGGAATGTCTTGAGTGAACTCATATGATTAATCCCAATTCATTGAGGAAATTAATTTTTTGTACACTATAATTGGATTTATTCACTGTAATATAATTGTGCATCATCATTATAAAGTTGATAATTCACCTAAAAACATTAAAAATTTAGAATTACTGGGATGAGATCCAGAATTTATCATGATTTCCACAGACATTGAATTCTTTAGATCATATCCTTGTAATCCAATCATTTTTATCCTAATAGTACCATGACCATCCATCTTCATCTTGGTTAGAATTTTTTTGGATTGTAATTATAAGGGATCACACCTTGGATTACACTCCGACCAAAATATCCATATATCAAAACTAAACACTTTGAGTTAGATCACCTTAAAAATTTCTTGAATTTCATAGGTCTATAAGGATTATTCTATGATTGTCACACATTGATGCTATGTGTATGTTACTATGGTCACTTGGAAAATTATTAGGTCATTTTATTTGAGATATTTGGATTAAGGTGAAGTTAGTAGGGTAAGCTGAGTATCCCATGAGGAACATGGGCTGACATGGTTTCTATTTTTGTACTACTTTTATCTGTGATACTTGTTCACTATTAAATATTATATTCAAAACAAAGATTTTCACTAGACGCCATTATTGGGGTCTAATGAGTTGCATTGAAACCCAATTTAGTCCACTATTTGGATCATAGTTAGAATTCATAGACCCAGATATGGAAAAAGGGATGTGACCAACGATGGTCACATGATTTCATTTTTATGATAACATTATGGTAGAAGATATCTAATCTAGTTCTTTTTATTCTCATGGAGACAATTTCTTTGGACTTTTTGATTCATTTTTTTACACTAATACTATTTGTATACATGTTACCATGTCTTCTTGGATCATATTTTGTATCTTCACAAAATAATATATATATATATATATGAAACTATTTACTTATTTGTTATTATTAATTATTATATTGATGGTCTATTTCTACTAACTTTATATTTCCTATTTTTAATATACCAATATGATCCACTCAGATAAAGAGGGTATTTTCTCCCCACTGTTTCACCATACAACCTCGCTACTTGTTGGAATTCTATGGAATATGGGGAGGCACCCTTGAAACATTGTCGATTACCTATAAATTTAGATATCTATATACTAGACATGAGATGTCACAAGTGAAAGATGGTGAAAGGATAGTAACAGGGGAGTGGGTTGGATACATAAGTTATATAATATAGTGGGTAATCCAACACAAATTTCTTTATCATTATTGTTATGGAGATATAAAATCCTAAACATGAATTCACTGAGATATGCTAGAAGAATATGGAAGGAATGTTGGAGGGGTTATTTTAGTGTATTGTCCATGCGTTCCCATTCAAATCATGTGTTACTTTAGGAATATAGTCAATGTATTATTTTCATCCATTGATCCCCTAGGATTTCATGTCATATAATGGTTATCTTTTAACCATGTTAAAAATAGGTATCATCCAAATTATAAAAAAATGAAGTCCTTTGGGCCATAAAGGTGAGAGGAGTTCAATAAAATTGATGACCATGTATAAATATGATATTCCCTATATATTTTTCATTGGTAATATGTTTTTTATACTTTTTTAATGTTTTATATATGATAAGAATTAATATAATTCATCTAATTATTCCATTCCATGAATTATGTTATGATATTTCAAAAGGGAGATAATTTTCATGTTTGGAATAGATGATATATACAAGGGTTTTTGTGGATATTTTTCTAATATTACATTTTTAATGTTGTATAATTTATTATATATTTTATTATAATTTTTAATTATTTTGTTTTACTTATAAAAAATATGTAGGTTATTTATTTATTTATCCAATAATATATTTATTTTATAAATCATATAAATATTTATTTATATTTAATTTTAAATATTTATTATTTTTTACATTTAATTATATTCTATTTTTTGATGTTTATGGGAAAATAGATAAGATTTGAATATACGATGAAATATAGAATGAAGAAGAATTAAATGGAATGTAAATTAAAACAGAATACAATATTCGAATTGTCAGAACCAATTTTTTATATACTCCACAATAAAAGGGGGTGAATCAATGTTGGTTTCATTGTTGAAAATTTTATATTTTTCTCCCTTTTACATTTTTGACATGTTATGTTCCTGATTCTATCACTCTTAAACCTCACTTTAATTCATCAACACACACACAATATAAAAATTTTATTTACAAGTTTCACATAATAATAATAAATTCTAGTCCTTGGTGAAATTTGGAAATAATCCACAACCAAACAACCCACTAAAATCAATCGGTGAATAATAGAAAAACATGATATATCCTTGGAACCAATGTTTAACTATAATCTATTTGATAATGATTCAGGGCCTCTTTTCACATAGGATAATCTAACAGAATTGGAAGATTATTGGTGCACTTACTATGTTTTTTTAGTCTAATCATATTTTCACAAAATCATGAATGAAATAGTATTTCATCTTTTCAATGAAAAAATAGTGAAAACACTCTTCCCAATATCATGTTTGAGTTGTAGTCCATACATTAATTGATTATATTTAAATGAAACTATGAAGCCTTATTCTTATCCATCAATTCTTGACTAACTCAACAAATTATTCTTCTTTTTATCCCTACCATGAAATAAAACAAAACAACACTCCCCTTATTCGCCACTTTTATTTGTATTATTCTTAATGTTTTTTCTATGAAAAAAATACGCACAACACTCTCTTTATTATCTTATCAACTTCTAATTTAGTATACATGATTAGAACTAATTCCATTATTCCTATATTCAAGTCCTAATATATATGAATATTTTAATTGATTTATATATTCTTCTTATTATAAGAAACATATTCTCACTTGATTCACAATATTAATCTTCACTCTTCATTTCTATATATTCTTCTACATTGACATATAGAATATATATTATAATACAAGAAATTCCATCTACCTTCCTCTTATTTACATTATTTACATTCACAATGACATGTAAAAACATAATTTTAATTACTATGATTTACGGTTATTCAAATCCGCCTAAATACTTATTATCCACTTCTGGATAGATCCTATTAATTGAAAATTCAAAATATTTTGTGTATTCGATATAATATAAAAATTCCACGATGACTCGACTAATGTATTCTTTCATACATATTATTTTATATACATGATATATATAAATATCATGCACTCTTAACTCCAAAAATTTAAATATTCAAACCTTAATACATATCCATTTAATTCATACATGATATTTGAATACATACTTTTAGGAATTATCAATTGATTGAACTTATTTAAAATATTCTAAATATATACATGCATGAAATCTCGAATTACATTTCATGTGGAAGTCCTAATATATGGAATCTGTATAGTCATTTATAAAATTCAAAGTCATTAATTCTTATGATCATTCTCAATGTATTATGATCATCTTTCTTGCCTCACATAGATCAACACTATCCATGGATATTCAAAATATACTTCCCTTATTTTCCATCACAAACCTTTTTTTTAATCATCTTAATAACCATTTCATGATATATTTTTCAATAAAGAATATATCAATTTTCATTATCTGATATTGCCTTCCCAAATCTCATTCTTTGGATATCATCACTAGTTTTCAATTATACAATCCCTTACATCATATTCAAATGCTTATGAAAATCACATACATGGATTTACACACATTTCGTTGATTTATCCAATGTAGTGGAATAGGTTATGTTTTTTTCACCTGTGACAATAATTCACTTATAACATAGGACATTCAAGAAAACAAAATCCTCATAAATGACCAGTTTGAATATGTGAACATTTTAAATTCATTATAGGGTGATCATAGAATTATATATTTTCTACATAACCAATCAAAAATAAAATTACAAATTTGTGAAAATTCAAATTTACAATAGTGATTTCATCTATGCATACTTTATTACATATATAATAATCCATTATCTTGGTATCCCCTTATATGTAGTAGACATAAAAATTCATATTTGTGGTTATGAAATTATACAAAAAATTTATAGACTCCATAATTTCCTCTTTGAAACCATTTAAAATATTTAAAATTCATTCAAAAAACATATTATAAGAATCATGATAACCATTATCATTATATTTGATCTTTGGAGGAATACTACACTTTATGTAATCTAATTATTATTATTCCATTATATTTATCTTATTGGATTCATTACAAGATTATGTGCATAAAATTCCCCATCTTCCTTGAGGCTTCAATATTTTTCATTTCCCTTATACAATCTCAATTTATCCCCCTTTATCCAACATTCTCTTCAAGTATGTTTATACTATATCAAATAACATGTTTATTATACATTATGTGTATGTCTATCCATATTCATTCTGACTATTTAAATTCAGAAATCTTATTTACCATCGATACTCATATTATTATGATTTTAATCCTTCATTATCCATGGAACATTAAATATTCAATACCCAAAAAGAGATGAAAAATCACTTCATTTTCTTTGATTATAAAAATTATAACCATTATCAGGAAACCAATATGCCATAATTAATCTTCCAATGTGAATTCAAATTATATTTTAAAAAAAATTCAAAGGATCTCTTCTTCAACAGGATTGGATTCATCATCAATCAAAATCAACAGTCTGTCATTTCTATCTCCATTCAAAATACCATAACATCACCATCTTCATTGAATATTCAATCTACTTTATTGTTATTAATAAATTAATTGACAATATATGAAAATGAATACAACTCATAGAAAGTGTGATTAGTAATATATCCATTTTTATTTGTTAGAAGTATCTTTAAATTGTTTTTCAATATGAATAGTCATTGTTAATACTCCCCCCTTTATTATAAATATTTTATTTAGCATTCCCTATTCCTTATTTAAATTAAATACAAAATAATGGGGAAAACGGTTAAAGTTAAACTTATACCAATGAGTCATTAAATATTTCATTATATGTATAATTGATTCAATCTAGTTGTAGAAAAAAAGAGGGTTATATTAAATAAATGAGGTTGTACATTATTAACTGAACTAGATGCCAAATGAAATTATAACCTCTTTACCTTTATTAATAGTTTCCTACAATTTTTTAGGCTGCTAATAGTTGTGAAAAAAATCTATTATAAAATAAATAAACTAAAGACTCCTATACTCACTTATGAAAATAGGTCAAAATAGTAATTTATAATGTATGATTGATGTTATAGGAAAATAATATAAACCTTTTTTAAAAATTTGTTTCAATATTATTTATTTCAAATTATTATATCCCCCTTTGAGTTAATATTTTAACATTTTTTTATCATGCATGATATAATTCAGAAGACATATATTTTCAATAACAGTCCTTTAAGAACATTCCAGAATAGATTATATTTGAATGAAATATAATATATTCCATCATATTCTTAATTATACACATAACTCCCCCTTAATGGGGTATTTTAAAAAATATTTATTATTGTGATTCACTTCATGAAAGAGATCACTTTATGTTCCATGAGAGGAATACACTGAAAATGGATCTTCTTTATATGTCTATCCAAATTTTACAACATTAATTCTTTATTCAAGGAATGTCTTTTTTAACACTTAGTATTTGTAATTCCAAAATGTGAAATATAACTGGGGTGATATCCTCTTATAATTTATTCAAATTTAATAAATTAAAAACATCCGTTTAATCCATTAAAAATAAACAAATTATCATATTTTTATGAATAATACTTAAGGAATCAATCCTTGATGTTGACACCATTATATCTATTTTGTATTGAATGAATTTCACATTCTCATATTTACCCCCTAAGACGATATTCAACCTTAATTCCATATATTATAATCGTATATATGACACATGAATGATGAGGGAATTAGTTGGGTATCCTTGCTCCATCAATTTGAATAAAAAGGTTGATATTATTTTCTCAACTATGTTTCATCCAACATAATGATTGTTCATCTATTATTCAAATTTAGTTTGACTATTATTATAAGGTATCTCGCCCCATTAAAAAAATGGGGATTTTTTTCAATGTTATTTATAGAAAATTTATAAACATTTAAATTGTTATCTTATTTAGGAACATTTTTCCTACTAGAAATATTATAAGAAAATATTTAGTAGTGGTTCAATCAATTTTTCTTCTCACACACAATACATATTTATCAAAATATTTATCTTTTATAGAAACTTTTCACAAAATTTTGGATTTTCATGTAATTTTTTCTCTTTCCTTTTAGAATTAATTTGCCAATTCTAATTACATTTTCCTCTTTAAATATGCTTTCCATATTAGAATAAAATCATTTATAACATTGATATACTTCAATGAGTCTTCCCATATTAAGTTGTTAGTGTTCTTTATCACATCAATCCATTTATATAATTCACTATTTCTGGTATTCTTGGAATTGTTTTGAATCTGACTTGTATCCTGCTTATTGTCTAAGGGCCTCCCATATTTCCTTTTCAACCACATCTTTGGAGTATTCAAATTCGAAACTATAGCTTCATTCTATTCCTTTCCCAATTATACTTCTTATTTATTCACCAACATTAGTTATTTTTTTCTCATATAATTTTTATACTTTCTTAGTTGATAACAAATAATTTCTATGATCAAAACTGTTGCATACATCATATATATTATAAAGTATTCGTAATATGTTTACAGTATACATATTTTTATTATTTTCTAGTTGTTTATTATTAAATTATATCCTCCTACCCTTTGGAACGGGATCCCACTAGGATTTATCATTTATCAGATAATACCCAAAATCCAATGATCAATTCATAAATTTATGGAGACACCAATAATACATTTAAAATATAGATCATTTTACAGTCTTTTTATTATCCAAAATTTAGATCATGTTGATTTTGTAATTTTTGTCACTCATTGGACCTAACATGTGGAACCTCCATTCACACTCCTATCCAATATATATGTGGTTGCAGACTTCTCACTACTTTTCTTCACTCACAACTGAACAAATTTAACTAAATCCTTCAGCATACACAAATACATATTTTTAAAAATTATTTTAGGTATTAATGGATGGTACCTTTTATTTCTTAACCACATGATATTTATCATCAAATGATTCCATGATATTATAATCACATGAAAGTTCACATTTTTCATTAGATTCCTCCTTTCAGAATTGTATGGAAATTTTTTTCAATAATTTTGAGGACTCAGTATATATCATCTCTCAATTAGAAATTTTAATTTATAATTTTAGATATTTCAAACTAATAATCTTATTATGATATTATATCAATATAACATTCTCTTAAAAATCCTTTCTCACCTTTACAATCCATTCTACATGAATTCTATTATTTCCATTATATAAGGTGTGAAACTCTTTGATCCTCTTTCATTTTACCTCTATCTGAGAATCCTTGACATCTATGATATTTTCAATTATTTTTCTAGTTAAGGGATATTCTATTAAATATACTTTTTGATATATTTTTTCACATAACTTATTTGATGCATTTATATTTAAAATTTATGGAACTTATTTCAAGATTGACGTTCCATGTTCTCAGGTATACAACTTGATTAGAGATAATTATGAATTATAAAAAAAGTTCTTATAAATCATTCTCTATATTATCTATTTTTCCTTCAATATATGTGACCGCATACACTATTCATTAATGAAATCCACAAACAGAAGAGATTTGTTTATTAGGGAATGTAATGCAGAATATATCTTAATATAAAAAATGATATTTCATGAATAATTAGAGATTGATTGTCATCATATATTATTCTCATATCTCATTATTGAGATAATATTGTGCACAGAATTTCAAAAAACTCATGATTATCTAAATCCATTGAGGTTAAATGGATTTCTATATCAGTGGATGATATATGAACCACCTATTCTTCTATTTCCAAACTGGCTCTTTCTTATTATATATCCTTGCTTTGACAAATATTTCCTAGGAGCAAGAGAGATGCGTTTTTTGTATATACCATGATGTTAAAAGAAAATTATGTTTAATATCATATACAACCTCAATCATTGTGCTTAAATGAAAAAAAATATTTTTATTTAAATATTATAATTCTAAACTACTTTTCAAATTGGAGGGTATGTATATGATTTTTTTTAAATATATATAAATGCCCTAATCAACAAAAAGGTTTTGATTAAATCATAGAAATTAGGCAGAAAATGTTTTAATAAATATGTCTTATTCTTCCAAAATATGCAATCTTCCTAGATATGTTTTATTATTTTTAGTGACTAAATTTTATAATTAATATCTTGAATGTTAATATATTATTTTTAATAAAAAGATATAATTCCATAAAAATTTATTTTAAAATTATATTTGGATTACTTTATTACAATATTCAGAAAATTTTTAGTTTTTAATGAGTGGTGATAAATATTGATTTTTATTGAAATCCAAATTTTATTTTTATGTACATATAGAGTCACATGATATGTTTTGAAAGTGGTTTAAACACATTTTTATACTAAAAATGCATTTGTCTAAAAATTAACTTTTTATCCTTTTTTTGTTGGATTAATATTTAAATTAAATTTTAACATTTATATTATTTTAATTTGATAAAATAAATTCCAAACATTGATTATAATTATAAATATTATGTAATATGGTCAACATAATTTATAGTCAATATGAATAGTTACCATAGTATAATTTTGTTGGAATGTTAATGGTATAATGTGTTAATTGGGGTTTAAATAAATTTGATAAGGCCTCAAATCCATTAAAATATTTGATTTAATTTCATTTTATGTGTATATTTTGTATAAAATAATCCAAAATCCTAAAATATGAAAATTTTATATTTAGAATTTAATTTTATATTTATAGTATTTGAAGTAATGGATAACCCCAAAAATTACGTTTTCCTACTATTAATATTTTTAATACTCTATGAAATGGATATAAATATCCTGCATTTAGTTATAAATTTATACACAATATTTAAATTATTATCTTAATCATGGTAATAAATTTTTAATTTTTACCCATGAAATAATTAGGTTAAATCCTCACACAAAACCCAAATAATTCTTGTTCATGTAGTAGAAAAATCAAGTAAATGTTTCTAGAAACTCTAAAAGATCTATATATTGATGATTTCTAGTTTCCCATGAATTTTATAGATCTATAAAAAATATTAGGGATGTGTGAAAGTTTTATATTCTAATTCCCTTAATATATTGATGAATTTAAAGTCTAATTAAATGAATATTTTATGTAATAGAATTAATGGTATTTTATGTTAAATAATCTTGTAATAAAAATAATTAATAAAAAAAATTAAGCCAGACAATTTGGATGGTAAATACTTTAATATTCAATAACTATTCCAATTATGATCCAATTCTAAGCTCATAATTATATTCTACCCCTTGAATATTGAAAAAAATCCTTACTGTGGTTATGTTTGGTAATATTTAACCATGGGTTTAAACCAAAACATAAGATTAGAATTTTATCTAATCCAATATAAATTTTATTAGAAGATATTATTAAACAAATTCCTATATTTATTTGAGGCCATGTAATTTTTGAACAAATTATCCTGATTAGGAAGTTATCATATTATAATGATTCATGAATTTCCAAAAATTGCCCTTCCCTCCCTTATAAAAGGAAACACCTCCTTTCTCATATTTAAAAATATAACATGATAAAAACCAGAATAATTCTCTAATAAACATCCATATCCATTAATTATAGTTTCTTTTATTCGTAAAATATCTTTTAAATTGTACTTAAGAATATATCAAATAGAGATATATCGAATAAGAGGTAATCATCGCACCCGACATCTTTCAATTTTTTCTTATTTTAAATAATTAAAAATTTGTTAAAACAAAATGATATAAAAACATCAATATATCATATGAATTTAAATTTTATTATGACTATGGTATAACCATTTTTAATTTCTATTTACAACATATGGGTAACCAAAACATGGTCTCTACGTACGTGTGGACTACCACCATCATGAAGTGATGTCCTTCTTTTCCATAACAACTTATCATGGATTATTATAATTATTGATTTAATATATATATATATATATATATATATATATATATCCATGTGTCTGTGTGTTATATTCAAGATATAATTACCATTCGTTAATGATTATATACAATTATTTTCATAAATATAAATCCATTTATAAAAGATAACATAATTGATGTATATCTGTGGATTCCCACCTCCACGAAGTGAATTGATTAATATTTAATCACAAAATCACATAGATGAAATATGTAAATAATTTGGATATATAATATTTTATTGACAATATAATAATCTTAATTTTGATATAAAAAAATACATACCATATTTATATCATGATCATTTAGAAATTCCAATATCACTCATGTGTATATATAGCCTATTGTCTCCATGATTGTATCATTTGTCATAAAAAAATTTCATTGTTGGTTTTTAAAGAATAATTAATTTATAAAAATGATAATTATTTTATTATTATTATTCTTCAGATGATGTCAATATGACCCCTTGGACCATAATCAACTCACCAAAACCTTTTGGAAATTATGAACAAAACACCCTCAAAATACATGACATGTACTTAACTAATTAAGTAATTAAATGTGTAATTATAGAAAATAAAAATATGGTTCATGGATAATCAACATATAGATGAACATTTTATTAGTTAATAATATAATATTTATAAGTTTATTATAAACATTTTTGGACATACGTAGAATGTCTCGACTCGAGGGAATAGATTTCATCTCAATTTCACTTCATTAAGGCATATTTTTAATGTTTTTAACATAATTTATTTATATTGTTAATAAAATTAAAATATATATGATATATTATGAATCCTTGATACTTAATTTATAAATTTTAATTATTTCTTTTAATGGGAGTTTCCTTGAAATTAATAATTTGATATGGGTTTTACTAACTCAATTTCCATTTATTATGTTGTACATCCTCTTCATTAACATTATTCTATGATAATGTGTTAATTAAACTCTCATTTATTATTATTTATTTAAAAGATTTATATATATATATTTACATAACTGATTCATGGATTAATTATCACTTCAAAAATTATGATCTTTTTAAGGGTTTTCATTATATCAATCTAATTGTATAGAGACATGTTTTATGTCCTACACAATGATTTCCTTATATGGTTTAATTAATGACTCATGAATGAATTTTAAAAAATTATTTCATGAAAATTTTGATATTTATAGATCAATGTAATATTATTTCTTTCAATGACTAATTATTTATAATTTTACCAAAGCGTTAAAAATTTTATGTTATAATCTCATTTCTTTTCAGCATTGTTTATATTCAATGTTACTTTAGGGGAAATCATAATATATTATTTTTCAAATGACATCATGTATGTTCTCCTATAGTTATGATTTTTTATATATTTAATTTATATTTCCTCCCTCATTAATTAAATAAACATAAAAATAATTTCATGTGATATAGATCTTGTATATAATTTTTAATGTTTACATCATGAATGGGTTTTACCACCATTATGAACATTATTTTTTTAAAAAAATGTTTTGTATTTTTACATGGATATTTTTTATGGAAATTATTTTTTAATATTTTTTTTATTTTTTAGTTTTAATATTACCAAAAGAAAATGTTATTACCCTTATCTTTAATTAAATCTTATAAATATTGGTTTAATGGAATTTTCTTTTATTGAAACATCTTATAATAATAAATCAGATTTACCAGGGTTGTGATCTTATAATACCATCCATATTCTTTATCATGAAGTCTTGTGATGATTTTTTATGATTTTATCATGAAATCCATATCATTTCCATGGGTAAATAAAGATATAATGGTGCGTAGGCTGTTTTTAAAATATTCATAATGGAAGTAGAACCTTACATGTGTTATATTTATGTAATTTATTTTTGCAATTATTTATGATGATAAGTGTGTCCAATAAATCTTATACAATGGTTTATCATGATACATATTATATGATAGGTGATCCCAATATATATTATACAAATACTTAGTTAAATATAGATATCTAATGAATTGGGTACCATTTCATTTATTTAATTGAATGTATGTGGTGTTATCTAGGGAGAATTATCCTACATATTTATCTTGTAACCAGTTATTTCTGAAATATGTTATAAAGATAATTTTCAAAGATATAAACACATTTTATTTAATCTTTCAATTTTTTACGTTGTTCATTAGTGATATTATATGGATCCTTATTATCGATTATTATAACGTTATCCTTTTTAAAATATTTATTATATGATATGTGTTTTAGGATCCAGGTTTCTAAGGGTATAAATTATCTTCTTCCATGATCATTCACATTATTTATTTTGGTATAACCTAATTCCAATATGATATTCAGTTATGTAATTCAATTTATAGTTCATATGTTTTCTCTTATTGTGTGTTGGATATCACCCGCATTATACTCAATTTTCTCAAGGTTATGATGAATTATTTATGACTAAGAAGGCCACTATTTGTTAATAACTAAGTGGGAGATGGTGTAGATATTTAAGAATGATTAGTTCTGTATCCAAGATTCCATGTAATAGTTTTTACAAATTCTATAAAACTCTATACATATAAAGTACATGGGTTTGTAAGTGATCCAAAATTTTAGTTTTGTTTATATATTTTGAAATATTAATTTCAGACCTTGTTTATTGGTATTAAATAAAAAATATAATGATTATGTTTTATCACCAGATATGGGAGTGTGGGTTTAGGGATTTTATAGTTTTATCGAAGGAAATGTTTTGAAAAATTAGAAGAATAAGATGTATTAATGTTCAGTTATATTAATAATTATGGATAACATCATGGTATTAGGATTTTATGGTTAATCATATGTTCAAAGTCATAGAGACCACATCTTTGTTTTATGTGAATGAATTTTTAGGCAGTTATTGATGTTTTAGTAGTTGATTTATTGGGTCAATGTACATGTAACACTTATGTTTAACATGATAGATTTTCTAAAAAGAACAATATTATATTTTTAGGGATGTAATATGAAAGGTATGAGAATAACATTGAGGTGAAAAAATTAATTAATTTATATGTTAATTTTGATATATAGTTAATTATTTAACGAATGATCATTGTTGATCCTTTGGTGTTATTTCTAAATTTTAGAGATTAATACCCTATATGATGGTTTATTTATTTTGTAGGTTATATTATCTTATGATAACCCTTTTGAGTTTTGATTGATTTCAAGTCTTATGAGGAATATATTGTCATCCATTTGTGAATTATATGTTCTGTTATATGGTTTTTAAACACTTTATGCATGAAAATGTAATCATGAATAGTCACCATTTAGATAAATTCATGATATTACAAAGTAAAATTAATAATAGAGGAAATTTTATATTTATATTAACTATATATCCTTATATTCATAGTCGATATTGTATATGAATTTTATAACACTAGTAAAAAGATATTGAAAAAAATGTTATCCTATTAGATTAATTTTAAATCAATCAATGGTTCTTTGCACAATTCATATTTTTATGTGTTTGTGGTTATTGAATTTATCATGATCATCAAATTTATTATGATTTCTGATCCCTAACTGTAACACCCCGAGATTTTATGAGATATATTATTTTTAATTTCACTCATGTATTCTATTATACACTACACTAAGATTAGATTGTACTATATACAACATCGTATTAGCTTACAGAATATGCAACACTATTCTTGGCTCGTGTTACACCCAATTTCATGTTCGTTTTGTGGAAATTATTCTACGCGGCATTAAGTATAGATTTTATTTCATGTTCGTACGTACGGAATACAGTCTCCACGTCGTGGTGTAATCAATTTTTCCACCACCACCTTACATGGATGGGTATAATGGTGTAAATAATAACTATATATGATTATTTTAACATAATACTGATTCTATTATATTATATCTTCCACTCTAATTCCATTCAATAAATATGGGAAGGATATCACCGCTCGTGCGTATGTACGGATTACCGTCTCTACAACGCGATGAGATTCATTTTCCATGATATCAATTGAAGAATGATTATAAAGTATATATAATAAGTAATAATAAAATATATGACATAATATTGATACTGGATTTATGTATATATAAATATATCTCATCTACTTAATTCCATTCAATTTAATAAGGAAAAGAAAAATTATATTCATGCGTACGTACGACCTACCATCTCCTTGAACGGTGCATTTCATTTCATTTATCTATCTTATATATATATTTAATATATATGATATATAAATCATGATTTAAATTTTTTATGTAATTAAATCATGATATAAGTAATAATAATATCAAGAACAACAAGTCCAAAAACATATGATAAATAAAACGATTTTACCCAAAACACAGCTTTAAAATGGAATTTACAAATGAACGTGTAATATAATGTTATAAGTGAACCATATATGATATCATAACAATTAATATGATTTTTTAATCAGTCAATTACATTATTTAAATCATTATATAGTAGGTTCGGATACGTACAAATCACATCAGACCTAATGTAAGGGATAATTTTTCAATCCCATTTTTATCCGAGATTGCTTATACGTAAGTATTTACTGGGGTTATATTTTTCAACCATGTCCATCAAAATATTTTTCATAAAATGTATAATATTCTTCCATGTATGTTTAATGTCATGTTTACCCCTATTTGACTTTTACTTTATGTTATGGAAGGAATCATTCTTTTGTTTACCATACGTGGCACTTTTTGACTTTTTTGTTAAAAGTACGAGGAGAATGTTTTTTTAAACTTATATGGAATGAATGGATTTTTACGGTTTTATAACACCTTAATTTCATGATGCATACTATAAAAGTTTTAATGACTACATTCAACAAAATCATTTTATTTTAAAATTAATTGGCATTTTGTGAAAAGAAAATGATTTTGAAAAGAAAGGATATTTTCCTCAAGAATTCATTTCAAGTGTTTTATCAAATCCATTTTCCATATAAGATGAAATTATATCATATGTGTATGTTTCAAGTATATTTTCTTTATGATTTACATGCTTTAACTTTTCTTATGATGAAATTATATCCATTTGTTTTATATAGATTATGTTATGATGGGACGATGTTTATAAAACCAATTTTTATTCTTTGGGTTATGATGAATGAATTATGTTTATGTTGCGGAACAAGTATGAATGATTTCATTATGAGATGGGTGGGACCTATATCTCCCTATAATGCATTGGGTAATGATTTATATCTCATTAGATAGACATGGCTGAAATGGTAAGTTAATTCAGTTCAGTGATACAGGACTGGAACGAGGTGTGAACTCGATTCAGAAAGGGACTCTGTCCACTAAGATGGTCTTGGCAGCAATTCCATGGCCACTATAGAAATCATATCATGTTTTTAATGGGTTTCCACAATTACATGTTTTATTATCATGCTATATTAACAGGATTAATGTTTTTTATGATTTATTCCTTACGTACTTCCATGTTTTATGTCATTGCTCAAGATCTTGATGTTTAAACATTATGTTCATGTTTTTATGTTCAAATGTATATGATCCATTTTATTTTCTCCATTTTTACCTTTACTGAGCATTTAAGCTCACACTTTTATATGTTTTATTTTCCCTATGATTTATAGAACGGTTTTAGGTAAGAAAAAAAAGGGGAAGATCTTTCTAGGAGATGTTGAAGATCGTTCACCACGAATAGAATATTGTGTTCCATGTATTCCAAAGAAACAAAACTATTATGGTTCTTGAGTGTTGGTTCTTGTAATGTATTAAGTATTCCCCAAATGTAATGTCATGTCCATGTACGTCAAGCTTTGTGTCTCTACAGTTGGTATCCGAGGAAAGGTTTAGTTAACCATTGGAAGTTAGGATGCGAAAGCTTTAGTGAGTTCCCTTGAGATATTTCTAATGTATGTCTAGGGATGTCCCTATGGTTAAGTATAGGTACATGTTATAGTCCTAGAATTACGGTAATGATCATAGAATTAAACCTAAGATATTAGACATTAAAGGTACTCCCCCTTTATTATGTTGTTTTCCCTAGCATGATTTTTGCCTCTCACACTATTCTTTTTTGGGTTTTAGATGATGGATAGATCCCGAAGGAACCGTTTTGATCAATGTAATGGATAATGCAATGATTGTCCTCCTGAACAAACCAATTTCATGGGAGATGGAGTGAAAAATATTATTTCTATAAATACACAAGCTATAAATCATTCTGGACTTCCAAATGAGCAGATAAGGGAACAATATTATTTTGAGTCCTTTATGAGGAAACACCCACCTTAATTCAGTGGGTCTTCTGATCCACATGTTGCTAAACAATGGATCAGTACCATTGAAAAGATATTTTCCATAATTTTCAGTTTAGAACGTGAAAAATTCATTCTGTCTATTTATCGTTTAGAAGGTGAAGTAGATCAACAGTGGACACTAATTAAGAATAAAAGGCCCCAATATGAAATTGAATCCATGGAATGAGACTACTTTAAGAACTTGTTTTTCAGTAAGTACATCCCTCGTATTATTCGAATAACGATGTCAAAAGAGTTCCTTGAGATTAAACAGAAGGATGATGAATCTGTTGGTATATATAAAGCTAATTTTACAAGACTTTCAAGGTATGCATCTGGCTTTATTATCCAACCTAAATGTAAAGTTGTTCGATTCTTTAGTGGCTTAAAAACAAGTCTTCGAAGGGAATTAGCTATAAGAGACTTCAGTAGCTATGAAGAAATTGTGCATTGTGCTATCAAGGTAGAACTGGATATTGGTGTAACATATCCATATCATGGTTTTGACAAGAAACAAAAGATGGAGTTCAAGGAGAAATCTCAGAATAATGGTGAAAAGAAGATGTGTGTTTCTTTATACTCAAAGTGTTGAATGAAGCATGGTGGAGATTGTTGTAAAGGGACTAGAAAATGATTTAAGTGTGGAAAATAAGGTCATCAAGTAGATGAGTGGAGAAGTAATGGAAAAATGGTTTCTAATGACGTGAATAAAGAAACAACTATAGAGAATGCACCACCAACACTTCAATGCTTCCAGTGCATGGAAATGGGGCATTATGCTAATCAATGACCTAATCCAAGGGTTAATGATGATCAACGTGAGCAACCTGTCAAGGAAAAGGATAAAGGGAAATCACATGTGATCACTATTTGTGATGTTGAGTATGAAAATGTTGTTGTGAATGATTATGTGTTTATGTAATGAGATTTCAAAATAATATCATGGAATCTCTTTTATGATATCGTGGAATTTTGGAATATCCATGTATTTGTTTCCAATAATTATATTGTACCGGTACCCATGAAAAGTGATTGAAATATTTTTGGAAAGAAGATGATATGGGCATAATGAAGGGATAAAGAGAAAATGAAATGAGCTTAGGACTGATATCATGGTTAGAGTATATAGAAGTTTTGGGCTTTTGGTATGTGGAAAGAGTTAACTTTTGACAGCATTCATGTTTTCATTAAGGTTCAATGGGTATTCATTTTTATAGAGAATAAATTATTAAGGTATTCTCATGTCTGTAATTTGACCAACAAGATATATCATATGATATATGGGGGATAAATGATGGTATTAACATGCTCGACATATGACATTTCAAGTAATTATTTTCTTTATACTATGAGCTCGGACAGAAGTATTTTGGATAAGGCTAAAGATTGGAATGGATTATGTTGGACATATGTTATTATTGTTAAAGGCTAGAACTTTTTCAATATTATTGATGGAATGTTATAATAATGTAGTTTTATAAAAAGGAAAACCTGTCGAACGGGCGACAACCCGTCATGTCAGACAAGGACACGGGAATCAAACTCACAACCGAAGTGCGACAGGCCTTTATCACCTACCACTGACCTACAAGAAGTCCCTAGTTAGTAGAAACTAGTTTAATTATATTACGAAGTAAGATATATGAAGTATAAGTCCATTTTAGGAACCATATATGATTAATCTCACTGTAGATGGACTTATGTATATATGATCACTTTTTCTAACCTTTTATTTGAGATAGATGGAGTGAACCATCATTATATCACATGATCGGCTAACACTTCACGAATTTCAAATTCATCTTTATTTCCTTAAGAGATTAAGTGGAAATTATCCAAGGAACGACCAATTGCGAGATTGTACCAAAATCAAGAATGTACTTCTTCTAATTCAAATTTCTTTAACTTTAGGGAAATGATCTTGAAAACCAAAAATGTTGTCCTCGTGACTTTATATCTGATCAATCAGATAATACCTTAGATCACCACAAATTTATGGCTTTGTTAATGTTGGATTTTTCATAGCCATGTTCTCAACCACTCTCCATCATATTTTTATGGTTAGGCTTCTCTTCCATATCCATATTTTCACCGATGTTCTTCTATGTGGAAATCCATTGATGAGTCAATTTGGGTAACCGATATGTTTCATACTTCACTTTTTAAAATGATATTTTAGTACTCCTTTTTACGATGTGGGATTCTATTAAAGAAACTTTCAAGTAGTAAACCTTTTAGAACCCTGACGAATTTTGAGGGCGAAATTCATATTAAGGGGGGTAGAATGTAACAGCCCGATATTTTATGAGATATATTATTTTTAATTTTTTGATGACTTCTATTATACACTACACCAAGATTATCGTTTACTATAGGAAACACCGTTTTAGCTTACAGAATATGCAACGCTGTTCTTGTCTCATGTTACACACAATTTCAAGTTGGTTTTGTGGAAATTATTCTACACGACATTAAGTATAGATTTTGTTTAATCTATAAATGAAATAAGTTTTGATTTTTTTATATGAAACACCAAACGGAGCTTTCACTACATTCAGCCCTAATTTGTCTTGCATTACATGCAATCGAGACCTTTCTCGATAGCGTCTGTAGTATGCAATACCGAGTTTCACTAAACGAGATATTATTATAATATTATTATGAATTAGCCATTATGATTAGTAATAACCACTTTTTGAAATTTTATAAATTTTACCATTCCAAATGGAATTCATTTTTGGATTTGGAATATCAAAATTATCCTAGGGTGAATTTTTGGTATTTTTCTGAAAACATCCAATTTTTGATGAATACTGTAAACACTGGGTTACAATTTAAAACTCAAATTTTTATTTAAATATTTATTTATTTTATTTGAATTTATTTTAGGTCAAAATGGATATATAATACATATATAAGTTAAATGTAATTAATTTGATTAATTTTATAATAATTTTAGATATATAAAAATTTTATTGAACTTTTCACGATCTTTTACCCACCTCCTAGGACAATTTGAAAATATACATAAAACATAATTTTACTACTTCTGTGAGTGGAATTTCAAAAATTCAAGAGACACGAATAATATCAAGGATTAAAATGTGGTTCAATAATATAAAAATAATATTTGGTGAATATTACCTTTTTTACTTTTATTTACCACGGTTAAAAGTAAATAGGCTAATTAAGGGTAAAAATGATTATATTATTACCCTAACACATTTCCTAATTCTATTGGATAAATGTAATTCGACCAAAAATAACCTTAGGAATAAAATATTACCCTTTAGGTCTATTGGGATTATATTAGCACACTTATTATTATTTTATTTAAAGAATAGTTAAAATAGTTAAAATCAAAGTTAAATAAATAAAACATAATAAATATAGGGTTATAAATAAGATAAATTAGACTATAAATATTCATCAAAAATATAGAAATATTTCCTACATAATGATATTTTATTTATAATTTTTATACATTAAATAATTTATTTTATTTATGACACAATGATGATGTAGTAATTACCATATTAATGAAATATTAACATAATTGATATTATAAATACCTAAATAAATGTAATTTGAGACTTTTTATAAATTACACTAATTTTTTAGGTTAATATGACATGCTTTTATTTATTTAATTATCTTTTTTTAGAAATAATCATGTTGTTATGAGTTTCACAAAAATTAGTTACCAAATATTGTCAAAATTGGCATGAAATCGTTTTTGAAACAAATATTATATTATTAATTGTTATTTTATTCCTAAAAATATAAGGTTCTTCCAAATAACTTAGATAAGGTTATATATATTAATAATTAACCACTTGGGGTTCTTTTGTCTTTTTATTGTATGTTTATTAACCATATAGTGTAAGAAAACAAGAAGACACGGTAAAAGATAAATTACTTAACTTCGAGTTAAATCTAAATGATAAGTTTAAAAGAGTACCCTAAACTTGTCTAAATCCTATTGTTCGAGAATATTTCGACCCATCCCCACTTTATTTTTGAAATAAATCAATTTTGAGCTATTATAAACTGAATATGACTTTATTATAAAATAATATCTTAAGTTTTTCCAAATATGGCCCTCTCTTCCCTTATAAAAAGGGCACCCCTTCCCTCTTCTCTCCACAGCCTTTTGAGACTTGAAGCATGGACAAACACGGAAAATTACTCTTCTCAAACACTATAGTTATATCATAGAGGTTCTGGTCTTCTAAAAAGACCAACTCTAGTGCCCTAAGAAGAAGTTTAAAGGAGGTGCGTCAAGGAAGAGGTAATCTCTTCTACCGACTCTTTCAAGTTTATTTCTTCTTCTACATCCTCTTATTTAGTTGTTTCATTATAAAGTAAACACATCAGCATTATTTATCAACTGATATGTTATTATAAATATTAAACAACCATTTTTCACCTTCTATCCATCCTACGAAAAACGAAATCACCGCACGTGTGTACGTATGGAATACCGTCTCTACGCCGTGGTGTAATCAGTTTTTCCACCACCACCTTTCTTGGATGGGTATAATGGTGTAAATAATAACTATATATGATTATTATAACATAATAATTATTCTAAAATATTATATCATCAACTCTAATTCCATTAAATAATTATGGGAATGATATAACCACTCATGCGTACGTACGAATTACTGTCTCAACGACGTGATGAGATTCATTTTCCATGTTAACAATTCAAGAATGATTATAAAGTATATATAATAAGTAATGATGAAATATATGACATAATAATGCTATAGGATTTATGTATATATATATGTTTGTCATCTACTTAATTCCATTCAATTCAAGAAGGAAATGTAAAACAACATTCATGGGTATGTATGGCCTACCGTCTCCATAAACGATGAATTTCATTTAATTTATCTATCATTTATATATATATATATTGAGTATTTATGATATATAAATCATGATTTACATTCTTTAAGTAATTTAATCATGATATATGTAATAATAGAACCTGGTTTTTGCTGCGAAAGACTTCGGAATATTCTTGATGATATTCCAGAGCAGCGGCTTCAGACGGCGTGCGATTCCGAGACCCGGAGTGGCCGGAATTAAATTTTCAGTGCGTTCACACAGGAAACGCCAAATAAATGAGATAACTCCTAAACGGAGTTCCGGATCAGAGATCTGAGTGTACGTATGGGTCCGGAATGTGGTTTTTACCCTTTGAACGACATAAAACTTGTCGACGCGGGATGTTTGGACCCCTCGCCCGCTTCTGGAACGTTAAATAGATTAATTAATTAATTAATTAATTTGTTTAATGGAGAAACGCTAGTATCTATTGAACGGTGGCTCAGATTGGAAAACTGAGGGCACCGTTGAGTTCATAGCGTTCCGTTTACCTTAGGAGGGGTATAAGTTTTGCGGGCGCGGGCCGTTTGTGAAAAATGGCCCCAGGGGCGTTTTCGTAATTTGGCGACCTCAGGCTCTATGTTTAATAACTTTTGAACGGGGTCTCGGATTAAAATTATGAGACCTCCGTTGTGCTCGGGAGGTGGTGTTTACCCTAGGGGAGGCTTAACCTAGACCCCGTCGGGAGTTCAGGTTCGGGGCTGTCGGGTGGGCGTTTAAGTGATTTGTACTTAAACACCCACACCCCCCCCCCCCTTCTTCTTCTTCTTCATCCTCAAACCCTCCTCCCCCTCCTTCAGCTCTGGCCGGGTGAGCTCTAGTGAGGTGAGCTCCGGCGAGGCGACTCCGGCGAGGTGTGGTGGTGCCGGCGGACCGTCGCGAAGCTTCGGGCGAAGCCCTACGAGGTAGGACTGTATCGTTTGCGTTTTTCTTTCCCGCACCTCCATTGAACCTAATTTATACACTCAGAATTGTTTTTAGATATTCGAACAAAACCCATGAATACATTGTAGAGTTAATTTGCTTTTCAACACTTCTTTCGGATTCAAATTCTGAGCTCTGTGGCATCCGCAATGATTCGCCGAACGTTGCGGGTTTTTGGGTTCTGGCGAGTTCGAGCGGCGGCACGACGATGGCGGACGGCGCGGCAGGGCTGTCCGCGGGTGTCCGGTGGAGGCGCTGGGCGCGGCCGCGGGGTGTCCGTGGGTGTCCAGTGGAAGCGCGGGGCACGGCGGGGTGACTTTTGGGGTGTCCGCGGGGCACGGCAGGGGATGTCCGGCGGGGTTCTCGGGCGTCGGCTGGGGCGTCTGGCGGAGCGCCCGGTGAGGCGGTGGTCGCCAGGGAGCGGCGACCGCGGGGTCGCGTCGCGCGACCCCTGTGCGACGACAAAGACCCCCGCCATGCGTGTCTTCAAGCGGCGGCTGCGCCAGGCCCTCGTGGCCTATCAGTGCGGGGACCGCGTGTCCGCGGCCGGCCCGCGAGGCTAAGCCGCGGGCCGGTCCAGGCCGGTCCAGCCCCAGGGGCTTGCCCCCTCGGTGTTCGGACACCCGTATTTTCTGCTAAAACTGTCCGTTTTGAGTTCCGTCTACGGCGGTGGAACCCTATTGACGAGATAGTTCTTTTGAAATGGTTTCGGGAATTTTTAATTCCTGAAACGAGGGGCCATAGAGGCGCGACGTTCCTTTAAGAGGTTTGTCATTTTTTGGGGGAAACTTGATTCGGGCGGTGCGGATGCATCGGATGTCCGTTTCAAGCGTCGTCAGTGGCGTTGGGACCCTAGAATTGAGGCGGATGTTTCAAGGTTGGTTTCAGGCATTGAGGCCAAAGTTGAGGCACGGGCCCCAGGGCACGTCTTTCGAGCTGTGTGCAGCGTTTCACGCCTTTTTCACCGGACGTCCGTTCGGGGCGTGCGAGCAGTCGATGTTGGGTGTCTTTCCGAGGCCATTGCGTTGGCGCAGTCTGCCCGCTGTAATTCCACACGGTGGTGCGGGCCCCGCGAGGGCCGTTTTCGGAGTTGACGATGATTTACAGCTTTATCACCGGGCGACCATTTTGGACAAGTGAATAGTCCATTTCGTGTACTTTTTCGAGAGGATCGCAACGGTGCGATCCGGTCGTTGAGTTTCGAGACCAAGATGCGGGTCCCATGTGGCCCCGCTCGGGTGAGGTGCGCCGGGATGCACCTTTTCCTCCGGATATCCGTTGCACTCATGTGAGTAGTGCTTTTGACATGTTTTCTCGAGGGGATCACAATGGTGCGATGCGCCTGACTGTTTTCGGTGCTGAGGCTCGGGATCATGGGACGCTGTTCGGGCGTGAGGCGGTGTGGGCGACTTTTCCATCGGATATCCGTTTGAGGCGAGTAAGTAGTCGATCTCACATGTTTTTCGGCGGGGATTACAACGGTGCGATCTGTTTGGTTGTGCGGAGCCGCTTACGCGATCTTGTTGAATTTGGAGCATGGGAGGTGCTCCGGTGGTGGTTCGCCCTACCTTGTTTGTGGTAGACCCTTGGTGTGTGATCGCGTACTCTTGAGAGAGTGATGTAAATGGTTCCTGAGATGTGGCGGGCCATGTCTGGGCCTTTGCGGTGGAGTTTTTATGTCACACCTTCGCGTTGACGTTGGGTGCTATGTGCACGATGGCCCTTGGGATGAGAATGTGGTATACTCTGGGAGTATACGGAAATTCTTGGAGGTACAAGTGGTTGTTCGTACCTGATAATGTTGGTGCGTTTATTTGGGGTTGAGATGGGGCACCCCGTTGTGTGGGCCCCACGTGCGTGCCGGGTTCTGCTTCCATACTTTGACCTCTCGCGACATAGAGGTTCCCTCTTTGCTCGTTGTATGACCAGCAGGGTGGATTTTTCCCGTGGATCGGTGCTCATTTTTTGACCAACAGGGTTTAGTGGTCTCCCCCTGGTTTCACTCTCGATGGATTTACTGGTAGCGGGGCTAGTGACACCCAGTGCTGGAGCGGAGGCTGCACCTCTTTTGGGTGAGTCATTCTGGAGTTGGGAAGTTGTGTGATACCCACTCTGTGTTCAGTTGGCCAGTGTTGTGCCCTCTAGTAGAGATGTCTAGAGCAGTTCTTGAGTTCTACCCTCTAGCGGGGCTGGGAAGTGGGTTACTCATCGACTTCTAGGGTTTACCCTCCAGCAGGGACTGGGCAGTGGGTCACCCGACGCTATTAGGGTCTACCCCCAGCAGAGACTGGGAAGTGGGTCACCCGACGCTATTAGGGTCTACCCTCCAGCAGAGACTGGGTAGTGGGTCACCCGACGACCTTTTAGGGTCTACCCTCCAGCGGGGCTGGGTAGCGGGTCGCCCGTCGTCTCGTTCTAGGTCTACCCTCCAGTACTGCTGGGTAGTGGGTCGCCTGTCGACTTATTCCAGGTCTACCCTCCAGCGTGGCTGGGCAGTGGGTCGCCTGATGATGTATTAGAGTTTACCCTCCAACAGGGCTGGGCAGTGGGTCACCCGATATCTGGTTATGAATTACCCTCTAGCAGGGCTGGGTAGTGGGTCACATGATGATATATTAGGGTATACCCTCCAGTAGGGCTGGGCAGTGGGTCACCCGATATCTGGTTATGAATTACCCTCCAGTGGGGTTGTGCAGTTGGTCTTTTGATGGCATTCCAGACTCAGTCCTTTCTACTAGGCTAGACTGTGGCTTTTCCTCCATGTTTACCGGAGCGAGACCCTTGGTTGTACGGGTCGTTGATGCAACGACATTAGCTTTCAGGAGACCTCTCGACTGCAGGGCAGTGATGAGGTGTGGTTTGACTTTCCTAGAACTCTAAAGTACGAGGGGCACTTTCCCCACCGAGACACATTCTTGCGACGCGATCTAAAACCGTCTGGGCGAGTCAGTGCCGCCCAAAGCGGATAGTATCAAGGTGTGGTGACTGAGCCCCTTGGCTTGCGGTTCAGGGAAGACGTGCGGGATGCTGGGCATCGATGATGGGGTTATGTGTGGGACTGTTGGCTACTTGTTTTCTTGGGCTGAGCTATGGGACGAAGATTCCCTTACGAGCTTGTTCGGGCTTCTTGGAAGATCATATATATATATATACATCGTACCAGTACCCACTCCTTGGGTTTTGGATGCTCTCCTTCCAGGAGAGGCGAAGAAACGCGGGGTATGCCACGTGCTTTCCTTGTCTAGCTTCTCATGGTTGGAAGAGTCTACTCTCCTGCTATAGGTAGCGAAGACTCGACGGGAAGTTCGTCTTCTCACCGTTTCTAGCCCCTTGTGTTTGGACGAGTCTATCTTATTTCTCATGTTGGGTTGAGCTGGAATCTTTACTGCACTCTCTGTTGTACTCTTTTAATTCTCCCTGTTCTCTCTACTACTCACCGTTCGGTACCTCCTCTGTTGCTCCATCGAGCCTTCGGGGTATACTACTGAGTATTTTTATACTCACCCCTGCTTGGGCTTTGCCCGCACTTGGTGTGCCCTTGCAGACGACGGATAGGTGGAGCGCGACTTCAGTGGAGCATAGTATCTTGGGATCTTGGACCGCGTGTGGTGGTCATTGTCGGGTTCTAGGTGGTAGCCCCGTCAGCTGTTTCTTTTCATTTACCTGTTGCCGGGTTGGTGCACTTTTTGGTTGGGCGCATGTTTTGCCCCTTTTCATTACTTGAACTGTATAGAGGTCGATGCACTTTGTGGGTTATATATATAGAAGTTTCCTTTAATTTTATTTTTACTCTGCACTTTTGCATTGAGTGTGCTGCGTGTGGGTGTGTACAGGTACTTAGGCAAAGGCCTCTCCGAGTTGTTGTTCCTTTGGCACTGGTCGCCAGCCCCTGGCCTATGGAGGCGGGCTTGGGGTAGTTGCGACTCAAGCCCTGGTCGGGTCGGGTCATGACAAAGTGGTATCAAAGGTGGTTCGTTTCTTGATATGTTGTGAGGACATCCCTAATATAGGAATTGGTTGGGATATAGGGCAACAGTGTTAACGTGTCTCGAGAGCGGCTCTCAGGCCAGGGAGTCCAGTGATGGTGCGACTGCCGACGTATCCATTCACCAGGACCTTGATAACCCGCTTGTCGACTCGGCATGCTGAGACACTTGTTGCAGGGAAATTTTTTTGTGCATCACATAGGACTGAGTCTTGACTATCATTCTTGAGTCAGCTCACCATCGTTGTTGTTATCGGTATATACATATATGCTCATTTGACCAAGACACTCCTTGATAATATTCAGGATGTCTCCGCGAGGGAAGCCGGCCAGGATACCAGCTTTGGTTTGTGACGATGACCTTGTGAGCTACGAGGCCACAGTCCAGGACCCATCATGCGATCCCCTTTCTCCGGGTGGGCCGGTAGAAGCACCCCCACCTGTTGAGCAGCAGACAGTTTCAGCAGAGCAGGCTGAGCATGATCCCAGGTTGAGCGCGCTCCGTGAGTTCCAACGGCAGAGACCACTGAGGTTCAGTGGTGAGCCAGACCCTCAAGCAGCATAGGTTTGGCTCGAGGCAGTGGTTAGTCTCTTCAGGCTTGTGCAGACGCCGACAGGTCAGAGAGTAGCTTTGGAAGCCACCCTTTTTCATGGGGCATCTTGGCATTGGTGGAGTCTGGTGACATATCTTTTTGACGAGTCGTCGCTTTCGTTGGACGACATTCAGTTGTTTCTCCATGAGGAGTTTTTCCCCTCCTGCTTGCGCTCCATTAACATTCAGGAGCTCATGCAGTTTCAGCAGGGAGGGATGACGGTGGCCGAGTATGAGACTAGTTTTGCAGACCGTGCACGCTTTTACCCAGACTTGGTCCATGATGACAACATCCGAGCATGGATGTTTGAGCAGGGTCTCCGCCGAGATATTCGTGTTTTCATAGTACCCTTGGGCATTTCCACAAATTCTGAGGTGCTAGAGAAGGCGCTGGTGATAGAGGGCTTCCTGTCATGTTTTGCGGTTGGTAGTGGCAGTGGGCGTGACGGAGCCGGGACGTCTATCGTAGCTAGCAGGCGCCGAAGGACAGGGCCTCGATGCAGGTGGCCTTCCCACTACCGGTTTTAGATATGTGGTCGTATACCACTGTGGCGAAAAGGCGCAGGGCCTCAGCCAAGGATTCCCTTCCGTGAGTGGATCTCGGGCCGTGGTCATACACCACAGTGGCGCCAGAGGGCAACAGGGCTGCCCAGAGAGTGCCGGTGATATTCTTGTGACGGGCGAGGTCACTTGCCATGAGACCACCCCACCCGAGTTACTGAGAGCTTCGGGAAGGCAGCAGGCGCACCACCACGGCAGAGGCAGCGCCGTGATCAGAGTAGTGTCCAGAGAGGTGGTGCTAGCAGAGGAGCGGGAGGAGTAGGAGGCGGGGGACGATGTTGCAAGATCTCCCCATCACCACTAGGCAGTCCACGTCAGGCTCCTGGAGCTGACGGTTGGGACCACAGACACTTGTGAGCTTGGATTTCAATGATCCTGTAGAGCACGAGATGGTGAGAGGTACCCCCTTGCGACTCTTCTACTTTTTGCAGTAGAATTTTTAGGCTCTGCGTGTGAAGGGTTTTCTCCCTGCTCTATGTTTGAGGTGTTACCAGGGTGACGCAGGGCGTCATGTGTAACCCTGTGTTGGTATGGAAAAAGGCATGAGACCTTTTCCTATATTCGATGGTGTCGACTCCATCGCTCACCGAGCATGTAAGAGATCCTCGATTGTGGAGTCTTTCATGATCATATATCCTTGGGTGTTCCACCATAAGGATATTCTGAAGGAGGGAATCACCGGGCCTTGTTTCAGGTGCGGGCGGTGATTCCAGTCGTGGCATACAACGTAGAGGTTCGACCGGGGAGGTGAGATACCCCTGAGGGCCTTCGGGCCGTTTGAGACCGTGCAAAGGGATGGTGAGGTACCCTACCGCCTTTACCTAGCCCAAAAGTCTGGAGTGGGTGCACGACATCGGCAAGGGCCAACCTCGCATGAACATATCAAATCATTGGGTCGGAGTGTGGTGGCGCAGAGCTGTGTGTGGGTTCTTCTAGGTATGGGGAAGCCAGGAGTGGGCTTAGTACCCTGTCCTGCTCCCTAGTTTTTCTTTTTGAGTATGAAAAGCTTGAAGGAGGGAATTATGTAAGAACCCGGTTTTTGCTGACAAGGACTTTGGAATATTCATTATGATATTCCTGAGCAGCGCCTTCAGACGGTGTGTGATTCCGAGCCCCGGAGTGGCCGGAATTAAATTTTCAGTGCGTTCACACTGGAAACGCCAAATAAATGAGATTACTCCTAAACCGAGTTCCAGATCAGAGATCCGAGTGTACAGATGGGTCCAGAATTGGGGTTTTCCCTAGGAATGACCTAAAACTTGTCGGCGCGGGATGTTTGGACCCCTCACCCGCTTCTGGAACGTTAAACGGATTAATTAATTAATTAATTCTTTCTTTTAATGGAGAAATGCTAGTATCTCTTGAATGGTGGCTTGGATTGGAAAAACGAGGGCACTGTTGTGTTCGGAGCGTGCCGTTTACCCTAGGAGGGGTATAAGTTTTGCAGGCGTGGGCTGTTTGTGAAAAATGGCCCCAGGGGCGTTTTCGTAATTTGGCGGCCTCAGGCGCTAAGTTTAATAACTTTTGAACGGGGTCTCGGATTAAAATTCGGAGACTGCCCTTGTGCTCGAGAGGTGGTTTTTACCCTATGGGAGGCTTAACCTTGACCCTGTCGGGAGTTCGGGTCCGGGGCTGTCGGGCGGGCGTTTAAGTGATTTGTACTTAAACACCCACACCCCCCTTCATCTTCTTCTTCTTCCTCACACCCTCCTCCCCCTCCTTCAGCTCTGGTGAGGCAATCTCCGGCGAGGCGAGCTCTAGCGAGGCGACTCTGGCGAGGTGCGGTGGTTCCGGCGGGTCGTCGCGAAGCTTCGGGCGAAGCTCCACGAGGTAGGAGTTTATCGTTTGCGTTTTCTTTCCCACACCTCCTTTGAACCTAATTTATACCCTAGAATTGTTGTTCTATCTTCGAAAAAAACCATGAATACGTAGTAGAGTTAATTCAATTTTCAACACATCTTTCGAATTCAAATTCCGAGCTCCATGGCATCCGCAATGATCTGCCGAACTTTGCGGGTTTTTGGGTTCCGGCGAGTTCGAGCGGCGGCGCGGCGAGGGTGGATGGCATGACAGGGCTGTCTGGTGGAGGCATTGGGCACAGCCGCGGGGTGTCTGCGGGGGTCATGTGGAAGTGTTTGGCGCGGCGAGGTGTCTGTCAGGGTGTCTGTGGGGCGCGGTAGTGGATGTCCGGCGGGGTGCTCGGGCGTCGGTCGGGGGGTCTGGCGGAGCGCCCGGCGAGGTGGCGGTGGCCAGGGGGTGGCGACCGCGAGGTCACGTCGTGCGACCCCTATGCAGCGACAAATACCTGCGCCATGCGGGTCTTCACACGGCGGCCGCGCCAGGCCCTCGTGGCCTGTCTGCGCGGGGACCGCGTATCCGCGGTCGGTCCAGCCCCAGGGGCTTTCCCCCTCGGTGTTCGGACACCCATATTTTCCGTTACGGGTGTCCGTTTTGAGTGCCGTCTATGGCGGTGGAACCGTATTGATGAGACAGTCCTTTTGAGATGGTTTCGTGAATTTTTAATTCCCGAAACGAGGCGCCGCTGAGGCGCGACCCTCTTTTAAGTGGTTTGTCGTTTTCCGGGGGAAACTTGTTTTGGGCGGCGCAGAGGCATCAGCTGTGCATTCTAAGCGCCGTAAGTAGCGTTGGGACCCTAGCATCGAGGCGGATTTTTCGAGGGTGGTTTCAGGAGGTGAGGCCAAAGTTGTGGTGAGGGCCTCACGACCCGTCTTTCGAGCTGCGTGCAGCGTTTCACGCCTTTTTCACCGGATGTCCATTCGGGGTGTGTGAGCAGTTGATGTTTGGTGTTTTTTCGAGGGCATCGCATTGGCACAGTCTGCCCGCTGTAATTCCGCACGGTGGTGCGAGCCCCGCGAGATCTGTTTTGGGAGTTGACGGTGATTTCCAGCTTTATCACTGGGTGACCGTTTTGGACAAGTGAATAGTCCATTTCGTGTACTTTTTCGAGAGGATCGCAATGGTGCGATCCGTTCGTTGAGTTTCGGGACCAGGATGTGTGTCCCACATGGCCCCGCTCGGGTGTGGTGCACCGGGATGCAACTTTTCCTCCGGATATCCGTTGCACTCATGTGAGTAGTGCTTTTGACGTGTTTTCCCGAGGGGATCGCAATGGTGTGATGCGCCCGATGGTTTTCGTGTCCGAGGCTTGGGATCATGGGACGCTGTTTGGGCGTGAGGCGGTGTTGGCGAATTTTCCGTCGGATATCCGATTGAGGCGAGTAAGTAGTCGATCTCGCGTGTTTTTTCGTGAGGATTACAATGGTGCGATCTGTTTGGTTGTGCGGAGCCTCTTGCGCTATCTTGTTGAATGTGGATCATGGGAGGTTCTCCGGTGGTGGTTCACCCTACCTTGTTTGTGGCGGACCCTTGGCGTGTGATCGCGCACTCTTGGGAGAGTGATGTAAATGGTTCACGAGATGTGGCAGGCCGTGCCTGGGCCTTTGCAGTGGAGCTATTATGTCACGCCTTTGCGTTGACGTTGGGTGCTGTGTGCACGATGGCCCTTGGGATGAGACTGTGGTATACTCTGGGAGTATACGGAAATTCATGGAGGTACATGTGGTTGTTCTTACCTAAGAACGTTGGTGTGTTCAGTTGGGGTTGAGATGCGGCCACACGTTGTGTGGGCCCCACGTGAATGTCGGGTTCTGCTTGCGTACTTTGACCTCTCGTGACGTAGAGGGTCCCTCTGTGCTCGTTGTTTGACCAGCAGGGTGGAGTTTTCACCTGGCTCGGTGCTCACTTGTCGACCAGCAGGGTTGAGTGGTCTCCCCCTGGTTTCCCTTTCAATGTATTGGCCGATAGCGGTGCTAGTGAAACCCAGTGCTGGAGCGGACGCTACACCTATTTTGGGTGAGTTGTTCTGGAGTTGGGAAGTTACGCGATACCCACTCTGTGTTCAGTTGGCTAGTGTTGTGCCCTCTAGTGGAGATGTATATAGCAGTTCTGAGTTCTACCCTCTAGCGGGGCTGGGCAGTGGGTTACTCATCGACTTCTAGGGTTTACCCTCCAGTAGGGACTGGGCAGTGGGTCACCCGACGCTATTAGGGTCTACCCTCTAGCAGAGACTAGTCAGTGGGTCACCCGACACTATTAGGGTCTTCCCTCCAGCAGAGACCGGGTAGTGGGTCACCCGATCACCTCTTAGGATCTACCCTCCAGCGGGGCTGGGCAGTGGGTCGCCCGTCGTCTAGTTCCAGGTCTACCCTCCAGCACGGCTAGGCAGTGGGTCACCTGTCGACTTATTCCAGGTCTACCCTCCAGCGGGGCTGGGCAGTGGGTCGCCTGATGATCTATTAGGGTTTACCCTCTAGCAGGGCTAGGCAGTGGGTCATCCAATATCTGGTTATGAATTACCCTCCAGCGGGGCTAGGCAGTGGGTCGCCGGATGATGTATTAGGGTTTACCCTCCAACAGGGCTGGGCAGTGGGTCACCCGATATCTGGTTATGAATTACCCTCCAGCGGGCCTGGGCAGTGGGTCTTTTATTTTCATTCTAGACTCAGTCCATTCTACTAGGCTAGTTTGTGGCTTTTCCTCCATGTTTACTGGAGCGGGACTGTTGGTTGTACGGGTCGGTGATGCAACACCTTTAGCTTTGAGGAGACCTCTCGACTGCAGGGCAGCGATGAGGTGTGGTTTGACTTTCCTAGAACTCTCAAGTACGAGGGGCGCTTTCCCCACCGAGACACGTTCTTGCGATGCGATCTAAAACCATGCGGGTGAGTCAGTGCGGCCCAAAGCGGATAGTATCAAGGTGCGGTGACTGAGCCCCTTGGCTTGCCGTTCAGGGAAGACGTGCGGAATGCTGGGCATCGATGATGGGGTTATGTCTGGGACTGTTGGCTACTTGTTTTCTTGGGCTGAGCTACGGGACGAAGATTCCATTACGAGCTTGTTCGGGCTTCTTGGCAGAGCATATATATGTATATACCTCGTACGAGTACCAACTACTTAGGTTTTGGATGCTCTCCTTCCAGGAGAGGCGAAGACGCGCAGGGTAAGCCACGTGCTTTCTGTGTCTAGCTTCTCGTGGTTAGAAGAGTCTACTCTCCTGCTATAGGTAGCAAAGACTCGACAGGAAATTCGTCTTCTCACCGTTTCCAGACCCTTGTGTCTGGAGATGTCTATCTTATTTCTCTTGTTGGGTTGAGCTTGACTCTTTACTGTACTCTCTGTTGTACTCTTTTACTTCTCCCTGTTCGCTCTACTGCTCACCCTTCGGTACCTTCCTTGTTTCTCCCTCGAGCCTTCGGGGTATCCTACTAAGTATTTTTATACTCACCCCTGCTTGGGCTTTGCCCGCACTTGGTGTGCCCTTGCAGACGACGGAATGGTGGAGATTGACTTCAGTGGAGCGTAGGATCATGGGAGCTTGGACCACGTGCGGTGGTCATGGTCGGGTTCCAGGTGGTGGACCCGTCAGTTGTTTCTTTTCGTTTACCTGTTGCCGGGTTGTGGCACTTTTTGGTTGGGTGCGTGTTTTGCCCCTTTTTGTTACTTGTACTGTATAGAGGTTGATGCTCTTTGTGGGTTATATATATAGCAGTTGCCTTTACTTTTCTTTTTACTATGCACTTTTGCATTGAGTGTGCTGCGTGTGGGTGTGTACAGGTACATAGGCAAAGGCCTCCCCGAGTTGTTGTGCCTTTGGCACTGGTTGCTAGCCCCTGGCCTATGGAGGCGGGCTTGGGGTAGTTGCGGCTCGAGCCCGGGTAGGGTCAGGTCGTGACAATTATCAAGAACAACAAGTCCAAACACGTACGATAAATAAAACGATTTTACCCAAAACGCTGCTTTAACATGGAATTTACAAAAGAAAAGGTAATATAATGTTATAATTGAACCATATATGATATAATAAAAATTAATATGATTCTTTAATTAGTCAATGAAATTATTTAAATAATTATACAGGAGGTTCAGATACGTACGAAGCATATCGGACCTAAGGTAAGGTATAATATTTAATTCTCATTTTTATCCAAGATTGCTTATATATAAGTATATACTGGGGTTATATTTTTCAACCATGTCCATAAAAATGTTTTTCATAATGTGATTAATATTCATCCATGTATTTCTAAAGTCTTTTTTACCTTTATTTGACATTTACTTTATGTTATGGAAGTAATCTCTATTTTGTTTACCATAAGTGCCACTTTTTGACTTTTCTGTTAAATGTACGAAGAGAATGTTTTTTTAACTTATATGGAATGAACATATTTTTATGGTTTTATAATGCCTTATTTTCATGATTCTTACTCTAAATGTTTTAATGACTATTTTCAACAAATTCATTTTCTTTTAAAATTACATTGCATTTTTTGAAATGAAAATGATTTTGAAAAGAAAGGATATTTTCCTCAAGAATTCATTTCAAGTGTTTTACCAAAACCATTTTTCATCTAAGATGACATTATTTCATATGTGTATGTTTCAAGTATAATGACTCTATGATTTAAATTTTTTCCCTTTTCTTATGATGAAATGATATCCATTTTTTATATGGATTATGTTATGATGGGACGATGTTTATGAAACCCGTTTTTATTCTTTGGGTTATGATGAATGATTTATGTTTATATTATGGCACAAGTATTAATGATTCCATTATGAGATGGGTTGGACCTATATCTCCCTCCAATTAATTTGGTAAAGATTTATACCTCAATAGATAGACATGTATGAAAAGGTAAGTTAATTTAGTTCAGTGATACAGGACTGGAACGAGGAGTGAACTCGATTAAGAAAGGATCTTGTCCACTAAGATGGTCTTGGCAGCAATACCTTGGATACTATGGAAATCATATCATATGCATAATGGTTTTCCATGATTACATATTTTATTCTCATGCTATTTTATCAGGATTACTGTTTCTTTATGATCTATTCCTTACGTACTGCCATGTTTTATGTCATTTCTCAAGATATTGATGTTTAAACATTATGTTCATGTATTTATTTTCATATGTATATTATTTGATTTATTTTCTCTATGATTACCCATACTAAGAATTTGAGATCACTAATTTATATGTTTTCTTTTCCCCAGGATTTAAAGAAAGGATTTAGGTAAGAAATAAGGGGAAGATCATTATGGGAGATGTTAAAGTTCTATCACCACGATTAGACGATTGTGTTTCGAGTTTCCAATGAAACTAAACAATTACGGTCCTTGAGTGTTGGTTCTTGTTATGTATTAAGTATTCCGAAAAAGTAATGTATTGTCCATGTACGTCAAACTTTTGGTCTCTACACTATCACTCTCCTATATTATTTGGATATTAATGTTTCACCCATGTCTATATTTTCACTTCCACTAATTTCTTCTTATATGGAAACCATGTTATGTGTTATTCTAGATTACCTTCAAATTTCATTTCGTTATTTTTAAAAGAATAGTATTTTACCCATCCATACGATGTGGGATTTCATGAATCGTATTTTCTATTTTCAAAACCATAATTAAAATTGTAATTTTAAAATTGTGAGGATGAAAGTTATTAGATATGGTAGAATTTAATATATTGACATTCTAAAAGAACACATCCTTCAATTTTGTATACAACTCGCACCACCGAGCAGAAAAATAATATGAAATATTTTTATTTAAATGTTATATTTATATCATAGAATTTAAATGGGGGGACACACAAGATTAAATATATTTAACAATATATATATATATTTCATACACAATACAAATGTATTGAATAATTTCATTGAAAATAGACACTCAATATTTAAGTATTCCATTTTATGCTTATAAAATATGATTCCATAATAATGTATTTTTATTTTTATGAAATATAATTATAATTAATTTCATGAAAATTTAGAAAATATTTTATATAAAATAGATTTTTTTTGAATTAATCATTTTAAAATTATCTACGGATGATTCTTATAGAAATTTCTAAAAAGTTTGATTTTTCAACCATTTGTGAAAATATCAAATTTTATTGAATACATTATTATCATTTCCTGTAAATAAAAAGTCACCTTATATTTTTTATTAGTTTTAAAATTTCATTAGTATCCTTTTATTAAAAATATTTCATTTAATATTATTGGAATAAAAACATTATTTGAATTTTGTAGGAAATAAGTTTTATAGATAAAAATGCATTTCTCTGGGAAAATGATTTTCATTATGTTTTAATAGAATAATATTAAATGAAATAGTACAACTTATGTGATTTAAATATGACAAAATATCTTATATATTCTTAATATAAATAATTAATATTATTTAATAATTTCTATAAAATTTTCGGTCAAATTGTATATTAAATATAGTATAATTTTGGTTCCCCAGTAAAGGAAAAATGTGTTAATCATTTTCCAAACTAATGTGATATCTCTTAATATATATTAAAAAAATTATTTTATTTATTTTTATGAATCTATTAAATCTATAATCTCCCAAATTATAATTTATGATCTTTTTTTAAAATATATTTAACATTTATCCTTATAATATTTTATGTAAAAGATAAAGTCAAAAATAAAACTTTTTTACTTTTAATAGTTTTAATAGTTTTTGAAATAGGTTAAAAAAATATGTTTAGTTATAATTTTTTTTTTAAAATAAAAATTATTTATTACCGTTTTAATATATTTTCAATAATTTTATGGTGAAATAATTGCACTAAATATTTATGTAATGCCGACATGTTGCTTGTGCCAGCAGAAGAAAAATCATTCAAATGATTTTAAAAACACTAAAATTATTATTTTTTTGAATTACATCGTATTATAATTTTGATAGGTAAATATAATATATTATGGATTTTTAATGTAATAAATTTGAATTCCATTACTATATTTGTTACATTAAAGTCAAATTAAATTAATAGTGTTGAAAATGGCATAACTGATATTTTATGTTAAATTTTTTTTAAGATATTTGAAAAATATAGAATTAAGATAGAAGAAAATTAGGATGCGGAATTGTGTAGTATTTAAAAAAAAAATTCCATTTCTGATCCAATTTTAACATTAAAATTAATATTACAAATCGTTAATATTGAAAAAGTCATTACAACAATAATGGTTAAAATTTGTTATCCAAGGGGTTAAAAAATATATTGTTTGAAATAATTTATAATGCAATATATATTTTATTTAAAGATTATATTAATAGTATATAATTATTATAGTATCATTTATATCAATTTTGATCCATTTTAAAAGAGTGTACATATATTATATTATAATAATTCATGAATTTCAAAAAAAATGCACATTCCCTCCCTTATAAAAGCACACCCCTTCTTTCCACTTATTTAAAACAAGTATAGACATTTATCTAGAATTAATCCTAATGAAATATATTTTAATCCTCCCTATTCATGAATTAGTGGTTTTTACTTCTTGAAATAGCCATCCAAGTGTCCTTAAAAAGGGTTCTAAATGGGTTCTACTGATGAACTGGTAATCATCCAACATGACACTTTAAATTTATTTATTTTTAAATCCTTATTATTAAACCATGATGATATATTATCATAATTATCTCATATATAGTTACATTTTATTATGACTATGCTATAAATCTTTTTCACCCCTATTACATCCTATAAAGAATGAAAACATTGTTTTTTGCATGCGTGTGGACCACCAACTCCACAAAGCGATGTGTTTCATTTTCCAAAACCACCAATCAGAGAATATAATAATAATAAATTTATTTTATATTAATGATATTTATTATATAATTATCATTCTATAAGGATATAATAAAATATTATTACCTTTCTATTAATTGAAAAATGATAATTTTGTTCTTTCTTATCTAATGATTTTGACTTTTTCAAAGCGATGTGATTCATTTTTCATCACTATATAACTTGGATGATATATAAAAAGTAAATAAATTGAAAATATTATATTTATGATATAATAAAAATAATTTAAATATAAAATAATATATTTATTTTTTCTTTATTGATCCTTAAAAAATTGAAACTTTACTCATTCGTACATATGACCTACCATCACCATGACTGTAACGTAATTCATTTTTTATAACCAAAATTCATGGTTGGTTTTAAAATTATAATAAATGGTTACAATGATAATTATATAATTCTAATTAATATTCTATTTGTGGTTGAATAAATACCCATTTTACCATGGTTAACACGCAAAATCCATTTTGAAATTATGAATTAAATTTCATCAAATATTCAGGACATGGACCTTAATAAATATGAAATTTAAAATTCCCTTAATATATATGAATTAAATGTAATCATGATAATTTATTTTTTAAAAAAAATTATTAGAAAATTTAACTGATATATGATTATTAAAAATTTGTTAAAGGACATTCATACAAAATCTGGACAAGACGTAAGGGATTTCATCTTAAATTTTCCAAATTGAGGAATATTTCTATTGTTACGCATAAAGATTATTTTATAAAGAAAATATAAATTATATTTAATTGTTATATCAACAATAATTAATAATTTATGTGATTTTAGTTTTCAATTTAAATTATTTCATCTAATTGTATTTGAATTGAATGTTTCCAAGTGGTAAGTGTTTTATTAACTCAATTTCTATTCATTATTTTTTCCATATTCTTCATTGAATTCTTGCTATGAATATTTGTGAATTGAACTAAGATTATATTATAACTAATTTAAATGTTTATATGTTGATTAAAATATATTAACCTAATCATATCATTCATTATTTCTCACATTAATTGTTATGATCTTTGAAAGTATTTTCTGTGTCAAAATATTATTTTCTCTAGACATGTTGCGTTTTGTGATCCATGATTTCCTTTTATGGTCTTATAACTATAACATTAAATAATTATGATTTATTAATTAATTTAAATCATTGGATTTACTTATTCATATCAAATTTTTTCTTTCAGTTAATTTTTATTTAAAAAACAACCAATGTGGTGATTGTTTTATGTTACAATATAATTTTTTTTGGATTGTTTGTGTTCAATGTTCCTTTGCAGAAAATAATATTATTTTACTTTATTAAACAACATATAATTTACTCTACTATATTTATTAATGAGGTTTATATGTTTTATTTCTATTTCTTCCCTTATTTATTAAAGAAAGATCAATATATCTCTTTGTAACTGACCCATATATTGTATCTTCTTTTAGATGATTAATCATTCACATCTATATCCATTTTTTCTAAAATGTTAACAAAATTTTCTTTTATAAACATTAATTATTTCCTATAGTTATTTTACAAAATATTTTACCTTATTTTAAACATTTTTAAATTGAAATTTCATAATATTTTCTACAGGGGCACTTTGGACTTCGTTTAAAAAATATTGAAATGAATGTTTTTTTCTAGTGCTTAAATAATAAATGGATCATCCATGCATCGTAACCATTATTTTATTTATGTATTACTTTAAAATTTTACATGGAAATTTCCAAATGAAAAAAATTTTCTACATATTTTATGAATTTTTATTGTTAAATATTATCTAAAGAAAATTTTATTTTCCCATGTTTTCAAAGAATGTTATTAAATATTTTTTAAAGTTATTTTCATCTGTTTTAATAATATATAACGTTTCTTATTATTTAAAAAGATTAATATCTTATGATACCATTCATGTTAATTCTATTGATGGATTATGAGGATTTTTCAAAATATATTATCACAAAACCCGTTTTATTTCCACGGGTAATTCAAGTAATAAAGAAAAGTAATATATTCTAAAAAATTGATAATTAGAATTCATAATTTGACATGTAATATTAATATATGGTTCTTTGAGATTATTTATAATGATTTATGTGGATAATTAATATTATATAATGGTTTATCCCTATATAACTTATGTGATTGGTGAACCTGATATAAATTATTTGATGGGTGAGCTCGATATAGATCATCAATTAATTAGGTAATGTTCAATGTCTTTAAAGGAATGAAGGATGGGGTTATCTAGGGAGGTTTCTCATATGGATTTAATTTGGTTCTAGATATTTTTTACATTTGTTATGAAGATAATATTCTAAGATACAAACATGTTTTAATTATGCTTTCCAGGGGATTGTAATATTTACATGATAAATATTGATTTCACATGGTTTACCGTTATTGAATCTTAGGAAGATTTCCTTTGTTAAATATATATCATGTCACATATTTAATTATCAACATTTTATGGATATTAATTCCCTTTTTTTATTCACATGCCCTTTGATTATTTATTCAATCCATTATACCCATCTTATACTCACTAATCACATTCAATAATTAGTACTTGTGATTACCCATACTATATGTTTGATATCACCCTTATTTTTTTCATTTTCCTTTGGTTATGAAAAATGATTTTATGTATCCTGTGATTAATAATATACTAGTTATGAAGAAAATCATGAGGGATTACAGAGATTTTTTTGAATTAGTTCTTATGTATCCATGTTTATATGCAGTACTAATCCATAATTATATATATTTATCATCATAAATGGTTATTGGGTATGTATGTGATCAAAAAATTTATTCTAATATCAATATTTTTTAAGGAAAAATTGTGTCACATTTATTGGTATCAAATCTAAAAATATAAAGACTATATTTTAGAATCGAATCACATAACACAGGTTTTGGGATATTATATTCATCATCATCCTTTTATTTTTTTTCCTTATTCATCATGGTCTCGGTAGAGATTGGATATTGGTCATAGATAATATAATATTAATCTAAATGTACTTTATTATTGAAACTCGAATCAACATAGACTTTTTAAAAGATAATAACTTTAATATATATAATCCTATTTAGTTGAACCTCTTATGATAATAGCTGTTATTACCAATTTAGGATATTATCAAAATTTACGGTGGAGTGTGGGTGAATAGATGTTGGTGCCACTATAGAATAAATTATCATGTATTCCCTTTAACCTATTTTACTTATTAATATATCTAGTATCTCATTCTCTCACCTCACCATTTCCCTTTATCACAAGAACAATGTGGACATGATTTTATAATGATATCCTTTAAATACAAAGGCTAATCCTTGATGAAATCGATAAAAAACACTCAACCATAAAACCCACTAGAAATATTGAATGTGTTACAATTTTCAAGCAATATCATTTAATATTATGGTGAACAATAACATATTTGAAAATTATTCACTACCACTTTGTACCCCGATATTATGATGATTATTAGTGTACTACTCCTGTCTTCTCCTTCCACTCATACTTTCATAGTGCCTTGTAAGAAAGACCTCTTATTGTTTTATAAGAAAAATAGTGCAAACACTCTTCAGAATATCATGTTTTGGAGATGAACCATCCATTAGATATTGTTTTTAAAAATGAACTAAAAAACCATATTCTAATATTTATATTCATGTATAACTAATCCAATTCATAATCACATAAACATCATCATGTGTAACATAACTAAACAAAAATCATCTTATTCTTCTCCTCAAATATTAGTATTCTTCCTTTTCATGTGAAAAAGGATATACACAACACTCTCCTTCTTGTCCTCATATATTATAATATAGTTTATATGATTTTCACTTCTTATCTTTATCATGTATTCAAATGACATCAAATATACATATTTTAATTGAATTTGATATTCATCATATTGAAACCAAAAAATTGTATGTTAAATCATGATGTCGAACTTCTTTATCCTTTTAAAACTATACTTCCTTATTGAACAATATAGTTTAAATATAATAATCATGGAGTATTTATTACCTTTCTACTATATTTTTTCATTTATCTTCTAAATACAATGTAAAAACATGATTTGAATTTCTGTGATATAAAATAATTCAAATCTTCCTAAATCTTCCGTAATGACCATTGTAAATATCCATTTTAATAATTTTTTTGTATTAATCTAGTCTTTTTGATTATTTAAAAAATACTTGATGGCTTGGATAAAAGAATAGTTCATCCTTATTTTCAATATATAATATATAGACTCATCAAACACTCATCAGCCCATAAAATCCATAAATTCGTACATTTATACCTAAATATTAATTTATTGAATGATATTTTAACATCTATTGTACTGAAATCTCAATATATTTGAAAACATTAATATATCCAACATATATATATTCATGGAATCATGAATCATTTATCACATTGGTCTCCTATTGTAAAAAATCGCTACAGTAATCTGAAAAAAATCATAATTTTGGAGGAATTCACTTATTCTCAATGTATTATGATAATATTCAATGCCTTAAACTAATCAACACCTCCCTTGAATATTTGAATTAAAATTACATTCTTCTCCTTCACATATATATTTTAAAATTATTATCACAATAATATCATGATATAATTATCACCAATGAACATATCAATTTGTATCCTCTGAAATCATCTTCTTAAATCATAGATTCTAGAGATATCACCCATTGTGAAAGGATATAATATTTTAGAACATACAAAAAATCCTATGTAAATCCCATATATGGGTTCAATTATTATTCTCAAATTTATCCTATATCATGAAATGAGATACACTGATTATTTACCTTCATGACTAAATAACTTATGCAATAGGAAATTCAGGTATGTAGTTTATCTTACCTAATGATTTTTCTTACGCGACCAATTTGATTACGAAGTTGGAAATTCAGGCACCCATATTCATCTATGTAAATAATCACATATTCAATTATTCCAAATGAGAATTCAAATATTCAAATATTTATTTTTTATATATATTTTAATATATAATGAAGAAAACCATATATGGGTATTTCGTTATGTAGAGAATGTAAGAAAATTATCATTTGGTTTTTCAATTCTTCAACCATTTTATAGGATTTATATTCACCCCAAAATAGCCTTCTTACATATTTTAACATCATCCCGAAAAATTATTACAAGATTTCTTGGGAGAATTATCATGATATATGATCTTTGTATGAACACATCAATTTACATAACCATATTTGGATCCTTCCTTCATCTTTATATATTTAGAATCTATGAATGATCTTGTTCAAAAAGATTATCTTTTTCTTTGACATGTAAAGATTCATTATTCATGTTATACTATCTTAATTTCTAGACTATTATTCATCGTTATCATCATTCATGTTCAAAATACATTGATAAAATAATCTGTTCTTTGTTATAATTCAGTTGTCCCATATTCATTAATGATATTTCAACTATAAAAACTGAATTTATGTTACATATTCATATTCTTCTTATTTTCCATAATTAATTATCAATGGAACATAAAATATTCAATACCCACATAGAGATGAAATAACTCTTCCATTTTTTTAAATAAAAACATGAAGCCTATGGAAAATCTTCTACAATGTGTCCTACAATATTAATTCACATAATATGATTGGACACAGTTCATGGGATATATTATTAAAAAATCCTGAAATATTAATCAATCAAAATAATTAATCTATAATCACAATATTCATTCATTATACTCTATCATCACTATTTAATTCAATATCAAAGATACTTCATCTTTATCAAAAAATTAACATGCATTCCATGAAAAAAATTAAAATCATAGAAAGTGGGATCAATAAACATTAATAAATATTGAGAATAATAATAGAATAGTGATAGGGTAATAATATATGAAGAACAAATCATAGGGTCAAAAAAGGAGGAATTGAATTTTTGATAGCACTGTAGCAGTGAAGGTATTATATAATATGTACTATTCATCATGAATTGGATTTAAATAAAACAAATTGGGCCTTTAGGACACATGCCCTCTGGGCCATGGAAGGCCTTCATTCAATAGGGAATATAGGCCATGGAGTATATTGGGTGCAGTGAATATGGTGATTTTATATTGATTATAAAATTTGAGGATTCTAGTGAGGGTATAGTGAAGGTGAGACTGATTTCTAGTACAAAAAACGACCGTAAATACCACCCAACAACTTTATGTAAGGAAAGGTTGGGATATGGATGAGACGTGAAAGAAAGGATGAGTGATAGTGTTATTGGAGGATTTATTATCGTTTAGTCCTTATACCAACAGGCCTTCAGACCATGTAATTTTAAGGCATTTGTTCTTCTGTGTATTTAGGTCATGTATTGGGTTCCCAATCAACTATTACTTATGAGACCCAGATTCCACATAAGAGGTGTTCTGATCCTTATGGGCCAAATGAATTCAAGTGAATTTCCCAAACTTCCATAGGATGCCGACTAGCAGCGAGGGCCTAGTGGGAATCTGTGGGTAGACTATTCCCTCATTACTAGAGTGTAAAAAATTGCATAATTATGAAAAAATGTTAAATAATGGAATCAATATAATTAATTAGGTAACATAAGAATGATAAAAGAATAACAATATATAATACAAGTATAAAAAGTGATATACATATTCAAATGGTGATGATGTAATATTAAATGTCTCTAGAATGTATGATAACATGCATACACATTGAAGGTATCACATGCTATAGAAAATAAAAAAGAAGGATTCGAAAAACTCTCCCAACCATTCCGATCATCATATTGGTCATCTCATAGTATCTCCATCCAAAGAAATGAAATCATGTTCTCAAATATACCAACATACCTTTTTCAACACATGCATAAATATAGTATTAATATGTTACATAGGTTCCTAGTTATGGTGTGAGATATGTTTCTTGCAGGCCACCACCAACAAAGTCTATAACATATTGTCCATGTAAAAAAACGATAACATTATGCAAGCATGAATATATAAAATTAAAGCAGTAAAATAAAATAAATATCCAAGTATCGACATCAACCATCAACCGGTGTCTGAACATGTAATCAAATAATTAATTATTATATTTCTGGATTATAAATTTTAGTCATGTGAAGCGAACCTAGCATTGACATCACCTTGTGATATTAATAGTGAATGTTCCAAGATGTAATAAGGAAACATGAATGATATTCATATTGAAAGGGTTTCAATGTAATAACCAAGGAAACCTAGACATCAAATATCTCCAACTCAGTAGTAACTAGTACCTAGATAACGGTATGACTGTAATCCAAGGACTACACCCCAAGGAATTCCACAATAGTATGATCTAACCGAGTCCAAGGAATACATCCACGGTAATTGGGATAAGCCATGTCTAGGAACATAGATGTAACCAACTAAGCCTATGTCCATAGAATATATGATTAATTCAAAGAGTGTATCCATGGAATCTTGTAATATAAAATAAGGGATCCTATAGTGTCATACCAATAAATCACTGATATATAATGGTCAAGTTTCATCATTGGTTTCATCCTTAGAAATCATCATCCTCATGTTTTCATGGAATTCCTATAATAATCCAAGGTGATCTCAATTAAAACCACTTTATATAACATTGGAAATATCAATTTTTTTATTATGAACATTTCAATTAATTAATTTAGTAAATTAATCGATGTGATGGATATACCATTTAATATAGTGAAGAGGCCCCATCCTTTCCGTTCGTTAGTGTGACATGGACAAGGGAATTCAACCATTTAGGTCATTTCATATTCAATAATTGTTTCTCCACTATGCCATTTATAACATGACAAGGATATTTTAATGATGATAAATGAAGTTCATTTTAGTAAATATAAACTTGTACAATTCATATACATATAAAACACTTTCTAACTAACCTATTAACATTGATTAATAAATTAGAGGAAATTACAATAGGTATCTCCAGTGGAACTTACATAACCAATTCAATAGCTATTCAATAAAAAATGTTTTACAATTAGAATTTTCATGCTCAAGAACACCATAACTATGGTGAAGAAAATCACAACAATCTAATTATGCTTAAAAGGCCACTAATGGCATAAATATAGGCATCACCCTACATGGGGTGGTTGATGTTGTGGATGTAACCACCAATGTTGAATGGAATATATAGCATTGGTTATAGATAATTTTTCTAACAACTATAATCAAGGCACATTAATTAAGAAAATGATTCCGGATGAAATTAGTGTTTCAGGACAACAATTTATAAAATGAAAAATCATTAGGACAGAGTTATAAAACCCCTAACTTATACTTGTATGAATCTAATGGTCTAGTATTAACCTCTAGTTCCTCATGGATTATAGTAGATCTAATGAGTGGATCAATTCCCTGAAATTTGAGCATATGAGCTTGCATCTAAGAAGTGTGGTAGATAAGAAGAATAATGATGATAGAAGATGAATGACTAAAGCACTTATCGACACACATCAGATATGATAGAATGAATTTGAAATTGGAGTCTATAATGAGGAATAGAGAAAGAAACTATAGTAGGCCTCATTGGGGGAGATAGAGAGAGAGAGAGAGTGAAAATTGAGGGATTCTATCCACAAAAAGGTCCATGCCTCTTTTTTTACAAAATATTGTCATAAATTTACATGATGTGCAAGTACTTTCCACATCATGTAAATCTCGACGTTCCCCCCCCCCCAATACTCCAAATTTATGTGAATAGTCTGAGACATTACATTACACACTGTTTAATGATTACACATCATATAATTGTCTTGTACACTTTATTCATCACTCATGTTACATTCATTTCTGTTTACTACCAAACCAACCCATTATCCGAATTTATTGAAAAATACAAAATAAAAATATTTACAACACATTACCATAGAAATTTAATGGATCCGTACCTAGAGAAAAAAACTAATTTCGTATTGTCTTCCCTCATTAATGGAACTCATCCCTGAGTTCGCCTTACATGGGAGGAAAAATAGTGTTTGAGGAATACACTATCCACTTGGAATGTACATCATCCTCCCTCTCCCATGTATCATATTATACATGGTTGTGCTGCCATAACACCAGTACTAGAGGGATAAACCAATTTTAAAGATCCCTTAATCTCCAATCAATGATTAATATAGGATACTCCTCTAAGGATGCATAAAAAACTAACTTAACTTCTTCAGGATAAAAATTAGTAGATGGGTTTCTATGATACCATTGAATATTTGAATCATAGGGAATTTTGTGCATGGAATAGTATAAATGAGGTAGTAACTACCGATATGATCAATGACCGAATCTCTCCAAAATATCAAATGCCATAAAAAATAACATCAGAAGATTCCATTTCCTTCATATCCATATATACCCTAGCCTAGGATATACTATTAGGAAAACATAATCCAAAAACTCAAACTATATAGGTCTTTTATGGTGATAATCATAATATTTCATTCTAGTTTGAGTAGTAGACAAACACTTCTGGATGAAATGAACATGATTCAATGTATCCTACATATGATGAGGACCTAGTAGGGATAACCCTTAGGCCTCTTTCAATCATATAGGTGATTAGAAAAACCTACCATAAAATTCCACACAATGAGCCATATGTATTATCGACTGAAATCTATTATTAAAGGAGAAGGATATTATAGGGATATGCTTCTCCGAAGAATAGCTGATATTAAGGATGCATGGATGGATCAAGTCTTGTAAACCCTATATCATCTATAATGACTATCCCCTGGTTGCGGGTGAATGGATGTGATCATAGGCACATGTTTACCCATGGCCTTTTGTAACCACTTCCAAAAATATGACATGAAAGGATCATCCCTATCTAAAATGATAGTACAAGGAATACTATGTATATTAATGATCTCACAGACATATAGTCTTCCCATCTCATCAATTGAGAATGTCTCCGAAATAGGAAGGATGTGGGTAACTTTCATAAATATATCAATGAATCCCCATAAAATATCACTAAATATAGGAGAACAATGTAAACGGATAATAATTTCCATGTAAACATCTTCCCATTTCCATTTTAGGACTTGAAGTGGATGTAACAAGCCTATATGTATCCGGTGATCTTCTTTCACCTACTAATATGTGGAAAACCTATTGATAAATCCTAATATCTAACATTTCATCCCAGCCTACCTATAAGTGTGTCTCATATCATAATACATTTTGGAGATTCGAAGATGAATTGCCCACTGAGAAATGAGGGAATCTCACATGAAATATTCCCTCATATTTGTAGAAACCAAGAAATTTCCATGATTAAATATGATTTCTTCTCTATCCACATATCAATATCGTGATGGTTCGTCCCCTACAATACTTCCATAGTTAACCTATGCCACCGGATATGAAAATTTCATATCCTTCACCTTCTCAAGGAGGGAAGAGGTAACTATCGATGATGATAGAAAATGCATCTCATGACTATCATGAAACTTTAGATGCAACATAGAAAAGAGGGCCATCCAATTAATATCATCCCTAGCTTCCTGTATGTCTGATGCCAATTATTTTGACTTAGTTCATTTTCCATGACATTTCCCTTTATAGGCATATTGGAAATGTAAAAACTGAACGAATGAAGATATTAAACCCATCTTCACCATATCATGTTCATGTCAACATATTTAAATATATATTTTATGATATTATGTTATATATACTCCAAAAAGAGGTCACAAAATAGATAATATCTCTAGAAACATAATACGTGGACAACATCTGCTAGCTAAAGGTCATACATCGATTATTTTCTCTCAAGGTTCATAACTACTAAAGACCATAGACAACAAATACATACATCTTTATCATAACTACTCAAATAATGATGCTTGATGAATCAAAATAACACTATAGAACCTTTTACAGGCTCTGGAAGGATCATAATATTTTTCCTGACAAGCTTCCCATTCATCTACTGAAATTATTTCTCACATTATTCTTACTATAGGAACATAACAACCATATTTGTATGACCCGAAATAGGTTATGAAAGTAATGATAAGGCCTCTAGAAATTTTTTATAATATATATATATATATATCCCTAGAAAATGTCATACATGAAACACATTTTGGGTCTACTCCCAGGAAACATCAACATGAACCTTATATGGGTCAAAAAATCTTTTCATTATATTTTAATATGACCCCTGATGTGAATTGTTTTGATCCATTAGTGGCATATTGAATTATATGAATAAAGATTATTCTCTATCAGTGTAATCAAAATTATCTCATGGTACTTAGAATGGACATTTTGAGTTGAGAATAAACAAATATGTCATCCAAAATCACTATGATAAAAGAATCTAGATAGGGGTGGAACACCCTATTCATTAGACAAATGAAAATGACAGGCTTGTTTGTAAGACCAAATAGAAAGACAAGGTACTCATTTAGACCATACATTCTATGGAAATTATACGTGATATGAATTTTTTCCTGACTCTCACATGATGATAGACCAATTTCATAATGATATTAGAGAAGACATTATCTCTTCAGTTATGGTCAAATATATCATCTATTCAAGTCACCAGATATTAGTTAATATCTAAATTATAGTTCAACTATCTGTAATCTGTGCATAAATGATGGTTCTCATCCACCATATTGGTTAAAACCATGGTAGAACCCCAAGGGGATGTAATTGGCCATATAAAACATTTGAACTCTAAATCCTCTAACTATCGCTTGAGCTCCTAGATCTCATTATGTGTTATCCTATACGGAGGAATGGAAATTGTAGATACTCCTAGAACATGTTCTATCTTAATATATACCTATCCCTCTTGAGGTAATCTAGAAAAGTCATCATAAAAGATTTACCTAAAATAATCTACCATTGGGGGGAATTTAGCCTGACGTAAACCCTACTATTCTATGAAGAGACTAGAAATTTTGGATGACACATCACCTAGACCATGATTCTCTAGTCAAAATATACTATCACAGGCATCCATCTCACCCTTACGTAGGTAAAATATGACTTTTTAGTGATGCAAACAATACCCTTTGGTGATAGTTGTGTATAATGGAATGATACAAAACTAACCAATCCATCTGAATAATGGTATAAAGTTCATAATTTCAAGAACAATGAGGCCCCATAGAAATGGATAACTTATTACCTCAAGAGGATATCCCTGCATTGGATTATATCCTATAACTATACTACTAATGGTTTATATAGGAGTAAACACCATAGTAATATTATATTTCCATACCAATGCTTTCATTGATGGATAACAAGATTAAATAGTGTGATGTACTTGTATCTAAAAAAAGATACTAGAGTGGGGGATAATATAATAGTACCTTATACAATAGAGAATTTTGAAATATTATCCTCGGGTATCTAATATAGTACATGTAACAAACCTAATCCATTAACCTGTGCATTAGTTGGACTGTCATGATTAAAAATACTCGACTAGTGCTGTTGCTGATCAAAAGTTGGGATACTATAGACACGACATCCAACTCAGCCAGTCCATCTGGTGCTACTCCAACTCCGCACTAGACATCCCATAAAATAACATTCCCATGATGACTTAGCTAGTGTATAACCAATTACACTTGAAGATGTTGTAAATGTTTGATATAATCTCTACAGATTCCCTATACGGCCTCAATACGGGCACTCTAGAGGGTCTCTATCACAATCAGTCATCATATTCCCCTTTCATCCACACTGATGACATACCATGGAGCTATCTACATCAGTACCCTGGCTTCCACTTCCCTAACGATAATCACTGAGAGATAACTTTCTACTATTAGATGAACTACTAGCATGATGTAGTGATGCTCTTATTTTCCTGGTACTATTATTGTACCTCAGGTTTTATTCAATGATAACATATTGTTAATAAATTATATAAAATATTTGTAGGAGAAAGGCATTCAACTAAGTATACATGGAATACACAAGTTTATCCTCAATGAATCTAGAATGAAAAATCACATCACTATCTAGAAGTGGTACAAAGCTCTATAACTCAGTGAAACACATTAAATATTCCATAACAAAAATAGTAAACTACATGACATGAATGGGATATTTGTCACCAAAATCTCTTAGTGCATGTGGAAATTACTAATCATAGAAGTCTGTATTGAAATCATGCCATTTCATGCCTTAATGGTGACTATCATGGGTAACTGCGTCTAACCAACGCTTGGATGCATCACACATCATATGTGAAGAAATCCAAACCATATTCTATAATAGCATAGATAGATACTCAAAGATATTAAAGGAATCCTGTAGCCAACAATCAACATCTTTTAACCCTAGATCTACCGAGAATGTGGTAGGATGCCGCTGCTATAACTCGCGAGTCAGATCATCCATCATAGGTGGAGGATTTGAAGCACTATGCATAGACTACGTCAAACATTGAAAACTATTATGATCCTAAGCATCAATTCCTATTTTAGGCATAGTATGTGGTTCTTTGTGGGGAAATCTTATAGGTAAGACTAGAGTCTTTGATCCCACCATGTCTCGATCATTTTCATCCCAAAATTCATATTACATGACATAAGGATGTCATGGTGGCATTGGTCTAAAAATTCTAAGTGCACACCATAGAATAATCTTAGAATTTGATCGATGACAACGGTAGTGGAAGATTAGGAAATAGAATTTTCTAACTATCAATGAAAAACTACACCAACTACCCACATAGAATGTATGGTATCATTAATTTATCATGGTTAATATATAAGAGTTCTAGTAGATGAAGGGTAAATTATACATTACGTCATCATTTCATGGAATCCATTTTACTTTACTTAAAATTTAATTACTTGGTTCACTTCAATACAATTAATAAACATTACATGGTTGGATAAGGACATGAACAAATTTCTTTATTAAATTAAAGGTTCCCTTTTCAATTTTCATTTTATTATTTCAGTATACCAAGATTTGTTTAAAATGAATTTTTCAGCCCAATGAATGAGGGAACATAATCTTTATCACTGGTATTAACAATAATATGAATTTATAATCAAAGCATTGATGCATTAAATTAAAAATTCTAACCCATGAAGGCCTATAAAACCTCAATAATATAAATAGAAAATCACTTAATCATTGCCCAAAATCAACATAAGAATATATACAACACAAGGATCACTGAACAATCAATTTCATATAAAGCAATGAAAGGTAGCTATATGGCATGGAGATATGCATTACATGTGAATTGTAGGTGCCTCTAATGGTTCATGTAATAATTTTGATTTACCTCATATCATCTAACCAAGGATTAAAAGAAATCTCAATCAAAATAATAATCAATAACACCATATAGCATGTGCATCATCTAATGTGAAATGATATCAAGAGTAATATTGAAAAACCAATCAACAATTATATTCCTAGTGACAAAGAAATTTCATTGAACATAGGATCATGAAGCATAATAATGGCTTATAACCATGTTCAATAACATTCATATTCTCCCATATATTGTCTGTATATAGTAGAACAAGAAATAAAACCACTATAATACCAAAATGGGGAATCCCAAACATGGATGAAACTTAAGAGGTGCCCTAATCATAGGGGGACACATGTCCTCAAGAACATATCCCTGAATTCTAGAGACTTCCAACTAGTAGTCAGGGACTATGGTGTGTCCAAGGGGAGATTATTCCCTCATTATCAATGTGAAACTCAATAGATATGTATCAATCACAAGTAAATAGAAGAAGAAATAAAAGTATTCAGTTAATAGAGGAAAGAGAGAAGCATAAGAATAGTTGAAAAAACTAGAATAACTTATTTACATATATAAAATATGAAGATATAATATTTCATGACACTAGAAAGAATTCAAACATTGATAAAAGTTGATGGTAAATCATGCTACACAAAAGATGAAAAATAGAATCCAAAAACTATCCCATGCATCCCGAGCTCTAGATCATTTATCTTGAACTAGTTCTATCCTAATAGAATAAATCAAGTACCGAAAACGATCCACTCACCTTTTTCAACTCCAGCATACATTTTGTCTTCCTCGGTTCCAGAGGATTCTAGATAGGGTGTGAGACAAATCCCAGTAGGCCACCACCAAGGAAATCTATAAAATCTTATCTATGTAATATAAACCAAAAGATAAAAATCAGGAATATATTAATATAAATAAGTAAAGTAACTTAAATACACAAGTTCCTACTTCATATCTAAGAAAGTTTATGAACTTGTAACTAGTTCATTAATAAATTAATTTTCTGGTTTATTTATTTTATTCATGTGAGGCTGGTCCAGCACTAACATTAACTCATGATTGTAATAGGGAAGGATCCAAGATGTAGTATGTCATAATTTATGATATTTATAATGAAAGGGTTCCATGGTAATAACCATTTAAATGTAAACCCCAAGGGTCACCAACTCAGTATTAATTGTAGCATGTCTATGGGTAAGATAGTAATCCAAGGAGTATCTTATATTGAATTCCACAATAGTATAATCTAACAGAGTGCTAGGAATACATCCATGGTAAAATGGGATAAGATATGGCTAGTCTTAAGGATGTAACCAAGGAACCTCATGTCAATATAAGCCAGACATGATCCAAGGATTGTATCCAATGAATCTTGTAATATTATATAACGTATACTATTATGTCATATTGGACATCCACTAATAGATGAGGATCGAGTTCCTAGGTTGGTATCAACCATGGAAGCCAACATCCTTGAATTGGAATGGCGTCCTCTAGTTCCCAAGGAAATACCTTCAGGATCCTAAGAGATCTTTATTCAATCCACTTTCTATTATATTGTCAATTTCCTTTTAAAATTAAGCACATTATATATAATTCATTTAATCAATCATGCAAAGTGATGGTCATACCATTTAATAAATTGAAGAGGTTTAATCCTTTCCTTTCATTATCCTGACAAGGATAAGGGAATGAAACCATTTAAGTCATTTCATATTCAATTACTTAGTTCACTCGTTAACATTATTAACATAAAAATATTAATCTAATTAAGAGAAACCATATTCTTTAATATAATATAAACCCATCCAAGTCATATGCATATGATAAAAATTCCAAATTACCATTTAAAAATGATTAATAAAGTTGAATAACTTAGGTTAAGCATGTTAAGTGGATCTAATATAACCAATTTAGTAGTCATTAAATATGTAAAGTCTTACTATTATAATGATAAAGTTCATGAACACCTAATTTGTTGGGCAAAATTGTCATTACCAGGCATTTAGTTTTAATAGGCCACTAGAGGCATAAATATAGATATCACCCTACTTGGGGTGGTTGGTGTTGTGGAATTAACCACCAACATTGATTATAATATATAGAACAGGTCTTAGAACATGTTTCTAATTAATATAAGCAAGGAACATTAATTAATCAAATGAATCCCAATGACAATGGCATACTGACACGACACTTTATAAAATGACGAATCTTGATGAGTTAGTTATAGACCATCTACCTCATATATGTATGAATCTCCTCATCTTTTATCGGCCTCTATTTCATCAAGGAACATAGTAGATCTAAAGAATAGATTAGTGCCCGAAAATTTGGGTATATTATCTTTCATCTAAACAACATTCATGACAACAAGAAGAATGATGAATGGAACTAATGGACTAAAGAACCCACCATCACTCTTCAAACATGATAGATGGATCTGAAATTAGAGTCTAGATAGGGGAATGATGGAAGAATATATTGGCCTACAGGGGGTTCTTCTTCCATGAGAGAGATAAATAGGTGAGGGCTTCATCCTATGATAAAATGATACCAATACATATTTGTTTTACAAAATTTTAGTCATTTACATAACATGTTAATGATTTACACATCATATAAATCTGGGTGTTCTTCCCCCTAGTAAAACCCTATACACTACATAAAATATCTTGAACAGACCATTACACATCGTGTAATGATTACAAGTCATGTAATGATTAAAGGTAATTAAATCCAGATACACAATGTGTAACTGACCTATATCACACCGTATACACTCCAATTCCCATCATTTTCAATAACTACCTAACTGTCCAATAACCCACCATTGGTTTCAATGCCAAAAAACATCATTACAAGAGAATAGAGATAAAATTTAAATAATCCACTCCTAAAGGAGAAATTTGTATCATATACAAACCTATTATATGTGTGATCATATATAAATATAAATAAAAATTATTTATAGCAATAATATATTGAGCATTGAATACCACTATTTCTAGTATTTTAAAATTTTAATTTTATATTTTTTTACATACAAATAGATCAAAACCCTCCTGAGATATATTTAATCTAAATTCATTGAATGACATGATGATTTAGGCAAACTGAGTAAGTTAAAAACTAATGTTGAACCTAGTTTTATCCTATCCTAGAATCAACCCAAAAAATATTATTGCTTTGATTTCATAAAAAAGGCAATGTTTCAAAAATAATAAATTTTATAGACCTAACATAGAGATAAAACTCACAAATATATTATAAATAAGTTAACATATCATATTCTAAAACACCAATTATAATTTAATTTTTTCCTTAGAAAATATCACTGTACTAACAAATTGTTAAATATCTATAAAAGAAAATTAATTCTAAATAACATCGTATAATGTTGAAAAATTTCATCAAAATTAGAATTCAAATGATTTATCTTGAAATATGGTGACAATTTTTTTTAATAATTATCTATTAAGAAAGGATATTGATATAATTAATGAAAAAATGGATTACCTGGTGAAAATTCTTATATAGAACATAACTAATACAATATTGTGTTGTTTCCTTATAAATTTAAAATACCACAATGAATTATCATTTTAAAATGAGTGAAGTGAACACCACCTTACACACCAATAAGAATATAGAAATTTGGAAACCGTATGACATATTCATTGTTCCTCGACTAGAAAGACTCATAAATTTTGAAGCATGCAATTACTATTATAGGGTATATAAATTTAAAAGAATGAGATCTATAAGAATATAAGTTAAAAAAATAAATTCATTACAATCGGACATCAATAATCACAATGGTTTTGTAATATTTAATTTTTTTAATCATTCTACTACATTTTTTACCCTTCATTAGATCAAATATAGATTTTTATATTATATAATAAATCTTTTATTTAGTTCACAATGGGACATATATATAATTAATATATATTTTTCCTTCAGAAATAAATATACTTGTACTGATTATACATCATATTAAAATATACATATTCGTATTCATTTTTGATATCTAAAAAACTTTTGAGTGTATTGGTTGTTCCACAATTAGAAAATATATATCATATATATTTATATAATAACCTATAAGATACAATATCTATTTCTATCTAAAACACGTTAGGGTAAGATTGGATGTGAAGAGTGAATTTGAAATTTGTGTCCAAACCACAATCAAAATTGCATGTTCATTATATTTTATAATTTCAATCCATTAAAATTTTAATACAGTCACCCCCCACTATTTACCTATGGTTGTGAAACAATCAAGGTAAATAGTTATATTATTTACCCTCTACCCCTTACTGAAACCCCACTAAACTATTAAAAATACGTATTGATTTTCCCTTATTATAAAAAATAGATCTCCTAAACGTAAGGTATCTTCATAACTATATAATAATAGAAATAAAGCTCAGGAGTATTCGAAAAATATACACCAATCCTTTAATTATGACACAATTCATGGTATTACATGACCAACACATGCAAATTAATATCTCATTAACAAGATAAATTTGATTTTCCTAGGTGAATATGATGAGCATTGGGGGGTGAATAAGCACTTACAAAATCTTCTTAAAAACATTATTCTGATTTATTATTAGTTTATAGGATGTCTAACTCCTACAATATATTAATATTTATATATATATATATCACCTTAAAAAAAATTAACCCCCTGTGATAGACAAGAACCTCTTGAATATATGAACTGTAATATAGTATACCACTATAACCTAACCATTTAATTAGAAAGTATGAATTCCAATAACTAATTTATAAAATATGAATGTATAAAATAAATCCATTTATGATCAATTGATTAAAAATGAAAAAAATTATCATTTGAATGTAAAAGATATGTATTTATCATAATCTATTTTTTATATGCACAATACTTTTTTATAATAATAAATAAAGTATATCAATATTGGTAAATTTGATTAATGAAATTGAAATATTAAATATTCAATCAAATTTTTTAATTTTATATATTTGTTAATAAATGTTGAACGAATAAATCTATTAAAATGTTTAAAAATGTATTTTTTTATGTTTTTTATCATGTTTTCCAGAAATACATTATAATGAATTTATAAAAATTTAACAATGAAAAATATACTCCATAATTGGAATTAGGAGGATTAAATTTGGTAAATAGGGATCTTTTATTTTTTGGAAAACATTAATAGTAACCATAGTATATTTTTGTCTCCTAGGTAAGCATAAATCAAGTAATATAGGGTTAAAACATTGAGATAAATCATTAAGATTTTTATAACACCTGAATTTATGCTACTTGATTAATTAGATTTGTCAATTTACATAAAATTATCAAATATAACATCACATGGTTCCATATTTATTTTATTATGAATTTTATATTAATTAATGAATACAATAAATATAAAATGTCTTTCTCTTGACTTTATATCTTAAAATTTTTTACATAAGTTTAAGAAGAGGATTATTATAGTTATAAATTTTTATTTGAAAGTAATTTTTTCATAATGGTAATTTATTTTAAAATTTTAATTTTTATATAATTACCTTAAAAACATATGTAAGGTTAAAAAATATTTCTTGAATTTTTATGAAAATAATAAGAATGATTTGAAAAATATCTAGAGTAATATAATATGATTGAGTTGAAGTGTTATATTAATATTTTAGATAAATATAACATATTACTGATTTTTATGAGGATTATATTATAATTACTTGTTTCTATTGGTGTCATTAAAGTCAAATCAAATTAATAATTCTAATTTTATCCTTAATTATATTTAATAACAAATTTTATAATATTAATTTATTTAATTTTTTTTAAAAATATCATCTCTATCAATGTAAATGGAATATGGTTGAAAATATTAGACATGGTCTATTTATGAGTCAATTTTAAATTTATGGTATGATTTTTATCCATTTAAAATTGAAATAGTTTTATCATGGTTACTGTCTAAAATGGTCAACATAAGTTTTTAAAAAAAATAATGATTAAAATAACATGAAACCTAATATAAATTTCATTGAATGATATTTTTTGGACCCTATAATATTTTATTCCAATAAATATCCATTTTTAATAATTTGTTTTGTATAATAACATTATTATATTTTAATATTTTATGAAATTCCAAGGGTGTACTCTGCCCATTATAAAAGGGAACCCCTACATTATCTTATTTAAATTACAATTATCCTTCTAGATGAACCAAAACCTAACCATTAAATTTTAATCATCCAAATACATTAATTGAAGGTTATATTTTTATTAAAAACAATTTCATGGTTTCTTAAGAAAGGATCTAATGAAGGCCAACCAAAAGAGATGTAATTGTCTTACCTGAACTCTTTCAATTTATTTATTCCTAAAATACCACAAATTTGTTTATCATAATTATAAAATAAAAACATAAATATATTAAAAATACAATTTATTTTATGATTATTTGATCCCCATTATCCACCATCTTTCCATTCAAATGAGAAGTGAATGTTCCGCTCGGGTGTTCATATAGTTTTTCATCAATACCCAATGATAAAAATCATTTTCCATCACCATATTTAATGTATTTTTATAATGATGAGTTAAAATATTAAATATTATATTAATGAAATATATATAAATATATATATATATATATATGTTTTAGTTATAATATCACATCTACAATCTTACCATCCCATCCATTAGAATACAATAATTTTTCTTGTGAATACTTGTGGACTACCACCTCTATGAAGTGTTGTGATATATTTTTCAATTATATTTTTCATGTATGGTAATAAGGATATATTTAATGAATATATATTTTCTATATTATATAATTATTATTATTTTAAGATGATTTATGTTTACCTTTCTTTCATTCAATTCATCAAAATGTTAAAACATTTTTCATGTATACACATGACCTACCGTCTCCATTAACAGTTTAACTCATTTTTATATATCTAGATTTTATGGATGAATCTATATATATTTATATTTATAATTAATATATATGATTTATATATTATTATTTTCATTCCTTTGATTGTGGAATCATAATAAATATATAAGGACTAGGGCTGTCTAACCAAAACATGAATGAAAAATGAAGCAGTTATCAACTAGAACAATGATTTTAATAAAAAATCTTTAAAAAATATGTGATAAGATGACAAAATTATTTAATTAATGGTATTATATTTATTTTAAGTTTAGTTAATGAATTTAAATTAAATCTATATTTAATCTTTAGGCGGTTTGAACAAGTATGAGAAAAGATAAGAGTTGAGGTAAGGGATATATGTTTCAATCCCATTTTATTTGGGATCAATAATGCTTGATTTCACATTGAGGAAATTAAATTAACCTTTATGATAAATGAAATTCATTTTTATTATCCCTTATATGTTTCTGGGTTTTAAAAGTTTTTCTTTCATTTTCATTCTTTAAGTACTCAAATGATAGAAATAATGTTTCTAAGGAAGAGAAAATATATTTCTATCAATATCTGAAAATTCATTATCTTCCATATTCACGTGTTCACAATGTTTATTGAAATATTTTCTAGTATTATCCTATGATTGTTTAAATGTCACATTTACCCATTATTCACTTTTTCAAAATGGTTTAGAAGGGATATTTTCATCACTTTATGAATAAGGTAATTTTTTTACTTTTAACAAAAGTGTCAAATGAATATTTTCATATAAATTATATGACATGAATATAATTTCCCACATCCTTGATCACTAAATTAATTGAGTATTACATTATAATTTTATAGGATTATTTTAAAATAAAATTATTTCCTAATATTTTAAAGCTCAATATTTAAATTTGGTATTTCAAAAATAAAAGGTCATTTTCCTTAGGAAATATTATAGTTATTATTTTAAAAAATTCCCATTTCATAACACCATTTTTTGATAATTTTTCTTTACAAGGTATATGAACTAATGATAAATTTATTATACTTTCTATACATAATTTTTATGTATTATTATGATATTTTTATAAAAATCAGTTATTTTTAAGGGATTCACTATAATGAAATTAAGAAATATTAATGAAACCCTTTTTTACATGGGGTATAATTTGATGATATATGAATATTTTATTATTTTAGAGCAGACATGTGAATTAGTTTCACAATTTTAGAGGTGGAACCTGTATTATAGATGACTAAAATACATTGACTGATGTTTAATATCTCATGATATATCTATGGGAAACAATTTGTTATAGTTGATCCGCTGTGGGAAATAAGGTAATTTTCTTAACCCACAATAGGATACAAGTCGATTTATTTAATCCACTATTGGAAAAAAGTGATGATGTTAAATAATAAAATTTTTTATATCTCACTCATATTATTAGAGATTGATTCTTACACTTTTGGTTTCAGTTTTAATCAATGTATGGATCAAAAATACATCATGGTAACTTCAAATGTTATGAAAAAAATGAAATTATTATCCACCTGAGCAACATAATTCTATAAGATAAAGAATATAAAATAAAGTGGCTACGATCATGAAACATTATTAGTCTATAAATCATGATGATATTCCAAATCATGAAAGGAAGTTACATTGTCGTGTGGAATATCATATAAGGAAACATTGACATTCATTTTGTTATTCTTATGATAAACTAGTGGAATAGCGATGGATCAACACCAACAATAAAATATTTTATATTCTATAGTTCTCAAAACATGAAATGGTTTTCCTATCCATTATATAACGATAAAAAGATCAGTGGTGGAATATTATTAATAATATGACTTGAGAGGATGAAATAGACTCTATGTAATAAGATATGTTTACGTATGGTGACCTATGCGTCTTAAAAATATAATTACATGATTATTAGACATAAATATTCTTTAATAAAACTCAAGGACTGTAAATTTTTAGTGTCATTGAAAAATTAGGATCATATTACATCAAAATAAACTTAATACATGGAATGTTCATTTTATTCTCCAAAGTGAGATACTAAAATCCATTTGAGTTCCTAATACTTTATGGGGTAACCTGAGGAATAAATAAATAAAGGGGTGAGCATATGAGGTCGGAAATGGAATTAACATGATTGGTTCATTGGTATAACATAATATCATAAAATAGAAGTATCAGTAGTAATTTCCTTAAAACATATTGTAAAGGTAATTTTATAATTAGATCATGTAATCATAGGAATTTTAGAAACAACATATAACATTATATAAACATGAGTGAAGGATAATTTCTAAGGCAATATCACATTGTGGTAAAAGTCTAATAATGAATTAGGAATACTCTTTGATCCCATACATTATATCTAGTGATATTAAAGAATTACCCAACACATTGGAGTGATATAGGGGAACACCAATCATTAATTTTTCATGATCTCTATGTGACATATTAAGTAATAAATCATAAGTAATAATATATTAATTACATATGGAAGGAAAATGTGATGCAAAATATTTCTTCATATTATAAAAAATGTCAATTTTATAATTAATACATTTGATAAATGATATTATGGAATATATTAACCCATAAAGGAATGGAATATAAGATAAGTAGATATGTGATAGACATATATACATAATTTATAAGTATATAATAAAATTCATATATATATAATGTGAGTAAGAGAGTGAAATTTTTAACACCTGAAGTGAGTGGTGGTTTAGAGAGATCCCTTACCAGAAGCCTAAATTTTGAAATGAATTTTTTATATTCAATAATAATAAAGAATTTTGATATTTAAATTATTAATAATCCCTTTAATGTTTATTATTAATTTTATTTAAATTTTTACAATGTAATATCCAATTACATAACCAAATAAAAATGCGTCAGATGTTTTAACAAAAAAATGAAGCTTTTGTCTACAAACACTTTGGTATGTTGAATAAGGCAAAATATCTTATTAATTAATCATCTACATAATTATAAGCATGAATTATATTTTTATACATAAATTATACTTTCTAAACAACCCTTGAAATATGGTTCTGAAAAATGAACTACGTCACAGTCATAGAGATGATAACCCATAAGTATGATTGATTATCATATCAACTTTTCAATGATCGTGATGTAATGATGGTAAGTGTTGTTTTATATTTACAAAATCATAATTATATCTGTAATACCATATTATTTATTTTATTTCCCTTACACATAACATTCATGTGATGTGGTAATAAAAACTATTCACATCAGTTCGTGAGGTGGTAGTCCGTTGTACACTAAAATGAAGTTATCATTTATTCAATTAATGATAAGGTATGAAAGTTTATAATATATTAGTTTTTCATATTTATTAATGTATCCAAAAATTCATATCTAATCATAAATATATTAAATATTATTTTCCGTGTAATTTTTATTGTAACATGAATAAGATGTCTTTATAATGCAGTAGTCTGCCATACACATGAGGGATGTCATCGTATTCTCTATAGAATGGAATGTAAGATGTATGTGTGATATTATAATTACAAAAAAATCATAATATAATAAATTTCATATATTAACATTAAATAATTAATTATATCCTTTAGTGATAGGAGGTTATAGGAATTAATTTTGTAGGTTCACAAAGCGGTAGTCCTCTGTACATATGATCAGCGGTTTCATTTCCCATTTGGTGGAGGAGTAGAAGGTTTTAGGTCATTAATTTAACATAAAAAAATATCATTATATATAATATAATTTTTTTATTATATAATTATTTTTAACAATATTTTAAGGAGGTGTAAAAAGATATAAAATAAAAATCTCAGTTATGTATATTACATATTCTTCTAATAACATCATTTGGTTTAGGATAAAATCCATCCTTGGTTGGAATTATGACAACAAAAGGATTATAGAATGAAGGGATGAATTTAAAAGGTTATTTTTTATGGTATTGAAAAAAATGAGGTTTAGAAGTGTTTGAAGGAGAAGAGAGGGGGTGACCTTTTATATGTGGGGGAGAGGACACATTTGTAATTATAGAAATGAAAAGGGTGTACCCATATTATTTACATTGAAAAGGGATCCAAAATAGACAACTATTTATCATCATAAATTATAAGTTCTATGTATGGACATAAATTTTTTTTTTCCATGTTCTCTGGTCATTTTAACTCCTATGCTTCTAGTGTGAATCCGATAAATGTGTTTTTTACCATAACCATGATAATTAAATGTTACTGTGTTCACTATTCATTATGGTGAAAACATAAGTTTAACATATTAGTAAATATAAATTATTCTAATCCCATGTATAAAATCCATTTTACAAAATTCATTTCACATAATTGGAAATATTTAATTTAACATATTACAAATAGAGGCAACTAAAATAGAGGATTTAATGAAGCCTATTTTTTCAAAAGAATAATGATTTTATATTAACTATAAGAATAATAATATTCATTTTGTGAATAAATATTAATATTTAATGATATATAATACATAAAATATATTTAATTGAATCATCATTAGGCTTTTTTTAATTAACTAAAACATTGAAACATTATGCACTTTAAAAAGGTTTTTAGAAAAACCCATTTTAACGCAAAAATAAACTTATAAAAAACATGAAATTGATTAAAAAATAATTTTAGTTTATAAAAATATTAAAAATAATAATTTTTATAAAAATAATATTCAAAACTTAATCAACCTTATATATTAATTAATTCTTTGAAAATAAATTACACTTTCACAAAAGCATTTATTTTTCACTATTCAGTGAATAATAAATATTTACCAAAATATCCAAACAATTTAACCTAACTAAATTATGATATTATGATTTAAAAATATATATTATTTTTAAAAAATATATTTTATAAATGTTCAAAATATTAATTATAATATTTCTTCATGAAAAATAAATAAAATTGTTTTTTGAAGAAAACACATTTTTAAAAAATAAAATTACCTTACTATAAATAGATTGATTATTTTACAATAATTTATATTGAGTAGGAAATAAAAATATATCATTATGTTAATTTCATAATGTTTTTAATACTAAATAATTTAATGGTGATGTTATAATGGTTATATATATAACATGTCGTTTAAGTTATGGGTCGCATGCCGAATACGTTATACAAGATATTGAATTTATTTGAAAATAAATATATCATAAAGTATTGGGGTGCTAAATTCCTCCCCTGATAGTGAATTTCACCGTAAAATTTTGATATTACATTCTATTATAAAATGATTGAGGGTACTTCTTCTATATCTCCTCTTCCGGTTCCGGATTTCTTCCTTAAACATGTTTTTTTTCACAACACATTAACCAGGTGAATGGTCTTGATTCATAGAAATTTGGGTATATGATTCAATATCATCACTAGGTACTACAAATATAAAAGGTATTTATCCAATTATACAACCTATGGGATTCATTATATGTTATGGGTCTTATAAATACTTTTTCAATAGTAATACATAGAACACATCATGAACTAGAGATAGGTTTTATGGGAGTGCTAGTTGTTAAGACATTGATCTTATGCAATAAATGATTTTAAATTGTATGATGTATCTAGTAATAATATTTTTCTTCTTCCCAAACCTCATGAATTTCTTACATGGTTAACTATGAAGTAATAACTTATCTTTGACCTTAGAGTCCAAGTCTCATCGATGATTGTCTTAATATATTTTCTATCATATTTTTATAGATTTCATTTGTTGTTAAATGGTTTATAACTTCTATGTCATCACATGGGAATGATAAAGTACCACTAGCTTCAACTCTCCCACATCATCCCAATATATTGGATTCTGAGACTATTTCCCACATAGAGACTCAGAAGGTTCCATTTGAATGTTACAATAAAAACTATTGTTATATGAAAATAAATTGGGTATGTTGTTCATCCAAACATCATCTGAAATCAAATTTACATGACATATATATATCCTCTATAATGTTGATGGTTCCCATAGACTAACCTTTTTTTTATGGGTGATAAGAAGTGATGAAAGATATTTCTGTATCAAACTATTACTAGATGATTAACAAGACCCATGATGTAAACCTCATATGTATATCAGTTATAATAAAGAGATTCACTGTATAAAACATTACCACTTCACTTTTTTATATGTGAGTGAGCCAGTCAATAGAGAAATCTACTTTTATAGTAATTAAATGGTTTAAATTTTTAATGAAATAAAATACCACTAGATAGAGTTTTTACCTTCTAGTGTCTTGGGGAGTCCTATAATGAAATCCATGGTCAGTTTTCCCATTTCCATTTGGCGTGGGAAATGGTCTCATCATACCCTTAGACTTTTATCATCCAACATTGAATTGTTGGAATAATAATCCTCAAGATTAAATTTCTCCAATCTACATCTTCATGTTATCCCACCAGAAGTTCATCTTTAAATATTTATACATTTTAGTGATATTTGGATAAATAGAGAAGGAAAAATGACCACGGAATCTAAAATATTCTTCTTTTGATGTAGTTTTGTCATAAAATTCAACCATGTTCAAATCTTATAATATCATCTTCAGTAAATTTGAACTCTAAAATATTATATACCTATTTCTATATCACTTAATCATCATTATATGCTTCATTGATACTAAGAATTTATGGTTGAGACATAATTTGAGCATCGTAGGATGATGATACTTTTATGTTTCCCATATCCATCTTCATCAAATGTAAGAAATTTGTATCCTTCTCAATTTTCATCTTTGATTAAATTGAAGGATCATTTTACCTAAAGCATCATACACTTTGTTTTCTTTCCCATGATAATAATGGATTGATTAGTCATAATCACTAATTATATTTAACTATATTTATTAGTGCATGTTAATCTCCTTTTGTGTGAATATATATTTTATTCACTTATTATAAATATATATTTTACACTTCTCCACATATATATAATGTCATTATGTATTCAGTAGAAATATTTCTATAGAAAAATATTAGTCATGTGTGGGATAGTTATGATAATAAACATATGCCCACCATGGTGTATAGGTTATCACCTTACCATTTTTAATTTGTATAGGACCCAAAACCTTCATTGAATCACCATTGTAAACCAAAAAAATTTCCTTACATGAGGGATGTCTAAGTACTAGTATAGAGATAAACCTCTTTTTTAACTCCTCAAATCTCTCTTCACATCCAATGGTCTAGAAATATTTTACTCCCTTATAGGTAATCTATGTTAGTGAGTTCTAAAATTTGAAAAAAAAAATTAATCAACATCATTAATAACTATGTAATACAAGGAAACTATAGAAACCAATAACCTATAATGGTCTATTCTAGTCCTCAATTGCCTTTATCTGAGAAGGATATATAGATATTCCTTTTCTGCGGATAATATTCCCTATGAATGATACTTCCTTTATCTAAAAATTTAATTTACTAAACCATGAATATATATTTTCCTTTATCAAACATTTTAGCATTATATTCTAGTAATCCTTATGCTCCGTGATTTTGGAATAAATCAGAATATCATATATAAATACTGCTATCATTTTATCAAAGTTATCTCCAAAGGCTATGTTAATCATGTCTATAAATATTTCTAGAGAATTGGTGAGTTTGAAAGGTATCAATATGAACTCATAGTATACATAACTTATTGAAAAGGTTGTTTTGTGAATATTAGCCTTCTTCAAACCTAATAGGTTACCTCCCAACTAATGGTCCACCTTAAGGAAAAACTGACCTTTACATAGTTGTTAAAAAATCATCTATCCAAGATAGGGGATACTTGTTCTTTATAAATATTTTTTTGAGTTCACGATAATCAATTCATAGGTGCATTGACCCATTATTATTCTTAATTAAAAGTACCTATGCACCCCACGGTGTAGAAATTAATCATATAAAACCAGTTTCCAGATCTTCTTGTAACAACTTATTTAGTTATTATAACTCAATAATGGCCATTAGGTAAGGATTCGTGGATATGGGTATAGATCTAGGTATATTTCCAATTGGGGACTCAACCTCTTAGTTATATGGATTACATGGAAAATATTAGGGGAATACATCATTATACTCACAAACTAAGGGCATCGAGATAAGAATGACTCTATTATTTATCTCAATCATTTAGGCTAAATATTAATTCTCATAATGTAATAATATCCATTCATGAATAGAATATTCTATATGAGATTCATCTTCATCAGTAAGCTAGTATAGAATCAGAGGGAGGCTTCACATGTGATGTGAGATATCCATCTCTCAATAGATGATAATGACTTTATAAAAGGATATCCAATCAAGGAACAAAATATCATTAACTTCTTATAATGAATGTAAAATGATATTTGATAGAATGTTATATATATAAACATTGAATGAAGATGATTTATATACTTGGGATGAAACCATATTTTAATTTGATTTTCTCACAAATTCCGCATTCCCATGTTTTATGGTGGTTATTTTATAGTTCTACTAAAATTATATGATATGAATAAATGTGTTGAAATAGAATAAAAATTAAATTTCATATTCATGAGAAAATAACTAGTGTACTTTTCACCACATTATTATTGTCATTCACCCCAAAATTAGTGATATAATATTCCCATCCCTACTTCCTTAGAGGTGGTTGTTGATGATTGATCTAAAAACCCTTAGTTTAGGACATTGGCATGCCTAATTACCATGTTAGTTATTGTCCAAATAGATTAGATTATGTATTTTATTGATATGGTAATTATTTTCATATATATAATATGTATGATTATTCACTAACCTGTATAATTGATGAGACCAATGCCTTTATTTTCCAAAAATTAAGCATCTTCTGGTTCCCCTTATATAGTGTATCATACGATTCTTCCCACACTAATGACAATGGAAACGTTGAGTTTTATTTTCACCATGGTATTTATCGGTTGATGGACCTAAAGGAAAATCAAATTTATGTTTTTTGTCCCCAGTTACAGAATACCATTGGTAAAAACAATTATCTGTATCAACATTGAGGTAACAATGTACAATATCTTCATAACTATCCAAATCACATATCAAAAATAATTTTCTAAACTCATCATTAACCCCCTAAAAAAATGTATTACTATAATTTTACTACTGATAAAAAATTAAACGGTGTACCATGAAATCCTTGTTATATTTTTCCCATATTCTAAAATAGACCCATCATCATTTTTCATTAAACTGAGTAAATACCTATCCATTTTTAGATGAAGAGGTCACATAAAATATATATTTTAAAATATTTTCACAAAGAATTCACATTCCATGGAATCATTATCTTATTTGGTCTTTGTGATATTGATCAATGTCTATGACTAACCATATTCTCCCTTAATGTGATAAATATCTAGAAAAATATTCTATTGATCTATGCATTAAAGGAAAATAATATCTTCCCAATCAATTTAATCGATTTTTCAGTGAAGAGAGGATTAAATGTTTCGATAATGGTTGGGGGTTTCGTTGTATAAAACATTCCTATGCAATATGATGCTTATTCAAAGGTGTAGGAATTTCACCACAATTCATGTTATTATTCATCACTTGAACAAGTTGAGCCATTACTACCATGATGTTTTCATATCCAATACCTGTGAGATTATGCATATCATTGGGGAAATCATCACATTGACTATCTTCCTAGTTGTTGGAATAGTTTCTCTTTTTTAACACTATTAACTATAAGAAGAAGAAAATGATATTTCATTAACAAATGAAAATACACAAGGGAATCCAATAAACATGGGATAAATAACTTAAAAATGATAGTTATATCGTAAATTATCAATCTCTAGGTTTTAAAAATGGTTATCCATAGTAATTCCCGGATTATATTTTCTAATCTAATAATTTTTTCAAGTCCATTATAGTGGTTTATACTTTTTTTCTATTTATAAAACATATCACTTGAGAGTGTCAAACCATGTGTACATCATGGCCTACATTCATGCACAGGGTGATTATCGAGTCATGATTAAGGTTTCCTTTTTTTGTTTATTACACCAAGGTACATTTATTCTAGATCCATATCCACTTGTAGTTTCCACAAAAGCATGTATTTTCAAGGAAAAAACTAACTCTATAATTCAACCAGATTCCAATATATTTTTTTATATTTATACTTATTCTTCAACAAATGTATAGTGTTTTAACTAAATATTTATCACCATAATTCCATATTTTAACTAAAACATTCCTTTGATAACCAATATGGTTAGCCAAGTCTCACACATGAATTATTACATTATTCTTAAACATAAATATTCATTTATACAACGCAAGGATCGCAAAGACCTTATTTCTTTGAAAGATTTAGTTCATATTACATCAAATGGAATGTTAAAAGGGTTTTACTTATTTCATTCTCCATAGTGAGATCTTAATTTAAATTAGACCTCCTAAAATTTCATGGGGTAACCTGGGGATTTCATAAATAAAGGGGTGATAAAAACATCCCTCTAAGTGAATAAATAAGATAATGTAACATGAAAATAGAGTCAAATGTATAAAATGATATCATAAAAGATTAGGCTCCTTAGTAATTACATAGAATAATATCATAAATTTCATGGTATCATTCGATCAAGGAATTATATAAATTTGGAAAGAATTTATAGCATTATATAATCATGAGTCAAGGCTCACTACAAAGACAATATCTCTTGGTGGAAAAAGTCCCATAATCAGTTAGATTTACCACATGATCCCATAAATGATATCTCAAGAAAATAATTCTTTACCCAACACATTATATTTATATTTCGGTGAACCCTTAATAACTTTTCTATGATCTATGCATGACACATAATGTCATCAACCATTATTCTTAACAAAATAATTAAAAATGGAAATTATATGAGTTTCATAATCATGCATCATATAATAATGAAAAGAAATTAAATAACTAAGGTATTGGAGACATGATATTTAAGAACATATTACTCATTTAAAGGAAAGAGAAATAAACTTGTAAAATATTTTGGACAAATTTATAATGAATTTATAATCATACCGAAAAAATTAGGATAGAAATAAAGTTAATTAGTGAGTGAAAGGTCATAACCTGATGGAAAGTGTGCTTTAGATATTTCCCGTAACATAAGCCAAATTTTTCACGTGTTATCGTTACCATTATGAACAAAAAATTTATAGTTATTATTTAATTATTAAATAATCTTAATAATGTTTATTATTACATTTATTTTAATTTTTACCTTGTAATATTCATTTACATAATCGATTAATTTCATGTCAGAATTTCTAACAATAGACAAATCATATGTTATAAAACACTTTGGTAAGATTTATAAGATTAATTATATAGTAAATTCATTATCTAGAAATGGTAATAATGAAATAATTATAATTTTTATACAAAAATCATACATTACAAACCAAACATGAAATATAGTTATGAAAAATAAACTACATTTTAATCACACAGAAGGTAAGTCGTACATACAAACCGGTAATGTTTCCACTTTTTAAATATTATGATAAAAGGGAGTAAAATATTACTTTATATTTATAGTTTTTTTATTATGTCATAAATAAAATATTTTTTTATATAATACCTTTACACATATAATCCTTGTTATACGGTAACCAAAATGAATCAGATCGCTCCATGAGGTAGTTATCCTCCATGCACAAAAATGACGTTATAATTTATTTAGTTGATGATAAGGTAAGAAATTATACAATATATAAATTTTCTAGAATGATTAATATTTCATATATATAACATATAAACATAACATTATTCGATACTACCCTTCATTTAATTCATAAGTAAAAAATGAATCACATCACTTCATGAGGTAGTAATCCTCCCTACACATGTGAGGCATTATCATATTTTCAATAAGAAGTAAAATAAGAATGTATATATGATATTATAATTTAATAATTATAACTATATCATAAATATTATATATAAATATTATTTAAATAATTATATACATATATATTAAGTGGTTATGGAAAACAACTTTTGTCGGTCTGCATGGCGACAGTTCGTCGTACACATGATCAAGAGCTTCGTTTCCCATTTGAGGGAGGAGGGTATAGATTGAGTTAATTAACATAACATAAAAATATATTAGTATATTTAAGAGAATTATTTTATTATTTCATCAATTTTTAATAATATTTTAATGTGGTGGAAGGGTAATAAAATAAAATGCCTTGGGAGAACGTTTACATTACTTCAAACACCTTATTTTTGTTTAAAACAAAATCATTCCTAGCATTGATTTATGGGAAAAAATGATTCTATGATGATTTTATGGATTTATGTAAGTTATTTGAGAATTTATTTTCCAAAATAATATATTTTTATGTGTGAAATGGTAAGGATAAAATGTGGCATTTTATAAGTGGGGGAGAGGACACACTTGTAATTATTGAAAAAATGGTGTAAACACATTATTCACAACTAAAATTATCCCAAATTGACCATTGTAAATAAATAAACATTATAAGCTATTAATATTGATTTAAAATATTTCCTAGACAATTTTTGGATCATTTTAACCCATAACATTTTTTCAAAACCCCCTGAGAAATCTATTTTTTACCTTAATTGTTGTAATTAATGTTTACTATATACATATTCCATATAGTAAGACATTAAGATAAAATTATAATAAAACATAAATATTGATGATTAAATATTTTATATACATATTAATAAATTAATTTCTTTTATGTGGTAATCATTAATTTAAAATTAAACGTGTTGATGTAAAGAAAAAAAGGGTTTTCAGGAAGTGATTTTTTCCAGAGAATAATTATTTTGTTATAACTCTATGATTAATAAAATTTATTGTATGAATCTAAATTAATATTTATATATATAAAATATATCAATTATCATTAAATCACTCCTTATTATGGGGTTTTTATTTTTTTTAAAAGGTGATGTGATATTCACATTAAAACAGTTTTCAGAAAACCCATTTTGAATCCCAATAATAAAAATATACTAAAATAAAATAATAAGTTAATTACACAAAATTTGATATGATTAAATATATCCAGGTTATAATTATTTTACATTAAATTATATTCAAAAAATAATGGGGCTATTAAATCAATTAATTTATTTAAATGAATTGATAGTTTTACAAAAATTGGCATTTTCCATTATCCACTAAAAAATAAATATTTTCTGAAAAATCACAAAATGTTAACCTCACATAATTTTGATATTATCACTAAAAATTATTATTAATTTTATCAATTATTTTTTATAATTTTTCTAAATAACAAATTATAATTTTTTCATGATATGAAATAAAAAATATTTTTGTAGAAATCATATTTTTTAAGAATAAAATAACATTACAAAAAAAATTATTGATTATTTAACAATAATTTATATTGAGTGTAAAACACACACATAGATATATTTACATATTTATATCATAAATTCTTTAGTATTATTCATACTCAAAAATTTAATGGACATGTTATTATTGTTATATATATCAGTGGTCATTTAAACTCAGTGTTGTTTGTTAAATATACTATCGAAGAGATTTTATATATTTTAAAAAACTACATCTAAAGTATTAGGGTCTTAGAATGAAGGGATATTTTTAATTATGTAATTATTATGTATTATATTTACAAATATGTTAGAGTAATTAATTTATATTAATAAAAATGAGGACGATTCTATAGATTCTTATGAAGAAAAATTTACAGGATATTTAGGGTGTGTTTCTTGATTAACCATTATCCTTTAAAGAATAATTGATCAATTAATCATTGTCTTAAAAACAATTATTAACATGGGGTTAGATATAAGATATATTAGTAGATATGAAGATAAAATTTCAAAGTTCATTCATTTTAGAAAATAAAATTGAATATTCTAGCCATTCCCATGGATTTGAAAAGAGAATAAAGATAGAATTCGAAGAAACCATGAATAAATCACATATTAGAAATAAATTCTAGAAAAATAGATGTCCAAAATTTGGGAGGAATCATCATGGTAATTTATTTAGTGCAATGGGGATATTCCATAAATTTTTAAAGTAGGGCCATAATATATATTAATAACTAATGTCGATGAATAGGACAATTTATGTAATAGAGGAAATGAAGATTCCAAAAAATAAACAACCAATGCTCCAATGAATTAAAAAAAGGAGTATGATAATTATGTCAACAAGTGTAAGAATAATTTTTTTTGGATGTTTATCGGCATTAAAAACCTCTTAACATCAATTGAAAAAAGAAATCTCACGTCATCATGACTACAGAAGTGGGTCTCCATGTCGGCAAGGTGAAAGGTATACTTCTCATACAATCTTGAAAAACTAATTTCTTATTTTATAATAGGTACAACCACAATTTAATATCTAAGGAATTTAATAAACATAAAAAGTTAGCAGGTCAATGGGTACATACTTAATTAGGGGTGAAATCTCTTAATGGAAAGATGATCACATATCAAATATATAGTTCATCTCAGATTATAGTTTGTGGGAAAGTTTTTTAGTTAAAACATTTTCATTCTCTCTCTAGTAAAATTTTATTGTATTCTATGAATGGATTTTCTTTTCTTTAAATAGATCCCATATTAATTTCCAGTTAATAGAATTAACACTTCATATTTTCAATGAACCTATGATCATTTATCATTGTGATAATGAATATTTATATCCAATGTAAATTTATTCTATCCTCTGCATCTAAATTCATATCCATGAAGGTTATATATCTCAAATTATGGGGGAAAACTAATTATTTAGTATATTCTTTATATATGAGATTTTATTGATTTATTTCTAGAATAATTTCCTATTCTATATTCGATATGTGACGTTGAGTTTTCAATAGAACATATACATGGAGATACACCTATTTCAAATACTCATTATAGAATAAACCAATTATGATTCATGAATTGAAGAATAAACTCCATGATAATATTGATAACGTATTAATGTGTCTTAGTGTGCCACTATGGGGTTCACCCATTCTCTTTATCAAAATGAAATATTGTTCCAAGAATTATTTCATTGAATATTGATTACCTAAAAAGAAATGTATCATGGTCAATTATTCAATATACCATATTGAGGATTTTTTGATCAATTATGAGGATATCAATATTTTTCTATGATCGAAATATATTTTGTATTCCAACAATTAATGATTAATAAGGAGGATATACCAAAAGAATGATTTTTTATAAGGTATGAGCATTATGAATTTTTAGTGATTCCATTTGTAGTTTATAATTCCCATAATATCATCAAATAATTATGTTATATAAATTTTAGAGAAAAATTTAGTTCCTTTTGTATAGTCTTAATAGATGATATTATATATTAAATTAATATTTGAGAGTTTTATGATCATTTTATATTCATTATAATGACCTTAATAAAGGATAAACACTAGGAAAAATATTACAATTGTGAATTTTGGATCAAGAAAATTTCATTATATGTTTATATAATCTCATGTTAGGGTACATTGATAGATAATTTAAAGGAAAAAAGTTATTTAAGGATGGAAAAAATTAACCATGGTAACCAAAATAAACAACTTTCAAGGGTTAGCATGATAATTATGACGTTTTTTGAGAAATGTATCAATACTATATTTTTTTTAACTAAGTTGACTCTAAAGGGGGTATATTTTTTCTGGATTGATGACTATGAATAAAATTTAATGAATTTGAAATGTGATTTTGTTAGTGCACATGTGCTCAAATTATTATGTATTGGAGAAGGGATTATGATATTTAGTGATGCATTGAATAATGAACTAGGATAGATCTCCATCAAAAATGATGTGGTGAAAGAATATAACTCATGCATCTAGAAAAAAAAAGATAATAATTCGCTAAATCATGATTTGGATATTATTGATATAGTTTAGGAATTAATGATATGAATGAATTTATATTACAAATAAATGTGTGTTCTATATGGAAATAAAAACAGTTTTAATTATATTTTAACAAATAAATAGTTGAATATGAAAAAAATAAATGGTCAAAGATAAATAAATACTATAAATAATTAATAAATTTCCACCTTAGAAAAGATAATAAGGTGGAAAATTATTCGATTCGAAAGGATCATGACAGCTTATATATGATGAGGTTTACAAATGATATAATATTTCTATATTTCAAAAGTATGGATATATAAATATTGAAGGAGTGGGATTCATGTAATCTATCTTAATTGTATGTCTAACCATTTATCCATGTGAATATCAAATAAGTGTAGAAGGAAGATATGGAGTTTCATAGGAATTTAGGAAACATTCAAGATTTTATCTAATATTGTGAATGAATTATAACATTTATGTACCATGTATGTATCCTTTCAATAAAAAACATAAAGAATATTTTATTTTCTAATGATTATAGTTCATCATTTTCTATTCATCTTGGATGTAAGAATACATTTAGAGGAATTCTAGATTACTTTTTTTTAGAAAATATGAAAAGTGATAATGAAAAATAGGAAGGTTGGTGCATGGTATGTCAGGAAGATAAGGTTGGTAGATAGAAGTCTAATGAAATTATACAACTATTACCCATATAAGATTTCAAGAGGAAAATATCACCATGGATTTCTTTTTGTTTTCACTAAAAAATCAAGGGAACAATATTATTTGGGTTGTAGTCAATCACCTAACATATTTAACACACATCATGTATATTAGAGAGAATTTCTCCCTTGTTCAGCTATACATGATATACATTAGAAAGTTGTAAGGATTTATGGTGTACAAATTTATATAGTATATAATCAGGATATTTTTTTTTCTAAAATTATATAGAAAAATAATTACTAGGATCAAGATATAACTTTATGTTTCATCCCCACTTATAATCCCAAAAAATATGTCCAATCTGATATTACCATTAAAACCCGTAGGGATATGTTGTGATCTTGTTATATATATTTCTAAGGTAGTTGGGATAAAAACCTTCCTATAGTAGCGTATTCTTAATATAATATCACCCAATCATGATTTCCAATCAATCCTTATGAATCCCTATATATTAGGAATTAAATAAATCTAATGTTCTAGGATGAGGATAGATAAATAATTATTTTTTGACCTAATGTAGATAATTAAATGTAAGAGAAGATCATATCCATTTTAGTAGACCTTATGGACAATTCAAATTGGGAAGAAACATTATGCTGATAATAAATAGAAAAAACAAGAAGTTGATGTAGCTGAAAAGTTATTTCTACAAATTCTTCCATGGAAATAGTTATGTGATTCCAAAATTAAGAATCCTTATCCCTAGGTATATTTCCACATTTGATATTCCGGATCTTCCCTGGATGATCGCTTATCTCATGGATCTTCTATTTAATCAATATCAAGTTCAAAATGCTATCCACATATCCCCACCATGGAAGTATTTACCTGATCCAACACATGCAATGAACATATGGATCATACCATTGGAACGATATCAATATTATGATGAACAACCTATGGGGATTTCGAATCATAGAGATAAAATGACATGAAAAAAGACCACTAACCGAGTTAATGTTTTGTGGTGAATGAAAAACAATTAGAGGGAGCTAATTTAAAACATAAGGGTGTGATGTAATTAAGATATACTGAACTATTCTCATCATAGTTATTATATTTTAAGCGAGAAACTAATTTTATAGGGGGTAATATATAAAACCATGATAGTTTAATATGTATATTTCCCATCAAATAAAAACATTTCTCGTGCTTGTGATATACCCAACCGATGTTTAATGGAACCATAATATAGTATACTGTTATAACATATCTGTTAAATTAGTTGGTATGAATATTACTGACTAAATTATGAAACATTTATCCTAAAATTAACTTATCTTTATTCAATTGCTTAAAAATGTAAATAGTAATCTTTTCATATTAAAAGATATGTTTTTTCAAAAAACTATTTTTATGGATATAATGTATTTTTATGTTTATAATTTAAATTGACCACTTTTTTGGAATAATTTTAATGAAATTTTTATTTTATATATTAAAAAAACATTCATCTTATAATTTTTAAACATGGGATACAAATAAATCCAATTATATGGTTAAAATATTTATTTCTAAAACAACATTTCATCATAATTTGAAAACTTATTTTAAAATTAATTTATTACAATTATCAAATTGAATAATGAGAAATTATTTATATATTTATAATTATGTGGATTAATTGTTTTTTAATTGGACTCTTTTATTTTTGGCCAGTATGAATAGTAATCATATTAAATTTGTGTCACTCCATTAAGGGTAAAACTTGTAAAATATGTATAAAATTTTTGGATAAGGTTTTAAAAGATATCCAACATACTAAAGTATCATATTTTATGAGCGGAGTTATTAAAAATACATAAAAATATCAAATATATAGTCACATGGTTCAATATTTGTATGATTATGACCTTTATATAAATTTAAGAGATGAATAAATATAGAATGTCAATTTTTTGTCTTTAATATCTATATAATTTTTACGTAAGGACAAAATGTGGATAAGATCATTTATAAATGATTTATAAAAAAAAAATCTTGAGGGTAATTTGTTTAAATTTTTAAGGAATTATAAAATTACATTAAAAGCATGCGCAAAAGTGACAAAACATTACATCAATTAATAGAAAATAAATATAAATGGACTTAATACATTTAAAATTAATATAATGTGTGTAATTTAGTGAATTACATTATTTTATATAAATATATAAAATTACTGTTGTGTAGATGGATTATATTCCAATTATATATTTTTATAATGGTATTTAAACTCAAATCGGATAAATAGATACAAAAATAATATTAATGAAATTTTATAAAAGTTAATATTTTTTTAAATGATTAAAAAATCATAGAAATATTATCCTATTCTAAGTTATTGAAATATCATTTATAAAATCAAACATGATCTATTTATGAGTCACTTTTCCATATTTGGTATCATTTTTAACACTTTTTGATTGAAATAGTTGTTACTACAGTTATTGTAAAAATGGTTAAAAGTGGGTAAATAAAAAATATAAGAATTTAACTAACAAAAAATTATTTCAATGTTTTATTTTTTGATATTTTTTAAAACTATAATACATTTCTTGAAATTAATGTCTATCTAGAAGTTATTATATTCAGAATAAATTTATTTTCTTTTATTCATTTAATACATTCAAATTGTTTCCAATTGCCCATATAAATGGAAACTAATCATATCACTTTTTTTCTTAAAATTAAGATTTATATCTCAAAAAAATACAAATTTGTTTAAAAAACATCCATATCCAACAATTAGATTTTTTTCCTTCTTAAAATACTATTTCAAGTGTCCTTAAGATAGGATGTACGAGATTCCAACCTAATGAGTGGTAATTATTTTACCCGACCACTTTAAATTTATTTATTAATATAAACCATATAAAAATAGATATTCATAATAAAATATCAACCTCTATATCCCAAATATACTTAAATATTCTTATTATTATTTTATAACAATTATACATTACCATTCTCATCAAATTGGATGTGAAATTATCTCCCATGTGTATGTGCATCTTACCGTCTCCATGAAGAGGTCCAATTCATTTTCTATCAAAATATTTAATTGACGGTTAGTATGAGATAATAAATTTTATATATAACACTTATTACATATCTTCTAATTATTATATCACATCTACTTTCGTATTATCTAATCTATTAGAATTTGATGACGCCGCTCATGTGTACATGTGGACTACCAATGTAACACCCTGAGATTTTGTGAAAAGATTTTTTTTCAAATTAATCTAATAATTTAAATATTTAAAAATAAATAGAAAAAAAATTATATTTTTTTTACAAATAATGATATTTTATATTATACGCAACACTATGATCAGCTAACATTACATGAAACACCATGTTTTAATGAAACATGACATACTACTGTAATATTATTATTTAAAATGATTGGTATCACCTAACTATTGAAATGGAGGGTAATAATAAGATTAAATAAATTATTAAAATATATTATTACACCAATATATAAAATTATATCTTTTGTGAACAATTAATTTGAAATGAAAATAGAAAACACTTGAAAATAAAAGAAATCATTTTTCTAGAAAACAAATTTTATGTGTATAGACATGTTTTTCATAATTAAATTAAACAAATAAATTTTTTTCAATTAGTTTAATGAAAATATTTTTTTATATATTTAATGAAATTTTTAACATTCTTCTTATGTCTTTTCTAGTAAATATATATTTATAATTTCAATTTTATGCTTAAAACTGTATTTTTCTAAAAGGACGTTTTTTAAATTTTCCTGAGCTTTTTTTAAAATTAACATTTCACTTATAAAAAATTATTTTAAATAATAAAATTATTTCTAAAAATCATCATGAAAAAATATATTTTATTTAGTTTTTTAAAATCCTAATAAAAGATAATTGTTTTGATGAATATCAAAAAATACTAAATTTTATTAAGAATTCATTTGTCTCATAATAACATTAACAAATAATTATTATTTAAAGATGGTTTTAAATATAATATAAGTTAAATTATATATATATTAATCCAAATAGTTTACTGGTATAAATTTTATATTGAGTATTTATATAAAATTGTTTTTATCTTTTGAAACTCTTCTCATTGGAAAACAAATTTTCATCAGTTCTACATGATTAATTTTATGTCAAATTTTTATGTTATATTAATGGTATTTTTAAATATTAATTCTATATTTAAAACTATATTAATTAATATTATATAATAATTTTATCTTAATTGTTTCCCAAAATGAATATTAAAAATAGTAAAAATCATTTACCACAGTTAATGTGAAAATGGGTTTACCATGGGTTAAACTAAAACAATAAGTGGTGAAATGACAAATAAACTTATCCAAATCCCATTGGATAACCTTATGACTACTTTATAACCTATAAATATATATAATTTCCCATTTTGGAACATTTTGGAATGTGAAAAAACTAGGTATATGTTTTTATTATCAAATATTACAAGTGTTCCACTAACCTCACTTATATATGGCCACCCAATCTATTCTCATCCTAAATCATAAATAATACAATTTTTCATACAATAAAATCCCAATTTTCTTTATCAATTACCTCCCCACACCTAGGAGGAATATGTGGGATCATAAATAAAATATTGGAAGGCTTCATGTTAAACCTAAATAACTTGTCCAAAAAAGAGGTAATGTTTTTATTAATGAGTTTTTTTCTACTTATTATAATATATCTCAAAAATATTTTAAAAATATTGTTAAATATTAAAAACAATATGCATTATAAAATTTAATTTTATTATATTAAATTAATAACCAATATCCATCTCCAATTTGGTCAAATGGGAAAAAACTATTATTCATGTTTATGGAGGACTACCTCCTAAAGAATCGATGTTATTCATTTTATTTAACCACCTCTCATGAACAATTATAACGATGGATTTAATATTTAAATATTATAATTATGATATTATTATCCCCATAGAAATATAATACCACATCTAACTTTTGACCTCCAAACCCTTTGAAAAAATAATGGCGTCGCTCATGTTTACAATTGTCTACAACCTCACGAACAAATGTAAAGTGTTTTTCATTTTTTTTAATTGGATTTTAATAATTATATATTAATTAATTAAATATTATTTCTTTCATATAATTAAAATTATTTAATTATAATATCACATATAAGTTCTTACATTCCATTTCGTGGGGGATACGATAATGTCGTTAGTGTTAACATTAGACTATTGTGTCACGATGTTATGCTATTGTTTTTTCACTAAAAAATTTGCAGGAAGGTAATAAGGATATATTTAATGAATATATATGATATATATGAAACAATAATGACTCTTATAGTCTAAATTATTGTTTAACTCTATTTCATTACATCTGTTGAGAAAACAGAAACATCCATTTGGTGTATGTTCGACATACCGTCTCCATGAATTGTGTATTTAAATTTCAATACCTTTATTTTATGGATTAATATAAATAAAAATATTATAAAAATATATTTTAATTTTATCATTGTTAAAATTATATAGATAATGGAATAATGATCCTATTAAAGGGATTTAAAATAAAAAATCCACACATACAAAAAAAACAAAGTAATTGTTACTCGGAACATGACATTAACATGGTATTGTTAAGAAAATGTAATAAAAACTGAAATTTAAATAATAAATGGGATGATAAATAGTTTTATGGTTTTGAAAAATATTTATAGTAAAATTATATTTATTATACATGAGTTTTTATCAAGTATGAATGAATTAAAAACATAATTTATTGTATTTACATCTCACTTTGTTTACTTTTGTGAGTCACATGCCATATTCACCACCAATTTCTTTTATGTTGTGTATATAGTTACAATGACTATATTTTTTGATAATTATACTAAATATTTTAGGGATTAAAAAATGAATTTGAATATATATCTTTTAATGGGCTATGTTTCAAATGATACTAAAGGGATAAGAGATTTTTTCTTAATTTTTCTTCTTTGGGACATATGTTATGTAATTCACCTATATTCTTATATAAGATTTATATTTCACCATTATCATTTTATATCACAAATAAAATTATTATAATGAAATAAAAAATTTTCATTCTATTATATTCATTAGTGGGTTATATAATAAAAAATTATACCAAAGAGGTAAATTTATGAACTTATAATATCATTATTTATATGGGTTTATATGTTTATGCTTCCAAGGATAAAATATTATGATTCATATTAGAATAAAGTAAAAAAATCTTAAACTATATTTATTATACGAGATTTCATGTTTTATCTTAATTTCAATATTTTTATGTTCATATGTGTTCAAAAAGATGTTTTTAATGAAAACGAACATTATTTATCTCTTCGGTCAAAAATCATTTTTCATCCGAATTCATGTTTTCTAAAATTGTCTTAAATTTTTTTTAAAGTCTACAAGTTATTTATTAAATAATATTTAAACCATTTTTTAATATTTACAGTATGTTTTGAATGGAATTATCTTGTCGTTTTCGTAAATATCCACATTTGACATTTTTTGAAAAGGGTAATGGAATCATTATTTTAAAGCTTAAGAAAAAAATATAATTTCTACCATCATGACCACTTGTAACATCCCTATTCCGGAAGCCGCCCAGAGACGTTCCATACCCGGATGGTCACATGGCCTAATGCTCATTTCCCTGAATGCTCTAGGTTTCCGACTAGCAGTGAGGGACCTCAGTGTGATAGTGGGAAAACTATTCCCTCATTGGTAGAGTAACACAACAGAATTAAAATATATATACAATAGCCAAATTAGTAATAATCCATATAAAATGAAATAGCGGAAGACTAGAAATAATAAATTGGAGAATACAGACAGACACACACACATAGATATATATATAAATATGTGAATGATACATGATAAATATGTATAGGAAAATATTCAAACAAATCACAATGCTGTAATAAAAGTAGTACTAAGCCAAGTACAAAAGAAAATAGATGACAGCTCCTCAGAATCGCAAGCCTCATCTTGGTCCCATGCTCTCCAAATCTAAAGCACTCATGTACCTTATATTGAAGGGTTATTTCCCTTATATATACCTTTATAAATTTAATTTCTTTGGGGTTAAAAGCATGTCCCAAATAGGGTGTGAGACCAAATCCCAGTTGGAAACCACCACAAGATCTGTGCCCAATAGTCTGTGAATATAAGGATGGTAATAAATAATAAGAAGTAATAATCTAGGAAGTACTCATCAGTAAACAATCCAGAGTTTCAAAGAATTCCCTTTCATATATAACGTAGATAGCTAATCAGGCAGGAAAACACAAACTGGTAACCATATGGGAAGTACACACAGCCTATCCCCTCTAGTCTTACCTAGCAACACAAGAAACCCTCTAGTAATCACACACAGTCTACCCCATTGGTTCAAATTATAAGGATATAATAAATACTCTCTGAGGATGAAATCACAGTCAATTAACCTTATAGTTTAATATAAATAAATAATCTCTGAGAAATCTCACACGGTCAATTACCATTATAGTCAAAAGTGATAAATACTCTTTGAGGAAGCTCACACTGTCAATTCCCCTTATAGTCTACTACAGCTGGTTCCCACAGCCCTTTGTAAGTCAATGAGCATAGAAATGCAATAAATTCGATGTAAACCTCAAGAACTACATGGATAAACAGTCTACATAGTATCAATCATGTCAGATAAAATAATCAATCCATCCTACAGTACTAGGCCTGGGAAAACATCCAGGAAGCATACCATGATAAATAGGACCAAACGGTCATAAATAGAACGTGCATGGGAAAACACTTCCAAAACATTGAAATAAACCCTATCCGCATCTATTTAATCTCCACTCACACATACCAGCATAGCAGGAAATTAATAGGGATAAAACGTTAAACACGCAACACCCCCGTTCAAGGGTATTGGACAAAATTGAACATATAACTCAGAGACATTCAATGGAAAGGTAGAAACCACCCACCTCAGTGTTGGTAGATCTATATACATAAACCTCATGCCTTGAATCACCCATGAACAATGTAGATTTACAAAAACATCTAAAGCATTAAACGGAGGATAACTTGAGAAAGAGGAAAATCAGGAAACGAAGCTCTAGCCGATGGAAGATCTTACCGAGGCGATCCCAAAGCAATCGACAATGGTCGAATCAGAGGTCAGATCCTCGATTGGGGGATCAGAAAAATATCATAGTCGTACTCTCACTCTCGGATTAACCAAACCTAGAAAAAGGGCATTCTATTCATCAGATGTGACCCTAGTGCATTTAATGAAAAAAATTACATGGTGTGTACTTCTGAAGTACATGGCATGTACTTGCCTCTATTGGCCCCAACATTAGGCGGTCTCCAGGTCAATACACACGATGTGTGCATGACTTCCACATGACCAGCACCTGGCTACCCGTTGTAACCGAGTCAATGGCGTGTACTAATAAAGTACACGGTGTGTACCTCAAAAATTTCCAGAAACTCCTAATTTTTCTCCAAAACACCTGAAATGAAAAATATACTCGAGAAAAAATATCCGAGTTCTTAAAAACTATACCCCTTAAAGAAATTCGTCCATGAATTTCTCTTGCATGATGTAATAGAAGAAGAAACCCCAAACAAATCCGGCCACTGTGATCGTACATCCACCTCCCTCTCCTAAGTCTCTTTCCATACTCAACTGTGCTTCCATAGTACTCACACTAGAGGAACATACTGGCCATAGAGAACCTTCATAAATCGATCAATAATCTTGGAAGGATGCTCCTCAAATGAAGCTTCCTCTTACAACTCAAACTACTCAGGTTGGAAGACATGAGACGGGACTGAGAAGTAATGTCGAAGCTGAGAAACATGGAAGACGTCATGCATATCCCGGTATCTCTAAGGTAACTAAAAACGATACGCAACTGGACCAACTATCCCCAACACATCAAATAGCCCAACGTACCTTAGTGAAAGCTTACCCTATCTCCTTATCATTCTGTGACCCAACCTCAGTGAGACATGTAGGAAAATCTGATCCCTGACCTCGAACTCTAGAAGTCATCTCCGCTAATTGATATAAGATTTTTTTCAAGACTCTGCGGTATCCATCCTCTTCTGAAAAAACTCTAACTACTATGTGGTCTCTAGAACAAGACGAGGTCCTATCATAGCTATCTCTTCTTCCTCCATCCAACATAAGGGTGATCGGCTTGGCCTACCATACAATGCCTCATAAGGTGTCATCTAAATAGTTTCTTAAAAACTATTCTTGTAGGAAAAATCTAAAAGAAAATGTTCCTCACCCAAGAACCTCCAAAATTAAGAATTCATTCTCGTAGCATGTCCTCAAGCCCATGAATTGTATGCTTGGACTGGCTATCAGTCTGTGGATGGTAAGTTGTACTCAAAATTACTTATATACCCAAAGACTTCTGAATCCCCTTCCAGAATTGAGAAGTAAAACATGTATATCTATCTGAAACAATGGTGTGTGGAACCCCATGTAAGTGCACAATCTCTTAGATGTAAAATTGTCACAGCTAATCAATAATTAAGGTCTCCATGATTGGAAATAAGTGAACAACCATCATGTGTCTGTCAATGACAACCCATAATGCATCATTCCCTTGAGGCGACCACCACAACCCTGTCACGAAATCCATCACTACATTATTCCACTTCCACTCGGGAATGATTAACTACTGTAAAAGCACTGCTGGTTGTAGATGCACCACCTTCACCTGCTGACAGGTGAAGCACATCATGATGAAAACAGCAACAACCTTTTTCATTCCAGTCCACCAATACTGATGGTATAGATCACAACACAACTTGGTGACACAAGGACGAACTAGCCAAACTGAGGAATAAATTTCTTGCATCATCTCCTCACATATATCTACTAGCACCCATACACACCCCTGGAAATGCATGTTCTCATCCTCGCATAAGGTAAATCTAAGAATAGGGTCCTTTTTTAACGAACCTTCCAATAGAACTGGGACATCTGAATATGATATCTACCTCATTCGCACTCGATCAAGAAGAGTAGAGATAACAAAGACAGAATAAAGAAATTTCTTCCCTATATGTCGTGCACCTCCAAATGCATCTTAGTGAACAGATCCATAAGCTTCCACTCAATGTTGGCCTCCTAAAGTGCATGTATCTGAGTCCTCTTGGTCAGTGCATCACCCACTACATTTCCTTTCCCTGGAGTATAGGCAATCTCAATGTCAGAAGACTGAAGGTACTCAACCCACCTTCACTATCTCAAATTTAGGTCATGCTAAGTGAAGATGTACTTGTTCATTTTTTTTGTCGGTGAAAACCAGAAAATGTTCTCCCAGAAGATAATGTCTCCAACAACATAGAGAATGAACAACAACATCCAACTCTAGATCGTGCATTAGGTAGTAACTCTCATGTGGCCTCAACTTCCGAGACCCCGTACAAGATTAATTCTTCGCCTGCAAAAGTTCAACTCCCAGCATGATACCTGAAGCAACACAGTAAATAGTATAGCTCTTTCTCAGCTCATGAAAAACTTGTATCAGTGCTAAAGAAAATATGCCTTTCAGCTCCTGAAAGGCTGAATTACAGGGATCTGATCACGATAACCTTTCACCCTTCTTACTCAAACCCATTAGTGGTGCTAATAAACATGAAAAGTCATGTATGAAACATCTGTAGTAACCATCCAACCAAAAAAACATCATACCTTAATGACACTCTTCAGTTGATCCCAGGAAACTACTGCTCTCACTTTCTTTGGGTCGAATGATACTATTGACTCTGAGATAACATGACACATGAAGTGAATATTGTCCATCCAAATGTGGCATTTTGAGAGCTTAGTGAATGACTAATTTTCCCACAGTGTACTCAGATCCATCTCAACATGGGTATCATGGTCGTGTTGAGTATGAGAGTACACCAATATATCTTTCACAATGACCACTATTAAAGAATCTAATTATGGATGGAACACTCAGTTCGTCAGTTCCATGAAGACTTTAGGCACGTTCATGAGACTGAATGGCCAAACCATAAACTCTTATGGACTATTCTTGCTCACAAAACCTATAAGAGGTATATCAGATGGTCACATGCACAACTGATGATAACTAGAACTCAAGTCAATATTCAAGAACACTCGGGTTCGTCAAAGCTGATGAAAGAGATCATCAATCTTTGGAAAAGGATATTGGTTCTTGACTGTCAATTGGTTCATCTTTTGGTAATCCACACAAATCCGGAGGGCACCGTCTTCCTTCTTCGCAAATAAAGAAAGGAATAACCCACCGGGAAGTACTGGGTTAGATGAATCTCTTTACCCGTAACTCCTCCAACTGCTTTTTGAGCTCCTATAACTCTAGTGTAGCCATCTTATAAGGAGGAATGGACAATGATGTCTCCCCTAGAAAAAGTTCAAAAGAAAATTCCACCTCTCTCTCTAGAGGAAAACATGAAAATTTTCATGAAAATATGTCTCGAAAACTATCCACAACTTGAGGAAATTCCAACCATGAAGTCCTCTAGTCATCTATATATAGACTAGCAATCTTTTATGTAACTCCTCCCACCCCATGTTGCTCGGTTCCCACTCTTCTCACCGGGAAATCCCATTCGCCCTTAGGAAAAATTGATTCGCCATCTGGTGATGTAAAACAAACCTTGTGTCAATAGAAATCGATGACTACCTATTAGGGAACTAACCATTTCATTCTGAGAATGATGTTTTAGCCTGTCATCTTTAGGATATAGAGGACCCATAAAAAGTGTCACCCACTAACCTCTAGAGGGAACTCCATACACTGACTCACACTATATGTTCTAGTCCACAAATTAATGTCTAGAATCAAGATTTCAGTAGAAGAAATGATATATAACCCAAGTCTCTCCCCAATAGCAACAGATACAGAGCTGTGGGAAGCCCCTGTATCAAAAATTGATGAAGCTAATACTGAGGCAACCAAGATTCAACATCAAACTATAAAAGGTCGTGGATCCTACTCTGACTGGGTCTACTCTACTCCAAATATCTGACCTACACCACAACCTTGTGTCCCTTCCTGACCACTCTAAGCTGATCCACTCTGCTGTCACTAAAAGCATGGAAACAGACTACCATAACCACATCCTCTTCCTTAGCCCGAACAGCCAGAAGAACTCCAGTTACTCAACAGGTGAGCAACAGGTGGTGCTGCTACTGAACGATGAGTCATCAAAGAACCCCCGTCACTATATTATGGTGAATAGAACTGATAAAAGTGCTAAAGATGACCCATAGTTCTACAAAGTCATCTCTCTGTTGGGTCCCTCAGGCAATGTGGCCTTGTATGCTCACTCTTCCCGCACTGGAAGCACACCACCTTGCTACCAGAAGATTCATTTCTCCTACTCTGGTCTCCTTGTGAAGTCTCCCTACAGCACTTCTTTATATTGATCGGACAAGCACTAACCCTGGATACTAAACCACCTATTCCCAAATCTCCAGAATCCCTCGGATTACGCTTCGTGATCAGCACTTGGTTGACTATATGGGATATCGAAGTCAACCTGAAGATGTTCACCTAAGATTGGATGTCTTGCCTAGGACTATCATAAAACTTCAATTCAAGGAAGAACTCATCTCCCTCTAAACATGGTGTAATGTACTGCAGATTTGTGAAGCGAGATGAATAATCCATAACTGAAAGCGTACCCTGCTCTAGACTCATGAACTCTTGGGCTCAATAGGACCTCAAGGTATCTGGATAGAAGTAATCGTAGAAGATGCGTTGAAACTCATCCAAATCCATATTCTACTGGATTCCCACTTGTGAGAACATTTTCCACCACCTCATGGAGGATTATAGAAGCGTGTACGTAGAGAGTTTCACCCTCCTCTCTAGAGGCATCTCTAGATGCTCAAAGCTCATCAATGTGGCTTCCATCCATGACTCAGTAGCTTGTGGTCCTCCATCCATAGAAAAGGTTGGAGGATGATGCTGCTAAAAGACCCATGTCAATTCTTCTAACAAAGGGGAGGAGGTGGCACTCCTTAAAAGGTCTGCATCATCTTCAGAAGAGCCCTCCCTAAACTTCACATCAGCACCTGTGTCTGGTAAAACTGTTGGTTCCAAGACAGGCACAACTGAAGGATCTGCGAGCAGTCCCTAATCAACCATATCCATTGTCTGTGATCCCCACCATATAACTGGCATACAACCAAAGGATGTCTCGGTGGCATGACTCTATAAGGTCAAGAAGACACCTTAGATCAAGATTGACTAGGACTGAAACCTAGAAGTGTAAGAAGGTAACAAGAGAAAGAAGGTATTATTGTTTTACAAAACAAGGATACATGGTGTGTATAATGCCTACACAGAATCTTACCTTAGGCCTTTTACATGGGTGTGTACTTCTTCCAACCCAGGTCATGTAACACCCCATACACATGGCGTGTTTTCCTCACACACGATGTGTACATGGCTTCTTTTCCACTGCCTAAGTCCTTCTACATGACTAACACACACTGTTCTCCTAGACAACGACTACAAAACGTGTTCTATCCAGGCACAGTGTGTTTATGATGAGCTTCATCGACCCGTGTTGTTAGTCACATGATCAGATACAAGGATCACACTACACGACGTGTTACATATGGACACAACATGTATTAGAAGAGAGTCAACCAACCCGTGTTTTTAGTGACACAACCAGTTTACATGGTCTACAACACAACATCTGCATCTGGTACACGGTGTGTCCTATAAATGATTTATAAACCCAGTGTCCCTGACCACACAGTCTGATACATTATTAGAGGCTACCTGGCATGTACATCTAGTACACAGTGTGTACTTATGAAAAATAGTTCCTTCCCGAACAGAAGAACACATAGTCTATATTCAAAATTAAACGGCTTGTATTCAAGGATTTTCGGGATACTAAGCCTAACAAACTACTTTGGAGCCTAGAAAAAACATTGAATTAATCATTTAAGTTCCAAATTCTGATCAGTGAGGGCCCATACTCTCCCCTAATCAGAGAATGACATTTTATACATGTCATATATAAGAAAAACAGGGAAATGATCTGCCAAATTCCGGTCCATGAGTTCCCATAAGAACTCAGGAACCAATGATTAGGATTCATTCAATGAAATCCTTACTCAAAGAAATACCTTATGAATAGCAGGTATTCTATCAAGGAATCTATCACAACAACATGCATATCTTTCACAACATCTATCACAACAAGTAGTCGCTAATGCACCCAATTTGGCATGGTAAGAATGCATGACATTTGATTTCTAGCAAGTGACAATATGATGCATGAGATGGAATACAGTAAGAACCTGGATCATCGTTTTAGGTATTTTTTCCATTTCTAGTTGTTTTTAAGGAAAAGGGGAAAATCTGGAAATTTTCAGAGTACATGCCGTGTAATTTATGAGTAGACACCGTGTACTTTTCTACCGCACGAGGCTGTGTGTTGGCCGTGTCCGGGCCACAGAAACGACCATGTGGGGTGATGTGGAGGCCGCTTAAAGTGGAGTACGGAAAAATATGTTACATGTTGTGTACTCTAAAAATACACATTGTGTACTTTTCTTTTTTATTTCATTAATCGGACTGGGGTCACAACATAACCCTCTTTTCATCTTCTTCTCTGCCTAATTCTGCCCAAAGCATCCGAGGTGGCCAATTCTTCTATGAGCCACTGATCCATCATATGTTATCTGAATTGAACACCTTCGGTTCTAATAGAATTTCAGCAGTGATTTCTTGGTTCTTCTTTAGCTTTTTTCCATGATTCCTCCTCGTTTTCAAGTAATCGTGGGTTGAGCATTTTGGACGTTTTCTCAGATCTTCAATGTTCTAAGGATAATAAATCATCATGGTTCACTTATATCGATCTCCGAGGATCGAGGAAGGTGGTTTTTTGCCCTACATTGAATGTCTTTGATTTTTCATTGCAAAAGTGCCGGATACCCATGTATCGGGTATCTCAGGTTTGGGATTTTGATCCTATTATTTAATCTCATTCGATTTCTTTTTATCTTATAATTAATTGATACTAATGTATGCTTCGTTGCATGTTTGAGGATCACCCCATGGTTGTTTTTCCCTGTTTTTCTGTTATCGCTGTTTGGCACCGTTTGCATTTGAGGAAAACCCCATTGCAATTTCTAGTTTACTTATTATAACTGCTTGCTGGTGTTTCCTACTGTTTGAATGTTCTTGATGCATTGTAGCTATTAGCCAAGTAGCTGTTGAACTTACATAAGGCTGCTGACAGTTGATTACACTCGACTGGACTGCTTAGGGCTACGAGAACATGGTGCAGGAGATGAAAGAGGGAATAGACGATTAAGTGCTACCCTGGAGGGTATGTTGGTTTTAGTTTCGTATAAAGGACCTACGAGAATAAGAATTTGTTCTTCCCAAGAGTGTTCTTAGTTTACACATGTATCGAGACCACATGAGGAATTAGACGTAAGTGCTTTCTTAGAGAGTTTGTAGCAATCATTGCTAGGCTATAGGGGAATTGACGTAAGAGATTCCAAGAGTGTATGTGCCTTGTTTGATTACCGGACTATAGGGGTCTACTATATTGAGCCACCTGGAGAGTCAGTGTGAATTGTTTTTGGTTTGTTGTGATGAGTCCACCATGCCAAAGAACAAGCTTGGGTTTGAACTTCTTGTGGGTTAGGTAGTATTTTAGTTACCTTTTTTTGTTACTTTCATTACCTTGGAATAGAGAGATTTTCTAGATTCCATTTTTGTTTAATTAAATGGATGTGAATGGTAATTGGTAGGATTTCAAATAGTGTACTCCTAGTTCATTACTGTATTTATTTCTATTACTTTTTCTATATTGCCCACTAATAGTAGGGCACAAATCTTGCGTTGGTTGCCTACTAGGATTAGTCTCACACCCGGTTTGGGTCCTGTTTTTCATCCTAAATATATTATATGGTTGCAAGTGTGGATAAGGATCATGGTCCTTCCACCTCAAGTACTTGATTACTGGTTGGAGCTAGAGAGGATGTGACCGGACTTTGGTTCGCGATGCTGCTGGAGTTGCTGTTTACTTTTTGTATTTGGTTTCAGTTGTATTTCAACACGTTGTTTTGTTTACTACTTTCCATAGACACATGTACCATACTGCATCATTGTTATATCAGACATTGCATCTAATTTTAGTTTCAGTTATCTTATGTTGTTCATATTTCCTCTATTGTGTTTGTTTTTTCTTCTATTATATACATTACCCAATGAGGGCAGAGATTCTCCACTGACTCACCAACGCCCTTACTACTTGTCGGCAGCCTCTTGCGTTTGGGGAAACGTGCTTGAGGTCATGTGGCGAACCGGGTACGGGGCACCAGTTATGACGCCCCAGATTCGGGTCATTACAAAGTGGTATCAGAGGAGCTTTTATTTATTTTCTATTGCCTTACTGTTTTTTCAACAATTAAAAGGGGTAAGAAGAAATGGGTAGTTTGTACATAACTGTGCCTGGGAGTTATTAACCCATGTACATGGAAAATCTATATTACCCCGTAATTTCAATTTTCAGTTTTTGCAAGTGTAACGCTTTATTATATTTCCCCGTTGGGTGACGCACATGTTTTATGCAGTTACAGTTCATATTATTGTGTTTATATGTTTTTGTAACCCAATGAGATTAGGGTATGCCATCTCATGCATCATATCGGAACTGGTTAGTAAATCACATGTCATGCCTTTTTCTATGTCATCTAGGGTGCATTAGAGAATTCATGATGTTTGGATAGATGTCGTGATAGATTATGCATGATGTTTTGATAGTTATTGTGATAAAGATACTTCTATGTTGACATGGTGATGTTTATTTTTGTAGTTAATTTATTATGGATGCCAAACATTGGTCTTAGAGGTGTTATGGGCCCTCGAGGATCAAAATTTGGCGGATCATTGGATTGTTATGCTGTTTACTAGGTATATGCATTTTTATGACTCCAAGCATTGATTCATGGGGAGTATGGGCCACCACAGATCGAAATTAGGAACATAGATTTTTTTTAGTGTTTCTGGCATTCAGTGCATTTTTTGAGCTACTGCGTGGAAAAGCCTAGAATTAAACGGTGTGTACTTTATTAATACACGCCGTGTAGTTTTAAACCATGTTAATGACTGTGTGAACAGATACATGGGGTTGTTGAGAGTCTCCGTGGACACGTCGTGCATGATAAATACACTTCGTGTGGTAGTCAACCGTGTAACCGACCGTAGCATTAACAACACGGGTTAGGGACACTCGTGTAGTACACGCCGTGTTTTTTTAAGAACACGCCATGTAGCCTTGTTCTAGGTACCCGGTCATTTCACGAACAACACGAGATGGTGTTATCTTCACTTATACAAACCATGTTTTTTCAGAACACGCCGTGTAAGAGTCATCCATATAGATGACCGTGTAACCTGCTACATGGGTCATCGAACCTGTCCAGTACACGTCGTGTCCTTAGTGAAAACACCGTGTAGTTTAGGATTAAGAGGATCGTGTAGGTTAGCGGTGTAAATAAACTCGGGTAGAGGAGTGGAGTTCAAGTACACACCATGTAGTCTGGGGTGTTACATGACCAGTAGTGGTAGAAGTACATGTCCATGTGAATGGATTTAACAAACACATCGTGTAGTTTAAATACACGCCGTGTTGTCATGTTTTGAAAAACTTACGTGTTTCAATATCGTGTTCCCATTTTGTACACTTGTGTTTCTGTCCTTCTTAATCCTAATTCTGAGGTGTGATTTTGACCTTTCAGGGCTATGGCACCAAGATGACCTTCTGTTTCAGGTCAGAAACCAGGCAGTGACTGTACTCCGGATACGGTAGACCAAGGACTACCAGTTGTTCCGCCGATCATTCCAGACATGGCACCTACAGTGATTCCAGACACTGGTGTCGATCCTCAGTTTAGAGAGGGTTTCATGAGATTCATACAAACCTTCTAGGGAGCTTAATATCATGCCCCGTCTATGGCAGATCTGACGCGGGTTTTTCAGCAGCAACATCCTCCCACTTTTACTGCGGATGGAGGACCTCAGGCTGCAGAGTCATGGCTAGAAACCGTCCTTTCCATCATCGATCATCTGGTGACACCCTCAGACAGAGGGTAAGCTCGCAACTTACATGCTGTGATATTCGACCACTAGATTTTGGGATGTAGTTTCACAGGAAGGGCCCCAACAGTATATGGCTTGGGATGAGTTCCAACGTATTTTCTACGAATACTTCTATCCGTTGATGCTGCGGGCCGACAGAGCCAAATATTTCATGAACCCGCAGCATGATAATATTTCGGTTATGGTGTACCCCCCCCCCCCCCGTCTCATGGAGTTACAGTGCGTCACTCCTATTCTAGGAAATGACAAGTTGTTTTTGGCAAGGAAGTTTGAGGAAGGCCTCATGCCAGAGATCAGATCATAGGTGAACGTCTTCCATTTGACTTATATCACTCTGATAGTCAACTAGGCACTGATCACCGAATGAAATTTCATGGATACTGGAGCTATTGACCAGGGCGGTTCAGCACCCAAGGATGATTCATTTCATACTGACAAAAGGAAGCGCCGCTGAGAGTCTACTTGAGTTGACTTAAGGAAGCGAGGTATTTCTTCTGGTAGACGGGATCTCCCTTCTGGAAACAAGGTGGTATGCTATTAGTGTGGAAAGAGTGGGAATAAGAAGCTTCAGTGCCCAAGAGACCCATTAGAGTGTCGATCTTGTGCCAAGATCGTTCATCTGCGGCATTTTTGTAGGGTTCTTCTTCCAGTGGCTAGTGAAATATGATCTGTTTCTACTCCTCGTACAAGAAAAGGATTACCAGTTCCGCAGCAGACTGGGTGCTGAAGTTATTCAGGTTATTCAGACAAGGGTAGAGGTCGAGGATGTTGTGTTTAGGATCAGGGAGGATCATCCTAGGGATATCAAACTACTGCACAATGCCACGGTACTGGCCAGACGTTTGCGGTAGAGCAGATTCATTAGGGGTGAGATCCCGGACCTTCCACAGTTCGAGATACGATCTTAGTCGTCTCAGTTTTATCTTCTACACTTTTCAATACCGGAGCATCTCATAGCTTTGTTTCTGTGCACACTATGGTGAGCCTTAGACTTACTGTCATTACTTCTGAGGATATGATGACAATAGACACTCCCTTGGGACTTAGAATTGCTAGTGTGCGTCAGTCCAAGGAGTGCCGCCTTGAGTATAGTTGGTGTCAGTTCTTGAGGGACCTTTATGTCCTTGAGATGACGGGTTGTGATGTCATTCTCGGAATGGACTGGTTAGTTTCCTTCCCATCCATTGTCAACAGCTATCACCGAAGGGTGAGTTTCACATCACTAAAGGGAAGATCTTTTCTTCACAAGGGAGAATGGGATGTCTAGGCCAGTAGTGCTGGACTAGAGAATCATGGGTTGGGTGGTGTTACAACCCAAATTGCTAGTTTATATCTGGATGACCAGGGGACTTCTCAGATGAATTTTCCACTGGTAGTTCATCTTTTTCTGGATGTCTTTCTAGAAGACTTTTTAGGGATGCCTCTGGAGTGAGATGTAGACTTCTTTATTGAGCCTGTGCCAAGAGCAGCACCAATATCCATACATCCTTATAGGATGGCGACGCCTGAGTTGCAAGAGCTCAAGAAACTGTTGGAGGAGTTGCAGGAAAATGGTTTTATTTGACCCAGTGTGTCCCCTTGGGGTTCGCCAGTGTTGTTTGCAAAGAAGGCGGATGGTACCTTACGGCTGTGTGTGGACTATCAAAAGATGAACCAGATGATGGTCAAGAACCGACATCCTTTCCTAAGGATTGATGATCTTTTTTATTAGCTTTGGGGAGACAGGGTGTTCTCAACGATTGACTTGATATACGACTATCATCAGTTTCATGACAGACCATCTGATATACCTCTTACAGCCTTCCGGAGTAGATATGGTATGTATGAGTACATGGTTATGCCGTTCGGTCTAACGAATGCACCAGTATCCTTCGTGGTACTGATGAACCGAGTTTTCCATCCTTATTTGGATTCCTTCCTGGTGGTTTTCGTGGAAAATATCTTGGTGTCCTCTCACACTCGACACAACCATGATACCCATCTTGAGATCATATTGAGTACACTGAGAGAGAATCAGTTATATGTGAAGCTCTCAATGTGCCTCTTCTTGATGGATGAGATTCACTTCCTAGGTCATGTCATCATTGAGACAAGAGTATTAGTAGAACCAGAAAAGGTGAGGGCGGTGGTTACATGGAATCAGCCGAAGAATGTCTTCAATGTACGATGTTTTTTGGGGCTGGCTGGTTACTACATGTGGTTTATACAGGACTTTTCATGCCTAGAATCACAGCTGACTGGTCATACCAAGAAGGGGTGGTGTGGTTTTTAAGGTCAGATTCTTGTGAGTCATATTTTCAGGAGCTGAAGGGGAGGATGACGTCAGCACCAGTTCTGGTCTTTCCAGAACCGAGAAAGGGATATTCTATTTACTTTTATGCTTCAGGTATCAGTATGGGATCTATTATTATGCAAGGATGAGGGTTCGTTGCTTACGGGTCTCGGCAGTTGAGGCCACATGAGAGGAACTACCCTACACACAACCTGGAGTTGGCTTCTGTTTTCCATACCTTGCGTTGTTGGAGACACTATCTGCTGGGAGAGCATTTTGTGGTATATACTGATCATAAGAGCCTCAATTATATCTTCACATAGTTTGAATTAAATTTAAGATAGTGGAGGTGGGTCGAGTACCTGCAGTCTTTCAACTTTGAGCTTCCCTATATGCTTGGGAAAGGCATTGATGTGACACACGCACTGAGCAGGAGGAATTAGTTACAGGTATTTCAGGAGGCCAAAATCTAGTGGAAGCTTATGTCCCTATTCTCATAGATGCACTTGGAGGTGCATGACAAATAGGGATATATCTTTCTCTCTTCTATGGTCGTTACCTCTACTTTACTTGATCTGGTGCAGATGATGTAGCTATCCGATTGAGAGGTCTTTGGGTACAAACGTACTTTTGAGCACAACATTCCAACCCCAGATGGATGGCCAGTCTGAGCGCACAATCCAGGTGCTTGAGGATATGATCTGACCTTACATTTTGGACTTTGGTGGTTCTTGGGAGAAGCTGATCCCTCTCTTGGATTTTGCCTACAACAACAGTTTTCAGGGGACTACTCATGTGGCAACATACGAGGCCTTGTATGGTAGGCCATGTCAATCACCATTATGCTGGCTGGAGGCAAGAGAGGAAGATTTTCTGGGACCACGTCTTGTTCAGGACTCCTCAATGTAGATAGAGTTGATTCAAAAAAGGATGGCTACAACACAGTCTCGGCAAAAGTCTTATGCTGATCAGCGGAGATGACCTCTGGAGTTCGAGGTCGGGGATCACGTTTTCCTGTGTGTCGCACCGAGGTTGGGACACAAGAGGATCAGGGGAAATGGTAAGCATTCACCACGGTAAGTCGGGCCATTTGAGGTGTTGGAGAGAGTTGGGATGGTTGCCTATCGGTTGCAGTTACCTCAAAGGTATCAGGCTATGCAGGACGTCTTCAATGTTTCCCAGCTCTGACGTTACTTTTCAGACCCGACTCATGTCTTTCAACCTGAAGAGGATCAGCTTAAAGCTGATGCGTTGTTTGAAGAAAATCCTATTCGTATTTTTGATCGCAGTATGAATGTTCTCTGTGGCTGGTCTTTTCCTCTAGTACGGGTGCTATGGCATCACAGACGAGTACAGGACGAGACTTGGGAGCGTGAGGCCGATGTACGATCGCAGTGGCCGGAGCTATTCGAGGTTTCTTATTTTATGCCTCTCTAGGGAAATTTGGGGGTAAATTTCTGTAAGGGGGTATGTTTGTAAGAACCCAGATCATCGTTTCGGGTATGTTTTCATTTTCTGGTCATTTTTAAGGAAAAGGGGAAAATCTGGAAATTTTCAGAGTACACACCGTGTACTTTATGAGTAAACACCGTCTACTTTTCTCCCGCGTGAGGCCGTGTGCTGGCCGTATCCGGGCCACACACACGATCATGTTGGGTGATGTGGAGGCCACTAAATGAGGAGTACAGAAAACCAAGGTACACACCGTTTACTCTAAAAATACACACAGTGTAATTTTCTATTTATTTTATTAATCGGACGGGGGTCGTGACTTAACCATGTTTTCCTTTTATTCTCTGCCTAATTCCGCCCAGAGCACTTGAGGAGGCTGAATCATTTCCAAGCCACCAATTCGTCACCAGATATCCTAATTGAACACCTTATATTGCAATATAATCACAACATTGAGTTCTTGGTTTTACTTTACCCTTGTTTCATTATTCCGCCTAATTTTCATGTTATCATGGGTTGAGCGGTTTGAATGTTTTCTTAGATATTTGACATTATTTGGAGAATAAATCATCGTGGTTCACTTGTATCGATCTCCGAGGATCGAGGTCGGTAGTTTGTTGCGCTATGTTGAATGTCTTTGAGTTTTGGTTGCAAAGGTTCTGGATACCCATGTATTGGGTATCACGAGTTTGAGATTTTGATCCTATTATTTAATATCCTTTGATTTCTTGTTAGCTTATAATTAATTGATACTAATGTCTTCTTGGATGCATGTTTGAGGATCACCCCATGGGCATTTTTCCCGGTGTGGTTTTTATCACCGTTTGGCACTATTTACCTATGAGGCAAACCCTATTCCAATTGCTAGTTTACTTGTTATAACTGCTTGTTGGTGTTTCATGCTATTTAAATGTTCTTGATGCATTGTAGATATTAGCCATGTAGATGTTGAACTTAAATTGGGATGATGAAAGTCGATTACACTCGACTAGATTGCTCAGGGCTGCGAGAACTTGGTGTGGGTGATTAAAGAGGGAATAAGAGATTAAGTGCTTCCCTATAGGGTCTATTGGTTTTAGTTTCATGTGCAGGACCTATAGGAATAGGACTTTGTGCTTCCCAAGAATGTTATTAGTTTACACACCTATCGAGAACACATGAGGAATTAGATGTATCTGCTTTCTCAAAGAGTCTGTAGCTATCGTTTCAAGACAATAGGGGAATTGGCGTAAGAGAATCCTAGAGTGTGTGTACCATATTTGATTATCGGACTATAGGGGTCTGCTAGTTTGGGACACTCTAAGAGTCAGTGTGAAATTTTTTTGGTTGGTTGTGATGAGTCCACCAAGCCAAAGAACAAGCTTGGGTTTGAACTGATTGTGGGTTAAGTAGTCTTTTAGTTACATGGTGTGTTACTTGATTTACCTTAGAATAGAGAGATTTTCTAGATTCGCTAGTTGTGTAATTAAATGGATGTGAATGGTAATTGGTAGGATTTCTACTGGTGTAGTCATAGTTCATTACTGTATTTGTTTCCATTACTTTTGCTATATTGTTCACTGATAGTAGGGCACAAATCTTGTGGTGGTTGCCTACTGGGATTAATCTCACACCCAGTTTGGGTCCTGTTTTTTGCCCCAAACAGATTATACGGTTGTAGTTGTGGATAGCGATTGTGGCCCTTCCACCTCAGGTACTTGATTGCTGGTTGGAGCTGGAGAGCATGGGGAATGGATTTGGCTTGCGATGCTGCTGGAGTTGCTGGTTACTTTTAGTATTTAGTTTTAGTTGTATTTCAGTACATTGTTTTGTTTACTACTTTCCATAGACACATGTACCAGACTGCATCATTGTTATATCATACATTGGTTCTACATTTAGTTCCAGTTGTCATATGTTGTTCCTATTTCCACTATTGTGTATGTTTGTTCTTCCACTGTATACTTTACCCAATGAGGGCATACATTCCTCACCAACTTACCAAGGCCCTCGCTGCTAGTCGGAAGGCTCTCACATTTGGGGAAACGTGCTTGAGGTCATCTGGCGAACCACGTACGGGGCACTAATTATGAGGCCTCTAGATTCGGGTCGTTACAAATACCCTCATCGAATTGGGTTGCAACAGAAATAGAACCACCATAACACCAACAATAACAGCACAAAACATGTAAATCACCCAAAGGTGAAATCAAATCAACTGTAAAATTGAAAAACTAGAAATTGCAATAAACTAGGTAAATTGTCTTTTTCCTGTACACAGGTTGGCTACTCTAGGGGACAACTTGTTACCATGTACTTATTTCCATCTTTTCCCTGAATATAGGCTCCACAAATTATGTCAAGAAGAATGGAATCTCTTTGATAGCAATTTTTAACATCCCAGTTCTGGATACACCTAGATATGTTCCGTACCCGGTTGGTCCAATGGCCTCAAACGCATTTCCTCGAATGCCAAATGCTATAGACATGCAGCGAAAGCCCTGGGTGTGATAGTGGTGAAATATTCCCTCATTGGAAGAGTAACACAGCGGTAGTAAAATAGATATAAAATAGCGGAAGCAGTAATAATCCATACAAATGGAAACATCAGAAGACTATAAACGATAAACAGGATCACACACATACACACATATATATTAATGATGAATGATACATATGTCTAGGAAAATATCCAAACAAATCATAATGATGAAATAAAAACAGTACTAAACCATGTACAATAGAAAATAGGTGAGAGATCCTCAGCATCGCAAGAATTATCTTGGTCCCATGCTCTCCAGCTCCATAGCACTCATGTACCTGAAGTAGAAGGGTACTTTACCTATTCTATACCTGTATCAATATAATCTGATTGGGCCCAAAAGCATGGCCCAAACAGGGTGTGAGACTATATCCTAGTTGGAAACAACCACAAGATCTATTCCAAATAGTCAATAAATATATGGCAGGTAATAACTAATAGGAAGCAGTAAACAAGGAAGCACTCAACACTAAACAATCCACATTTTCAAAGCATTTAGTTTCACATATCATGTATAAAACTAATCAAGAAGGAAGATAGAAACTAGTAACCCCCTAGGAAGTGCCTATAGCCTATCCCATCTTGTCCTACCTAGCAACACAAGTAACCCTCGGGGAAGCACACACAGTCTACCCCTCTAGTTCTAATGACAATAATATAACAAAGACTCTCTGAGGAAGCACTCACAATCAATTGCCTTTATAGTCTAATATAAAAAAATATTATCTAACAAACCTCAAATGGTCAATTTACCTTATATTCAAAAGTGATAAAGACTCTCTGAGGAAGCTCACACGATCAATTCGCATTATAGTCTGCTACACCAGGTTCTCATGACCCTGTGTAAGTGAACGATCATAACAATGCCATACAATCAATGTAAACCTCAAGAACTACTTCGCTAAATAGTCTCCAACGTACCAAGCATTTTATATAAAATAATCACTCCATCCTACAGTTCATGGCATGGTAAAACATAAAGGAGGCCTAAATGGATAAATAGGACCAAACGGTCATAAACCGAACGTGCATGGGAAAAAACTTCTAAAGCATCTTAATCAAACCTATTCGCATCCAATTATCCTCTACTCATGCATACCAGCATAGCAAGTAATTAACATGGATAAAATGGTAAAAACACAACAACCAGTTTAATAGTATTGGAATAAATTGCACATATAACTCAAATACATTCAATGTAAAGGCACAAACCACCTACCTCGGGGTAGGGAGATCGATATACGTGAACCTCAATCCTTGAATCTCCCAAGAGCACTATAGATCTATAAAAACATTAAAATCTTTCAACGTATGATAACATGTGAAAGAGGAGAAATTAAGAAACAAATTTCTAGAAAATGGAAGTGCATACCGAGGTGATCCCAACACAGTCAATGGTGGTCGAATCAGAGGATCGATGCCCAATTAGGGGCTTAGGGAAAGATCGTGGTCGTACTCTCACTCTGGGATAAATCAAACCTAGATGGAGGGCTTTTTATCCATTAGAAGCGACCCCGATGTGTTTAATGAAAAAAAATTACGTGGCATGTACTTCTGAAGTACACGATGTGTACATGCCTTTATTGGACCCCGCATTAGGCGTTCTCCAGGTCACCACACACGGTCGTGTGCGTAGCCACTACTCAGCCAGCACTCTTCTACCCGCGGTAACCAAGTACATAGCGTGTTCTTATAAAGTACACGTCATTTACATTAAAAATGTACAAAAACTACTCATTTTCCTAAAAAACAACAGAAAAGAAAAACATACCTAAAAATAAGATCTGGGTTCTTACACAAATAAATTTTTTAACTATTCCATTATATATTTTAATGTTTATTTTCAAGGAATACAATTTAAAAAATATTTTTTGATTTTTTATCTTTAAAAAGTGTTTATCAATGTGGAAGGTTATTTTCATCAAGAAATGTGTTAAATTATTTCTAATAATTCCATTATAATATTACATGATTATTTTCAATGAAAATGATTTTTAATTTTTTATGTTTTTCTTTTTTTTCAAATTGGGAAGGATTTTTTCCTCATGAAACATTCCATGGGATCTTTTAAAATAACTTTATATCTATAATTTCATCCTTTTATATTTATTATACTTCATTTGGTATAGTATTGAATGATGTTATTATTTTTATTTCCATTGAATGTTATTTATTTTTTTGATTAAGTGTCCATGAAAACCATTTATTTTCCATGAGTTATGATATGATGAATTGATGAAATTTGTATGAAAACAATTTTCTTTATATAGGATAAGATAAAATGATATGATGAATGTTTATGATATTGTGTCTCACATAATTATGGTTTTCATTATCAGATGGGTGGGAGCTTTATCACCATCCAATGAATTGGGTAATTCATTATACCTCATGAGATAAGAATGGGAAACAATTCGATGGTAATGACCCACAATGGGAAACAAGTGAGTCTTTATACAAATTGGGAAATAAGTATGTCCAGATCCAGAATCTAAAATAGGTAATGAGTCCAGATCCACTATATTGATGGTGTTGGTAGTTATTCTTGAAATATTACATGGGTCTATTTATCTATGTTGGTACCATAGTTTTATGACATGATCTTATAGTTTGTGATTCATTTAAAATGATTTCCTACTCTAATGTGGTATGTTTCTTAAAAGTTTATTGTTTTATTCCATAAATCATTTTTTGATCTTTGATAGGAAGGGTATGAACATCATAAGAAATGTTCACTATCACATAACATTATTTTTTTCTTATGATTTCATATGATAATATATATATATATCCCATATTTACCATTACAATGCATCTTGGGTCACCATATGTTATGTTTCCTTCCCCAAGTTATAATTAATGGGTTTGGTTGGGTATTCCATAGAGGGTTAATATGTGGGAAGATATTTTTGGTGGATCTTGAAGATATTTCATTAAATAAAAATAATTTGTTTGTATTCTATAAATAAAAAAACTATTACAATCCTCAAGAATATAATTATTAAATGCATAAAATATTCATTTAAAAATAATAGATATTTATGAATTGAAATAATATTTTTTTATAATTGGTGTGAGGGAAAAGTTTTAGTTAACCTTTGAAAAATACCATGAGAAAATTTAGCTGAGATATGTAGGGATACATCTATTGATATGTCTAGGTATATGCCTATGGTTTTATTTAAAGATTTGTTAAATTATTAGAGAATATATTTGTGTTTTGGTAAAGGATATAACAAGTTGATTCGATGAGATTACATCCATGTCTGGATACATAATGTTGGTGTTAATCTAGAAAATAGGTATATTGGTATATTAAATCATAAAAGAGATAACCTAGCCTCAATCGACACCTGGTGCATGACAACGTTCCTTGCAGCACACCTGGTTTTAAACTCCTGCATTGTATTTTGGGAAATTAAAATACTCATTAAGAACCATTATGAAGTATTTAAAAATTGACCATTAATAACTTATTTTAAGTACATGTATTCACTAATTTTTGAAAATTTATCATTATTTGGAAACATATTAGTGATTTATCATTATTTTGGGCCTCCCATATGAAATCCGACCTTCTTATTACATAACTTTTATTTACATTACCAATAGTTGATATTTAATGTCTAGTGTCATGGAAGTAAGTTACATAATAAAGAAAACATAAAAACATCTTTTAACCCCCATTGAAATATTCCTGAGAAGTTAAACCTAAGAATAATAATTGAATCTCAGAACCAGGAGAAATACATTGAAGGAAAGGGTGAGCAGACCACCTAGCAAGAAGAACAAGTAAAACAATTTAAATGTGAAAATCAGAAATATCAATAAGAACATAGGTATAAAGAGGCATATAATAATAATAATAACTAGAAACATAACAAGAAAATCGTTCTAAAAAGTTTAATCTAGAAATTCATTATAATTTTACGATGGTCCATCCCCAATGTGTCATAAATATTTCTAAGGTTATTCACCATGGTATCCTAAAACTTGTCATCTTTAGAGATTAATATACATACCCAATGCATTAGAGCACTATCAGGGAACAAAAATAATATGTATTCATTCTCAGGTGATCCATATAGATCATAATCAAACTTTTCATAAATAAACCAAATATAATAAATGAAATGGGTTTCAAATCAAAATCGCAATGTCTTGAAAAGTGGTTTAAAACATGGTAATTATGTAGTTTATAACCCACAAAAAGGGAATAATGGTTTTATGTATGTCAATTAATGAAATAAATTTATTACATTTATGTATATATTAATAAACCGGTAAATATAATAGATTTTGGTATTCACATATTTAAAATAAGTGAATTTCTTGAGAAAAAAGAGAGAGATTTTGATACCTAAATTCTGCAGCATAACTTCTATATAAAATAATTTTAGAAAACATTCAAAAGAAATGGTAAAAGGGTATACCATCCAAAAATGACTCATAATAATGTATAGGTACATATTAAAATGGAAATATGAACATTATATGGAATGATGAAATTCATACCACATAATAGAGTACTTGAATGGAAAATAGGGTAGTTGAGAATTTCCTTACACAAATTCGGCGGCCTAATGGTGTCGCATAAAATTAAGAAAAAGATTTAATGAGAGAATAAACGTTCTCTAAATTTTTTTAAATAAAATAGACTGAAATAATGATATATTATAACAAATCCCAACATAAATTAACTAAAACTAAAAGACATAACATTAAATAAGTCTTGACTAAAAAATGAGGGTGAAAGGATTCCTTATATTCAAGAGAAACTTTAGTTACTAGACGTTTTGGAAATTGGGGGGGCTATAAGGAACCTTTGAATGACTCTTATATAGGTTTAAATGTTAGATATTAGTTTAGGGGGAATTTATAATCATCATAATGAAGTAATGGATTGGTATTTATAGAAAAAGTGAGAAAATATTTTATTAATCTCCCAGGGACACCTCATAAGTTGTATTTGAAAAATCATGGGATTTATCATAATATTGGACACATGGGGCACCTAATAAAATATTTTATTTTAAAAAAATATACTAGAATTATTACATAATTATTACATCATTAATGATTTCAATAAACACACTGAAACTAAAAACTGTATATTTACTATTCGCCAAAAAAAATATTTTATAAAAAAAAATTTCTCTATATCCTAATATCAATTCATTTAATTCAATAATGACCTCCATTTAATGAAACAATTTTATAATTATGTGATATTTAATTTTTATATAAAAACAATATTATCCTGATTAAACTCTAATGCATAACTAATAATTTCATAAATAGTTATATACATATTCAATTATGTCACATTAACAATCGAGATGCCTAAATTATATTTATACATACTTAATTGATGTTATAATACCATAGATCACAATACTATTGATAAGGGTAATATTACTATTCATAAATTACTATTTACCAAATATTATGTAGATCTTATTGAAATCTAATTTTTTTTACTAATCTCAACTATAGAAGACCATTTTATCAAAATAATTTCACATCATTAATTATTTAAAGTATAAAAAATATTTTAGGATACCTTTTGTCTAATATTCATCAATAATATATAATTCTATAAATTCAACCAATAATTATCTTGATATTTTAAATTCATAAATTCTACAATAATAAGGAATAAAAATTTTATTTATACAATAGAATTACACAAAGTAACTAATGCCTCATTACATAGCACATTATAACACCTGTATAGGTCCCAAAAGTAATGTTTACAATGGTAGTAGAATCATGGGGTGGCTTAGACAACATTTCCCAAGTGTCTATTTCTATCAGTATGAACTTCTATATTAAGAGAATTAGTCCATGCTTAACGTGTTGGAGTCCAGCTTTGGCTTGGTCCAGAGAAAATCCTAGTGATGATTCCTCCTTCCAAACCTCTGAAAAATGGGCTTCGTACGGCCCAATTCTACTGGAAAAGGCCATTGACACTTTTTTCTATATTAATTAACCATGACCATTTGTATTTATAAAAAATAATCATTACGTTAAGATTTTAGTTTCCAAAATTCATATTGAACAATGATCATATAATAGTAGAAACCCAAAAGTCTAATTTTATTTATACTCACATCATTAATTAAGAAATATATTTTGGTTGAGTATAAAATAAAATAACACCGAAATTCTGGAAAAAAATATTAATCAAAATATCAGGTCATTACATTCTTCCCCCTTAATTAATTTCGTCCGTATAATTTCATGTCGTACCCTCCGAAGAGAAAAGGTGTGGGTACTTCTGCCTCATAAACTCCACTGGTTCCGATGTGGGTGCTTCAAATTTTTGGTTTCTCCACAAGGCCTTAACAACATGGGTAGTCTTGTTTCATAGAACCTTGTCTTCATGATCGAAGATCACCACCAGCATTTCCTTATATTAGATTTCATGGTCTACTTGTACCACCACTTGATTTAGTATATTTTAAGGTTTAGGTATGAACTTCCTCAAGAGGGATACGTGGAAGACATCATGAATATGTGATTGATTTGGAGGATGTTAATGCTGATTTTCCACTACTCATACACTATCATGGATCTCATAGGGGCTAATGTACCTTCATATTAGCTTCCTTTTCTTCTCATACCTCGGGACACTCATCCATGGTGAGTTTAGAAGAAATAATTTTTCACTGAAATCAAATACCTAGTCCCTTAGACGGTTGTTATCATAGCTCTTTTGCTGACTCTGAGTAGCCTTAATGTTTTTTGGATCATTCCCAAAATCTGGCCCATGAATCTTTCTCTCACTAGATTCACCCCAATAAGTAGGTGTTATACATCACCTTCCAAATAGAACATCATAGGGTTCCATTTGAATGCTCAAGTGGAATCTATTATAGTAAGTGAAGGAAACTAATGGGTGATATTGATCTTATCCACCCTTAAATTCTATTCATAATGTTCTTACCATGTAATCTAGTGTTCTAAAAGTTCTTTTAGATTTTCCATCATGTTGGGGGTGATAGGTCGTACTGAAATTCAATTTTGTACTAAGAGTATGTTGATGAATTCTCCAGAATTTTGATTTGAACCTTCGAACACAATCAAATATGATAGAGAGTGTAACTCCATGAATCCTTACAACTTCTTTCATGTAAAGTTTTCAAAGTTTATAAAGAGGGAAATCATACCAAAAAGAGATAAAATGGGAATTCTTGGTGAGATGGCCCACTATAACAACTATCATTTTTTTTCTTTATAAGTTCTTCACAGACTAGTTAAAATGTCCATTGGGATATAAACCCACTTCAATGCTAGTATGATTAGTGGTTATAAAACCCATTTAAGCTGTTTTCACTCTCCCTTAGCTTACAGACATACCAGGCACCCTGTAGTGTAGTCAACAATCTCCCTTTTCATATTATCCATCAAAAATTAATCACAAAGTTCCCTATAAATTTTTTTGTTTCTCATATGTATAGATATATTAGAGCTATGAGATTCATCCATCAACTCCTTCTTTATTTCTGGAATAGATGAAAGAAATAGCATTGTATGAAATATCAGTACACCTTCTTGATCAAAATGGAACTCAAGAAACTTCACCTCACTCACAGCCTCAAATATCATCTGTAACAAATTTTCCAATTTATGCATTTTCTATATCTTTTATAATAATGATAGTTGATAAATTATTTAGGATAGTGTTGATGATTTCCCATCACTTATAATATTCATGTCTATCATTAATAGGACATTAATGAAAGGGTCACTTTGAATTCTCATTATGGAAAAAACAACTCTGTCTTTATTACTTAATGCATTAGTGACTTTTTTTCTCTTCCGAGATGACAATAAATTTAACAATAATAGTCTTTATGAAGTTTCGAACATCTCATATATCTCATTTTCAATTATTTTTGTGTGAAAATATTCATCAAAACATTGATGGTTGAAATTATTATATATATATATATCACATTTCTACCTATAAAGAAAGTGCATCCAAAACATAAGAGAAAAAATGACTGAAGCCAGCTTAAGATCATGTGTTGGATAAATCTTCTCATGATTCTTCCACTATTAAGATTCATATGAAAACACCTAGTTATTTTTCCTAAGGATACACCCAAACCATATTAGATATTCCTTGCTCAAAATAATGAATCCATCTCTACTTGAGGGAAGAGTTAAAACGATTTTAGTAAACAATTTCTTCTTCATCTCTTAGAAACAGTCCTCACACTCCATTGACCAGATGAACATGACACCTTTTTGAGTTAACTTGGTTAATGGATTATAATATCATGAAACATTTTTCACAAACTGCCTATAATATCTGGATAATCCAAGGAAACTATCAATCTTTGTTATTGTTTTTGTTTGAGGACACTTCTCTACAGCAATTTTCTTTGCATGGTCAACTATGATTTTGTCATTGGTAATAATGATCCCCAATAATGCAACTTTGTGTAACAAAAATTGACATTTCTTGAACATTCCAAAATTCATCCCCTTCTATAGAGTTTTTGAAATAACCCTTATATGATCCTCATGCTCCTGGAGACTATTGGAATATATCAGAATATCGTCAATAAGAACTACCAAAATTTTTTCAAGGAAGTATATAAATACTATATTCATAAAATCCAAAAAAATGTAAGGATCATTACTAAAGCTGGAGGGCATAACAAAATACTCATAATTCTCATATCTTAATAAGAAGTCGTTTTATGGAAAATCGTTTTTCTTCAACATCAATTTATGATAACCAGATCAAAGGTAAATCTTATAGAATAATTGAGCCCCACAAAGTTGATCAAATAAATCATATATTCATGGAAGAGGGTGTTTGTTCATTATTGTGAAAACGTTCAGTTCTCTATAATCAATGCATACCTGTATTCATCCATCCTTCTTCTTCAAAAATAGATTAGGTTCTCTCTAAGGAGACAATCTCGGTCAGATAAACCCCTTATCCAAAATATATTGGAGTTTCTCCTTTAATTCCCTACCTCCTCATTTTCCATTCTACATGAGGTATTTGATAATGGTTTTAATATAGGTATGAGTTCAATGGATAACTCAACCTTTCTTTTTGGGGGATGTCCAAGTAACTCCTCGGGAAATTAGTCAATGTATTATGGGATGATGGGGAAATTTTCTCTCCTTATTCACTCATTTACTTATATTTATTCCCTGATCAACTCCATAAATAAAGATATATTATGTTCTTCTGGACAATGATCAGGTTAAGATATCTCTCCCTAGAAAATAACAGTACTTGTTCCAATCAAGACTACTAAAATTTTCTTACATCCGTTTTTGATCTTAGCATTATACTTTCTGTGCTAGTCCATCCCTAGTATAATGTCAAATTCCATCATGGGAATGAAAACAAGATTTGAGAAAATATCATGCTCACAAAATTTACTACTAGAGTTTCTAAACACTAACGATGCTTCGAAAATCCCACCAGGAGTCTTGAATGATATATCCACTTTTAGAAATTCATGTGTTGATTATTAATTCCACGAATACATGAAAGATATATATAAATTTATAAAACCAGAATAAAGCAATGTATCTTCTATAATTAAGAAAACTATAAGAATACATTCTAATACATCATTTGGATCCTCGACATCTACTGACATGATAGAAAATGCATGAACATTCTCTCATAGCCTATGCTGAGGCTGATGGTGACTCCCCTCCTCTTCCTTTGGATTTGGATAGTGATCATAAAAGTGGCCAATTTTTCCACACATATATAATTAGACATCGGGTATAGCGTTCACCAACTTGTCCATGTCATTATATTTGGGAATGTGAGTCTTAGTCTCACTACGAAAATTCGGTGCGATATGGCCATCTCTTATACACTTGTAGCACGTCCATCTCCTGAGCATGCAGTTCCCCAAATGATTCTTCCAACATTTACCACACATGGGACATTGAACATTCTTTCCATCTATACCCTAATCCAAGATACTCCCTAATCATTGCTTCATAATCATGGATCCAACATATTTATTCTCCTTTAGCTTCATCTCAAGAAACTCATTCTTCATTTTTATTCTACTCGAAGGAGGGAAATAGTTATTGAAGAAGCCTCAAATAAACTCCTTTTACTCAATAGCTTCAACCTCCATTCTTGGACTCATGTTTCTAATCAGTTCCCACCACTGATCAATTTATCCCCCCAAACGGTAAATACACAGGGTGACCTTCTGTAGTTCTGAAAAGTGGACTATAGAAAATATATTATCGATAGTGCAGATCCACTATTCATAAATAAATGGATCAGAATATCCAATAAGGGTTGTTTTTCGTTGATACATAGAGAACTCAACATAATATTGTTACCTTTATGGTGAATTCGGTCTCTCATCTCCATCCATGATATTTCCCATAACATGAGTAAGTTGGTTCATCATTCTCATAAATGTTTCCATTTAGGATTCCATCGCAAGGACGTCTACACATGGCCCATTGGAGTCACCATTTTCATGGATCCTCAGGTTTCCTTCCATTTTATAAAATAATAAAACCTTCGTTATAGGCATATTTAATTTTCAAATCTTTTAAATATAAAATATTCTTATGTCTTAAAACATTATTCTTAATCATATTACACTTCAACAACAATTACATTTCTCTATAAATATTTCTTAAGGAAACATAAATAGATTGTGATTAACAAAATATATCCCATGGGAGATTCATACCAGGAGTGCAATAAGGCCTATTTTGATGTACCAAGACACCCAGGTTGATGACCAAAACTCATTATTGCTGTTTTCACTCATAATTACATCTATGGCAAAGCCACATCCACTTGTTCATATCTAGATAGGGATTTATTTTTTCAAAAACCACATAGATAATATTTCAACAAAATAACACGATGTTTTCATATATATATAAAATTCTATAGATTTATTCCTTAAATTTTCATTTCCAAATATCCATAAATAACTAATCTAACTTTTTAAACCTACTATATAATCCCACCTTCATATTAAACAAATATTCAATACATTACAAAAAAAGAAACTCAATGTCTAGTCACATGGAAATAAGGTGCATAATACAAGAAAATATATCAAAATTAATAACCATGAAAATATTACTGAAATGTTTTTCCTAATAACAATTATCGCATCTAATAAACTAGAGACATACATCAGTGGAAAGGGGGAGATGACGACCTTGTATAGAAATCAAGTGAAACCGGATACATGTGAACTTGAGAGATATCATTAAGAACATGGGGATAAAGAGGCATATCATAATAAAAATAACATGAAACATAACTTTAAAATATGGATAAATCAATTAATTTAGACATTAATAATAATATAACCAATGTCCTTCCACAAGGTGTCATAAAAATCACCTAAGTTATTCAACAAGGAATCATAAAACTATTCATCTATAGTGATTAGTTTCATTACCCAATGCATTAGAGAGATATCGAGGATCACCCATAATATTTTTATATTTTCATGTGACTCAAATAGATCTAAATCAAATATTCCATAAATAAACCAAAGAGATTAAATGATATGGGTTTCATATCAAAATTGTGACATTTTAAAAAGTGCTTAAAAACATGGTGATTATTTACTTTATAACACACAGAAAGGGAATGAGGGTTTTATGTATGTCAATTATAGAATAAAATGAATATAATTTAATTTAATTTATGAAAACCACTATACATGAAATTTATTTGGGTATTCATTAAAATTTTATTATAGAATTTCTTGGAAAAAGACAGAGATTTTGAGACAAAAATTATGCAGCATAAAGAATATATGACATGGTTTTAGAAAACATTAAAAAGATAAGGTAAAAGGGTATACCATACATAAATGAATTATAAAATAGTATAGGGACAGAATAAAATGAATATATTAAAATGGTATGGAAGCATGGATATTATACCACATAAAAGAGAACAATAATGAAAAAAGGAGAAGTTTAAATTCACTTACGAAAATTAGGTAGCCTAATGGTGTCACATAAAATTTAGAAAAATATATGATGAGAGAGAAAATGGTATCTCATCATTTTTAAATAAAATGGAATAAAATTATGATATAAAATAACTTACCCCATCATAAGAAAATGGAAACTAAAAGGCATAACATTAAAAAAGATTGGACTAAAAGAGGTGGGTTAAAGGTTCCCTTACCTTGAATAGTACCATAAAAAATTAATGGATTAGACATTGCTGGGTTAAAGAAACCTTGGTAGGATTTATTGGGAGGTAAGGCATCCATATATTCATTTAAGAGGAATTTTTAATGAAAGGAATGAAGGAATTGGATGGTATATATTGAAAATATGAGGGAATATTATTTTACTTTCAAAGGGACACCTCATTAGTGTTATTTGAAAAACCAAGTGTTTCCATTGGTATTTGTAAGAATCCATATCTTTGTTTCTGGTATGTTTTTCCTTTATCTGAATTTTTTTGAGAAAAGAGGAATTTCTGGAAAAATTTTAAGTACACACCGTGTACTTTATGTGTACACTCCGTGTACTCCCTTGTCGTGCCAGGCCGTGTGCTGGCTGTGTCCGGGCCACATACACTTTGTGTAGGGATAAAGTGGAGGCCACTTAAAGTGGAGTATGAAAAAATAGATTAAACGTCGTGTACTCAATATGTACATGTCATGTATTTAATTATTTTTTTCATTAAATGGATCGAGGTTGCATCTCATCGACAGAACGCTCTTCTTCTCTAGCTTCTTTGTCCGAGAGAAACCGTATGGTCACAGATCTTTGATGAGCCCCCGAATCTCCATCCGTTCTCCGATTAAATCGCCATCAATTGTGTTGGAACCGCAGCGGTGAGTTCTTCCTTCTCCTAGTGCTTTTTTTCCCAATTCCACTTCTTTCTCATGTTATCATCGGTTGAATGTTTTAGATCTTTTCTTAGATCTTCGACATTCTAAGGAGAATCAATCTGTTTGGCTCAAGTATATCGATCTCCTAGGTTCGAGGTAGGTGGTTTGTGCCGTAACATTTGATGTCTGTGAGTTTTATGTGAAAATTACACCAATACCCATGAACGGGGTATTGCGTGTTTACTATTTTTCCCTTATGGTTATTTCTGCCTTACTTGCATGATTGTGTAGAGGTAAATTGATCATGTTTGTGGATAATTGTTGGGATTGGATGTTTTCCCCATGCTTTGTCCTATTTATGACTGTGGGGCCTTTGTTACCCTTGGACATTTTTCCTGTTTCCATGACTACTGACCATAGGATGGAGTGATGATGATAACATGCTTGTTTGCTGTAGACTATTTAAACTAGTAGCTCTATATGTGTACTTCGGTTAGCCAAGTAGCTCTATAGGTATACTTTGACCTTATATAATTATTATGCACTGACTGTAATTGGACTATGAGAACCTGATGTTATATACTATAATGGATAGACCGAGTGAGATTCTTAGAGAGTCTTTGACATTATAGGCTACAAGGGATAGACTGAGTGAGCTTCCCAAAGTGCCTTTGAACATTATAGGCTACAGGGGATAGACCGAGTGAGCTTCCCAGAGTGCCTTGAATCATATAGACTACAAGAGGGTAGATCGAGTGAGCTTCCTCAGAGAGACCTTACTTGTTGAATTGCTTTAAAATCATTTTCCAGATTAGAGAAGGAATTGACTGAGTGACCTTCCTTAGAGATTCTGTGGTAGACCTGAATCTATAGGATTAATTGAGAGAGTGAGCTTCCTCAGAGAGTTTCATGACCGTGGGGCCGTGAGGGTTAGACCAGATGATCTTACATAGAGTGTATCGAACTACCCTAAACTATAAGGGGAATTGACCGAGTGAGCTTCCCCAGAGAGTCTTATAAATTTAAACGACCAAACCAGAGGGGTTAGGCTGATTGCACTGCCTAGAGTGTTGTGGTATATCCTTATTAGAACCAAAGGGGATGGATGCGAGTACTTCCCAAAGGGTTTCCTGTTAGTGGTTAGCTGTTTTATTCACTACATCTTCTTCTTCTGTAGACTGATTACTGTTTTATATCTTCTTGTTACTACCTATTGTTTATTGTTACTGTTTACTGCTTACTGTACCATTATATGACATATAATCATTGATTGTTAGGAACAGATATTCGGGTGGTGTCCTATGGGGATTCAGTCTCACACTTTGTTTGGATCATGATTTTGGTCACATGCAGACTATGTTGTTGCAGGTATAGACAAGGTAAAGCACCCTTCGACTTCTGGTACTTGATAGCTTGGAGCAGGAGAGCATGGGACCAAGCTATGGCTTGCGATGCTGAGGAGTTTATCTGTTTACTTTTCTTTTGTACTTTGGTTTGGCACTATTATATTTCAAGCATTGTGACTTGTTTGGCAGCTTTCCTAGACTTATGTATCATGCATCATTTCATATATATGTGTATTCTCCAACTGTTTATTTCTTTAGTATTTTTTTGTTTACTCGTGTGTGGATTGTTCTGTTTCTGCTATTTCTAATTGTTTACTTCCGCTATATACTCTTCCAATGAGTGCATAGTTTCTCCACTATCATACCCAAGGCCCTTGCTACTAGTCGGAAGCCTCTAGCATTTAGAGAAATATGCTTGAGGCCATGTGACCAATCGGGTATGGGGCACCTATGGTTGGCTTCTGGAACCGGGATGTTACAAAGTGGTATCAAAGATGTTATTTTCTCCTCACTTACTATTTGGAGCCTTATTCATGGATAGAATGGATTTGGTACTTGGTGTTATGCTATGCTCGGGAGTAGCTAACCCATTTACATGGAAAATCCAATCAACCTCACTTATTGCAGTTTACAGGTTTTGCGATGTTACAGGTGATATGATTTTACCTAGAGTGATTCATATGACTTGTGTTGTTATTTTTGTTGCTATTATGGTTCTATTTCTTTCGCAACCTGATGAGATGAGGGTATACCATCTCATGCATCATATAGGAACCTATATGAAATCACATTCCATGCATTCTTGCCATGCCATCATGGGTGCATTAGCGATTTCATGTTGTTGTGATAGACATTCTGTAGATTATGCTTACTATTGTGATAGATGGTTGATAGAATCCCTACTGTTTGTTAAGGGACTATTTGTATTGTACTTGGTTAGATGAACGTCAAATTTTGGTTCTTGAGGTGTTATGGGCCCTCTTGAATCAGAAATTTGTGGATCATTGACCTGTTATTCCTTTTATATGACTGTATTGGCTACCAAGAATTGATTCGCAGGGAGTATGGGCCCTCACGGATTAGAATTTGGAACCTTCATGCCTTGTTTCTGTGTTTTCTGGACATCGGTGCAGTTTCTGAGCTACTGCCCATCAAAACCCAGAATACACGGCATGTACTTTATATATACACGTTGTGTAGTTTTTAAAACATGCCACTGACTGTGTGAGTAGGAACACAGTGGTGTGTAAAATCATCTGGAACATGCTGTGTATAGTAGGAACACACCGTGTAGTAGTGATCCATGTACCCAGCTGTGTCACTAACAACACGGGCTGGGGAAGCTCAAGTAGAACACATCGTGTTTGGTAGGAACATGCCTTGTAGTTTTGTTCCATGTACCCGACCGTGTCACGAACAACACGGGACGATGTTATCTTCTCTTATAGACGCCATGTTAGTTTGGAACACACCGTGTAAGGGTAATCCATGTAGCCGACCATGTAACTAACAAAACGGGTTTCCAAAACCATCTTTATTACACGCCGTGTCCATAGGAAACACGCCGTGTAGTCTAAGTTCTGGTGGACCATGTGCCTTAGCCATGTACGGAGTCTCGGGCATGGGAGTAGAGTTCAATTACACGATGTGTGTAGGGACAACACGCCGTGTATTTTGGGTTGTTACATGACCAGTGCAGTAGGAATACACTCCAATGTAAATGGCTTAAGAGAACACACTGTGTTGTTTTTATACACGTCGTGTAGTCGTGTTTGGTAAAACTTGACTATTTCCTTTTCCTGTTCCCATTTTGTACTCTTGGGTTCTCAGCCTTTGATAATCCGGATATAAGGTGTGTTTTTGATCTTTCAGAGCTATGCCTTCGAGACATCTTGTGTTTGTGCGTCAGTTTCCAGACAGTGATCAGACACCAGATATAGCCGATTAGGATCATTTTACAGATCCTCCTGATATTCTTGCCTTGGAATTAGTAGTTATACCCATCGCAGGAGCTGATACATAGTTCAGGGATTACTTCCTGAGGATGTTGCAGACTATTCAGGGAGCGCTTCCTCCTACCTCGTCGATGGCCGAATTGATGCAGGTCTTTCATCAACATCCTCCTCCTAATTTCTCAGTGTATGGAGGACCCCAGGCGGCCGAGTCATGGTTAGAGGCCACACTGACTATCTTCAAGCATCTCAAGATACCCCTAGAGAAGAGCGTAAAGCTGGACACCTATATGCTCTGAGACACCACCAAGAGGTGGTGGGAGGTGATCTCACAGTCAGGGCGCCAAAAGAGTATGTCTTGGGATGAGTTTCATTGCACCTTCTATGACAACTTCTATCCGGAGACTCTGAGGGCTGATCAAGCCCTAGAGTTTATGAATCTGCAGGAGGGTACTCTTTCTGTTATGGAGTACTCATCCCGCTTTACTAAACTGAAGCGTTTCACACAGATCCCAGCAGGTGATGATATTTTCCTTTCTCGGAAGTTTGAGTATGGTCTCCAGCAGGAGATCCATTACTAGGTGAATATCATCAGGTTGACTTTGATATCCTCTATCGTCAACCAGGCGCTGATCACTGAGCGCAATATAAGCGATTATGGAATAGTGTGCCAGGGAAGTTCGACATCCAGAGCTAGTGTTCCTCCTACGGATAGTAGGAAGAACCACATAGAGTCTTCTCGAGGATATCAGGGCAGGCGGGATGTATCTTCTGGCATCCAGGTTTTGTGCTACGAGTGCGTTAGGAGTGGGAATAGTAGGCCTTAGTGCCATATAGATCCGATGGAGTGCCAATCTTGTGTCAAGATTGGCCATTTCAGCACAATTTTCAGATCTTCTCACCTTAAAATGGTGGTAGGGGTTCTTCTATGACACCATGTTCTGGAGATGCTTCACTAGTTTCTCACCAGTTTGGGAACTGGAGTTCTCCCATCCATTCAGGCCGAGGTGGAGGTTGCGGTCCTGGTGGTCAGTCACCCGGTCATCAGCGACAGCAGATTGGATCAGCTCAGAGTGGTCTGGCAGGGTCACATGGCTGTGGGGTGATCAATACTTTTGCTGTGGAGCAGACCTACCAGGAGCAGGATCTCGAGCCTTCTACAGTTTGAGGTACGATATTAGTAGCTTTAATTTTATATTCAACTCTTTTCGATACTGGTACTTCCCAAATTTTATCTTTGCTGCTGTTGTGGAGCACAATGGGCTCTGTATCATTTCTTCTGCCGACATTTTGACTCTTGACATGCCATTGGGAGAAAGGACTTCTAGATTATGTTAGTGCAAAGAGTGCCTTATCGAGGTTGCAGGGTATCATTTCTTATGGGATGTCTATGTCCTAGAGATGACAGGTTATGATTTCATCCTAAGGATGGACGGTTTGTTTCCCTTACAGGAAGTCGTCGAATGTTATCACTGGAGTGTGAGTTTCGTATCACTAGAGGGGGAATCCTTCATTCATAAAGCCGAGTGGGATGTTCAGGAGACTCAAGCAGGACTCGTGCATAATGGGCTAGGAGGAGTTATAGCCCAGATTTCTATTCTTTATCTGGATGACCAGGGGACTTCACAGTTGGAATTTTCTCTAGTGGTGGATCGTTTTAGAGACGCCTTTTCAAAGGAATTTTCAGGTTTACATCTGGAGAGTGAGGTAGAAATCTCGATTGAGCTCATTCCTGGAGCGGCACCGATGTCCATTCCTCCATATAGGATGGCTACACCTGAGTTGCAGAAGCTTAAGAAACAGTTGGAGGAGTTTCAGGTAAAGGTTTTCAACCGACCTAGAACTTCTCCTTGGTGTTCTCCTGTCATATTTGCGAAAATGGCAGAAGGTACCCTTAAGCTTTGCATGGATTATTAGAATTTGAACCAGTTGACGGTCGTGAACCGATATCCCTTACTGAGGATCGATGATCACTTCGATCAGCTTCGAGGATCCTGCGTGTTCTTGAATATTGAATTGAGATATGGTTATCATCATTTGTGCGTTAGATCATCAGATATACCTATTACATCCTTTAGGAATAGGTATGGTCTATACGAGTATGCGGTTATGCCGTTCTGTCTCACGAATGCGCTAGTAGTTTTCATGGTTTTGATGAACCAAGTGTTCGATCCTTGGATTCCTTCGTCATGGTCTTCATGGACGATATCTTGGTGTACTCTCACAGTCGACACAAATATGCTACCCATGTTGAGATCATTTTGAGTACACTGAGAGAGCATCGGTTTTATGCTAAACTCTAAAAATGACACTTTTGGATGGATCAAATTCACTTTCTGGGTCATGTTATCTCAGAGACATGAGTATCAGTGGACCCAGAGAAAGTGAGAGCAGTAGTTTCCTGGGAGCATCCAAAGAATGCCTTTGAGGTTCGGAGTTTCCTAGGGATGGCGAAATACTACATGCGCTTCATTAATGACTTCTCGCACATAGTCGCATCGTTGACAGGTCTGACCAAGAAGGGGGCGAAATTCTTATGGTCAGATTCCTATGAGTCAGCCTTTTAGGAGCTGAAGGGGAGGTTGACATCAGCACTTATACTAGTATTTCCAGAGCCAAGAAAGAGAAATACTATTTACTATGATGCTTCAGGTATCAGACTGGGTGTCGTGATTATTCAGGGAGATGGAGTCATCGCATACGGGTCTCGACAGTTGAGGCTTCATGAGAGGAATTACCCGATGCACGACATGGAGTTGGCAGCTATTGTTTATGCCTTAAACGTTTGGAGACATTACCTTCTTGGAGAGAACTTTGTGGTTTTCACTGACCAAAAGAGTTTCAAATACATATTCACTCAGCGTGATCTGAATCTGAGGTAGCACAGGTTGGTCGAGTATGGCCAATCCTTCGACTTTGAGCTTGCATATACGGTGGGAAAGGGCATCACAGTTGCTGATGCGCAGAGCATGAGAACTCAGATTCAAGAAGTTTAGGAGACTAGCAGTGAGTGAAATCTTATGGCTCTGTTCTCGGAGATTCACTTGCAGGTGCACGACAGATACAGATAGACATTACATTCTTTTGTTGATGTTACCTGTTCACTTCTTGATTGGGTACGGATGAGGCATCTATCAGACTCAGAAGGCTTAGTCCTGTGGGAGAGTCTTTCAAGAGTGGACCCTCTTCCTGGATGGATAGTGGGTGAGGATGAGATCTTTTGTTTCTTGGGATGCGTATGGGTACCTGTAGACGTACCCGAGGAGATGTTGTGGGATTTTTATTCCTTAGTTTTGACAGTTCATCCTGGCGTCACCAAGATGTATCAGGATCTTCATCGCTAGTATTGGTGGCCAGGTACGAAGAGATATGTTGCTGGTATTGTCATGAGATATTCTACTTGTCAGTAGGTGAAAGGAGAGCATCAGAGACCAGTAGGCCTTTTATAGTAGTTACCCATTCCTGAGTGGAAGTGGAATGACGTCACGATGGACGTCCTGACAGGGTTTTCGAGGTCACCCCGTGGGTGTGATGCTGTTTGGGTTTTCGTTAATAGGCTTCCGATGGTTTCTCACTTCTTGCCGATTAAGGAGACCTTCAATGATGATGAGTTGGGGTGGTTTTACATCTGAGAGATTGTACATCTACATGGAGTTCCAAACTCCATTTTTTTAGACATGGATTCACGCTTTATTTCTCGTTTATGGTTGGGACTTCAGAAGGCCTTGGGTACACATGTTCTTTTGAGTACATCACACCATCCCCAGACTGATGGCCTGTCTGATCGCACGATCCATGTCCTTGAGGATATTCTCCATGAATTCATTCTAGAATTTGTCGGTTCTTGGGAGAAGCATCTACACCTTGTGGATTTCTCTTACAACAATAGTTTTCAGGCGACTGTTCAGATGGCACCATACAAGGCCTTGTATGGTAGGCCATGCCGATCACCCTTATGCTGGATCGAGGTAGGAGAGGCAACTTTGCTGGGACCTCATATTCTTCAGGAGACCTATGAGTAGATAGAGTTGATTCAGAAGAGGATGGATACAGTATAGTCTCGGAAGAAGTCTTATGCTGATCAATGGAGATGACCTCTGGAGATTGAGGTAAGGGGTCAGGTTTTCCTGCGTGTCGCATCGAGGATGGTACAAAAGAAAATTCAGAGACAGGGTAAGCTTTCACCGCGGTACGTCGGGCTGTTTGAGGTGTTGGAGTGAGTTGGGACGGTTTCCTATCAGTTCCAGTTAACTCATAGGTACTGGGATATGCACGACTTATTCCACGTTTCTCAGCTCTGAAGTTACTTTTCAGACCCATATCATGTCTTCTAACTTGAGGAGGTTGAGCTCGAAGTGGACGCAACATTTGAGGAGAATCCTATCTGGGTTTTCAATTTTAGTATGAAGGTTCTATGAGGATGGTTTGTTCCTTTGGTACGGGTGCTATGGCAACATGTGCGAGTGCAGGACGAGACTTGGGAGAGGGAGGCTGATGTGCGATCGTAGTGGCTGGAGCTGTTTTGGGTTTCTTCTTCTACGCCACTTCTAGGGAATTTCGGGAACAAATTTATTTAAGGGGGGGGGGGGTTGTAAGAACCTGGATCTTCCTTTCAGGTTCATTTTTCCTTTTTCTGATGTTTTTGAGAAAATAGGAATTCCTGAAAAAAATTTAAGAATACGCCCTGTACTTTATGAGTACACGCCGTGTAGTCCCTTACCGTGCCAGGCCATATTTTGGCCATGTTCAGGCCACTCACATGGTGTGTAGGGATGAAGTCGAGGCCGCCTAAAGCGGAGTACCGCAAATTAGAGTACACGCTGTGTATTGTTTTTTTTTCATTAAACATACCGGGGTCGCGTCTTATCGACAGAATGCTCTTCTTCTCTAGCTTCTTCATCCAAGAGAAACCGTACCACTGCAGATCTTTGACGAGCCCCCGTTTCTCCATCCGTTCTCTGATTTGATTTCCATCAATTGCGTTGGAACCGAAGTAATGAGTTCTTCCTTCTCCTATATCTTTTTTTTCCAATTCCTCTTCTTTCCCAAGTTATCGTCTGTTGAACGTTTTTGATGTTTTCTTAAATCGTTGACATTCTAAGGAGAATCAATCTTCATGGATGAAGTAGATCGATCTCCTATGATCGAGGTAGGTGTTTTGTGCCTTACTATTCGATGTCTGTGAGTTTTATGTGCAAATTCCACCAATACCCCTTGAACGGGTATTATGTGTTTACCATTCTTCCCTTCTGGTTATTCCTGCCTTACTTTCATGCTTGTGTAGTGGTAAATTAATCATGTTTGTCGATAATTATTGTACTTGGATGTTTTTATCATGATTTGTCCGGTTTACGACCTTTGGGTATTTGTTAGCCTTTGTTTTTTTTGCCTGTTTCCATGCCTAGTGACCGCAGGATAGAGTATTGATGATAACATGATTTTTTTCTATAGACTGTATATCCATGTAGCTCTATAGGCGTACTTTGGTTATCTAAGTAGCTCTATAGGTATACTTTGGCCTTATATAACTGTTATGCAATGACTGGCACAAAACTGTGAGAGCCTGGTGCTATAGACTATAAGGGATAGACCGAGTGAGCATCCCAGAGAGTCTTTGACATTATGGGCTATAGGGGATAGACCGAGTGAGCTTCCCGGAGTGCCTTTGGATATTATAGGCTACAGGGGATAGACCGAGTGAGCTTCCCAGAGTGCCATGGATCTTATAAACTACAGGAGGGTAGACCGCGTGAGCTTCCTCAGAGTGTCTTTACCTGTTGAATTGCTTTAAAACCTTTTTCTAGGCTAGAGAAGGAATTGACTGAGTGGGATTCCTTATAGAGTCTGTGGTAGACCTGAAACAATATGAGGAATTGAATGAGTGAGCTTCCTCAGAGAGTTTCTAGACCTTGGGGCCACAAGGGTTAGACCATGTGATCTTCCTCAGAGAGTCCCTGACTAACCTAGACTATAAGGGGAATTGACTGAGTGAGCTTCCCAATAGAGTCTTATAAATTCATACGACCAAAAAAGAGGCATTAGGCTGAGTGCACTGCCCAGAGGGTTGTGGTACTTCTCCGTTAAGAACAGAGTGGATGGCTGCGAGTACTTCCCAAAGGGTTTCCTGTTAGTGGTTAGATGTTTTCTTCACTACTGCTTGTTGTTCTGTGGACTGATTACTGTTATATATCTTGTTTTTACAACCTGTTTTTTACTATTACTATTTACTGCTTACTGTACTATTACCTTCCATATACTCACTGATTATTAGGCATAGATCTTCAGGTGTTTTCCAACTGGGATTTAGTCTCACACCCTATTTGTGCCGTGATTTTGGTCCCAAGCAGACTATTTTTTTGCTGGTATTGATAAGGGTAAGCACCCTTCGACTTCTAGTACTTTATTGCTTGGAGCAAGAGATCATGGGACCAAGCTATGGCATGCGATGCAGAGGAGTTTATCTGTTTACCTTTCTTTTAAAATTTGGTTTGGCACTATTGTATTTCTAGCAATGTGACTTTTTTGACAGCTTTCCTAGACATATGTATCATGCATCATTTCATATATATATATATATATATGTGCTCCAGCTATTTATTTCTTTAGTCTTCCATTGTTTACTCATGTATGTATTGTTCTGTTTCCACTATTTCTTATTGTTTACTTCCGCTATGTACTCTGCCAATGAGGGCATAGTTTCCCCACTATCACACGCAAGGCCCTCGTTTCTAGTCCACTGTGTATGCTGTTTGTGGAAATGTGCTTGAGGCCATGTGACCAACCAGTTACGGGGCGCCTCTGGGTGGCTTCCATAACCATGATGATACAATATTTTACCATGGTATTTTCCACTTGGGAACCAGAAAAAATATTTTAATATAAAAAAAGTCGACCAGGATTATTACATCATTATTAAATCAGTAGTGTTGTCATTAAAGACACTAAAACTCCAAAATTGTATTTTTACTTTGTACCGAAACACAAAACATTTTATAAAAATCTAATAAACTCACCCTAATCTAATATTGATCCAAATAATTCAAAAATGATCTCAGTTTTATGAAATAATCTTCTACATAATAGATATTTATTTTTTATGTAAAAACACTATTTTACTACAAAAATACCAATACTATACACATAATTAATGAAATAATTATTTATTTATGCTGTTATATCACATTACCAATCAAGAAGACCAAATTGTATTTATACTTTCTTAAGTGAGGTTACTACTAAATTTTTCATATTACTATTCATAAGGGTAATATTACTATTTCTTATTTACAATCCACCAAATATTTGGTTTATCTTATTAGAATCTATATTTAATTTTAATCACAACTGTAGAAGACCATTTTTTGAAAATAAAATTACATTATTTAATATATAATGTATAAAAATATATTTTAAGATTGAATTTTTTCCAATATTCATCAATAATAAAGAAACCTCAATAAATTTATCCTATATATATCATGATATTTTATATTCTCAAATTTTACCATTATAATAAATAATAATTTTATTTATACAAAAGGATTACACAAATTAACTATAGACTTGTTACTTAGCCCCTTGTAACACATGCATACGTGCTAAGAGTAATGTGTGAAATAATGAAATACTCATGGGGTTTCTCAATCAAAATTTCTCGAGTGGTAATTTTGATCAGCTTGAACATCTCCCCTAATCAATTTTATTAAATATTAACATGTAAAATTTTGGATTGGGCTTGGTCCAGAGAAAAACCCAGTGATGTTACCTCCTTCCCAAGCTCCGACAAATGGGCTTCGTATGGACTGAGTCTACTAGATGAGGCTATCAACTTTTCTTTTGATATTAATTTACCATGATTATTTTTATTTATTAACAACAATCATAACATTAATGGAATATTTTACAACAGTCATATAATAGTCGAAACCCAATGGTCTCAATTTAATTATACTCACATAATTAATTAAAGGATATAGTTTTGTTGAGTATAGAAAAAAATAACATATAAATTCAGGAAACATATTGTATTCCAATGTTTGGGTCATTACATACCTAATATGATTATTGTTTTAAACACTAATTTTGGTTTTAATCAATGTATGGACCCTAAAGTAACCACATTAATGATGATTTTGATAGTGAGTAAGATAATTATCCTCCTTAGAATCCAAAAATAATTGGCTATATAATTAAAATTTTAATTTATATTATTGAAAAACATTATGAAGATTTAAATAATTCAGAACATATAAGTGAGAAAAATAGGGAACAATGTTTTGTTTAGTTCTTCATAAGGAAATATCGCTCATATTTTAGTGGATCTCCAGATATATTTTATATTATGAAAAAGATCAGTACTGTTGAGTATATATTTTATGTTATCCTGTGTTTGGGGAATGAAAAAATCACTTTGTTTGTGTATCATTTAGATCGGTAAGTATATCAACAGTTTACTCTTATCAAGAATACTAGAAAATAAAATGAAATTGCATGCATGTAGTCGGATGAGTAAAAGATCATATTTTTCAATATGTACATCCGTCATTATCTTTTTATAAATATTGAGAAGGGATTAATTGAGATGAAAAAGGAGGATGAATCTTTTTCTAGAAATGATGATGCTTTTACAATCCTTTTGAGGTATGATTCCTGTATATCATCCATCCTGAATGTAAGGTTTCTTGACTCATCAATGGATTATATCCAAGTCTCCAAAGGGTGTTCTATATAAGTATTTTAAGTATCTTTGAAGAAATCATTTATTATGATATAATGGTGGAAATTGATATTATATTTTCCTATAAATCACATAATTTTAATGGGAAAATAAATATAGAATTCAAGGGAAACTATAAAAAAACATTGAGAAAAGAAGATGAGATTTCCTTTATTCTCTAACCCATGAAAAAAACATAGGGGAAATATTATTAAAGGTAATATAAAATATTTTAAATTATCAAATGAGGGTTATATAGAAGATGAAAGTCAATCTTTTGGGAATAAGTTATATAATGATGAAAATAATGATAAATCTCCACATAATGCACAACACATGCTCCACTGTTTTATGTGCATAGATTTTGGGTATTATGAAAATAAATTCCCCAATTGAAAGGATGTTGTGGAAGATAATACCCCTGAAAACTTGAATATAGAGGAAAAATAAAAATTATATTCAATCACAATTGATGAATTGAATCATGGAAAGTAGGGAACATTTATCCCCGATCCTTAGTGGGAAAATTCATGTTTTATTTAGTTTGAATGAGCCTTATGAATGTATAATTATTCATACTATGGTGAAACTTAATATAATTATATCTATGCACATGGATTGGGGAAAATTAAATCACGTTTGAAATTTTATTAGTTCAAGGATCAACTAATGCATCAGATGATTTTTTTATAAGATACATGCTAATATAAGGAATTACTAATGTTTTATCTCTTGGAATTGTACCTCTATTATTGTTATATTTACTTATGTGTTATAGATACTATCATGGGATTATGTGTTTAAGGTTGATCATAAGTTAAATTTCGTTTTCAGCGGTTTTTTTGTTTTATTTTATGTATTTTTATCTAGATTAATGATATTTTAAGAGATATTTATGGAAATAATACCCATTGGTTTTGATTATGTTTTATGAAAATATTTTTGAGTAGGAATTACTTCAATTTTTCTTTGGAAATAAGATCAAACCTCAGGGTAACCATTACAATTTTTCATATATATGATGTCAAGGTAATTAATGGTTATTCTATTTTTGATATATCATAATAATTACATTTATATTGTTTAGGTAAGATATAATATGAATTCTGGTTGACAAGATATCACATCTAAAATAGTTCTAGTGCTTGATTCCACAACCAATGAATGAAAAAGGTAAAAATACTACCACATGAATTTAAAAAGTATTATTTTTTGGAGGAAAATAGGTATTTATATATTATTGAGTATGTATCATGAGACTTGGTAAGTCAAAAATTTAATTCTAAGTGACCAAATTCTAAGGGGATGCTACAACCATTATCCCTAAAAATGGAAATGGAAAACATCACCCTGGATATTTTCATTGTCCACTAAAAAATTTCTAATGTGCACAATTCAACATGGATTATAGTCAATTTACATAAACATTTAGTACAATTTATATCCATTAGAAAATATTTCTTATTGGATAATTTTTATAGGATATACAATAAGATAGTGTTAATGATTCGTGGAGAACAACATTCTATTATATCTAATTGGGATTTGTGGTTTTCCCAATGTTCAAGATAAGTCTTCAGTTGTCCCTAGATATAGAGATAAGATTCAGCACTGCATATCATCCCCTCAAAAAATGGTTTGTTTAAGAGAGAAACTAAAACCACATAAGATATTATATGATCTTGTAATATATATTTGAAATATGGTGCAGATAAATAACTTTCTCTTATTGAGTTATATTAAAGTAATAAAATTCAATAGATCATTAATATGTATCCTTATAAATCCTTTTATGCAATGGTGTATAGAACTCTAACATACTAGAACTTTTTTTAGGAATAAATCTATTGGGACCTAAACCATACGATGAAAACATATAAAAGGTTAGATCCATTCACTGAAATGTATGGTCAGAATAGGGTAGATAGAAATTTTCTGATGATAATCATTGATATGATATTGAATTTGATGTTGTGGATAAGGTATTTATTTTGAATTCAATAGTGATGAAAAATCTAAAAACAAATCCATTTTTATATAAGTCCCTTTAAAATTGTTGATCATATCCAGAACATAGATTGTTAGATGGATCATCCACTAAACCACTCTCCGGTTCATGATGTGTTCCATTTATCTCTCCAAAGGATTTATATATCTAATCCATCACATGTACTAAATTCATAGTTTATACTGATAGAACTTGATATTTATTATGATGAACATCCATTGGAGATTTTGGATCTTATAGAGATTGCTCTAAAAAATCATCCCACTCACCTCTTTAATGTTTTTTAGAGAATCCACTAGCTTAAGGATGTTATGTGGGAATCTTATGAGGTAATTATGTAGAAGTATATTAAGTATTTTGTTCCAAGTGACATGTTTGTGGGGAGAAATTATTTTTAAGGGGAAGAATACACAACCATGGGATTTGGTGTAACATTTTTTTAAAATGAATTAAATCATTTCAGTATTTTTATTTATTAGAGAAACTTTTTTTAGGTTCATTCACATGTAACAATGAGTTTAGAATGTGTTTTACATAACACTGGGTTTAGCATACATTACATGTAACACCGTGTTTTAAGTAACCATGAAATACTATTTAAATATTATTATTTAATATGATAGTAATCACATAACCATTTGAATGGAGGGGATGAATAAGAAATAACTTTTTTTTAAAATATATGATTACAAAACTATGTATAATAAATACATTTATGACTAATTAATTATAAATTAAAATAAAACCCATTTTAAAGTAATTAAATCTTTTTTATAAAAAAACTATTTTTATGTGAACAAACAGTTTTTAATATAATAAATACAAAAACATATTTAGTTAATTATTTTACTAAAATATATATATTATATATTTATAAAATGATTAAAACTCACATTAATAGTTTTTTAGATAAAATATAATAAAAATTTCAATTGTATGATTAAAACCATATTTTCCTAAAAAATAGTTTTGTCACATATTTTGTGCTTATTTTAAAATTAATTTTCTATATATACATATAATTTATTTTAAAACACTATTTTTAAAATAATCATACCCCAATTATATCATAGTGAATTTTTTCGAATTTTCTGAAAATATATTCTTTTTTATGAATAATGAAAAATAAAGGTTTTTATTCAAAAATTTCATTTATTTTAAAATAATTAAAAAATTAAAATTATTGTAATATTGTTTATAAAGTAAAATTAGTTCACATATATATATATTAATAAATCATATGTCATTGGAATAAATTTAATATTTAATTCTGATAAAAAAACTTTTTAGATTTTTTAAAACTTTCTATTTCGGAAACCATTTTTTCATCACATCCGCGGTATTTATTTTAAATTATATATTTATTTTTAAATGAATTTAATTTTAAAAAATTTAATATTTATTTAGAATCATCATAATTTATATTTTATAATAATTTAAACTCATTTTTTTTAACATAATGAATTGAATAAACATAAAAACATTAGTTACTGCTGTTTAGGTGAAAATTAGTTTTCTATGGGTTAATCTAAAAGTATAAGGGTTAAAATGACCTATCAAAATTTCCCACATGGATTTTATGACAAAATTAAACCTTATCACATATAATTTAAGACAATGGAACAATTTTTAACCCTTAGGAATGTGAAAAAAGGTGTTACACCTTTTACTTTCCAAAAATTAAAAGTGGTCTACTCACCTCACTTATAAAAGGAAATCCCATATCATCTCCACCTTAAAAATATCAAACAATTTTTATTGGAAAAACCCATACCAAATTTATTAATTACATAACTCCACACATCCTATATTCATTATTTAGATTAGCAAGAAACTTTTGTAAGACAATTTGTTAAATCTAATGTGGTTTCATGAATAGTAGGTAATGTTTTTAACAATGTCTATTTATTTTACATATTCATATAAATCATTATAATCATTTAAAACTATTAAAAAATAATATTAATAATTATAACCTATATATATATAAAATTCCAAAAAATTTGATAAGAAATCATCATTCATGTGTACGGAGGACTACAGCATCACAGACCAATGTTATTCATTTTCAATGAACAACTCTCATATCTATACATAATGATTTATTTAATGTTAATGAATTATATTAATTATATTATTATACCTAATTACGTATAATAAAAAATATACCATCCTACCACCCAATCCATGGGAGAAATTATTATGTCCATCATGTGTACGACGAACTACCACCTTGCGGCCTGATTTTATGTGTTTTTCATTTTAGTTTTACTTGGATTGTAATAAGGATATTTTGAATGAATAAATATGATATTGTTTCTATAATTATACTTTTATTTTTATTATTCAACATATATTTTCTTACATTACATTCCATGGGGGATACAGTAATGTCATTCGTTTAGATTGTAGACTACAACCTTTCCAAGCGGTGTGATTCATTTTTCACTAATGCATTTTATTGAAGGTAATAAAGAAATATTTCAGAATATATGTGATATATATGAAATTATAATGAATATATAATGTTTAATTTTTATTTAACATTATTCTATTTCATTCATATCGTAAATGGATATAACATTCATTTGTACCAATGACCTACCCTCTCTATGAATGGTGTTCTTAATTTTCTATCACTAAATTTTATAGATCACTATAAATAAACATATACATAATATATATTATATATAAATCATGTTTAAAATCATGTAGAAAATTTAACCATGATAAAATTAATTGGACCAAAAATACAAGAAAAAACATACAAGAAATATGAAGCTGTTTTTAATTGAAAAATAAAATTTACATAGAGAAATTAATAAAATTGAAATGCTAAGTCAAAAGTAAATAATATATGGTATGATAAATATGTGTATGGTTCTATGATAAATGTATAAAAAATTTATATTTATTATATATTAGGTTCAAACTTGTATGAAGGATGTTGACACTATGGTAAGGGATTTCCATTTCAGTGTTTTACTTTCAAGAGACACATGCCATAATAAGTACCTATTTATTTTTTGTGGTGAAGAGAAATATCATGAATGTATTTTAAGATTATAATAATAAAAATTTTATTTATTTAAATATTATATTTATTATCATTATTCCATGGTGTTTATGGTTTTAAATTTACTAAAGAGGTTATAGATTTTCACCTCACTTTTCCACCTTTGGGACATAACTTATGTTATGCACCAATATTTTTCATTGAGGTGTATATTTTAAATTTGAAATGGTATATCATGTGTATCCATATTTTTATCATATTAAATGTTTTATTTTGTGTTATTATTTAATGGGGACTATGATTTAAAAGATACCAATGTGGTAAAGGTTTGATTTTACAATCCCACTGTTTGTCATGTTTGTTCATGATTATGCTTCCAATAATGAAATATTATGATCTATATTTCAATAAAATCATATGTTTTATTATACTATGTTTATTACATGAGAATACATGTTTTACCTTTATTTTCCTCCCATTATTCACTCATGAGTTCAAAGTACTGATTTTGAATAAAACAAAAATTTTCCCCATATGTGGTCTAAAATCTTATTTCGTCCAAAATAATTTTTTCTAATATTTTTTAAAAAATGATCTTCAAATAAAAATGATTATTTATTAAAGTAATTTATTCCCATTATTTCCTTTTTTTAAAATAATTCTTAATTAATATTCATGTCATTTTCCAAACAATGCCCATTTTTATTTTACTAACAATGTGAAAATGAAACACCCCATGGTTTTAAAAATAAATGGAAATGAATAAAACATTTTTTAGGTTGATAGTTATAAACTAGTGGTTAATGTTGATTTTTCTGCTTCTATTATTTTATTTTCAAAAAACGATCATCTATGGTTATGATTAGTAAGTTATTTGGAGTCTGATAGAACCAACATATTTTTTTTCGGTGAAAAGTGACCTAACCTTATAAATAGTAATATGAATAGTAAAATTCTCTTTATTAGTTTTAAATCATATTATTATGTTATTTTATTATTTTTATAATATAATGAGATCTTGATTAGTTTTTCAAGGTGATATTGAATAATTTACAGTTTTATAATTGTTATTTTTTTAGAATAAAATATAATTTTATTTAAAAATAAAAATAATGATATTTAGAAACATATTTTCATAAAATGTATTTCATTGTTGAATTTGAGACATAAAAAATGGTTGGGGTAATTTTTTGTAGTTTTATGGAATATTTGAATTTTTGGTGAATAATGAAATTTAATATATAGGAAATATGATAAATAAATAAATTTCAGCATCATGCATTGGTCATAGATGATGTAATTACCATTGGTTTGAACTCACGTTATCTTATTACTATTTTTTGTCACATTAAACACAAAAATTAGGAGTCTTGAGAAAAAATATTAAACTAGTGATTAAAATAATGTAAAACCCATCTTGTCCTCCACTATCAATAACACCCTCACCCCACCCTATTTCTCTCACTCCACTAAAGAATTGATATGTGTGTATGTTATGTGATATTCTATTACCAATTCTTTTAACCATGTACATGACTTACTGGTATCACCAAAAAACCATAATCAAAGGCCATAAAGGGAATCTCAAAGAGAAGAAATCATCGGAAAACTCCAGTTTTATTTTCTTGTTATTTATTTTAAATTATTTTATTTTTATATACACTCTTCTTCTCCACTTATCCAAGTGGAATGAAATCTCCAAAATATTATTTATTCTGGTGTTTATCATTTTTATATAAAAATTAATCTATTGAACTCTTCTCCTTTCACCTCTTATTCTAAAAATAAGAACCCGTATGTGATGTGCCGATTTACCAAAATCATCGATGATGTGTTTTAAATTTCAATAAATTCCTTAAAAAATGGTTATAAAACCATTTTAATTACTGAAAATGATTTTTAAGTGTATTAAATATCCTATTTCATGTTCTTACATTAACAAATATACATAATATTGTGTTATACAATGAAACTAGTTCATGATTATCAAAGAACCGAAAATTTGATCTAAACGGATATCACTAAATATTTGCCTAATGAATCTTCCTCATATCATATAAATAAAATTATTTATGGAATAATTTAGTATTTTCGAATTTTATTAGTACCATTTCATTCTAATTATGGAATTTCAATTCAATAAGATAGGAAAATCACAAATACAAACCCGCCATGGAAATTATGTAAATAAATCACATGAAACAATTGAAGGAATAAATTACTAAATATTATTTTCTGAAAAACCATTATTAAACAATAAAATAAGGAATTAGGAACATTAATTTTTTTTCTATAAGCTAATAATAACACACTTCTACCCATTATACTGAAGGTTTAACCACATTTTAAGTAAGAAGAATGCAAGGTAAGGGAATTCATAACCCAATTTCCATTCTATAGCTTAACCATATACTTCATTAATTATGTGGAAACAATTTTTTTATGATTATACTTTTTTATATTCTTTTTAATTATTGGCTGCAAGCAGAATCAACTTCCCATTTGGTATCGTGGGGTGCCAATATCTTGTGGTCGGATAAAGAAATAGATCTTTAATGGGATTACTGATCGTTTTCTTGGGACGATTTTTAACTGGAAGAATAAGCTGCTATCGTTTGGACGTCGGGTCATGCTCATTAACAGTGTGCTGTTGTCTATTCCCATGCACATATTCTCTATTATTAATCCTCCAAAGGGTACTTTGGAGAAGATGGAGTTTATTCTTTCTAAATTTCCTTGGGATGCAATAGAAGATGGGGGGTGCCACAGTGATTCTTGCAAGCATCTGGCATGTCCAATTGATGAAGGAGGAGTCGACCTTCGTGACATTCCTGACACCGTCCTGGGTCTACAGGCTCAGTTAGCAAGGGAAATTATTAATGGGGAGACCGTATAATCAAGGTTCTTTAGAGGTCACAATAGATGGCATTTGGGTATTATCCTTCATGGCGTGAGAGGTCTAACCAAATGTATGTTCGCAAAGATGGAGGAGTTGTCTGGCTACACTATATGGATTGTTGGCAGGGGGAGATTGATTTTTGGAATGATATCTGGGCGGGTGAAGAACTTCCCTACTCAGGTTGTCCATCCCCTGGTATTTCTTTCAATGATGCAAGCGATATGTATGAGTTCATCCAAGAATCGTTGAACCCCACCTAGATGAGCCTTTTTGACAACATTGTGATGAATGATAATTCGGATGTGTGTTGTTTCATAGAGGAATGTTTGGGAAGGTTTAATAAATGTGACTACAAAAGAATTCTCCAGAGGGAGAGCCACATAGAGGAAGGTGGCCTGATTTTTTAATGTAAGGAAATACCGACGAAGATGAATTTCTTGGTCTGGAGAATCAAAAAACAGGGCTTTACCAATAGAGGAAAATATCAAGAAAGGATGGGTCTGCATGGTGTTACTGTGTTATTGCTATAAGTTCCCTAATACAGAGATGGAGGTTCATCTCTTTTTCCAAGGATAATGGGCTTCGTTGCTCTGGTCAATGTTTTCTCACCCGCCGTTTCCTAATGTAGAGTCCTGGAGCTTTCACATGTTTGTGTCAACTTGGTTTTCAAGGACAGAAACAAAATCTATGGGGTGGTCGATTAGGATCATCATTCTGGTGGCTTTTTGCTGGACCATTTGGGAGGCACAAAACCAAGTTAGGCTGGGTTTAAAAAGATCTCCTTTGGACCTTAGGATTCGAATTATGTCACTCATTGTGGAATTGGATTCACTGGATAAAGGGGGGCTGACATCGGCCCATATGTGTAATTTCCTTTAGAGACCATGCATGCTGCAAAGGATGGGCAGATTATGGTTGAAGTGGGAGCCTCCAAGTCATGGGTTGAAACTAAATTTCGATGATTCTTTCATGGAGGGAGTGATGAGGTGCTGAGGATTACTTTTTGATTGTTGGGGATTCATAAATGTTGCATTTAGTGTGTGTTATGGTCTAGGTAATTCACTAGGTGTGGAGGTTCGGGCTCTTCTTTCCGGTTTGATGGTCTGTAGGAGGAGGGGCTTGCAGGTGGCGGAGCTGGAATCAGATTCGGAGGTTCTGTTCAAGGCATTGCAGGGTAGTTATGAGATTCCTTGGGAGTTGATCAACCTCATTCGAAGGAGTAAGGAAGAAACAAATAATGGAAGGTTAATCCACCATAGTTGGAGGCAATCCAACTTTGCTGCTGAGTCTCTTTCTTGTTTGGGCAGACATGAGGACCCTATTTTGGTTTATGATAGTCTTCAGTCTATCCCCCTTGAGTGTTTTTGTGTGGTTAAAGGGGATTCCCTTCGAATACATAATTTTAGGCCCCCTTGAAGGGCTATGTTTTTTGTTTTTCTTGTACTCCTTTGAAATAATAATAAAAAATAACCTTCAGACCATGCATTGTAAGGTGGTCAGGAGGGTAAAAATTATAAGCTATCTGAATGGGTTACTAGATTATATATGTAATTCCAAAATAAACCTTTCTTATTATGATTATGTAATTTTTTTTCTTAACGTATCATCGAAATATCATGTTTTCCAATGTAAGTATATATGGGTGACCAGTATGCCTTTTAGGAAATGATTTCACACGTTGAGAATTACTCATGTACTAATGTTTTCCATCCATCGTTTTATATCCCTTACTGCTATTTTTGTACTCATCCCACTTATTGAATGATTGATATAGGTTATAATTATTTTCATGACATAAAAGGAATCCATGTTAAATGTTTTTAGAATTTTTCTTGAAAACATGGTTTATTTTGAAAAGTTCTGTATTTTGAAAAAATGGAAACTGTTTTTGTGTTATCTGCTATGTTTAAATGTTGAATGTTATGTATGTATTATATCACAATTATCTAAAAATTTAAAATTTAAAATATCATCAATGTGAAATGAAGTGATTTATTAAATAAAATTTCTAGATTATGTAATATAATATGACCGAAACCACATAGTTCATATCCTAGGATAGTTTAGAAAACATTAGGGGTTAGGATGATGTTAAAAGAATAATAAAAATGTTTTTTTACCTTATGTTTATATGGAACTGATTTATAATTGTATATTACGATTTTACTTAATCTAATATATGTGTCACGACTTGTCCCCAGGGGCCCATTCCATGACAACCCCAATCACGCCTTCCATAGACCAGGGGATGGAGACTATCACCGAAAGGTGTATTTCCTAAAATCGGGAATGCATTGCCTTTATATCCTGTAAACCCAGAAAACCAAGCACACATAAAGATATGAATAAATGTAAACTGTATTGTAAATACAGTTTTTACAATAACAAAAAGGGGCCAGAATACAAGCCCAACTCATTAGCTCAAAGCTTAACTATTTCCCGAAGGAATGAATAACACACAGGTATCTCCACAATGATAAGTACCAAAAAGGTAACACCACACAAAAGAATAAAACAAAGGTATCACCATGAAGAAATTTACCACACATGTTCGGTACAAGAAGAATACCACCAATGTATCACCATGAATGAAAGTACCAAACAGGTATTCCACAAAGAGGAATACCACAATGGAATCACCATGAAGGTAAGTACCACACAGATAGGCCACACATAAGAATACCACAAATGTATCCCCACGATGGTTTGGAATCATCTCACATATGGAATAATATAAGTATGGTAGTAAGGATGATTAAATGTAACTACTGATTAATCATACTCTATTAAGAGGAAGACCTACTTAAGATCCTAAATCATCACACCCACATAGGATCCTAGTACATTATTAGACCCAAAAAAGATCCTAGTATATCAGACCCACACAGGATCCTAGTACATCATCAGACCCACACAGGATCCTAATACAATAGACCCACACAGAATCCTAGAGTAGTGCCACATGGATTCCTAGAGTGGATCCATGTGGGATCCTCTAGTACAAACTGATTAAGGATCCCAAAGCACAGACCCACATAGGAACCCTTGCTCATGTTGTAGGCAGCTACAGGGTTCCCGGAAAAAGCTCGCTAGATTTCAGGGAGGATCTACTCACTATGCCACATGTCGATACTCCAACATCGATGAAGAACCTCGAAGAAGTATCACAATTACCACCACATAACAATGGTTTCAACGCAATAGACGGTGTGTCAAAAGGATGTCTGGTCTGTAAGTTCATAGCCTTTTAGTCCTGAGGGTGCGGTTGGATTCATTTTTGATCCATTCTAGCCATACCCCAACTTTATCGAAAACCCATGTAGGGTATACCGAAAGGAATATCTAAATCCAAGGTTTTTGGTATTGTAGATGGTTCATCAAACAGACGCTCATAGCTCATGATATGTTCAAAACAATAGAAAGGGTCAAAACTAGTCATGGTCCAGTCTAACCCAATTCGGGCCGAACCGACATGACCCGGGTTTGGCACTGGGTCCAACCGGGCCTGATGGTTCCATCCCACCCCACTGGGCATCTCACAGTGTGGAGGCCTATAGTGTAGCAGCCTGCGGTGCTCATCGTCTGGCCATAGGACCAGCATCCTCCGCGTGGCGCGGTCTTGCGCCACTCCATCACTAGCGGTCCGCCTCCCTTCCTTCACCACCATAGCACAGGTCCACGAATCCTGCACGTCGATCGGTGTGGATGCATGCCACCGTCCCCTTTGCATGACCATATGGATTTTTGGCCACCATCCTTGCTCCGCTTCGGCCGCTAGGCCACAGTCTTTCTTCGGCCGCACGGTCATGCTGCCTCTCCCGAGTCCCACCAGTGACGTTTCTCGGGTCACCGGGCAAGCACCAGTGGCTCGTTCATCATTTAAATGATTTCCACACTTGTATCAGGAAGTTTCCATCATTTAAATCCCAAAAAAAATTTACAAAGCTAGCGGAGAGGTCGGTCCGTGTTCGTTTGGTCCACTCTCTCCATGTTAGAACGATAACAATCAGATTATCTATTCTTGAATTATGAATAACATCAAGAATAGGTAAGGGGGTATTAAAAAAACAATAAACCCTACTAGATTCCCCAAAAAGTTCTCCCGCATTAACAAAGGAATTATGGGTTAACCTGTTAGTCAGTTGACAATAATTCTTTGTATAAATTCAAGAATGGGAAAGAAGAAATAAAAAATGAGCAAATAAAAAATTTCCCCAACCTCAAGTTTGTTGGAGGACATCCAAGATTTTGGAAGTGTTGGCATTCATCATCCCCCACAACTAGCCTCCAACAACATCACATGTTCATCAATCATCAGTTAGTGGTTTGGGGTACATCGTCACCACCCGCTGAACCGGCTTCATCCTCCAAGTGTTGGGCATCATGGCACTTTACCAGAGCATTGTTTCTTGGTGAAGTCGTGCCAATTCCACCACCAAGCACCCTATAAATATGACAGGGGAAGGGTGTGCAACATTCTTGGAATTAATGGAGGCCCATTAATTAGGAATCATCCAATTTCCCAATGGTTTAGTTACATATAATTGAAATTTCATGCCATTTATGGGCTTGACACGTCGCTAGTCTCACCTTACCGCTCCTCTGTTGAAGGAATATAATAAAACTAAAACAATAAATATATTTTATTTATTCTTTTAAAAAGTAAAAAAAAAACTAACTTTTTTTTTGGACCTACTGCGGTTGAAGTGAAATTCTACTTAAATGAATATCGGAGCTGCGGTTTCAACGGTGCCCTCATATTTCAATTCTAATCACCGGTTCAAATGTTATATAACACCTCTCATGAATTTAATGAACATACCCGAAAAAAGTTCGAAAAAATTATTACAGTCACCCTTGACCTGCATTAGTCGAGGATGGGCACTGCCTAAGTGAAACATGCCCCAAAGAACACAATGGAACTTTTGTATTTTTTATATGAGTTACCATTTAAAAGTTATGAATTTTACAGGAAAATAATTTTTACTCAATTATTTTATTTACGACCAAAAAATAAATTTTTCTGGTGGCTAATGCTAACCACTTTTAGTATCTGTGAAAAGATAAAATAACATCACGAGATCAGTAGTGGTCTCATATTTTCAATCCATGTTACCGTTTGTGAGTTATAAGAATTTTAAAAATAAAATAATTTATTTAATTATTTTATTCACAATTATTCCATTTTTGAGTTTTCTCATAGGTGGCCCGCACCGACTAAACTTAAGTCGTGCCTAGGGTAAACCCGCCATCCTGAATGAAACGGTGCACTCAGATTTCTGATCCTAGTTACTGTTTATGAGTTATTCCACTTTTTTAGTAAAAATGCTTACAGACGCTAATTAAAACTTAACCAAATATCTATGGATCATTCCGGGCACTCCGGGCCTCTGAATCACTCGCCTTGAGATTTCGCGGTCTTGAAATAGTTCAATACAATTAAATAAAAAATTACACAGAATTTTTGGGACATTATATTCTCCCCACCGTAGGGATTTATGCCCACCAAATACACAAAAATGGAAAAACCACAATAAGAGGGTACTAAGCATGAGTATCAGCCTCCCGCTCACATGATCTCTCATGGTGGTTCCCGTTATACTAGCTTATATTCAGCAGAGGAATCAACCACCCACGAAGGACCCACTCCTATCGATCCTCAGTAACTACATGAACCTCTGAAAACATCTCCCATCCTCGATGTCCACCTCGTCGTGGACGATGACGTGAGATGGGTTGTGTACGTATCTCCTCGAATAAGATACATGGAAAATGTTGTCCCCCCATTCTAAATGTGGTGGAAGGGATAGGAAATATGCCACCTCACAAACACTTCTAATGACCTGAAAGCATCCAATGATCCTTGGTGATTACTTACCAGCCTGGACAAATCTCTATAATCCTCATCGGGGTGAGACCCGTAGAAAGATGTGGTCACCATCCTCAAACTCCAGAGGTCTCTGTCACCTGTCGGCATAACACTTCTACCTGCTCTGGGAAGTCTTCATCCACTCCTAGATGATCTACACCTTCTTCATTGTAACCCGTACTGTATCAGGTCCCATGAGTGCTGACTCCCCTAGGTCTATCCAGTACAAAGGCAATCAGTAAGGTCAGTCGTACAACGCCTCTAATGGTTCCATCCTAATGGTGGAGTGATAGCTATTGTGGTATGAAAATTCCACCAAGAGAAGTGATCCTCCCATCTACTACCGAAGTCAAGGATTCAAGCACCCATCATGTCCCCAATGGTCTAAATAGTCCGCTCAGTCTGGCCATCCGTTTGAGGATGGAAGGAGGTTCTCAAATGAATATGCATACCAAAATCCTCATGAAACCCCTATAATAGATGGGAAGTGAAAAATTCATCATGATCGGATACAATTGTCGAGGTTACTCCATGTTTCAACACAATTTCTAAAAAATATATTCATCTCATTATCTCTAATGAACCCTACTCTCTGATAGATAAGAAGTGGGCCGACATGGTCAGTTAGTCAATGATCACCCAGAAAGAATCATGACCCCTGGATTTACATGGAATTACTATCACGAAGTCTAGGGATTTCTCGTCCTACGTATACTTTGGGACCTATAAAGGCTAAACTAAGTCAGTTGGTACCTAATTTTCTGCCTTCACTTTCTGACAAGTGAGACACTGAGAGAAAAACTCTGCTGTTATATTCTTCATTCCTAGCCACCAATGCTGATGTCGGAGGTCCTGGTACATCTTCGTCTCTTCTGGATATACTTCTAGAGGGGATGTATGGAACTCCCTCAACACTTCCTCATGAATCGCCACTGGTACCACAATACGTCCCCAGAAGAAGACCACATGCTCCCCTCCTACAAAAAACCCATCTGGTGTCTTTCTTGTGGATATCTGAGTACGTCGAGCCTCACAGTAAATGTCCCAATACTGCGCCTCCTTGACTCGCTAAAGAAGTGGATAAGTTAATATAAGAGACTGATGATAAGCTGCTCCATCTCGATCCATGTAGGATATCCATAAAGCTGCTAACTGCTCTGTCAACTCACTCAGTAGCTGCAGGCCAAACCTCCTATTGAGTGAATCTTCTACCATGTTCCCCTACCATGGAGTATAGAATATCTCAATGTAATAGCCCTCGAGAAACTCTTGCCCCTCCTGTTGGTAAATGAAATATCAAAACTCCTACTACCACTAGGTTAAGCCCGGCTGACTCATGAGTGATCAACTGCACCCTTCTATGCATGATTTTATCCTATGCTGCCTGCGATTCCTTTTTCACCGACTAAGTAAAACCTTATCCCAATGTTGTAGATAAAACAAAATCATTTTCTCTAATAAAATAAATATGACTATGAACCATAGATGCCCAGTCCATACCCAAACTAAAGTCGTTAGGCCTCAACGCTGCCACCAAGAGGTTCCAACCAAATCTCTCATCTCAAGGGTCAGATCACATAGTCGGTGTAAGTGTTATTATCGATTATCCTCCAAAATTTATCTCCAGACATGAGGTTCAAATAAATGGTTTAACTGGAAATTATAGGTCTTGGGAAACATTCATGTAAGGAAAGAATGATTGGTACCTAAGTCAATAGATACAACAGCTAGTAGTCGACACAGACCGTACCCTGAATCATTCCTAAAGCCCTTTGGTCAAACTCCTTGACCACATACATCTACTCTCTTCCATTATCCTCATGCTCCCTTAGCTTGGTGGGGACAAAAATAGGGGGTGGTTATAACATGTTTAATTGTACACCACCTCATGTGACTCCCCTGGCTCTACTTCCACGTCTTCTGCTCTGCAGACTCATCTGCCTTAACAATTCCACTTCCCGAAACATTTGTACACGCCCAAGTCACTGAGACTAGCTCCAGTTTCCTATTTTCCCATTACTAACATTCGCTGGTTGTATCTGATCTGCAAAAAAATATTCAACCACAATAGTACTATCTAGCACCCCCAACATATGTTGGAATGCATAGAAGAATAGTGTTGGCTCAGACATCCTTAAACACACTGTGCTCGAAAATTTGAGACCCGAATGACTAATCGTATTGTATTCATAGAGTACCAAGAATGATCAGTATGCCATGATGAATACTCAGCTACCAAAATGTTTTCATTAGGAATATTTAGATGCTCTAGAGAACTCTCAACCACCTCCTCAAGTCAGTCCTTAGCCGCCTGTGAGTCGGGCTTACCTCAGAACCTGAAGGGTATCTGATGTTGAATCATGCATAAGGAACTATGCCTATAAGTGTCCTCAACTAGTTCTGTCCATTGTAACTGCTGACCAATGGGAAATGATATAGCTGACACAATACCTGAAGGTACTATCTCGGGTAATGGTCCATGTACCAAAGCCACATCACAATGCGGACCATCTTCATGGCCCCTCACTAAAAAATGTAGTATCTAAGATCATCATCTCCTTTACTAGTGTCTCAAATAGGCGGAAAACTCTAGCAATCGCTTCCAGCCAGCCCTCAGCTGCATGGGATTATGTCTCACCTCAAAACCTCAGAGGCCTCTATTACTCGAACTCATGCAACATGCTCAGTCGATGTGTACCGTTTTCCAGTGCGGCTGGTGGTAACTACTTCCCAATGGGTGTTGGTGCTAATGGTACACCACCTGAAGGTGCCAACATAGTAAGAGGGACATGCACCAAAGCTTCGTCGCTCGGTGGGCCGTTATCGTGTACTCTCTCAGGAATCCTAGCTAGTTTTCTATGCAGCTGCATCCTAATAAGGAATAGGTGTTCCACATTTATTATGTTATACCTGGTTAGATTACTCATGAAAACACAAGAAAACATTTAAAAACACACACACAATCAGTGTTTTTGTGCACTAAGTTAGAAATAAGAAGTCAGGGTCCTGGTGTATGGATTTTTTGGCCACCACACTAACACTATATTCCCTAAATTGATGACCACACTAACTAAAATTATCATTATTTCTATTAAAAATAATAGAGTCCAATTTTATACGGTAGAACGACACCTATGATACAAATTTTTCACGATCTGTCCCTCGGGGCCCCTTCCATGACTACCCGAAGCCCGCCTTCCATAGGCCAGGGGATGCAAACTAGCACCAAAAGGCGTATTCCCTAAAACCGGTAAGGCATTTCCTTTATGTCTAGTAAAGAATCAGAACAAACAACATATCAAGATATGAAGAGAAGTAAATTGTATAGTGAAAAGAGTGTGTAGAAAGAGAAAAAGGGGCCAGAATACAATCCCAACTCATTAGCTCCAAGATCAACTGTTCTGCAAAGGAAAGGATACCAAAAAGGTATCAGCAAAAACGTAAGTACCACAAAGTTAACACCACACAAAAGAATACCACAATGTTATCACCATGAAGTAATGTACCACACAAGTTCTCCACATATAAGAATACCACGAAGGTATCACCACGAACGAAAGTACCACACATATACACCATACAGAAGAATACCAAAAAGGTATCACAATGAAGTTAAGTACCACACAGGTATGCCACACAGAAGAATACCAAAAAGGTATCCCCATGAAGGTAAGGACTCAGCTTACACCAGGTATAACGTAAGTATGGTAGTAAGGATGATTAGACGTTACAACTGAATCATTTTTCTATTTTAATTGGTAGACCCACAAATGATCCTAACTAATCAGACCCACATAGGATCCTAGAACATCATCATACCCACAAAAGAACCAAGTACAACAGACCCAAAAACGATCCTAGTACATCATCAGACCCACACATGATCCTAGTACAGCAGACCCATGCAGGATCCTAGAGTAGTCACTCATGGATTCCTAGATCGGATCCATCTGGGATCCCCAAGCATAGACCCACGAAGGATCCCAAAGCATAGACCCACATAGGATCCCTTTATCATGTTATAACCAGCTACAGTGTTCCCGCACTAAGCTCATTTTGTTTCCTAGAGGATCTTCTACTCAAGCCACATGTTGATACTCCAACTTCTACAAAGTCCCTCAAAAAAGTATCCTCAAGGTCCACCACATAAAAGGGGTCTCAACGCAATAGAAGGTGTGCCAATTGGATTCCTGTTCTATAATTTATTAGCCTTGTAGTCCTGAGGGCCCACTTGGATTGTGTTCGATCCATCCCAGTCATACCCCAAATTCATCGAATACCCAGGTGGGGTATACCAATAAGACTGTCTCGATCCATGGTTTCTAGTTCCATAGAAGGTTCATAAAACTGACGCTTGTAGTTCAAGATATGAATGAAAGAATGGAAAGGGTGGAAACTGTTCTAGGTCTCGGCCTGTGTCTGGCCCACTGGGTCCGGCCCGACCTATAGGGTGGCCCGTGGTGCGGTGGCCCACGATGCTCGCCTACTGGCCAGATAGCCAACCTACTCCGCGCAGTGCAATCGGGTACCACACCATCACCGGCAGTCGGCTGCCATCCCTTCGCCGACGTGGCACACAACCATGACTCCTGCACATCGGGTGGCATGGGCGCACGCCATTGTCCCCTTCCCATGGCCAGACGGAGTGTCGGCCACCACCCAAGCTCTGTATTGGACGATGGGATGTTGTCCTTCTCCGGTTGCGTGCTCGCACCACCTCCTTCAGCATGGCCTGTCGGAGTGCCGACCACCACTCCCGAGTCCCACTAGTGACGTTCCTCGGGTCACTGGGTATGCCCCAGTGGCCAGTTCTTCATTTAAAAAGTTTCTGTACATATCTCGTGACACCTCCATTGTTTGAAGCCCATCAGAATTGACAAAGTTTGTAGAGAGGTTGGGCCGTGTTCATTTGGCCCGCCCTCTCCTCGTTAGAACGATAGCAATCAGCTTATTTATTCTTGAATCATGAATAACATCAAGAACAGGTAAGGGGGTATTCAAAACAACAATAAACCCTACAAGATACCCCGAAACATCCTCTCGCAAATACGAAGGAATCGCGGGTCAACCTGTTAGTTGGTTGACAAGCGTTCTTTTTAAAAATTCATGAATGGGGAAGAGGAAATCAAAAATGCTCAAATGAAAATAATCCCTTACAACACGTTCATTAGATAGCATCCGTGTTTGAGGAAATGTTGGCATTCATCATCCCCATAACTAGCCTCCAACGACATCACTCGTTCATTGACCCTCAGTTCATGGTTCGGGGTTACTCATCATTGCCCGCTGGAACCGGCTCTATCTTGCAAGTGTTGGGCATCGCGACACTTTACTAGAGCTTTGTCACTTGGTGATGCCATGCCAATTACCCCCCCCCCCCCCAAGCTCGATATTAATAGGAGAGGGGAAGGGTGTAAAATGTTTGTGGAATTAATGGTGGCCCATTAATTAGGAACCTTCCTATTCCCCAATGGTGTGGTTATAGAGAATTTAAAGGGAAATCCATTTATTAGGATGACACATCACCGGTCCCACCTTGTTGCTCGTTCGTTGGAGGAATAGAAAAAAAATAAAATAATAAAGTTATTTTATTTATTCTATTAGAATGTTTTTAAAACATAATTTCTCTCTGGACTTACTACGGTCGAATTGAAGGTCTCCATAAGTGAATATTGGCACTGCTAGTTCAATGGTGCCATCATATTTCAATTCTGAGCACCTGTCCATATTTATATAATGCCGCTCATGCATTTACTGAGAAAACACAAAATAAATTATGAAAAATTATAACAGTCACCCTTGACTTGTGCCGGTCGAGGTTAGGCTATGCCTTAGTGAAACACACCAAAACGAACCCAATGGTACTCTCAGATATTTATTATGGGTTACCGTTTAGATGTTTTGAATTTTACAATAAAATAATTGTCACTTAATCATTTTATTTGGAGCCAAAAACTAACTTTTACAGGTATCCCACATCGACAAATGTTAGTATTTTCCTAAAGATATAATAACCTCACATGTTCAATGGTGTTCTCAGATTTTCAATCTATGTTACCATTTTTGAGTAATAAGTATCTGAAAAATAAAATAATTTATTTAATTATTTTATTCACTATTATGAAATTTCCCGGGGTTCTCACAGGAGGTGCACAACAACTAAAAATAAGTCAAGCATAGGGTAAACCCGCCATACTGAATGCAATGGTGCCCTTAGATTTCTAATCTATGTTACCATTGAAGAGGTATTCCACTTTTTCAGGAAAACTACTTACGCATGCTAATTAAAACATAACCAAACTTTGACGGATCATTGTTGGAACTCTAGTCCTCAGAAGCGAACACCGCCAGATTTCGAGGTCTCAAAATAAACCCATATAATTAAAATAAATTTACACGAAATTTCCAGGACATTGCAATATGCCTCTTTATATTGGTTTTCCGTAGAAGAAATAGGGTAGCTAAAGTTGGAGGAACCAAAAAGATTATATCATTCTAAATCCAAAACCTGGAATAGTATGAATTGGAACCAAGTAGATTGTAATGCTAATGGGTTATATAATGTAGGAAATAAATGGCAGTGGAATCCATGCATGGTAACAACAACTGCTGCACCAAGAGAATATGAATATAGTGGAATATTTCATGAGGCAACACCCTCATGCTTTCAATGGATCTTCTAACACAGTAGTGGCTAAAGGATGGTTTAAATCCCTTGAAAAGATATTAAATGTTATGGTATGTTCAGATAATAATACAATAAGTCTTTACTTTTAACTTATTGACGGTGAAACAGATCAGTGTTGGTCAATGGTAAAGATTAAAAGGGATAGATATTAGATTTATGGATTATATTTAGATGAATTTGAAAGTCGTTTCCTTGAAACATACTTTCCAGAAGTCATTCATCCAAGTATGGAAATGCAATTCATTGAATTTATGAAAAGGGAAGAAGAATTGGTGGTCATGTATGAATTGAAATTCACCTGAAAAGATAGGTATTCTACAAATCATAATCTATAAAATTATTGAAAAATCAACCATTTTTACTCAAATTTAAATAGGAGATATCGAAGGGAAATTTATTCCAATAAGTTGAAAAGTATTTAGAATCATTTATAATGTGCTGAGAGGGTATTAATTTAGTTTTCAAATAATCACATGAACATTAAAAACAAGGAGAAGATGTAACACCCTGACCCCAATTACCCAGAGTCGGTGCATTATTAAATAACATTGGCATGATCACAAAAGATCAAGTCTCTAAAGACCGATTAGTTTTGTAGCCTTAGAAACACTAGATATATTCAGAATTCTTACATTACATCATAAAGATAAAAAACTACAACATCATATTTTCTTCATATCCTCTCATACCTTCCCTGTAGGTCATTCATAAAATACTTTTTCACATCCTGGGAAAAATTAAAACATTGAAAGGGGTGAGCTTAGATGCTTAGTAAGTATAAAAATATAGCAAAAACTTTCGTCAATAAACATAAACATTTAAGGAAATGTATAACTAAAAAAAATGCCTAATAAATTTGAACTTCTGCATAATATGACAAAGATAGAATTAAATAATTCCATTTACATATTCACATGGATATTCTACTAGTCGAATAATCACATGAAATATCAATAACCATTTTCATAATGATGTAATGCATAATTCTAGACTATCATAACCACATAGTCAAGGCCTTGTTCCAAGACTATAAATAATATTTTTTCAAGGCCTTGTTCTAAGACACTAGTTTGTCTCATGAGACCTACTGATGTATCGAGGAGCTATAGCGGGCTCCACTCGTCACTTATTAAGTCCAATGCATTCCTTATATGAATAGGATTAAAGATAACATAAACATTCGTATTAAAACAAGAATATGAAATGTAAATACTTTCTCCATAAACCATTAATGGAATAAAAATAACACATCTATAGTCAAACATATCACAAAACCTTCAATACCATATGGATGTTCTGTATTATAATAAATCAACTTCAAATAAGTTTAAAATCTATAAAAGGATGTTGACATAGATGAAATCAAAACTATTTGAGATAAATATATCATTTTTGAAATCATTTAGAAGTCACATAATTATAAAATAATATATTTACTTTCAAAATATTCTTATAATCTTGTAAGGGAAGATTTTATGATTTTATAATGGTGGAAAAAATCCGCACCCGTCGTGTAAGATTAAAAAAGACATGCTTACCTTAATTTTGTCGAAAAGGTTAAAAAGGACCTTGTTTGGACAACGATGGAATTATTCCTTTATAATCTTCTTATAAAATTCAAACAAGGGTATAAATGACTTATCATATATTCTGTTAAATAGTAAGAATGTTTTGAAATACATTTCTATGAAACATGGATTTGGACGATAAAGAGCTCCCAGTATATAATTACGTATAAAAAACCTCGGATAATGAAGAGATTGTGAAATAAACCTTTACATTGTACTTTTCGTTGGTGGAGGGTAGTTTAACCTCCTGTATAATAGATAAATAAATAATTATACAATAATCATATACATAAATATAATATCATATATTATCTTTTAATATTGCTTTGTTAATAATATTTTAGTACTATCGTCGTTTCCGGTGTTAACTGATTCATTTTCCTTTATATGCATTGTTACGTAAGTCATGTTTGTTATGGATAGGTTGTATCTTATTAATATATAGAAATATATCATGTCCTTAAACAGTACTTTAAATCATCAAATGTGAATTAGTCTTGAATGGATACGATGGGGAATGAATCTCATCGTGTTTGTGGAGACGGTAGATCGTATGTACGCATGAGAGACAATATCATTCTATTGATTTTAAAATAATATATAATTGGATGGTGTATCATATATACAGAATCATTGTCATGTTATATTTATTATTAAATGAATTACACATCATTATTATACCCATCCAAATAATAATTTTTTAAATAACAATTACACCACGACGTGGAGACGGAAGTCGTACGTACGCATGTATGGTGACATGTCATTAAAGGCATGGATAGAATAATGAATATAGTTGTACCATATTTATAATAAAATCATAGTATATATAAGATGTTGGAGTTATTATTTTAGAATGTAAATAACAAATAAACAAGAAGTGGAAGAATAAAGGAACTTGAAAGAGGGTGGTGACAACATTACTTCTTCTTCGGGTTCTTCCTTTTGATTTGATCAAAATGACTCTTTAGGTTGGATTTCAGATCAAAAAAAGGCCTCTAGTTTGAAGTGAGGTAAGTTGAGAGAATATTTCGGCAGGTGTTGGCAAAGGAAAAAGGTTTTGAAGGTATGAATTAGAGAGATGGGGGAGTGGCCTTTTATTAGAGGGTTGAGGGGAACCTTAGGAAAATCTAAAAATATTATTTTATTATAAATTCATATTCGGTTTCTAATGGATCCAAAGTGGATTATTTATAATTTAAGGTGGATATAGGTCTAAAACCACTCAACCAATAGGTTTTAGACAGGTTCGGTTCAACATATTAACCTTATCAATTAGTTTTAACTCTATGTTAACTAGTTTCACATTTACCTTGTCTCTTTATATTTTTATATTATATGGTTAATAAATATACTATAAACATACAAGATAACCCCAAGTGGTTAATTAATGATACAAATATCATTATATAAGTCTTTTTTTCGAACCTTATATTTTTTGAAATTGAATATCAATTAATAATATTATATTTGTTTTAAAAACTACTTTATGTCAATTTTGACACTATTTGGTATTTTTTTTGATAAATGCATAAATGCATTATTACTTCAAAACTAATTCATTTAATCAACCCTGACAAGTCATAGTAACCTATAAAATTCGTTTAATTCATTAAAAGTATCAAATTATATTTATTTGGGTATTTATAATATGAATTATTTTAATATTTCACTAATAAGGTAATTACTGCATCATTATTGGGTCATAAATAAATTATATTATTTACTGTCTAAAACTTATAAATAAAACATAATTATGTAGGAAATATATATATATATTTCAAATGAATATTTATAATATAATTTATAATATATATAACCCTATAATAAAAATGTCTTAGTTATTAAACATTGATTTTAAATCTTTTAACTCTTCATTGAATTAAATAATAATAAATGTCCTAATCTAATCCAAGTGGACCCAAGAGGTTCATATTTTATTCCTAAGGTTGTTTTTGGTCGAATTATACTTATCAAATAGAATTATGACATGTGTTAGGATAATAATAATATCATCTTTACCATTAATTTCCCTATTTACTTTTAACCGTGGTAAATAAAAGTAAAATATTACTATTCACCAAATATTATTTTTATCTTATTGAACAAAATTTTACTCCTTGATATTAACCATTTCTCTAGGATTTTCAAAATTCCACGCACAGAAGTGGTAAAATTATGATTTTTGTGAATTTTCAATTCTCCTTAGAGGTTGGTAAAAGACGGAAAAAAGTTCAATAAAATTTTTATATATCTAAAATTATTATAAACTGAATCTAATGAATTACTTTGTAATTATATAGGTATTATGTATCTATTTTGACCTAAAATAAATTTATATAAAATAAATAATTATTTAAATAAAAATTCAGTTTTAAACTATAACTCAGTGTTTTTCACTATTCATCAAAAAGTGAAAGTTTTCAGAAAAATACCAAAAAATCACCCTATGCTAATTTTGATCTTCTAAATCCAAAAATGAAGTCGATTTTGAATGATAAAATTTATAAAATTTCAAAAATTGGGTATTACTATTCATAACTGCTAGTTTGATTGGTTATGGTGTGTGTAAGAACTCGAAGTTGCGTACAACACACGCTACAGTTTTATTCAAAGAGAAGCGTACTATGAAAGCTTGGGCTGTTACATTATTCCCTCCTTCAAATAATTTCATCCTAGAAAATCTAGAATATTACTACATAAAAAGCCTCCGGTGTTTCTTCATCATATGTTCCTCAGGCTCCCACGTTGCCTCTTCCATCTTATAGTTTCTCCATAGAACTTTTACCAAATGAGTTGTCTGGTTTCTCAAAACTTGTTCTCTTGTATCAAGAATCCTAACAGGATCTTGGAAATATGATAGATTGGGTTCCAATTCAAATTCTTCATAGGTGAGTACATGCGTTGGGTCAGGTATGTATTTTCTTAATAGTGATACGTGGAACACATCGAGAACATTGGAGAGATTTGGAAGCATTTCCAAACTATAAGCTACAGTACTAATTGGTTCTAGAATTTCGAATGGTTTTATGTACCTGGGACTCAATTTAACTTTCTTACTAAAACTTATAACTCCCTTACATGGATATACCTTCAAGAAAAATGATCTCCTACCTAAAATTCCAAATCCTTCCTTTGGTTAACGGCATAGGTCTTCTGCCTACTTTGAGCTGCATTAATGTGGTTTTGGATTACCATCACCTTTTCCGTCATTTCCTCCACCAATTCTAGGACTACGTGTTTTATTTCACCAACGGCATCCCAAAAGGTTGGTGTGCAGCATCTCTTTCCGTATAACACTTCATATGGTGCCATCTGAATACTTGAATGGAAGCTATTGTTATAGGAAAATTCCACCAGAGGTAAATATTGATCCAACATACCTTGAATGTCATGTGAGCAAGATCTCAACATGTCTTCTAAGGTTTGAATAGTCCGTTCTGATTTTCCCTCAGTTTGGGGGTGGTAAGAAGCGCTCAAACGAAGTTTAGTATCCAAGGCCTTCTGACGACTCTTCCAAAATCTTGTTGGAAAATGAGGATCACAATCAGAAACTATTCATAGTGGTACTCCATGAAGTCTTAAAACTTCATTAATATATAGCCTTTCTAGACGTTCAAGTGGTACATCTTCTCATATAGCATGAATATGTGCTGATTTGGTAAGACGATTAGCGATGACCTATATTGCATCATTCCTTCTAAGAGTCTTTGGTAGTACCATGACAATGTCCATCGTGATATTATCCCATTTCCAATCTGGTATGGGAAGAGGTGAATATACTCCACAAAGATGTTTCCTTCTAGATTTCAATTGTTGACAAACCATACATCTTAACACAAAATCATCAATCTCCCTCTTCATGTTGTCCCACCAAAAATGTTCCTTCAAATCTCTATACATTTTTTTGGTCCTAGGGTGTATAGAAAAAATGGAACTATGAGCATCATCTAACAATTCCCATTTTAAATTAGGTATATCGGGAACACAATGACTCTTCCCAAATTTCCAAATTCCATCTTCACACCCAAAGTCACTCAATCTCCCATTATTCACAGCTTTAATCTTCTTTTGAAATTATTCATCATTTGTTTGTGAACTATTAATCCTTTCTAGTAAAGATTGTTTGGAAACCATTTGAAAAAGTTTTGATGTTTCACCTTCCATGGTTATTCCCATATCCAACTTTACTAGATCTCAGAAAATTGGATCCCTTTCAACTCTCATCTTATTCAAAACACCATTATCTTTTCTACTCAAATCTTCTGAAACATTATTTGCCATCCCGGGTTGTAGTATATCATGCAATGATAATCCTTAAGTAGTTCAAGCCATCAACTTTGTCTCCTGTTGAGTTCTTTCTGTGAGAAAATATACTTCAAAATCTGGGGATCCTTATAAATCTCACATTTCTCACCATAGAGATAGTTTCTCCAAATCATCAAGGTAACCATTATAGTTGATAACTCAAGATAATGAGTAGGATAGTTCTGCTCATGAATTTTCAGCTATCGGGTTGCATAGGCAATAATCCTATCATTCTGCATAAGGACATAACCAAGTACTTTATTTGATACATCACTATAAATATCAAACCTATCATTGCCTAATGGTAGAGTCAATATAAGAGCATTGACTAATGTTTTATTCAGTTCTTAGAAACATTCTTCAAACTATTTTGTCCAAACAAATTTATTCCCTTTATGTGTGACCTTTGTTAATGGGTTAGCCAATCGGGAAAAATTCTGGACGAAACGTCGATAATATCATGCTAAACTAATAAAACTGTGTACCTCATTTATACTCATCAGTGCTGACCATTCTTGGATTTCTCTTGTCGTAGTAGGATCAACAGAGATTCCATCCTTAGAGAGAATATGGCCAAGAAAAGAAATCTTCTGAATACAAAATTCACAATTGCTAAACTTCCAGTATAATTAATGTCTTCTCAGAGTCTTCAAGATAATCCACAAGTGATTTTCATGATCTTCGTATCTTTTGGAGTATACCAAGATATCATCAATAAATACCACTATAATGTAATTATGATATTCCTTGAAAACTCTGTTCATTAGATCAATGAAAATAGAGGGTGCATTAGTTAGTCCAAAAGGCACTACTGTAAACATTACCTGGTTCCAAATGCTGTCTTCAAAATTTCTTCCTTCTTCACACATAACTGATGATATCTAGATTGAAGGTCAATCTTTCAAAAGTATTGAGCTCCATGTAGTTGGTTAAATAAATAATCAATGTGAGGTAGGGGATACTTTTTCTTTATTGTTATACCATTGATCTCCCTATAGTCGATACATAACCTCATAGATGTATCTTTATTCTTAACAAAAAATGACATGGGCTCACCATGGAGAAACACTAGGGAGAATAAATCCCTTATTACTCAATTCCTCTAGTTTTTTCTTTAGTTCCACAAATTCCACAGTGGCCATTCTATAAGGGGTCTTCGATATGTGCCTTGATACAGGAATTAAATCAATGGAAAACTCAATTTCTCGTTCTAGATGATGTCCAGGTAAATCTTCTGGAAACACATCAAAATATTCTCTCACAATAGATAAATCCTCTATTTGAACATTACTTTACACAACCACAATCATTTCATTTTATTCCTCCCCAATAATAAAATTTAGTTGAGCTACTATGGTGGATGTATATAAGAATTAGGTGGTGATGGTTCTGCTCTAAAGATAAGGTGTTCTTTATCATCATCATCATAAATTATAACACCCTTCTTCTTATAATAAATATTCGCATAATGGTCCTAAATCCATTCTATACAAAAGATTATATCAAATTCAATCATGGGTAGGACGATGAGATCACCCGATAAAGAAGATTTATGTGCTCTAATGGGGACTGATTCACAAAACATTGTGAAATGAAACTTCCCTTAAGAGTTTTGACTGAAAAATCCCCTACTAAATCAAATTATAAATATGTAATTTTTTAGAAAACTGTGATGATATGAAATAATGCGATGATACAGAATCAAAAAATGCATTTTTTTACTTCAGGAAACCACTAAATTACCTTCCACCACGTCTTTCAGAGCGTTTACCTTAGCAGTAGTGATAGCATAAGAATAGCCTTGATCCCTTGGCCTTTTCCGAGATAAGTTCCCTAGACTCTTAGAACATTCATTTGCATAATGTCCCATCTCACTAAAATTGTAGCATTTAACATCGATAACTTCTTTTTTCCCATTACAATCACGAGCATGGTGTCCTTTTCCACCACACTTGTAACAGACTCCCATTCCATTCATGCATGTACTAGGGTGTTTCTTCCCATATTTACTGCATGATGGATATTCAAATTTTCCCTTCTTCACCTTATTTCCATTCCCAGAGTGATCAACTAATCTCTTCTTCTCTTTATTTTCTTTACTGTCATAAGACTTAGAGAATTCTTTTTCTATCTTAATAGCACATGAGAAAATATCTTCGTACGATGAGAAGGATTGTGAGACTAATGATCAGTGGAGAAACAGTGTTAAACCATCAAATAAATTATCAATCTTACTTCTATGGTAACGTATATAATCACAAACATGCCTCTCTAACCTTGTAATGTTATCCTTATACTTTGCAACATTATCATCATCCTTTTTCCTCAGACTCAGAGATTGCCTTTCCGTATCTACTCGATGGTCAAAAGGAAAGTATTTTTCTATGAAAAGATATTTAAACTCCCTCTATTAAATATTTGATACTTCATCATCTTGCTTTGTGTTTTGAATCAATGACTACCATTGATCAACATAGCTAGTGAGGTGGTAAACTACCATGGAAACTTTTTCCCTTTCGATACTCCCCAAGGCATGGAATATTATCTCTAAAGAACATATCCATTGCTCAGGTACCAATGGATTTGTACAAACCTTGAAAGGGGTGTTCTCAGATGCTCAGTAAGGATAACAATATAGCAGAATCTTACATAAATAAAAATTAACATTTATTAAAATTTATAAATAAAACAAAAGCCTTTCAAATTTGAACTTCAGCATAATATGACAAAGATAAAATGAAATAATTCCATTTACTTATTCACAGGATATTATACTATTTTAATAATCACATGCCATATCAATAACCACTTTTATAATGATGGAATGCATAATTCCATACTATAATAACCACAAGGTCAAGCCCTTGTGCCAATACTACAAATAAGATTTTGTCACAGCCATGTGCCAAGACACTAATTTGTCTCATGAGACCTACCAATTCATCAAGGAGCTATAGCGGGCTCCACCCGTCACAAATTAAGTCCAATGCATTCCTCATATTAACAATTTTAGACATGACATAAAAATTCATATTAAAACTAGCATACAAAATGTCAATACTATCTCCATAAACCATGAATGATATAAAAATAACACATACACAATCAAACATATCACAAAACCTTTAATACCATATGGAAGTTTTGTATCATAATAAATCAACTTCCAATAAGATTAAAATCCATCAAAGGATGTTGACATAGATGAAATCAAAACTATTAGAGATAAATATCTCTTTTTTGAAATCATTTAAAAGTCCCATAATCATAAAATAAAACATTTAATTTCAAAATATTCTTATAATCTCGTAAGTGATGATTCGACGATTTTATAATGGCGGAAAATAGCTGCTCCCGTCATATAAGTTAAAAAAATACATTCTTACCTAAATTCTATTGAAAAGGTTAAAAAGGACCGTGTTTGGAAAACGACAGAAATATTCTATTATAAACTTCATATAAAATTCAAACAATGGTATAAATGACTTTAACCCATATTCAGTAAAATTGTAAGAATTTTTTGAAATACTTTTTTAATAAATATGGATGTGGACGATAAAGAGGTCATTGTAGATAATTACGTATAAACAACCTCAGATAATGAATAGATTGTGAAATAAACCCATCCCATATACTTTTCCTTGGTCGAGGGTAGGTTAACCTCTTGTATAAGAGTTAAATCATTAAATTATACAATAATCACATATATAAATATGATATCATATATGATCATTTAATATTGCATTGTTAATAATATTATAGTATTATCGTCGTTTCGGGTGTTAACTGATTCATTTTCTTTATATGCTTTGTTATTTAAGACTTGTTTTTTATGGATAGGTTGTATATTATTCATATACATAATGATATTAAGTCCATAAAAATTACTTTTAATCATCAAATGAGAGTTATTCTTGAATGAATACGATGGTGAATGAATCTCATCGTGTTCGTGGAGACAGTAGTCCGTATGTACTCATGAGTGACAATATCAATTTTTTTATATTAAAATAAAATATAATACTATGTTGTATCATATATATAGAATTATTATCATGTTATATTTATTATTTACCTGAATTACACATCATTATTATACCCATCCAAATAATAATTTATTGAATAACAATTACCCCACGACGTGGAGATGGTAAGTCGTACGTACGCACGTATGGTGACATGTCATTCAAGGGATGGATTGAATACTGAATATGGTTGTAACATATTTATTATAACATAAATGTATATAGAATATACTGGATTTATTATTTCGGAATGGAAATAAAAAATAAATAAGTAGTGGATGAAGAATGGAACTTGAAAGAGGGTGGTGAAAACATTACCTCATCTTCGGGGTCTTCTTTCTAATTTGATCAAAATAACTTCGTAGGCTGGCTTTCTGATCAAAATAATGCCTCGAGGTTGAAGTGAGGTTAGTGGAGAAAATATTTGGGTAGGGATTGGCCGAGACAAAGGCCTTGAAGGTGTGAATTATAGAGAAGGAGGAGTTCTCTTTTATAAGAGGGGTGATGGGCACCTTAAAAAAATCTAGAAATGTTAGTTTATAATAAATTAATATTCGGTATCTAATGGATAAAAGTTGATTATATAAAGTTTATGATTTTTATAGGTCTAAAACCACTCAACCCATATTTTTTAGATAGGTTCGGGTCATCATATTAACCTTATCGTTTAGTTTTAACTCTTAGTTAATTAGTTTCACATTTACCATGTCTCTTTGTATTTTTATATTATATGGTTAATAAACATACAATAAATGTCCAATAGAACCCCAAGTGGTTCATTAATGATACACCTATCATTATATAATTCTTTTTTCCAAACCTTATATTTTATCAATTTAGTATCAATTAATAAAATTATATTGTTTTTTAATATCTCTTATATGTCAATTTGGACAATATGTGGTATTGTTTTTCTAAATTCATAACAGCATTATTACTTGGAAAAAAATTCATTTAATCAACCCTAACATGTCATAGTAACCTATAAAATTCTTTCAATTCATTTAAAGTCTAAAATTATATTTATTTTGGTATTTATAATATCAATTATTTTAATATTTCACTAATAAGGTCATTACTGCATCATCATTGTGTCATGAAGAAATTAAATTATATGAAGTATTAATATTATAAATAAAATAACATTATGTAGGAAATCTTTTTACCTATCTAATGGATATTTATAATTGAACTTATATTATATATTTCCCTATATTAAATTTTTTTTAGTTATTAAACTTTGATTTTAACTCTTTTAACTCTTCTTTAAATTAAATAATAATAAATGTCCAAATCTAATCCAAGTTGACCAAAGAGATTCATATTTTATTCCTAAGGTTTTTGTGGTCAAATAATACTTATCCAATAGAATTAGGACATGTTTTAGGGTAATAATAATAATACCATTTTTACCGTTAATTACCCTATTTACTTTTAACCGTGGTAAATAAAAGTAAAAAGTTACTATTCACAAAAAAATATTTTTTCTTATTGAACCACATTTTACTCTTTGATATTAACCCTGTCTCTTGGATTTTTGAAATTCAACACACAGAAGAGGTAAAATTATGTTCTATGTGAATTTGCAAATTCTCATAAGAGGTGGGTAAAAGACGGTAAAAAGTTTAATAAAATTTTTAAATATCTAAATTTATTTTAAACTAAATCCAATGAATTAGATTGAAATTATATAGGTATTATGTATCTATTTTTACCTAAAATAATTATAAATAAAATAAATAATTATTTAAAAAAATTCGGTTTTAAACTATAACAAAGTGTTTTTCACTATTCATCAAAAATTGAAAGTTTTTAGAAAAATACCAAAAATTCACCCTAAGATAATTTCGATATTATGAATCAAAAAATGAAGTCAATTTTAAAAGATAAAATTTATAAAATTTCAAAAATTGGGTATTACTATTCATAACGTCTAGTTTGATTGGTTATGGTGTGTGTTAGAACTCGAAGTTGCTACAACACACGCTACAATATTATTTAAAGAGAAGCATACCATGGAAGCTTGTGTTGTTACAGAAGATGAGGTTGATATGGAAAGATATGGGTAAGAATCTTTCAAATAAATATAATGGTAATAATGTCTACTTTACACAGTGTGCTACGTGTGGAAAAATAACCCTAGGGAATAACATTCCAAAACCAAGAAGTGTTTTTGATGTGTTGTGTCTGCATATATGGTTCAAGATTTTTTTGAAAATGATCCTAAGACTAATATTGATAAGAAAAATTTATAGTGTTTCATATGTGGAGATATAGGTCATTATGAAAAGGATTTCACAAAGATAGGGTTGAATGATGCAATGAATCCATACAATAAGCAGAAAGGTGTAGTAAGATCCTTTGTGACTATGTCTACAGACATCAGGCAATCTGATAAAGTTGTATCATGTACCTTGTTTTTTTACTCATATTTTTCTACATTTTTATATATGAGGTATTCACATTTTTTTATTTCTATGAAATGTTTTGGTAAATTGGAGGTATCACGTAAACAAATGAGACAATAACTTATTATTAAAACACCACAAGGAAATATTATTGAAAAGATGAATTATAAGAATATTTTTATAATATTTTATAGAAAGACATTACCTAAAAACCTTGTGGTTTTTCCTATATTAGAGTTTGATGTCAATCTAGGAATTGTTTTGATTTTGTTTTAACATGCTATAACATATTTTAGACATAATGAAGTATTTTTCAGAAATTGTTTCACATTTTATACAAGAATGAATCTATACAATTTATAACATAACAGGAAGCTGATAATTAGAGGAATGATAAAAATGAAATTTTTCTTTCTCATGTTGATGAAAACATGACAACTGTTCAGATTAATAAAAATCCATTGGTAAATGAATTTATTGATGTGTTTCCGGAGGAGTTACTCAGTGTTATACATGATTGGGATGTTGAATTAACAACTTACTTTGTTCCTATTGATATTCCAATTCTAGAACTCCCTTATTGAATCACTCAAATGGAACTAAATTAATTGAAATATCAGTATTAGAAGTTTTTTTTATAAATGTTTCATTCATCCTAGTACTTCCCCATGGGTTTCTCCTTTTCTTTTCATAAAACCGAATATGGTTCCATGATACTTTTCTTTGATTATTGTTCATTGATTAACATAACTCTTAAAAAAATTATCCTTTTTCTCATATCGATGACTTGTTTGATTACCTCCTGGAAGTATATTATTTATTGATGGTTGACTTGAGGTTAGGGTACCATGATTTGAAAGTGAAGGAATGAAACATATCGATGAATATATTTGGTACTAGATATGGGCCTTTTAAATGTAATGTTAGGTCGATTGGGATAACTAATGATGCTTTTGTATTCAAGGATCTTATGAATGGAAAATTTCAGGAGTTGTTGGATATGTTTGTAGTTGGGTTTATTTATGACATTATGGAATTTTATGAATATAAAAAGGAGCATGAGTAACATATAATGGTTTATTTTTAATCCTTAAAAAAAATAAACTCTATGTAAAGTTCAATAAGTGTGTTTTTTTGTTACAATAGATTTCTATTTTTTGGATCGTTTTAAATTCATATCATGGAATTTTTTATCCTCGAAAAAAAGTGGTTGAAGAATTTCTAAGACATATAAATGTTACAGACATTAATAGATTTCATGGATTAGATGGTTATTACCAACAGTTTGTTAAAAAACGTCATGGTTATATAGCCTGTTAACTATGTTAAAAAAAACGGGTAAAATTTACTTGGATAGAAGAATGGGATATTTGTTTTCAGAAACTGAAGAAGAGATTTGTGAATGATCCTGTTTTTGATATAGCTTCTATAAATAGTTATTTTGTCATCTATAGTGATTCCTCAATTAATTAACTTGTTTGTGTTCTAATTTAGAATGATAATTTAATTGAATGTGCATCAAGACAACTAACACCTCATGAGTTAAATTTCCCCACACATGATTCTGAATTACGAACTGTGGGATCTTCATAGAAAATTTTGTTGAATCATTTATATAGTAACAAATGCCAAATATATACTGAACACAAATGTATGAAGTACATATTCACTAAAAATTAATTAAAAATGAGGAAGAGAAGATGAGATGGACTTATAATGTAATATGATTACACGATAAATTAAATTACTAAAAAAACAATGTCGAAGTTTCCTAGAGTTGAAAACATCACGCTTCATTAACCATGTTACGTTTGGAACATGATCCCTTGATTAATTATTTGACGAATTTTAGGATAGATGTATTTGTTAATGGAAATACATCATTTTTTTAGGTTTTCGTGTAGTCATCGTTATTAAAAAGAAATATTCATGCATAGAAGGAATATTGTGAGCTATATAAAAAGGGATAATTAGTTAAAATGTGTATATTTAAAGAATTCAACCTTGATAAAGATTGTGTGTGCCTTGTGATTCTCAGTTTAAGAATGAATAGTTGTGTGAGATCATAGTTCTCTATTTTTAGTTCATCCTAGATGCACAATGATTTAAATAAGACATTAGGAGTATTATTGGTGGGATGGAATGAAAATATATATTCAAGAATTTACTATGAAATTATTAATATGTTAATAGGATAAAGAAGAGTGGAAGTTAATGATGGGGATGCTTCAATATTTACCAGTTCCATAGTGGAAATGGTAAAATATGTCCATTGGCTTTAGTGTGGGACTTCTAAATATATCTTGAGATAACAATGCGATCTGTGTTAATTGATGACTAAGTGAATAAATCCTCAAATTTCCTTCCAATTTGTGAAAAATATGTTGGGATAAGATTTATTGACTGTAACATAATGAGAATTTAGGGTTACATAGAGTCCCTATTTTATTGTGTCTAGTGTGGATCACAGGTTCAATATTAATTTTTGGATGGGCCTTTAGATGACATTGGGCACAAAATTAAATTTCTGTAGAACTTTTCATCCTCAATTTGATAGGAAGTTACAATGAACGATTTAGACTATGGGGTATATGCTTCAATATTTTTAAATTTACTACTTGTAAAGTTGGGATCATCAACATTATTTAGTTTATTTTTCTTATAACAATAGTTTTCATTACAGTATACAGATGGATAATTTTGAAGAATTGTTTGGGTAGTGGTGTTGAACTCCATCATTTTGGGTAGAATTCAGTGAAAGGACATTGATGAAAGTAGAATTAGTAGAGGAGGTGTCTAAGAAAGTAAAGATGATCCAGAAACACATGAGGAAATCTCAGAGAAGGAAAACAATCAGGTAAACAATAATAGGATATTGATTTCTTTTGAGGTAGTTGATCATGTATTTTTTAGAATTTCAATATGGAAAATAATTATGTGTCTTGTTAAGAATGGGAGGTTAATTCCCCAGTTCTTTGGATCTTATAAAATCATGGAGAAAGTTGAACCAGTCTTCTACCGAGTATCTTTGCCTATATGTTTAACACATGAACATAATTTTTTTCATGCGTCGATGTTGAGAATGTGTATGTCATATTCATCTCATGTCTTGAGCCGAGAAGTAGTTCAAATATAAGAGAACATTTCTTATGAAGAGAAAGAAATTCAGATTATTGATTGACAGAAAAAGTATTGAAAAATAAGGTAATCCATCATGTAATTGTTTTGTGAAAAAAAAATATTGATGAAGAAACATTTGAATCTGAAAATACTATGAGGGAAAGGTACCATTATTTGTTTAATAATTTAACAAAATTGTAAAGTTATAATTTCCAGATGGTGGGGATAATGTAACAACACAAGGTTATAAAAATAAATTTTAAATTTTAATTAATTTTTTAAGTGGATATTTATAATCTATCTGTTAAAATTAATTTTTCATATTCTATTATTTGAATTTCAATAAATATCCATATATTATTTTTATCAGAATGTGATTTGTAGTCTGATAGAACAAACGTATTTTTTCATGAATAGTAGAATAGACTAAATAATAGTAATAAGAATAGTAATATGACCCTTATAAATAGGAAATCATATTATTATTTGATTTTAATGAGGTTATAATATAATGAGATATTGATAAATTTTTCATAGTGGTATAAAAGCTGTTATAATTTTAAAATTGTTATTTTAGGTATGAAATTTGAATTTATTTTAAAATTAATTTTATAATATTTTAAAATTATTTTCAAAAAATTGACTTTATTATTGAATTCAACAGATCTTAAAATGGTTGTGGTGAAGTTTTCATATTTTTTTAAAATATTTGAATTTATGGTGAATAGTGAAATTTAATCATTATAAAATATGAAATATAAATAAATTTATGTATCATGCTTGATTCAGGGATGATGTAAATGGAAATTGGTTTGAACTATGATGCACTTATTAATGTTTGTTTTCACATGAACCCTGAATATTCATAGTCATGGTAAAAATATTAAACTAATGATTAAAATAATGTAAAACACCTCCTCTCCTCCACAATAAATACCACCCTCACCCCCACTTCCCCTCACACCACTCAAGCCTTGATCCTTGTCTAATTTCAACTAAATACTCTTAACAAGTATCTCCCTCATGTCCATGGCCTACGAGTTTGTCCAAAATTTCAAAACCAAAGGCCATAAAGAGGATCTCAAGAAGAGGAGATTAGGATGTTAAAAATCCTCTTTTATTTTAATGTGATTTATTTTCAAATTTTTCTTTCATTATACTCTCTCATCCATCCCTTATCCTAGAGGTATGGATCTTCTAAAATCATATATATTCTTCATTATATCATTTTTATGGAAAAATTCATCTATTTACTTCTTCTCTTTCCCCCCTCTTATTATAAAATTAAGAACACCATCCGTGATGTGCCTATTTACCAGAATCATGGATGATGTGTTTTTAATTTCAATTACATCGATCCAAACTGGTTATAAAAAAATTTTAATTGTTGAAACTGATATTAATGTTTATTATATATCCTCTTTAATGTTCTTCATTTAACAAATATACACTATATAGTGTTATATAATCGAACTAGATTGTGATTATCAAAGAACCACAAAATTGATCTAAACACATTGCACTATTTATTTATCTAATGATTCATACTCATACCATATAAATAAAATTATTTATTAAATAGCATATTATTCTATATATATATTAAAACCACTTCATTTCCTTACGATAAGAAAATAAAATACAAACCGGCCATTAAAATCATGTAAATAAGGCACCTGAAACCATGGAAGGAATAAAATATTAAATATTAAAGGGTGATATAATGTTATTAAATGATTAGATAACGTGTTATAAATATGAATGTGTTTCTATAAGATATTAATAATACTTATTTAACAATTATACAGGAGGTTTAAACACATTTTCTGTAAGACGAACCTGAGGTAAGTGAATTCTAAACACAATTTCCGTTCTTTGGGTTAAACTTATACTTCATTAATTTTGTGGTATAGAAATTGTTTATGTGATGAATATTTTAATATTATTATGAATTATGTATATTTACATTTTATATAAAAATTATTTCCACTCTATTATGTCCTAATTAAATTATATGATATTTGTAAGAGGTTGTTATTTTAAAATCTACTTTTAAAATTCTATTTTACAAAATTTGAAAGAAATTTTTTTTTGGAAATTATTCATGTTGTATGATAATGTTTTAGTTAATGGTAATTGTTTGTGATGAATTTTGGGACCTATATCTCCCTCCAATTCATTGTTTATGTGTATTTTGAGGATGAACATATAGCCACTCTAAGTGTAACTATGATGATTTCACAATAAGGTGCATGTGAGGGTTACATTGTAAGGTATCTGTGAGGGTTATAGAATATAAGGTAGCCTAGTGGGTTACCAGATTATGTATGTAATTCAACAAGATACCTTTATAGTTATGTGTATATTTTTTAGGTTTTTTCGATATCTCGTGAAAATATCATGTGGAAAAAAGTAAGTATATATGGGGGAAAATTATGTCTTTTTTTAAATGATTTCATAAATTGAAAAGTATTAATGGACAAATGTTTTCTTTCCTAAATTTTATATCCATTATTAATCCTTTTATGCTTATCTCTTATTTTTAAATGATTTTCACAGGTAATAAGGAGGTTTAATACAAATAAGAAATACTTGTTAAATGTTATGATGATTTTTCCAAGAAAACATGTTTTATTTTGAATGTTTTATATTTTAGAAGAAATGGATTTTGTTTTTGTGGTATATAATGTGTATAAATTTGGAATGTTATGTATGTGTTATATCTCAATTCTATAAAAATATAAACATGAAAATATACTCAATGTGAAAGAATGTGAGTTCTTGAATAAAATACAATATTATGTAATGTAATAATTCCAAGAACTTATAGAAATGTATTTTTTTAAGGTATACGACATTAATGATATTTCCACCATCCTAACCACAAAATGATTTCAAAATGCCTTTATAATTTAAAATGTTTATTTTCAAATAAAATTATTTCTAAAATACATTATGAATATTTAGATTTGTTTTTTTTTCAATGTTTAAATAATTATTTACTCAAAAAACCTTTTAAATGATTTTTAGATATTAAATTATATGATCCCATGGATTTTTTAAAATAAATGGATTTTAAAAAAACTTCATGTATAAAAAAATTTTCAAAATTTATAAAGACTATTTCCCTAAATAAATATTCCATGTGTTCATTAGAAATAATTTTATATGTAATATTACATCCTCTGATATTACATTATGGATTACTAATGTAAAGATTAAATGATTCCATCCATAATCATTCGATGTATGGTTAGTGTTTTTTTAAGTATGTTTTTTAAAATAAAATTTTTTCTTGTGGTATATAATGGTGAAGTGATAAAATATTTTTGAAACCAATTTTATTTATAAAAATTATTATATGAAGATATGATAAAAGTTTTATGATATTACAACACATATAAGTATGATTTTAAATATGAGATGTGAGTAAATTATATCTCCATCAAATGAATTGGTTAAATAATTATGCCTCACAAGATAAAAATGGGATAAAAATTTATGGGCTTGACCCACTCTGGGAAAGAGGGAATTCTTGACCCCTTATAGATAATAAGTGCATCACGATCCATAATGGGAAATATGTTATGAGCCCTAATCCACTATTTTGATGGTCATGGAAGCTAACCATGATATTTGAATAGTTATTACATATTTAAAATAGTTTATTACTCTTGGGGCAAGATATTATAGATCATGATTGATTTATGATTATTTTCACACTTATATACAATGTTTTCTAAAATTCTAATGTTGTGGCCCATGAATCATGTTTATAATCTATTAAAGGATGCGCATGAACCTCAAAAGTTATATCCATGATCAAAAACCCTTATTATTATCTTATTCATTCATATGATCATATATTTATATATCTTATTTTTATTGATATTTAATATTTAGTCTCACCCAATCTTATATTTCCATCCCCAGGTTATAAAGAATGGATTAGGAAGGGTATGCCTGAGAGGCACACTATGTAAAAATATGTGTGTGAGATATTTTAAAGATATTTAATTAAATATGGATATTTCTTACTGGTTTCAAATTAAACTAATTCATTGGGTACCTCAAGAATGTGTTTTTGAAATTTACTAAAAAACCAACTAAATATATATATATGTTATTTATTTATAAAAAATCTAGCACATTTAACCACCCCCACAAAAAGATTTTATTTTTTTTATCATTCCAATGTTTCTTTAGTCTAAATAATGAAAGATTTAATGAATATATATGACGTATATGATATAAAATTTGTTCAGTTAGTGTGAATTATTATTTATAGTTACTTCATTCCATCTATTGAAAAATGAAAATATAATTCATTCATATGTGCCATCCTCCGTCAATATAAATAGTTTGATTCTTTTTTAAATAACAACATTTTATTTGATGACTATATCTATAATATATAAATTAATGTTAAAATTGTACATGTTATGAAAAAATTTGTAATATACAAGTATTTAGACCCATGAAATGAAACATGCTTAAAAACGAAACTCTAATCATCAACAATAATGATTTTAATAAAAAATTGTCAATAAAAAGGTGATAAGATGCCATAATTATATAATTCATAAAATTTTAGATTTAGTATATATTTTTAAAATGTTTATAATAAATATATACATATTATACAAGAGTTTGGATTGCATATGCAGAAATATGAGAGTGTAAGGTAAGGGATTTCAGTTTTAATCCCAATTAAAAAATGGATAATTAAGCAAGAATTTTTAATGTGGAAATTATATGCTCCTTATCTGATAAATAACATTAATATTCTTTTACTCTATATATTTCTTTATATTACATTTTTTACATTATCTTTCCCTTCTTCAATAACCTTAAAAATATAATTTTAAAGAAAATTGACGTTATTTACCACTTCAACCCAAAATAAATTTTCTTCCTAATCCATTTTAACTTAAAAAAATTAATGACTTTTTAATTATTCCCATTTTAATGTTTAAAATCTATTTATACATATGAATTCTTTTATAAAAATTGTTTTATTAGAAATCGTCTCAATTCATTATAAAAAACATTTTTTTACTTTTTAAAAATGCATGGAAGGAATGATTTATTTTAACTTATATGATATTAATAGAATTTAATTACATCATGATAGCTTAATTAATTGAAGATTACTTACATATTTCTATAATTATATTAAAATAATATATTTTCTTTAATATTTGGGATATTTCTAGATTTAATTAGTGCTTTCAAAATGAAATGTGTATTTTCCGTAGGAAATATTCCAGTGATTCATTTAAAAAAAACTTTATCCATGAAGAAATAATTTTATATTAATTATATTTTATTAGGATATGATCCAATGATACTATTCTTGTAATTTATAAAAATGTTCTATGAGTATGATGATGAGTTTTTTAAAAAACCCATTTATTTTCTATGGGTTTTTCTATGATAAAATCATGAAATGTTTATGAAACCTATTATCTTTATAGGGGTTATGATATTGTGATATTATGAATGTTGTGTAATATTATGAAACTAAAATTTATATATATATTTATGTGATAAGTGGTACTAGAATGATATTGCAATCCAATTCATTTGGTAATGTTTTATATATCATGAGATAACTATGTGAAATAAGTTTATTCTCTTGATCCCCTATTGGAAACTTGTGGATGTTATTTTTCCTATAATAGAAAACAATTGATGTGTTTGATCCACAGTAGGGAAATCTGTGATGATTCCAATTCCACTCTGATTTGATGGTCTCAATAGTGAACTATGACATATGCAAAAGTTTTTATACCTATGATTAGGACACATTTTTACTACATGAAATTAGGGTTTTTGATTAATTTTTAAATATTTTTCAGTCTTATAATTAATATATTTTGAAAAGATAATTATTTATTAAAATAATCTTGTTTATGATAGATTAGGTATGAACGTTTTTATTTATGAAAATAACCTCATTATTAATTTTATATTACTAATTTATAAGATCATTAATTTATATCTATCATGTTTATCTTTACTATGAATTTACGGTAAAAAATTATTGTGTTTTCTTTCCCCAAGCTATGAGGAATGTTTTCATTCGATTATGTCAAGAAGGGTATTAGGGGGGAATAAAATTATAGAACATGATAAAGAATGTAACTAAATAATATGTTTATGTATATATTATAAAAAGAATCTAAACCAACATTGTTCTAGTAGGGATAGTGTTGTTATATATGGAACATTCATTTAGAATAATGTAATATTTAGGTATAAATCCCCATGAAATAATAAAGACGTAGAATCAGAAAACAAAATTTCAATGAATAAGGAAGTTGTAAATATGGTACCCAAACACTAGTTTTTTTAAAGGTACACTATATCCTCACATGTGGATAGTTATTCTAAAACCAAAAATCCCCAACTACCCAAAAAGTGGGAGTGTTGATAAATTTGGGTGTACCATTTCCTAAATATTAGTTATATTATCCATAATTTAGAAATAAAAACATAAAAATTTCATTTCAAATAAAAAAACCAAAATAATTAAATTTGAATAAAATAAATACAACAACTTATTGATTTTCCTAGTTCACTTATAAGGTCTATATATAAGGAGGATACTATAGAAGTTAGAGCCCTAAAACCATTTGATTTTATGACTTTGATTACTAGATTATGAATTTATGAATTTTATAATTTTCTCATATACTAAATTTAATTCTATATACATTATGGTATATTGTATTTATAATATTGTTCATATCAATAAATTATAATATTTCCCTACTGTAATGATTATTTATAGATTAAGTGATAATAGTTTTAAATATATTTCCTATGGCCAATATATATCATTATGATTGGATATAAACAATGTTTCAATATCAAGTGTTGGGGGTTTATAATCTTGGATATTTCTTATAATTATGTTAAACTCTATGATCTCTATGAGGGGATATCATGGGGAAAACCCAACTCTTGAAAAAACCACATTGTTAATGCATCTTATAACCTTTTTATTCATGATTGTGTGTTGGTCATTTGACTTGTGATCATTTCTACAATGTTTCAATATTCAAATAACATGATGAATGATGTCAACCATGATGTTTTAATCATGGTTAATTATCATTTCTTAGGTTAATCATGATTATTATTACATTAATTTAATGGTTATGGTTAAAATTTTCTCTTTTGAGTTATAAAAGAAGATGTCGCAAAAACATAGACTGAGATTAAATCGTTTGAGCAAAATCCATGGCCATGTTAGTTTGAATATAATTTTATCTCAAAAAATAAAAGAATGATAAATCAAGTTGAAAGGTTGATAACACATGTATATATCCTTATTGATGAGATATTAGTTTATAAAAGGATTTTATTATATATATTAATATTAATGTAATGTTGTCTCCCTAAAAAGATATCTATTTTTATAGGATCCATTATTCTTTTCAAGGCACCAATACTGGTATGTGGGTTGGAACTACATAAACTAAAAAAAAAGATCATAAGGATACAAACTATGTTTATGGAGAACATTATGAGATTCAATTGAATTTAATTTCAAAAGTTAATTTATTTTTAGTTTTGGAATATTATTTATTCATGTTATATGGATAGAAAATTCAGTCAGAAGACAATTCCAAATAAGAATAAATGATTTTAATTATACCTATTAATTATTTTAAAGATAAATAAAGATAATATTTATTCACGAGATGAGTTAATATAATATTTATTTATTTATTTTTATGTCATATTAATAATGTAAATATTTACTTATGAGTTATGTAAATATAAATACTAATTTTTCAAACAATCATAATTTTATTTATCAATGCTCTATGATTTTTATTAGTGGATTTGGATTGATTTAATTATCTAATTAATATTTAATATATGATGTTATTATATAAATTCAAATCTTTTTAGGAAATTATATTATAATAATTCATGTCATAGAAAAATAAATGTTTTATTAGTAATTTATGAAAGGTGATATGTGTTTTATAAGATTTGAATATAAAATAATAGATTTATATGAAATTACTCTATTTAATTAAATAATTATAAGAAAAAATTATTAAATTTTGTGTGACATCAAAAATAAATCAATTTAATTCTCCTAGAAATATTGAGAGAGAGAATTAGTGATAAACCACCATATTATATTATGTTTTCAAAGATAGAAAATAATACATTTATTGAATCAATAAAAATAAACAGATGTAATGAACTAAATTACATCATTCTATCAAAAATGATATGAAGAATGAAATTTATAATTTCAGGTAAAATGTGAGAATATCTATAGAAAAATTCTTGTTTTGATTATTACAGAAATAACTATTCCATGTTGATCAATGGACATATGGATGATTTAAATGATATGTGGAAATCAAAATGGATATTAAATTAATCACTATAGTTATTTTATTTAAAAAATTAATTATAAATTACATGTGATGATCATATTAAATAATCTAGTATAATTTCATCATGTTTAAATGTGAAGAATATTAATGGGAATCCATCCTTGCCACATCTAATACACCCAGATTCTTAAAATACATTGTCTCCCAACCAATTTTCATATAAGATCAGTAAATAAATATCATAATTTCTAAATATAGGACCAACACACTACTGGATCGAAGGGTTACTCCCTCGGATTATTCATACCATCATTGTTTTATGATAAAGAAACAATAACCAAAATAGAAAGGGAACATACATTATATATGTCATGAGACTGTATAAAAGAATATGAAACAATATGAGTATGATTCTCTTTGGTATAGAACTTTTAAGAACATCTAAATATTTTAGAATATTCTATTCTTCACCATAAGATTCACAGAATTATTATCTATAATTAAATTTAATATTCATTATATTATACTAATCAAATGAATCCTATTGTATTATATTCATCTTGATTTATTCTACCTTAAAAATAATTTTGAGTAATTCACATTCAAAAAATATTCAATAATTTTAGCTTCACGTTACAACTTCCTTGGTGATAAAAAATATAAAGCAGAATTGTTTTTTTCTACACATAAATATCTAACTGTAAATGAATATGAAAAGTATCGAAATCTATAAAATATGTTGACCTATAGCATTTCATAGTGTAATTAAGTAAATTATATCATAATTTTGTGTGATTACCACTTCTTAGTAAAAGTAATAATTATCCATTTACTTATATCCTTTATTTGACACATTTTTCCTCCATAATACTAACAACCTAAAAACATTATGGAAAAATTATTAAAATTATTCAATAATTTATTATTTCATGCCAAATTATATCCTCTAGTTATTACATGAACATATTCCTGTAACAAAAAAACTACATCCATTTTGTGGAAAATATTCCACTACACTGATCATAGGGTTTTACAGTACCAGAAATTGGACTATTTGTGATAAGTTATTTATGATGGGGTAATATCGCAAAAGTTCAATCACTACAAGATTGTTTCACAAATGTCATCTTGGAGAAAAAAGGTATCGAAATGTGATTTTATTATTGCAATGAGGACCCCCATCACAAAAATCGTGTTCCACATTTTTTTAGATATTGTTATCAAAAGTATTTGCGACGCGCCATCGCAAAAGGCTCGTCAAAAATATTTTCAAAAATTATCAAACATAACAACATAATATTATTAATAAAAATAAAATAATATGAGAGAATAATAATAAAACAATATTGGAAATAATAATAAAAATATAAATATTATTAGAAAATTAATTATTATTATTATTATTATTATGATTTAAATTATTAATATATTGATTTTAAATAAATAATAATATTAGTATAATTAAATTTCAAAAAAATAAAATAATAATAAAAACCTTAATATTTTTAAAAATATAAAAAATAGTAAAAACAAAATAATACATAATAAAAAAATAAAATTAAATAATGTAATAAAATAATAATGAAATTAATCAAATAATAAAAAATTAAAAAATTAATTCTTATTATTAAACTAATAAATAATAATAATGATAGTAAATAAAATAATAAATTTTTTAAATATTCACAACAATATTAAAAACAAACTATATATAAATGCGAATATTTAATATTACAAAAAATATTCCATTAAAATGTTTTATAATAAAAAATATATCACTTAGGGCGTCCTCTATGGGAGCCGGAGGAGATGATGGAGGATACTCCATCCTAACCCAACATGTGAGATGTTGTATATACTCCATATACTCCTGTTGCCCCTACTGTCTTCAACACCTCTCCTCCTCCTCCTCCTACTGTCTTCATTGGAGTTGTTCCAGCTACTATGGGTTCCATTAGCACATCTTTTGCTATAACCATTGACACATCTCATCCTACTCCTTACACATTTATCTATGACCTCACTCAAAGCTCAAAACTACTCTTGATACTATGATGTCGATGCTGATTAATCTTTGTGAGCTCCTCTTGAGCTTGGCATTGACATCCCACCAATAAAATAATAACTTGCCAGCATCAATCGAGAGCTGATACCAAAAAATCGGTTGTTCTCAATGGCATACAAGGTCACCTACATCCATGTTCGCTCATCAAATAGGTTGGAACTTTTCTAAATCTCAAACATTGCCTGACTCTCACATTGTTTCTGAGATACCGTGATCACATATGACTCCTTCAATTGCAATTTATAATTAAAATAATTAAAATCTTTTTTTAGTTAATTTTAAAACTCTAAAATAAATTTTAATAACCACAATCTGATGGTGGAGATTACCTCTTATATCTCTAGTGATTGGATCAGTATACATACTCATATAAATGTAAAACTCCATAACATTCGGTAGTTCTACTACCTATATCAATATGAAATAAACCATTATAGTTAAATATATATACTATATAATAAACTTAGACACCATACAATCCCTGTCCGTACAAAATGCATGAAAATTAGCTTGCTGTTTCACCTCTTATCTCTCCAAGTTTTTTCATCATACCAATGATCTCCCCTGAAAATGTCAACCCAACCTATGTGAACATAATCCATCCCAATACTGAGATGAAATGTAATCAGGTTTGTGGGCACAACAAGGTTCATCAAACTCTGTCAATACTGATTTGATCATGTATTTACTTCAATAATTGTAAATAACTAATGGAAACACTCACAAATGAATCCCTCCCCTTACTTCTAGATAGTTCCACATGTGATCTCATCTATGGGATACCAGAAATCCTACAGATAAATTATCATTTCATGTTATTAATTATAATAATCTCTAAATTAATTTTATTTGTTTATATAGTATCCAATGGTAAAACATGCAGTGAAAAATATCTATGAGAATATCATCCCATGTGACTGAAGCATTAGAAACATAATTTCCCAATATAGAACTCCAATGTCCTACTACTATATGTGAAAAGTTATTGAAAAAAATAGAAAAACAATTATTATATAATTGAATTAATGAATAATGACTAAAATACACAGGTAAACATTCCTCTGCATTCATGGATCAAAGAAAAGGTGTGGATGTCACTCAAATATTGATTCAATAATCATCAATCAAGAAATACCACACCCCCTATGTGTCCTCCAAGAACTACCTGCAATCTAAGGGTCAGATATTCTGATAGCATGCTTGTCCAATAGTAGATCAACCTCATGCAACTAATGAAATCGATATGGGTCCATGTGAAACATGAAATGATACTTTTTATAAAATACTTAATAACTATAATATATATATATATTATATGATTATAACTAGAATTTAAGAATGTCAGTATTCATCTATATCCTCATCTCCATATATGACGCAGTTAATGTCTTAATATTCCTCCTCAACATCCTCAGTTTCCAAATGTGTTTCAGTTTCATCATCTCTTATCATTAAAAATTAATTTTTAACGTCAATAAAATCATCTTCACTATTGATACATAACTATTGGGTTTCATCGTTGATATTTGTGTCTATTCATGAAAAAGATTTTTTTGGAGCAGGGTCTTGAAAAATTTCATTTCCTTACAAATCAAATGAACCACAACAACTTTGAATAAACTGATTCTCCTTTGATTTAATTATTATTATCTACCACCAATCACCGAACTCTTTTTTAGTGTCATTTTAATATGAAAAACAAATTTGATGTGCCTGATGAGCCAATAAAAACGATTCATTTACTACAAGAAGAATTTTATATTTAATATCAACGATTCCATGGGTCGGATGAACATGAAAACTTCTCTTAGAATCAAAAAATTGACATTTGAATGACATTATGTAATTATGTCTGAGATAACACAATTCAATGTATTCATCCATCATTACTTAAAAGTTATCATCAGTTTCTCTATGATGAAACCCTATCAACATGAAACCACTATCCATTTTTTTGTTTTTATTCACCATATACATGTGTATGAAATTTAATATTATTCAAGATATATGCATTATAATTTTTAACCATTTTGGATGGTCGGTCACTCAAGACCCACAACCGATTATCAATTTTATTAGCATGTTCATATACCTAATATTTTTTGAAAAATTTATCAATATATAAAGTAAAAAATATATTTTATATATTAAACCATAAAAAATAAATGTTAACAGTTTTGGTATCCCATGGGGAAATTATTTTTCTAATGATCTTGAAGACAAACTGTTATAATTTTTTGTATCTTTTTCTTTTCATGATAATCATATAACCTATAAATAAAATAATATTAATTTAAGATAACAATAATAATAGAATAAGTGTTATGACCACTCATATTACAAATTGTGTCCCTACATCATATTTGATTTGAACAGATATATAAACTATGTAATGATTATCATCTGAAAGCCATTATTCATGAAATCCACCAAAGCCATGTTTGGGTTGATTAAAAATGGTAATTAATTTATCATTTTAATTGAAAATATTTCAATAATTATATACCATGGGAATTGTTTAGGGATATTCAGATAAAAATAGTGATATAAAAAGGCATTTTCTATTACAAATAATCTTATCAAATTGAGCCTTCAATCAGTGCTTTGTAGGTTACTTTTTTCTACAATTGATTCATTCATATGTCAAATTGGTTCATCCATCGAAACAATCACCAGACTCCACATTTTTCATCATGAAAAAATGTAGTATCAATTATTACATTGGGTCAAAAAATATGGGGGAAAGATATTTTCCAACATACATGAAAATTAAAATAACATCTTCTTGTTGTCTTCTTTGTGCATTATTGATTGTTTTCAGCGAAAAGAATTTATCAAAAAAATATGACATGTCTATTATCACATATAAAATCATAGAATTTGAAAAATAACTTAATATAATCATAATAATTTGTTCCAATATCACATTATAAGGAAGATTTTTTAATCTGGTAATATGACCATTTTTGAAACATCTGTCGAATTAGAAGAATAACTACCTGGAAATCTCAAATCAACATTCCACTAAAAAAATAGATTTTCTTTTGAATGTGTATAAGGTGATTTTGGATTTATTAACATCTACTTTCTAAAATTTTCAAACAGTTCAACTTCTAGTATCGGACATATTTTGGCATGATCTAACCAAACCTTTTCAATATTCTTTTCCATAACTAGACTATCCAAAAATGTACGAAATAAATTTTTAAATTTTTTCTTCTCAATATACATGAAATCCATAATGTGACAAACTAAAAAATAAGCCATATATGGAAGATTCCAAAAAATTCTCAGTTTTATCCAATTGCGTTCTTTCGCAATGCCATTTATTTTCTGTTTGTTTATTTTTGGTCTAAAGGTGATGGGAGGTAATGAATAAACAATTTATTTTACATCTTTACCTCATAGAATTGGTAGTGGTTCATCTTTATGAATTTTACATATTCTAATATGATATTTTTTCTTCTTAAAATGATGAATGGTAGGATGGAATCTTTGATGAGAGTTGAAAAAAGTTTTTTCCCAATGATGATCATAACCACTTTTTTCTCTCTCATATATTATCGAAATTTTTTCGAACCATTTTTACTCTAGCCAAGTAACATTATATATGATGGGAATTCACTAATTGGCCACATCAATGACGCTTTCAGTATTAAATTATATTTTATAGGGACATTATATGTATTCAAACCATTACTCCATAAGGAATTTTACTCATCAATCGCTGGATTCAAGTAAACATCAACATTTTTTTTCATATTTCTTAGAATTAATGAGTTAAAAATGTTTTATGGATCCTTCATAAAAATTCACAAAGGAAAATTAAATGAAGTTATAAAGACATTCCAACATGAATACTGACTACTGTAATAACTAAAAGAACTAAAACCATTTGTAGAAACAGCTAATCAAACATTTTGGGATTTTAATGAAAAGATGGATGCACATAGTCAAAATTTTTCTATTAATCACCATTAAAGGGATGATTTAATCTTTTACCAGATGAAATATTGGTTTTCTACCATTACATTAATGTTGTTGTGTTATGAGACATAAATAAACACTTCAATCTGTGTGTATGAATGAAATATCTCAACAGGTATACAAGAATCAATCAAGACATTCCTATTGAGCCTCTTAATACCTTGATTTACCAAAAGTGGGATAACTTTCCAATGACTCATTCTCACAACAATATAAGATTCAATCAATTGAACTTGTATAAATCTTCTCATATCCAAGACCCGGATTACAAACCAGTCTCTTTATCTTATCAAAATTTATATGCAAGAAATATATTTTAGGTAATAGTATTTAAAAAATATATAGTATCTGATAAAAATATATATTTTAAATTCTTTTACATAATTTATTAGCCAAAATTTTTGTAACAACATCCAATTTTCTAATATAGTGTCAATAATATAAGGCATCATTGGTGGACCTAAAAAAATTAAAATATCGATGGTACTAACACAAGAGTTATATGAATATCATCACGAGTTTCAGTTTGTTGAAAAGATGGACCTGCTAAATCATGTACTAAATTTTAAAACATTGATGGATCGAGAACCAAATTATTTGTTTATTTTCTTGAACTACGTTGACCATATTAATACAAAAAACATAATCTGGATGAAGACCAAAACCAAATAAATGGCTGTCAACATTGCTAAATCTGTCAAACTTCCAATGATTTAAATTTTACAATAACATTTAATAGTCCCTTATAATCAAATTATGGTTTTGATGATTCAAATGATAATAAATATTTAACACCCTGAATGTATATAGGATTATAATAGAACATTTAGGATTCCTTCACTGATTTATCCAAGCACGAACATCTAATAACGAATGTTGTCATCCTCCGTATTCCTTATTTCTCTAAAAAAATATAGAATAATAAGTTTTTTTGAATTTTTTGATATTAGAAAAACACTATACAAAAAAACAGAAGAAATTTAAATTAAATTCTCTAGTAATATATTATAATTTCAATTATTTCATATTTATTTATAGTATTTCTTTTTAGTTTTTTACTATTCTACACTAATCTACAAAAATTTGAAATAATTTATACTAATTACCAATAATTATTAGTAATTAAATCTAATTAATATTAATAAATACTAATTACGAGTGGAAAATTTTCTCTTTGCTTCACTACAAAAATTTTTATGGACATCTCGTTTCCTTGCTAAATTATGTGAATAAAATCAGTATGAAAAATTTCATTTGACATATGAATACACTTTTTCGTATGCTGGAGAATGGAGAGTAGGGAGGCCAATCCTCACTTCTCTACATTCCTGTGCATAATATAAAAAATAATATAAACATTTGAGCAGATTATTTATATTTATTTCCGTCGAAGAATTTTTCAACACGACCAGTCATCCTGAAAAAGAGCCTCTTTTTCTCAACTACTCAAAACCTTGATGCATTCTCTCATTGAAAATAGTATTTATAATCTTCTATAATGTATTCATGTCAATCCTCATGAGTAAGAAAATGGATATCCATTCGTTGGATCATTTTTTTCTAAGTCATTTTAGTGAGAGAATGTTGTACGGAGATGAGCCGCTGATAAAAAGGAATTTCGCCAATCAAATTGAAATTGTACCAATTTATTATGAATAATTGCGAGATATTCCAAATGATTCTGAATTATTGTTAATAATTCTTAAATATTGCTAATGATTACGAATTATTTCTATTTCAGACTAAGTAATCTTAATTATTACTAATTAATCCTTATTATTACTCAATAATCATAATTATTACTATTTACCTCTAATTAGTCTTATTTACTGCTAATTATTCTTATTTAATCCAAATTATTCATATTTTCTCTTAATTACTCCTAATTGGTACTAATTAGTCCTAATTGGTAATTATTAGTCCCAATTGTTAATAATAAGTCATAATTATTACTAATTAATAATAATAATTACAAATTAATTCTAATTATTACAAATTAATCCAAATTATTAGAAATTTATCCCCATTATTACTAATTATTACTAATTAATCATAATTATTATTAATTAATCCTAACTATTACTACTTAATCCTTATAATTACTATTTAACCCTAATTAATTTTTATTGTTTATAATTAATTCTTATTATTTATAATTTATCATAATTAATCGTAATTAATCCTAATTAAAACTAATTAACCCAAATTAACACTAACTAATCTTATTTATTAAAAATTAATACTGATTATTATTAATTAATACTAATTAATAATAATTACCATAAATCTAAATTTTTATTAAAAACACTTTTATGTGAAAAGTGTAAAACCTTCCAGATCCACCCGAGCCATCAAACATACTAGTAGGAATCAAAAATTATTAAAGAACATCATAAACCCATTAGCATCAGCTTCCCTATATAATTTGAAAGAATTCTTTGATACATCTTTTTTCTGATCACCTTCGATAATAACTTTGAATTGATGGGCAAGTGTGTCCCTCATTCTCTAGAACTCCTCAACTGTTAACTTCTTAGCATTGAAGACTCCAGTTAGAATTAAATGTTTCTTGAAAATCCAGTCTTCATGCTCCGTATTTGTGTCCAATTGGACTAGAAACTCATTTATTCTTTTTCACATCATCATTAGAAGAGTGAATAGTCAGGAAATCATGCAGCATCTCTTCATCCTAGTGAAAAAAGAATTCCGAGGAGTTTCCTAAGGCCTCAAGGGTTTTTTCCTGTTATAGACCATGAAATATAGGCAACAAATCTTCCCCTGCATCGGCCTCTTTTCTGCCATCCCCAGCATTCCCTCCATGGAATATTGAGCCTGTTCCAAGATTGCATCCCTCTCCACTCCCAATTGTCCTCCATCTCTATCCGTGCATTCATCCAATGCTGAACACTCCTTCAACTTAGCTCTGCCCATAGTGTTTTTACCAACCTCCAAAGAATTCTACTCACACTTCTTTCCAGAGGTCGAATCCACACATTTAAGCAATGGATTTTCCATTGGCATAACTTCTGTACCCTTACCCAGTTCTTCACATGACGACATGGTTGCTATTATTTTGGGGTGTTTGAGTAGTCATTTCTAGGTCTTGATTTTCCCCCCTTGCAAACTGAAAAATTCACCGTCATGATGTTCCCTTGTTTCCCTTTCCTTGATGTAGTCCCATCCAAGACGTCCTACTCAAATTATATTTCGAGTTGAGAATCTCCTTCTTTGTCACTTGGGGCTTCCTCTTCCGACCATCTAGACCTGGCCTGTTTGCACTTCCATTTAGTAATGATAGTTTTCCATCCTCCAGTGTCCTACATTGACAAGTTCAAGTAGTCTGGCTGCATATAACCACGAACTATTAATTGGGGTTGTGTATTAGTGTCCTCATAGACTTCCTACTCCAATGTAGCATTTCTTAATTGTATCCAATTGTGCCTACCCTCCACATTCCAAGCATCCTCTGACTCTTGTACCATATTAGCATTGGAAAATTTCTCAAAAAGGTTTTCTAACACAGTAGTTTCCATTTCTCTTCGAGGAATTGTCAATCTTGAAGGCACTACCTCAAGATTGATCCCACTACTCGCCTGGGGGGTCCCCAACCATTGGAGAAACCTCAATACCACCTTCCCAGCCTTGAGAAACACTACACTGACAACCATATTCCCCTTAAGGCCTCACCATATGCAAATCCATCTTTAGTAAGGAAAATATTGTCTTAACCTTTGGATTAGAGGGAATCTCCTTTGTTGGTTTCAGCATGGAAATAATAATCAAATTTTCATTATAGACATCCTAACCAGAGCTTCGGTCATTGCCATCAAAATCCGTATCATTCACACTGGCTGCTGCAGAAACACTACAAGAGAATAATTGGGAAATATAAGGAATAACTACAAACAATTAGAAACAATTTGGAATAATTAAGAATAATTATGAAAAATTAGAAATAATAATGAATAATTAAGAATATTAAGGAATAATTCGAATAATTAAGAATAATTAGTAATAATTAGTAATAAATAAGAATAATTAGTAAATAACCATGATTATTACTAATTATTCTTATTTATTTCTAATTATTACTAATTATTCATAATTATTCAAATTATTCTTTAATATTCTTATTTATTTTTTATTATTACTAATTGTTCATTATTAATATTAATTGTTCGTAATTGTTTCTAATTGTTCCATGTTGTTCCTAATATTTCCCAATTGTTACTAATTATTACGAATTGTTACTATTATTTTCTAATTATTATTAATTAATCTCAATTATTTCTAATTAATCCAAATTATAACTAATTGATCCAAATTATAACTAATTAATCATAATTATTACTAGTGAATACTAATAATTACTAATTATAACTAATTAGTCCCAATTCATACTAATTTATTACAATTAATGCAATTTAATCAATATTAATGATTGTTAATCCTAATTAATTCAAATTAATCCTATTTAATAATAACTAATCCTAATTAATATTAATTTTTACTAATTCACACTAGTTAATGTTTACTATTACTACTTATTACAACTTATTACCAATTAATGTGAATTATTACTAATTACTCATGATTATTACTATGTAGTCCTAATTATTCCAAATTATTCCTAATTATTACTTCTTATTCTCAATTATTACTAAATAATCATAATTATAACTAATTATTCCTAGTTATTTCTAAATGTTAACAATTGTTCTTATATTAACAAATTTTTCCTAATTTTTACCAATTAGACCTAATTGTAACTAATTGTTAATAATTATTACTATTCTGTACTAATTATTCACTATTACTACAAATTAATACTAATTTTTAGTAATTATTTCTAATTAATTTTAATTACTACCAATTAATCCTAATTATTACTATTTAATGTAATTATTACTAATTAATCTAATTTTTAGTAATTACTCATAATTAATCATAATTAATACTAATTCATAAAAATTAATCTTAATTATTACTAATTATCTCAAATTATTCATAACTATTTCCAACTTATCCTAATTAATTCGAATTGTTCATAATTATAACTAATTATTACTAATTATTACTATTTATTACTAATTGCAATTAATTATTACTAATTATTCCTACTTTTTAATATTTAGTCATAATTATTACTATTTCTTCCTATTTATTACAAATTATTATTTTTTATTACAATTAATTTTAATGTAATCTTAATTATTACTAAATATTTGAAATTAATCCTAATTAATCATAATTATTCCTAATTATTACTAATGATTACCAATTATTCTATGTTATTCGTAATTATCCCTAATTATTCTTAATTATTGCTAATTTATCATAATTATTACTAATTGTTATAATTATTACTATTTATTTTTAATTATTTCTATTTATTCCTAATAATTAATATTTATACTATATTACTACTATTTATTCCAAATTATTCCGAATTATTAAAAATTATTCCAAATTATTACTAATTATTAAAAATTATTACTATTTAATAATATTTATTACTAATTAAAACTAATTATTTCTTATTATTAATATTTATTATGATTCATTACTAATTATTACTATTTATCACTATTTTATTTAATTACTATTAATTATTGCTATTAAATCAAAATTATTACTATTTATTACTATTTATTCACAATTATAACCAATTTTTTATAATCATTATTAATTATTACTAACTATTCTTATGTATTACAAATTATTAATAATTATTCGTAATTATACCTAATTATTTATAATTTTTACGAGTTTTCTCTTATTATTAGTACTTATTCCTTTTTTACGATGTATCCCTAATTATCAGTATTACCCCTAATAATTACTATTCATTAGTAATGTTTATTATTTATTCCTAATTATAACTGTTTATTACTATTTATTATTATTTTTTTATAATTAATACTATTAATTATTAATTAATGCTATTTATTACTAATTAATACTACAAATTACTAATTTATACTACTTAGTACTAATTAATACTAATTATTTATAATTATTTTTAAATTATTCCTAATTAATACAAATTATTCATAAATATTTATATTGATTTCTAAATATTCCTATGTATTCAAAATTATTTCTAATTATTCCAAATTAATATTAATTAGTACGGATTATTACTTTTTATTACAATTTATTTTTAATTATTACAAATTATTACATATTATTACTGTTATTACTATTCATTGCTAATTAATCTTAATTATTACCAATTGGTCCAAATATTTAATAATTATTCTTAATTATTAATAATTATTAATAATTGATCCTTTTAATGACTAATTAATATTATTTACTTTAAAATATTTTTATTTACTTATAATTATTACTAATACTACTAATTATTACTATTAATTATAATTTATAAATCTTTATTTCAATTTACGACTTTATAACATTATTTATAAGTAATTATGGATAATTTTTAATAATTAAAAATAATTATTAATAATATTTCTAATTAATATTAATTATTATAAATAATAATAGTTAATATAACAATTAATTAATATTAATCACGGATATTGGTAAAAAATGCAAAATAAAATGTTATAATTCTAATTTAATATAATTGAAACTAATTTAAAATAAATATAACTAATTTGAAATAAAATGAATTCACTAAAAAATAATAGAAATAGATAAATACCTTAAAACAGAATCATTCAGAGGATTTACGCTACTAATGTGACTTTAATATATATTTTTAAACTTTAAAATTGTTTTGTGAGACCAAATATAGGTAGAGAAAAAGAGAAGAGTAGAAAAAGAGTGGAATGAGAGGAAAAAATTGATTGGGGTATATATAGGATAGATTAGTTGCGAGGAATTTATTTGTGATGAGATTCCCATTAGAAATTGTATTATTTACAATGGGTTTTGTCGTAAAAACTAACAACAATTTAATTAGATACGGTGTTTAAAAATGTATTTACGAGAAGTCTCATTGCAAATACCTACCTGCCGGCATAATATTTGTGATGTGAAATAAATATCATCATAAATAATAAATAACACAACTAGGTTTTTGCGACGGACATGAAATCTCGTCGCCAATAATATTCTCGCGGTTTGGCAAACAAGTCACGCAAAAGCTTTTGCAAGGGGTACCTTCTAACCGTCGCAAATTAGAAACTATTTACGACGGGATCCTTCCCCGTCACAAATACCCAATCATAAATATTCATTTATTCTATAGTGTTGTTTTAGTGTGATAAATTGTTACACCACAATAATTTGGAAATTATATTTATTTCTTTTTCAAATTGTTTGACAAATTTCTTTATACACAACATATATCTTAAAAAACAATGATTGAAAAATTATATTCTATAAATCTTAGATATTGGATTATAGGATATTGATAGGAATAACCAAATTAATACATATATGAAAAAACATTTCCTTAATATAAATGTTTTTAATAATTCGATGGGAAATTAGTACAAAATTTGAAATATTATCAATAAAATCATTGAATGATTATGTTCACATTTTTAAAGATAGTAGATTTTTCAATACATTATATATCATGATCAATAGTAATGATTTATATATATAGAATATTTTGGTAATTAATGAATAATAATTCATACATTGGTTATGAATTAAATATAAATAGAGATAAAATCAGTTCAATGTAAATGGTGAAATTTTTTAAAAAAAATCATGTGGATAACGTCTTACTATTTTGAAAAATTACAATAATATCTATTGATGAATGATTTTAATGAGTAATTATATGTCCAATGAAAGAAATTGATATCCATATAATGATTATTACTTGAAAATAAATATATTGCGTTCATCTTATGCTTCAAAAATACATTTGTCTCAAACAAATTCATCACGTTTTATGTGTTTATTTTTAAATTTATTTCTTCTAGCTATAAAATTTGATATTTATAAAATAGTTTTCAATTTTGAAATTAAAATGTATAAATTTATTAAAAAATTAAAATTTGTTTTTAGTTATAATGAATAGTAACTATGGGAAAAATTCATTATTATGGTAAAGGTTACAAGGGTTAACGAGTGGTAAAACTAAATAGATAAGGGATAAAATTACTTAAAAAATTTCTAAATCAAGTGGTTGAATATATTTCATCCCTATATCTTCCCATTTTCAAAATTTATCCAATTTGGTGCCACATAACTATGAATGTAACCTTATTTGTATTTTTATGTTTAGAATAATAACAAATATTCCTCTTGACTCACTTTTGAAGGGGAACCTCTGATCCCCCCTTATTTAAACGTTATTGAGACACTTTGATAAAATAAATTTCAAACTCTTTGCTCAATATACCTATCCATGTTCTAGAGGGTCTAGTAATTCTAATAGATCAATCCAAGGGACATAATGAAGTTATCCAAAAGAGGATTCTCAAAGAAGATGTATAATTCTTTAATACATTCATTAGAGATTATTTCTTCTTCCTCCTCCTTCATACCTATTATAACGATAATTACCTAATAAAACCATTATATAAAATGTACTAATATGTTATTATTTTTTTGATACACATCTTTTTCTTCTCATTGTATATACTATGATAAATGAAAATATCGATCATACGTACCTATGGAATATCACATCCAATAATCAATGGGTTTTGTTTGTCATCAACGTTTCTCATGGGTAGTTATATAGGTGGATTTAATTGGTATTTATTATGTGAATAGCATATTTATGATTCCTTATAGATAAAATATTATCTACTGTACTACCCATTCATCCGTTGGAAATTGAAAACATTTATCAAGTGTATGCAAGGACTACCACCTCCAAGAACTTATTGATTCATTTTTCATTTCATTTTTCATGGATTGTAATAAAAATATATCAAATGAATATATATAGTATTTATGATATAATATTTATTATAGGTATGTAATTTATTATGTACATTTCATTAATTCCATCCATCAAAAAGTGAAAACATCACACGTGCATATGTATGGACTACCACAAAGTAATGTAATTCATTTTCCATCAGTTATTTATATGAACGATTATAAAAGTGAATATAATTAATAAATACAAGTATGGCTTGGAGAATGGGTTACAACTCATTATCCACAAAATGTTTCAACAAAAAGTGAATGTCTGGTGATTACATGAGGTACAATTATTTTGTAACACCGAGAGAAAAAACTATAGATAACAAGGTTCTAAGAAAAATCTCTAAATAATCCCTGAGAGGGTGAAATACCTCAATAAGGAAAGATACACAACAAGTTGACATATATCCGAAAAAATAGCAGAATCATGAAAGACTCATCCCCCAATGTCTGATATATATATATATATATATATCAAAAATATTGTAAAATATATTAATTTTAAATTTGTTTTTATTATATAGGTTTTTTGAATGCGTAGAAATCCAGATTGGACCTGAGGTAGGGCTTTATCATCACAATATTCATTTATTGAGACATGATTCATGTTAGGAAAATATTTATGTTTTTATGATGTATATACTACACATTATAAATATTATATAATTAATAACATTATATTCATGTTATTTAATGTTTCATTCGATGTTATTTCTTTCATGGGGATTTGGATTCATGTAACATATCAATATTGTTTTCATGTATGAAACGAGAAGTTTGAATATTTCATTGAAAAATTTGTAAAATTTTACATCTTTACACTTTTTTTTATTTAATCATAATTATTTTAAATTATAATGTTTTTATTAATCTCATTGGGGGATCATACTGGGATTATTCAGATATCTTCTTAAATACAACATTGGGTGTTTGTAATTCTTCTTTTGTTAGATGTAGGAAGATTAATGGGACTGCAAAATGGTAGTGGTATGTTTTTTGTAGGGTATGAGAGTACATTGTTGACTCCATATCACATAGTTATTGTTTTTTGGTATTACTAAATTTTATTGGTGTTGTGTATTTTGGAACCTATTTTCCATATCATTTGAATCCATTCTATTGTAGGATAATTTTAGAATACTAACATTATTTTTATTCATGTTATCATAATCGATAATCTCATATGGAGAAAATCATTTCCAATATAAATTCTTGTTTCACATTTTCTTGTTTCCATCCCATGGGGATTTGGAACACTATTCTCTTCAAGTTCTTATTGGTTCGGTTTCAAGGTACATGGGTATTCCAGGTAGGTTTGTGAAAAATTAATATAAAATAAAGGTTATTCAATTTTTACTATCATAATAAATCTTTGGATATCTTGGAAGATAAGATATAGGAACATAGGTCTTAATGGTTATGGTTTGAGTGATTTCCTAACCAACACTCTTCTTGAAAAACCTCGAGTTTCTATGGGTGGTAAGAAAATGAGTCTCTTAGAATTTGTGTGATTAAACCCCAAAATTGTTCTCTATGTATATTAATAATTCTGATTGAATTTTATTATTTTAATTTATAATTAATTTTTGGATCACTTGTTCTATAATATATCTATTTGATGATGTATTTCACAATGTCCCCCATAAAAATTTCTAGTAAATCCTCATGTGGGTGGTATCAATGTACCATCACAGGGAATCTCAAAAGATGACCATAATATTATTAAATTAATTGTGTACGCAGTTCAAGACATGAAATAAGGTGCAGCTCCAACCCCATTCAAGCTGGAGAGGAATAACATTGAAGGGATAAGGATAAAAATTGAGAACAAGAGTCTCATTATCATAAAACACCATCTTATTAAGAGAATAATGAGCCATAGGAGGAATAATATTAGATAAAAAAATTTATATAATAATAGAATTCCTCGAGACCCATGATTCCATCAAGGAGTGGTGTGATATTTTAAGCTAAAAGAACTGAGTAGAAGGTTGTGTGATCCTATTTTTTTAGAAAGAAACATGATTTATTCTAAGGGAAGAACATATTATCAATTTTCACCATGAAAATACTACTCGATACTATGATCTTGAAAAAAATAGTTCCTCACCCTTGACAATTAGAAATAATCAATGATGACATTTGATAATCGATTAATCTAGCTCACCCTCTTTTTATATGAGGATGTGTTTAATGAGAAGATTATTATATAGAGGTTTCAGATGGTTCTTCAACATGATATTTTTTATAATTATTCATTATTATTATTTAAAGTTTTTTTATGGTTGTGTATAAGGCATTGATGAAAGTGATTGAGTGGGTGAGAAAATTAGGGATAATTAGAGTTTCTCCTACCTCTAGTGGTAGCTGGTGTGGTTCACATAAATTGAAGAGGATTCCTAGTGATTTTTTCAGAGGAAACAATAGTGGTAAATCAATGATTCCTTTTCATACACCATAATTAGTGGTTAGGTAATTTAATTTCTATAAGTGTGGGCCGACATATGACATAATGTGATTTTTCTCTAGGCTTCCAAAGAGCTGAATCTTATGGGGACACCATGGTCACTTGTAAAAGTATTTTTTGGAATTTTATTCTTCTAAGTATGTCATTAGATCCTTAGTATGTAGAGGAATTTTGTTGAATACAGATGCTTCATGGATAATATATATTTATAAATAGGCCCACAAAATGAAGCTGTTACATGTAGTTGAGGAGTCTCCAACAGAAGTTCATGCAGGTCTAGTAATCATAATAAGTTACATTTTGATTAGTTTGAAATTATCAATTTCATTATATGATATGTGTTCCTCTCACCACATTTTTTTCACATATGGTGTATCTTTTGAAACATCCAATGGCACTCATTCCATTAATTATGGAAATTGTTATGACATTTGGAAATAATAAGGAACATGGTTTTTTATTTACATTGTGCACATTATTAATCTTCAATGTTAGGTATGTTTTGGAATTAATAGTTCAAGACAAGGATCTATTTGATATTAATATCAGGATAGATTGGTTGATAGCCCAAAAATATCCAAATGATTGTTATCACAAGAATGTTTTCTTCACATCACCTGATTAGAACACCCATGTGTTTTATTAAGAATTATAAATGCGGTCTAGTCGGTTGAGACCTCTTCTTATAGAGCATCATAAGTTATTGAGTTTATCCACAGTTGAGTTGATTTAAGAATATTTTAGAGTTGGTATTCCTATACTATTCAATAAATAACTTATATATTTGAATTTCAATTTTCTAGTTTTCCTCCAGAGATATTACTAGAGTTTTTAATTCTCAGTGTGTTAAGAATGTAGACAATATTAATACTGTCCTATAATATTACAATAGTTGAGTTGAAAGAGATGAAAATTAAGTATAATTATTTGATATACCTAGGATTTATATAATTTAGTGTGTCACCATGGGAAACCCATGTTCTATTCCCCAAGAAGGATTATGAATCTCCTCACTTATTTGTTGATTATCAAAATTTCAATTGAGTAATAATCATAAATATATACCCTTGTCCTTGAATTTATTATTTGTTCAATTTGTTTAAAAGGAAAATCTGGTTCTCAAAAATTAATCTTTGATCTAGTTAACACTTCCACAAAATCAAGGATTCAAATACTATTAAACTGCCATCTAGATAACGCATGGTTATTTATTGTACCTTATTATGCTATTCATCCTAACTAATGTACCTAATATATTCAAGGAACTAATAAACTTGATTTTTCACCAGTATGTTGAAATTTTTTAATTTTTTTCATGGATGGTTTTTTTTACTCAAATTCTAAATAGGATCATGTTAATAACTTGAAAAATATTTTGGAAATCCTTGGGGATTATAACCATTAGGAAAATTTATCAAAATTACAATTCTGAATTCAATAATTAATGCTCTTAAGATATATAATCTTTGAACAGAATATCTAATTTTATCATGAAAATGTATCAACTATCATGTCACGAGAAGAGATATATAATTTAATTAATATTCATATACTCATATGTTTTTATGTCTATTATAATTAGTCCATAATTAATACCTAGAAAATTTCATCAACTTTTACTTCTTTAATAAAGAATGAGGTAAAATTAATGATAGATTCAAATTTTCACGCATCCTTCAATGATCCAACTCATTGTTCGGCCTCGTCATAGATTCTAATAAATAAGTGACTAATAAATGTTATGTGTTTTACTGTGATTTTTTAGTAGAAATTCTGGTTCCATCCTTGTTGAAGGATTTTATTTTTTGGACTATGTATCATGTAATATTCAAACTATTGATAGGAACTATACAACTCATGATTCTGAATGTTATGATATTTTGAATGCCTATAAGAGATGTATATTATATTTTTCTAGGATAATTTAATCATTTAAATTGATTATAAAATTACAGGTCACATATTTTCTCAAAAATATCTGAACTAATAGTAGAGGTGATGGGTGGATTATGTAATGTAATTCATCCTTGACACATCTAATAATCCTTGAAAGAGTAATTTGGATAATGAAACTCTTTGTAGAAATATATCTTCTCTGGTTGGGAAGTAAGAAAAGAATGAATGGAAATTGATTATTCAATTTATTAAGATGCACTTCGATGTCAGGGAGGAAGGTTATAGAAAATTTTTATATAGTTTTCATTTGATATTATTTCTCCCTGAGAGTATTCTCTAGGTGCAGCATCAAGATAATGAGTTCAAGAATACAAATTATTCTTTATATGGATGGGTGTATTCACATCACAAGGATGTTTGATCCTTTTTCTCAAATAATTTTATTTTATTGTATGTCTTGCATCACACACTACACCATGTTAATCCCATCTTATACGTAACACCAATATAAACAGTAACTATATGAAACACATATATGGATTACATTACATAAAACACTAAGTTTCTATAAAACATTATTTTATTATTATAATTACTTAAACACGATAGTAATAATCTTGACATTAAACATATTAATATGAATAGTAATAAATACTTTTCAAATATTATTCATAATGATTTTATTTAAATAAAACATATTGATAATAAAACATTTAAATTTTGTTAATGTCTTTCTTTGTTTGAAAAAATAATTTCCTAAAATGAACTGAATTTTATATCATTTTCTAAAAAATAATAAAAATAATTTCTGAAAATTAAATAAATTTAATATGAAAAAATAAAATTAATTTTTGAAATAATAATATTATAATTAATTTGAGGTGAATTTTTTGGTTTTTTCAGAGAAAACACCATATTTGGAATAATAGTGAAAAATACTGAATTTTAATTCAAACCTGATTTTCAACTAATTAATTTACAAAGATAAAATATGTTTATTTTTATTGTAATGTTTAATTATATTAATTTTACATAAATTAATCCAATTAATTTCATTATAATAAATTTTATATTGAAATTTGATATAAAACCATTTAAAACTTTTAATCATTTTCTCTTAAAAAACCCGATGTAACAACACACCTGCGTGATTAATTTTAAATGAATTTTTTCCACATCAATATCAAAAAATTGGAAATAATTAATTAAATATTTTTAATAAGAATAATTTAAAATTTAAAATATGTTTATCTTAATATTTTACAAAAAATATTAAATAAAGAGATTAAAATTATTTATAATGATTAAGAGAAAAAATATCTTGAAAATGAATAATTATTAATCATATGGACATTAAAATCCTAGAAACTAGACCGAAATCCATGATATTTTAATATTTATTCCATATACACTCTATTATCATATTCAGACCATTATTTTCTACACAATACATGGGAAAATGTGGATGAAATACCCTTTTCAAAAATTAACAAGAAGTCCACTCCTCCTCCACTATAAAACAGAACTCACCCTCCCACTAATTAACATAGAGAAGGACCTCTAGATTAGAAATGTTATTTCCAAATATATTATCAAATAAACATTATTCAGCTTCTAATAGTCCCTTTTGGATTAAATCCAATAAAATAATCAATTTGGTAAAAACCCACAGTAGTTACCGATAGAATAGGTATCAACCTTATTCTAACACCTTTGTTTTATATTCATTCTCCACCCCACTCAACAAATACTATTCCATAAATATATTACAAAGTCAGTATCCTAAATATTTTGATATGTTTTTATTCAGTGTTTTTAACTTATAGATATACAAAATTCTATTTAATGGGTATCGAACATACCGTTCATGTGTATGTCTGAGTATTATCTCACGTAACGATGTTGTTCATTTTTCCTTTACCAACTCTCATGAGTGAGAATTAAGATCGAAAATTAGTTTATATATTATTTATATGTGATATTTACTATTTATTTACGTTTCATAAATTATTTTATAAAACATACCTCCGTGCTTTCCATTTTTGGTAAATATGATAACTTCTTTTGTGGATGTGTGGACTACCGCCTCCTCAAAGCGATGAGATTTGCACACACATTACATTGAATGTATTAAGGATGGGTATTGTGAAATTATATGATATATATATATATATAGAAATTAATAATTCTATAGGAATCATAATATATATATATGAGTGAGTGTGTGTGTGTGATTTACCCATTTTCATTCAAAACAATAATAAAATAGAAATGACGTTTACACGTACATAAGGATTACATTCTCTATGAACAGTTTATTTCATTTATATTTATATATTTTATCTATTGATATAAATATTTATATAAGTAATATATATTATATTTATATCATGGTTTAAATTCAACAAATAATATAATCATGATATATTTAATAGGATCATGAATAACAAGTCAAAAAAATATGAAAAAGTGGGTTTTACCTGAAGAATAACAGTAACAAGGAATTGTAAATAACAGATTATTATAAAGGCTTATAAAAATAATATATTTTATTATATACAAGAATATGGTTTTTTAATATTTTTATTACAAACCTTTATTTATTATACAATATTTCTATATGAGTTTGATGAGACTCATGACATAAGGTAATGATTTTCTCGTCTCACTTTTCATTCACAGAGATTGAAACATTATTCACCACTCTTTAATTTTTTGGGGATTATATGCTGATAATTAATATATTCTATGAATATTATAACAAATTTTTGGGTATTAGGATATCCATTTTATGATCTCTCTTTCATGGGTTTTTACATTCCAAAATTTACCAAATTAGGAAGGTAGTTAGGTCCCAAATTTCCTTCATTAAGGAACATATTTTTTATGCACCTATAATTTTTTATGAGGTGTATATATTTCCAGTTGACAAGTTATATCATTAAAATATTACGTTTAATGATATTTTATGCTTCATTTGAATTTATTTTCTTACATGGGGAGTTTGATTCTAGGTCAACACGTAGTAAGATTTTATTTAAACAATCCCATCATTTATTGACAATGTTTATGATTATTCATATGTTGAGGAAATATTATTATACATATAACCCTCATTCTTATAAAGTTTATTTTAATATAGGTTTATATTATTTATACAAGAATTTGTATCATTTTCCACTCTTTGGTACTTAACATTATTATGAAATAGTTTTTTATGAAAACATGACCTCATTTCTCTTTTAAGTCAGAATTTTTTTTAGAAAATTGTTTTCATAATATTATTTTATCTTCATCTTGAAAGAAAAGGTTTTTCAAAAAAATATAATGATTTATATATATGTTTTCAATGAAAAATTCCTTTAAAATTTATTAAGTATAAAAATAATATTTTGTGGAAAAATGATATTTTCCTCATGAAATGTTCTAAAGGATCTTTCCAAATTATTTTCCAACAAAGATAAAATTCATTTTTGTTACTCATACCATTATATTAAATGATCCAAAGGTTCAATTAAGTTTAATTCTATGAATGTTTTATGATTTACTAGAATGTTTTTAATGAAACCCACATCTTTTCATAGGATATATTCTTATGAAACCTGCTTCTTCTCGCGGGTTATAATGTGATGAAATGATTATGAATGCTGGTCATTTTACTCAGGTTAATATATTATTAAATTCTTATGAAAACCATTACATTTCATGGGTTATGACATATATTTTTAAGATATAATGGCACATATATGTATGATTTCATTATGATATGGGTGTGAACTATATCTCCCTCCAATGACTTGGATAAAGATTCATATCTCATGAGATGAACATGGATCGAATGGGGAGTGAAATTAGTTTAGTGAAGAAATTAATCTACTCTGACAGTTATAGGAGTGATCCAAGAAAACCAATAGGGTATGGGGAGTGAACTTATACTACTATAATGGAGTTGGTAGAAATTCTTTGACTACTATGTAAATAATTTTATATGATTATGTGGCCGCCACAATTATATGTCTTATTCATATATTGTTATTTCATGGTTCATGCTCTTCCTTATCTTATGATTCATCTCTTATGAGCTACCATTATTAATTAAAGGATTCATTTTTATGATATTTATTATGCATGGTATGATCTTCCAATTTCATGATCACATTATCATAAACTTAGGATTATGTTTATTCTTATATATCCCTTTTGTTTACCCTTACTGATCATCTACGATCACCCCCTACCATTTTTTGTTCCCCATGTTACGATGATATGTATTATGTATGATTTTTATAAGAAGGGATATAGTCATGAAAAACCTATTAGGAGATAATGTATCCCAATTATATAATAATTTTTATGTTTCCATGTTTCCAAAGGAGCTATAATATTACACTATTTAGGTTTCTATTTGTTTAATGTTTTATGTATTAAAAAAAATGAAGTTATGCTAGTTTTTTTAAGTGACGGTCTCTATAAATTGTATTAGAGAAAAAATTTATATAACCTTTGAAAAATACAATGTGAAAACCCTACTAAGAACCTAAATAACATGTATAAGGATAAGTATAAGGATAAGAAAATGTATAGAAAAATATCCTCAAAATTTGGTTAAGGATAGAGTCAGTGGTTTTATATAATTAAATATTTATCTGAATAATACTAGTAGATATTTCTATGAAATTGATGAACAAAAGGGTAACAACCATGAAAACATTGTATTTAGCTAGAATTGATTGCGAAATGGTGCACAAAAATAAGTGTTTCTACCCACCTGGTTGGACACTCCCAGGGGATATGCTTTGGAAATTCACAAAAACGTCAGACACCATCATGAAGAATTTAAATAAAATATGGTTATAGATAACCTAGGATAACCCTAAGGTGTATCATATTAATTATGGTGTCTTGATTTATACATAATATACCGGTTTATTAATGATTATACAGTTTCCCACTATGATTATCATTTCTTACTCTATGTTTTTTTGGTTTTAGTCAATGGATGGAAGTCAAAGGAACTATGTCAATACTGATTGGGATGAAAAATAATATGATTGTTCTCCAGAGAATCTGAAATCTGTGGGAGTTAGAATGAAAATCTTATATCAATTATCACTCAACTTTCCTAATTTATGAATAATGATGGACTTCCAAATTAGAAAAGGAGGGAACCACATTATATTGGGCCATTCATGAGGAAAATCCCACCTTCGTTAAATAATTCTACTAATCCACATATATCATAATAATATATCAACACCACTGAAATGTTATTCTCATTTCTCTATTGATTGGAACATGAGAAATTCATTATGGCTATTTATCAGTTAGATAGTGAGGAAGACATGTTGTGGAATCTAATCAAGAATATGAATTTGAAAGATGAAGTTGAATCCGTGGAATGGGTTGAGTGCAAGGAAGTATTTTTAAGAAGTAAATTTTTATGAATCTTCAAAAAAATTTGGAAACATATTCACTTTAGTTAGCAAATGGGGATAACAAATCCATTGCTACCTATGAGGCTAATTTCACAAGTCTTTCAAGGTACACATCTGATATAATCATTCAACCCAAAATTAATGTTCACTTGTTTTTCAATGGATTAAATCCTAGTATCAGAAAGGAATTTTCCATAAGATGCATTAATAGCTATGAGGGTATTACCCGTTGTGAAATCGAGGATGAAACAAAGGTTAGATTTAAGTATCAATCTCATGGTTTTGATAAAAAATGAAGATGGAGTTCACATAAAAATATAAAGTCCTTGATGAGAAGAATATGATCATTCCTTTATTAACTAAGTGTGGTAAGAGGCATAAATAAAATTGTATTATGGGGTCTAATTTTTTTTCATGTGAATAAAGTATGGAAATAAGAAATTTCATTACCGAGGTGATGAGAAGAATTCAGCTAATAATTAGAATGAATAGAATATTACATAGAAAGCACCCCAATCTCTAATGACATATGTGTAAAGATAATGATCATTATGACAACCATTTCCCAAACCCGAGGTTTCGAGATGATGATATGTGTCATCAAAATATTAAATCTTGTTAAAAGGGAAAATCACATGAAATCACTATTTAGGTTGATGGATGTAATAACTATGTGGTGAATGATACACATACCATCCACTATATAACTACTAATGTCCTATTTTCTTCTAGATAATACCACTCCATCATATCTCAATAATTTTGTAAGGGTATTGAGATTACACCAAAATTATTTGATATGGAATTAGTAGTGAAAACCCCAAATGTTATGCTTATTACATCTCAAGTCTATGATTACTCTCTAGTTGACGTTTTGGGAATTTTATTTCTAAAAATAATACCATTCTTCCTTTTGTTGAGTTTGATATCATTATAAGAATGGACTGGATTTCTCTTTATGAAGCCCAAACCAATTTTCAAGGAAGGTATGTTATATTTTATATTTCAAATGGACATATGATTGTCTATCAATGTGATGATAAGTATGAAGATCTGATGGTTATTATATCCATTGCATGGGTATCAATTATCATCAATAAGGGATATTTATTTAAAACGGATTGGGATAAAATATATATCGATGGTTTTCCTATCCTTTGACATTTTTTGGATGTATTTTCAAAAAAAATTAATAGTATTCTACCAAAATTTGATTTTCAGTTTTTGATAGATATAAAACTTTTTTACACACAAATTCCAAATAATACCTTGTGAATAACCCCAATTGAGTTGTAGGAATTGCAAAATGAAAACCAAGAAATCCTTCACAATGTATTCATTTGGCCATGTGTGTCACCTTGAGGTGCATTTGTTATTTTTTTGAAAAAAGAAACATCGATCAATGTGGATTTAAATTTATTATCGAGATTCGAACATGGAAATGATAAAGAAAAAGTATGATCTTACCCATATTAATGACTTATTTGATCAACTAAGTGAGGCTCAGTACATTTCTGAGATTGAAATTCCTTTGAAATATCATCCAATGATGGTAAATAAGGTGGATATACCCAAGACAACATTACCTGAAATGTATATATACAATAAATATATTGTTATTCTTTTTAGTATCGCCAATTCCCTACAATATTAACAAATTATTTGAAAATAGTCTATATATATTACCTCAATGAGTTTGAGGTAGTCCTTATAAATGATTTTCATATATATTAAAAGATAAATGAAGAGAATAATAACACTTTTTATTTGTATATATGAAAATATTATAGGATAAAATTGAATAAAAATTAACAATGTTGGAATTTTGGATTTAAACTATTTCATTTTTGGGTTATATAATCTAAAGAGATAGTATTATAGTTGATTCATCAATGCTGGATACTTTTGAATGTTTGACTAGACCAACCCTAGTGATCGAGAGACCTAGATTTATTGGTTTAGCTATTTATTGTTGACGATTTGTGAAGAATTTTACATGGATCACTAATAACATGTCAAATTTAACTCACAATGGTTCCATGTCCCAATACAGAGATGACTATGAAAGAAATTTCAAATAATATAATAAAGGATTAGTTTTCAGACATGTTATTACATTGCAATATATTATAGACGAGTTTTTAATCTATAGTTATGCATCCATTGAGGGACGAGGATTTCTTTAAAAGAATAATATAATGCTTATAGCCTATGCCTCACAAATGATTATATTTCAGGAGAAAATTTACCCTATATATGATTTACATATAAAAGTGGTATTTCTTGTATTAATGATATGGTGTAATTATCTTTTGGAAGAAAATATCGATATATATACCAATCATAAAAGTATGAAATATATATTCACATAGAAAGAGTTTAAAATGCTCCAAAGACGACGGTTAGAGGTGGTAATGGATTATGATTTCTCAATACATTGCCACCACAACAAGTGGAACAAGTTATTTGATACATTGTGTCGAAATGATCATCTAGCTTATCCAAGATGAGGATCAAAATGATCCCATATTTCTTGATTTGTAAAGGATGGATCTAGAAATTTTGAAGGGAAAAATATTAACTTTCTCAATTGAATGATAAACCCTATATCCATGTAATGATTAATTTGGTGTATAAGGAAGATATAGATATGTAATGAATTTTAGAAATATTCTAGATTTTAAATTTGATTAGGATGAAATCATATTGTTAAAGAACCATGTATGCGTACAATCGATACAAGATTTGGAGAAGGACCCATTAGAGGAAGATCATAGTTCATCATTATCTATTCACTATGAATGTACAAAGTAGTATAATGATTTTAAAAATACTTCTAGAGGGATGGAATGAAGTGTGATATCATAGATTTTTTATCTCAGTGATTGATATGCTACAAGGATTAGGATGAATGGAAATATTTTAAGAGGATTTTTCATTCATTACCCACACCATAATGGATATTTTAGAACAACAGTATGAGTTTTTTTCATTAGAATCCACAAAGCAATTATATTGTATAATGATATATTGGAGGTAGTATAATTGTTTACTAAGTCATAACACTTCATTTCTACTAGAGAATACTTACATGTAGGTCAAATTTCAAGGATATACATTAAGGAATTGGTAATGTTTCATCGAGTACCAACTTTTAATGAATCTGATTGGGATTAGCATTTTAAATTAGTATTTTAGAGAATTATTAAACAAGAACATGATATGAAGATGAATGTAAGCACTAAATATCATCCCAGAACGGATGGCCAGTCTAATTGAATAATTAAATCCCTAGAAAATATGTTATGATTTTTTTCTTTCAATTTCAAAGGTGTTCAGTTTCATCATATACCTCTAAAATGAGTTTTCTTATAACAATAGCTTTCAGTAGAGAATTCTGATGAATATTTATAAAGAATTATATAGGAATAAATTTGGAGCTACATCATGGTAGGATGAATTTGGAGAAAGAAGGCTATTTAGACCATAGACTGCTAATGAAATTGTAGAGAATGTTAGAGCCATTTGGTAACATATCAAGGAAGCTTGAGGTAGAAAGAAAATTAATGCTTATAATCATTGATGTGATCTCTAATTTTATATTTTTGAGATGGTTTTTCTACAAATATATCCTTGTATTATGGTTATGATATTATGAAAAGAAATGAATCTACGCCAAAAAAAACTGGTCCATTTGAAATTATTGATCATATCAGGATGGTTTCTATTTGGTTGAAACTTCCTCTAAATATACATAAAGTTCTGGATGTGTTCGTTTTACTTATCATGAAAATGTACATACCAAATCGTTCACATGTACTGAAATTTGAGGTAATATGACTGGATAATCCTCATTCTAATAACGAACAACCATTTAAGAATTGGGATGTAACAAATCAGATTTTACCTGTTTATTTTTAAAATATTCTTTAGGATGTTACCATACTAGTAATTAATATAGTGTTCGATTATGAGGCTTGGAGTTCCCGGAATTATCCATAAAAAAATTTATATTTTAAATTGAACACAAGAGTGGTTTTGATGACAAATTTGAATAACTCTTATATATTGTCCCTGATCTTGAATCTGAGGGTACCATTGGATTCAGGATAGTGGGTTTAACCTCTATGCGACTTAACATTTGTCGGTGAATATCTATAGTGTGAAAACATGAAAATGGAATAACTGTAAATAAATAAATTAAATATTTTATTTTATTTATAAAATACTTATAATTTATAAATGATAAATCGGATTGGAAGACTAAAAGTACCATTAATCTTGAAAGTGTTTTCGTTCTTTGGATGGAGCCTAATCTTAACCAGAATAGTCAAGGAAAAAAGATAATCTTAGGAAATTTTTAATGGAAAATAAAATACACATAAATAATTATATTTAATTACTTTTAATGTTTCACAATTTTGTGATGTTGTGACACATCGATGGAGTGACCCTTTCGACTTCCATAAATAAAGAAGTGTGGTGATGCTATTACAAATAGATACAACAACATGTTAATGAGTTTCCTCCATTAATCAGGTTAATGGTATTGTGTTAGAATACATAATGCTAGAGAATTTCTTGGTATCCCTAGAGTCTCCCTAGGGCAAGGATGATGGGACTCTCTCAACCAAAAAAAGTGGATCTGAGGTCAAGATTCGATCAAGCGAGGAAGTATCGGCGAACACTAGTAGAACAAGGATTAACGTGATGATGCAAATTCAATCTACATCTGTATGAAATCCAAATTATGGTAGGGGTTTTAATTTAAATATTTTATTTCCCAATTCTAGGATTTAAATGATGAAAGAGGATCAACCCACGAACAAGATGACCCACAATTCGATCTTTCTTATGGGAGGGTTCAATTTACATGGTTTTGATGGGAGATTTTGTTAGTAATTTTTGGTTAACCATTTTAATAGAAACAAAGACCAATTTGTACATAAATCGATCGAGGTATTTCCATCTTTCTTAATTAATGCCTTTCCACTATCTGTTATTGGTTCATTGTAGGCATTCATCATTTGGCCCATGACTCGACATTTGGCGTTCGATCAATCGCTACTAAACCGATCCTGGGTGCAACAATATAACATCATGGAACCATGATGGAATCGGAATGAAAGAGGTGTGATGAACACTATGGCTAATGGATCGAGGTGGAGTAGGAGATACTAACACTCAAAAGTATTTTCATCAGAAAGGACTATTTTGTAGATCAGATCCCACAATAGTGAAGATGGAGACCTGAGGATTCTGGAACCTCTTCCAGATTGATGAACAGACCAAAAGAGTCTATTTAGTAGTTTGTGGAAGAATCCACTGACGTGATGGTCACTGACAAGTGTGGGGGAGGAACCTGTGATAATCAGTATGGTGGGGATAGAGTTGACTGGTAGGCAGTTGACATCCAATTTCACATGACATGGAAGTGATACACATTTCAACTGGACCACGACAGCAGGACCCCACAGTGACTCGATGGGTGGTTCAGAGATGGAACGACGACCTCGTCATAGGCAGAGAAGACTGGATCGCTCTAGCAGGGTGGGTTGGGCAGGCAGGCCGACATGTCGGGTCGAGTCGACGCAACAGGGTGGGCTGAGCCCAACCGATCTAGCCAAGCCCAGCTGGTCTAGCCCAAGCCCAATGCACCATGTCAACTAGAGGGTTGGGTCAGACCTAGCGGGTGGGGTTGGTGGACCCCTGGCCTTGTCAGGTCAGGTCGGTCTGACTGGGTCCGACCCACCCCTGATACTACCAGCTGCTTTTCAGTAATATATGCATAAAATTCATACCATGATTCATTTGGGTGAGACATCTACAGTTTCAGGACCTCTCAACCGTAAATTTATTTTGAGATGGATTTTGAGGTTTTTAGTCAGACCAAAAGAGGATAGTAGAGTTAATTTTTCTTTCTTATGGTAGATTAATGTCAGATCCCAATACCACATGGAGGGAAATAATAGAGATAAAAATCCTACCCTAGGGCTTTTATATGAGTGTTCGACATAGGATCCCATTCCTATCAAAGAGAATGAGACATGTTCTAATGTGATTTGGCCTACCCCATCTTTCTTAGTGACACTATGGGCAGGATCATAGATCACACTTAGAGGCATATTCAGTCCTCACTTCACTACGTGGTACCTTAGATAGGGTTTACGGTATGGGTGTGACCAATTTTTATGTGGTAACTCATCCCAATTCAAGTATTATAATTCTAGTTGTGCTAGGGTTTTCCCAAATGAACCCTGGGAGTAAGACCCCCTATATGTGTATCGAGAACTGATTCTTTCCTTCATGACATGAACTTAGAATTGTGCATCATGTAGTTCAAAGTGTGTTCTCTTTGGGAATATACCAATTTAGAGGGGCCTCTTGTGAGGGTCTCTGATGACATCATATCTCAAGGATTGAGTTCTCCCTGAATGAGAGTGTCTTGAGAAGAATCATGTTACTATGGATTGGATATGATATTGATATTCCTTGTATTAGGGAGAACAAACGTATGTGGGAAACATTGTGACATATCAAGACTTGATTTTCCCTCATATTCATTTTTTAGACTTGTTCTACGTGATTGAATTTAGATTGATCGAGGATTGGGATCTCCCAAAATTGGGCATGCTATGATTGAAATCCGATGACTGGCAGTGGATGAGACCTTGAAGTCATGAAATACTTTATGATAATACCTAAATATTCTTGTTATTTATGTTTTTTATGTATACCTATGTTGATTTAAATTTACCTTCTTTTTTCTTGTTCAATTGTGTTTGTTTAAATTGTGTTTTAATGTCCCCTAATGAGTTTTTTTTTACTCACCCATGCATAGGCATTACCCGCATGTGTCATTTCATATGTTTCTGATTGATGATTTTGTAGTTTCATAGGTGTATCTAGACAAGGACAAATACTAGAAATTACTTTTTGAGATCAAACGTTCTATGGTATTTCTGGAATCATCATATAACTGCTTTTGTAACCATATTTACAAGTCAGAATATTCAGTCTCCTTTCTCTTACTGGGCATGTATTATAGCCCAATTCTACTTTACTACTTTATTTCTATCATATAGTGTTGTTGAGTTGTAGTGATATACATGAATTTTCATTATTGTTTTTCCTCCCTAGAAAATGAGGCATGGAGTTGGGTGAGTGTGTACATGTTCTTATAAAAATGCATCCCATTTGAGGGATATACCAACTTAGCACTAGTTTACATCCCCTGGACTATAGGCGGAGGGCATGTTATAGTCATGGCACAAGATCTAGGTGAAAAGTCATGAAAAAGTTGTGTTAGAGGTGGTTTGGTTCTAGATTGGGACAGAGAGTATGTGAGATTTGATAAGGGGAATAGTGTTTAGTGTTTTGAAGTCATCATTAAGACATGGGACTCCAATACTGGTTTGGTGGTCAACGTATCCATAACTAGAACTCTCGGCACCTACTTTTCAACTCAATAGAAAAAAACAATAGTTGTAGGAAAAAATTAAGGCACCTTAGTGATATTGAAATGAGTTTTTTTATCATTTCCGTCTTGAGTTAGCTCACCATGTATACTCCTTTAAATATGATACTTCTTATTTTACTCCTGATGTGTTCATGACACTAGCCAGTGGGGTTTCTGTAGAAAAATCTATCATTTTTTCTGATACTCAATAAGTCCTCCATAATGGGAGCAAGTCACTAAGCAGTTCCTATTCCAAATGGTTATAATGTGAATATTTCTCCTGATGAGTAGTTAGTAGACCCACTTACAATGGTTCAACTGGATAAAACTTTCCAAACTATGTCATTGATGTCTCTTTTGGAATTTTATGATGATGTGCAAGAATAAAATGTGTGTCACTAGATTTTGAGGCAGTGATATCCTAGGATGCCGGGGTGGTCAGACCTAAAAATAGAAATTTGTTAATGTCAGCCACAAAACTAGAGGTTTTGACTGATGATTCTAGTACATGCTATTTCCAAGAAGGAAAGGCTTTTATTTAATTGTAGAAAAAGGGTAATGCCACATGATATTTTCCAATCGTTCATGCCACAGTCACAAAGGATGTTGGTGAACCACCAAGGAAGAGGAAACATAATGTGTAGATAGATCTATTAGGTGACAGGTATGGAAGGAGAGCTAGGGATGTTGTGGGAGGTGTCCAATGTTTTGATGTGATACCACCACCACCTCCATGTGTTCTATACTAGAATCCTAGAGCTAGATGAAATTGGAGGATACAATTTCATGCTATTAATCCAAATAACACAAGGGCTCCATATACGATTCAATGTATAATCTATTTCATTCTACATTAGCTATAGTACTGATAGAATCTTGTACTATTTATTTCCATCCATGCCACTTTTATTGTTTTAAAACTAGATGTATCTATTAAACCGTTGAAATTAATCTCACGTTTACAAACTCTAAATGAAGGATACCTAGTGACCAGACACTAGTGCTGACTGTGTGACTTGAATCATTGCTGTGAGAGTTTCATTTGGTATCTCTTGGTTGCGGTTTTGAGGCCTTACGATATCATTCTCAGTATGGAATAAAACCATAGATCTTGCTCATATATATTTTTTCAGAAAAAATATGTGGTTCATCTATGTTGATGAAACAGATTCACCATTTTCTTTATAAGGGAAATCCTTGCAGCTCTTGATGGAATCTGGTATAGGAGGGTGCAACAATTTTATATTCAGTTAGATAATTATACCCTCAGTGTAGTGGATGTTATGAGTCCCCATGTTTCTTAGTGGCATACGAGTATACAGAAATCTTCTTGGAAGATTTTCCAAGTTTACATATCCATCGAGAGATAAACTTATGAGTTTTTATACACCTTGTGGTGGAACCCAAATTATTCCAAAATATCGTATGGCTCTTCAAGAGAATCATGAGAAGGGGGACTTGGAGATGATGGTCTTAGTAACACACAATGTTTAACCCTTGGCAGCCCCATGCGATCTACATGGAAGACATCTTATTGTTATTGGTTTCTAAGGAGGAGCACACGAGACACATGAGGATGGTCCTCGACCTACTTCGAGAGCACTAGCTACACATAAATCTCATTACATGTCTGTCATGGATTTTAGAGGTCTTTTGTTTCTAGGACATATCACCCCAGAGGTTGAAGTTTCAATGAATTTAGTGAGGGTTGAGATGGATTTTTACAACCAAAACTGCCTGACCATTAATATAGATTTAGCAGTGGTGGTATTCATGTTATAGATTTGGTGATACTACATGATGGGTGAGCGATACATCTCCAACATGAACCATGTTATTTTCAATTTTGTATTTTCTAATAAGGATTGAGGCTTGAGATAGAGGCGATGATTAGAGTTCATACAAGACTATGACTTAGATTTTGTCTATACTCTTAGTAAGAGTAAAGTGGATGAATATTCTTTCATTTGGAATCCAATTATCAATTACTGAATGATAAATTGGTGTGGTTTGCCTCATTACGGTAATCATTCATGGATGCAGATGGAGAAGCCTATATCAAGCGATTGGTTATTACCCTTCTACTTTTAAATGAGTCAAAGATGCATAGTTTGGTGATACAGCCTTTGAGTCATTATGTGCTTAATTTTCCATAGAGAATACCCCCCATGGACTACTGAAAGGTGAAGAGCACATCATTTTTTTCAGGAGGCACATCGTTTTAGAAGTGGACTCCTAGTGTGGCGAGATGCACTGGGATATGCATATGGGTGTGAAGGTAGAGATCAGGGATGAAACAATGGTGTTATGTTGGACTTACATATTGAGATATAAAGATAAAATATTGTTTTAATTAGTTTCGTTGGATGTCAACTCACAATTTCAAGCCCCTTTTTATATAGCAGGTGTTTCTATTTCTATTTCATGGGGAACTAGAGAGGAAGTGGGAAGGGATATCAATCGACATAATCAAGGGGTTAGCATGTACATCCACGAAACATGATACAATCAGGGTGACTTTTTATCATCACAACAAATCAATCAACTTCCAAACTACCAAGGATAAGTGTTTATTAGAGAGTATGGGATGCCTCTACATGCAAGGGATTGTTCGAATCGATGGATTTTTAATGAATATTGTTTGAGATCGTGAGGCTCACATCCATTTGTGTAAGGGATTTCAGGTGGAATTTACAAATAATGTGGATGTAACCTTTTAGTTGATGTAGAATTCATAGGTTCATCTGATGGTATGTGCTAGCAGACAAAAGAGACCTTTGGAGTTTGAGGATGACTATCATGTCTTCCTTTGGGACTCAACAGAATGAGGGTTACTAAGATTTTTGTCATTGTGACAAGCTATCTTTGACATTAATAATCCCTCTTTCAGGTGTTGTATAGAGTTGGTGGGGCAGTGTACTGCTTAGCTCTATCCCACAATGGGACCAGGTATACAATTCCTTCCACGTGTCATAGTTGTGGAGCTTCATGAATAACCTCATTGCATGTTGTAATCTAGGCAGATATTTACATTGATATTGGAGTGTCTTGGGTTGAGTATCCAATGAATATCAAGTATCCTTTGGACTCTCTTTTCCCTTTTTTCATGTTTGGAGGAAGCACATGTATCTTAAGAGGATCACATGGGAGTCAGAGGCTCATATTTGTGCTCATTAGTCTGACCTTTTGTCTGAGTAATCATTGTTTGGTTTTTCAATTACGTAAAGTCTTAAGGTGGGGAGAATGTAATGACTCGTATTTTCCCTGTTCTATTTTTAGAAAATTCACGGGGATGTTACGAGACTAGGTGATGAGGTATTATGGGATTCCGAGGCCTAGAGTTCAAAAAACAATCTATCAAAAAATGTTAATTTCAAAATAGCTCGCATGAGCTGTTATTCGGAAAAAGTGTAATAACTCTTAACCAGGTTACCAAATCAGAAATACGAGGGCACCATTATATTCAAGATGGTGGTTTTGACATAGGTGTGTCTTAACATTAGTTGGCACGGGTCTCTAGTGAGAAATCCTAAAAATTGTATAACCGTATATAAAATAATTAAATAAAAATATTTTATTTTTTAAAATCCTTATGACACATAAAAAATAATGTAGATTGAAAATATGAGAGTAACATTGAGCTCATGAGTGTGTGAATTCATTAGGTGGAGCCTAACCTCAGCCGACACCGGTCAAATGTAAAAGTTATTTTTTTCCATTTTTAAATGAAAATAATATAATTTTAATTAAATATATTTTATTTCCTTTTAGAGTTTCACAATGTGGTGACATTACGACGATGTCATGGAGTTTCCCCTTCTCATTTCATAAATTTTGTTGTGTGGGGATGTTGATTCAAAGTAAAAAAGTAACATGTTAACAAGCTTTCTTTTTTAAATAGGGGTTGGGTCTATTGATTGAATTCATAACACTGGAAAATTTCTCTAGAAACATAATGTTTCCCTAAGGCAATGAGGAGGAGTACATCTCACTAGTGACGACAAGTGAGAGGTCATGATTCGATCTAGCAATGAGGAATCAAAAAACACTTGTTGAACAAGGATTGACATGACGAAATGTCATCAATCTACATCTGCAAGAGATCCTACTTGAGGTAGGGGTTGTTATTTAGATCTTTTCATTCCCCATTCATGGATTTAAATGATGAACACATGTCTACCAATGAATAGGTTGACCCGTAGTTTGATCATTCTTTTGGGAGGGTATTATTTTCAGGGTTTTGATCGAAGATAATCATGCTGATTTTTAGTAAACTATTCTATTGGAAACAAAACCCAATCAACATGAACATTGGTAGATGACCGTTCATCATTTTTGATTCTTATATTTCTTCCCACCATTCTTCATTTTCCATGGAAATTTATAGTTTGGCCCATGAATCACCATGTGGTTATCGGTTGATTGTTTTGAAACTGATACATGGTGTAATGATCTAAAATTGTGAAATCGTAATGAAATCGGCACTACTAAGGTGCAACGATGAAGGTGGAAAATGGATCGAGGCGGTGCGGTAGATATTTCTGCTTGAATGGAATTTCACTGGATATGAGCGTGGCATGAATCATAGCCCCCAATAGTTAACATAAGGACCCTAGAATTCTGGAACCTCTTTAGGATTGATTACTAGACCACCATAGCATGTTCGGTGCCCTGCGGAAGAAGCCACCGGTGCACCAGCACCGGTGGAAGCCTCAGACTGGTGCGACAGAAGATTCCATAGAAACCGCCACAGGCAGCGAATAAGGGATTCTAAAGGGTGACTGATGGCAGTCTTCAGCAGATGTGGCAATGAGCCGCGATCCATCAAGACATTGATGGAAGTATGCAACACCGCGAGATTTTATGAAAAATATTCATTTGATTTCATTAATGTCTTGTGTTGTATGCTACACCAAGATTACCTTGCGCTATACGCAATACCGTATTAGCTTGCAGTATACACAACACCATTCATGGATCGTGTTACACACAATTTTGATAATAGTTATTCTACGCAACATTGAGTATATATATATAAATATATTCAATGTATAAATGAAATATGGTTGTTTTATGTTATACGAAACAATGAAGGATTCTTGCACAACACCCAACCCTGACTTGGCTTGCATTACACGCAATCACGACCTTCCTCGATAACGTGTGTTGTACGCAATACCGGGTTTTACTAAACAATGATATATTATTATAATATTATTATGAACTAGACGTTATGAATAGTATTAACTAAATTTTTTATTTTATAACATTATTATTCATCTTACACATTTTCTAGAACGTGGTATTAGAACAAAATAATTTTTTCGGTTAAAATAAGTATTTTTCAAAAAATGAAGTTTTGCTACCTTTTGATGGAGCACCCACATTAAATATAGCTTTTCTCATGTTTATAAGTTAAATTTTACAAAATAAAATTCTTCTTTGTAATCATGAAATAAAAAATTATCTTTGGATAAATTTTTCGTATTATTCTGGTAACTTTCATATTTTGATGAATAGTAAAAAACACGCTTTATTTTAATTAAAAACAACTTTTTTCATTGAAATAATTTATAAGGTTAAATTATAATATTGAATGGTTTTAAATTATAAATAGAAAATATTTTTACCATTTAATATAATGTATGTCATTAGCATTGATTCTACCTTGAATTCGTAGGATAAATCAATTCAATCTTTTGCAATGTTTTAAAGAAAAACCCGTTTTCTTTCGACAACGGGATTAATTTTATTTTAATTTATGCAACTTCTGTGTATTGAATTTGGAAAAATGGATTCCATATTTGGAATAAGTGGGTCCAAATTATGTTAATAGGCTACTTTTTATTTTTGGGAATTATGAATAGTAACTACTGTAAATTTTATTTACCATAGTTAAAGTTAAATCGGGTAATTAAGGGTAAATATAATATTATAAAATTACCCTAACACATGGAAAAATCCTATTGGATGAATAAAAGGAGACCCATATCACCTAAGGGTCAGATTAGATTCATTTAATGGACTTTTTTCCATGAAAATAATTTAATTATTATTAAAACCAAAGAATGTGACGACATGTCACTTTCTTAAATCTTATAAGTATAATAATTTTCATTTAGTGAAAAACTTCATGAAACTTCGAAAATGAATAGTATCCAGAAAGCTAATACAATTATCTACATCATAGGAATTTATTTAGAATTTTTAGAGATTAAATAATTATCATTTATTATGACACATATATGATGCAGTAATTGTATTATTAATGAAATATTGACATAATTGATGTTATAAATATCCAAATAAATGTAATTTAAGACTTTTTATGAATTTCACTAATTTTATATGTTAATATGACATGTTATTATTGATTTAATTAACTTTTTTCTAACTAATAAATCTGTTATGAGTTTCACAATAATCAATTACTAAATAGTGTCAAAATTGACATAAAATAGTTTTTATAACAAATATTATATTATTAATTGTTATTTGATTCCTAAAAATCTAATGTTCTTCAAAATTACATATATAAGGTTATATATATTAATAATAAACAACTTGGGGTTCGTTTGGCTTGATATAGTATGTTTATTAACCTTATAGTGTAAGAAAACAAGAAGACACGGTAAAAGAAAAATTATCTAACTTAAAGTTAAATATATATGATAAGGTTAAAATAGGAACCGAAACTTGTCTAAATCCTATTGTATGAGAGTATTTAGACCGATCCCCACCTTAGCTTCGAAATAAATCAATTTGGAGCTATTTAAAACCGAATTTGTCTTTATAATAAAATAATATTTTTAGTTATTCCAAAGGTGCCCCTCTCCTCCCTTATAAAAGGGCACCCCTCCCTCTCTTCCTCACAACACTTTGAGCCTTCAAGCTCGACCAACCCCTGACAAATTCTCTTCTCCACTTCCCTAGAAACATCCTAGAGTTTATGGTCTTCCTCAAAGACCAATATTAGTGATCTAATAGGAGGTCTCAAAGAGGCGCTTCAAAGAAGAGGTAATGTCCGTTATCGATTCTTTCATATTTATATCTTCTTCCACTTCTTCTTCTTAGGTTGTTTCATTATGAAATAATAACATAAGTATCACTTATATAATGATATGTTATTATAATTATGAAACAACCTTATTTCACCATCTATCCATCGTACGGAAAACGAACTTAACGCGCATGCGTACGTACTGAATACCGTCTCCATGCCGTGGTGTAATCTATTTTCCACCACGACCTTACTTGGATAGGTATAATGGTGTAAATAATAACTATATATGATTATTGTAAAGTGATATTGATTATGAAATAGTATACATACACTCCAATACAATTCCACGATCATGAGAACGATATCATCGCTCGTCCGTACGTACGGACTGCCGTCTCCACGACGCGATGAGATTCATTCTCCACGTTAACCATTCATGAATGATTATAAAGTATATATAATAAGTAATAATGAAATATATTACATAATAATGATTCTGTATTTATGTGTATATATATGTATGTCATCTACTTAATTCCATTCAACTGAATAAGGAAAAGAAAACAGCGTTCATGCGTACGTACAGTCTACCGTCTCCATGAACGATGTATTTCTTTCCATTTACTGATCTATTATATATATATATATATATATATTCTGAATTTATATTATATACAAATCATGTTTTATATTCTGGAATTAAGTAATCATGATCTAAGTAATCATATGAATAATTACAAGTCAAAACACGGATGACAAATGAAACGATTTTAACCAAAACGCTCTTTAACATGGAATTTACAAAAGAACAAGTAATATAAATCCATAAGTGAACCATATATGATATCATAACAATGAGTATAATTCTAGAATAAGTCAATGTCATTATTTAAATCATTATACAAGAGGTTCGGTGTAACACCCCGAAATTTTATGAAAAATATTCTTTTTAATTTCATTAATGTCTTGTGTTGTACGCTACACAAATAGAAGCTTTCACAACACGCATCATTGACTTGCATTCCATTACACGCAATCGCGACCTTCCTTGATAGCGTGTGTAGTACGCAATAACAAGTTTCACTAATTAGCAATATGCTATTAAAATATTATTAAAACTAGCCGTTATGAATATTAATAACCACTTTTTGAAATTTTGTAAATTTTATTTTATCAAAATGGAATTTATTTTTGGATTCGTAATATCGAAATTAGCTTAGGGTGAAATTTTGGTACTTTTCTGATAACTTTTATTTTCTGATGAATAGTGAAAATTACTAAATTTTAATTAAAAACAACTTTTTTAATCGAAATAATTAATAGTGATAAATTATTAATTTGAGTGTTTTTAATGTATATTTAGAATATATTTTTACAATTCAATGCAATGTTGGTCATTGGATGCAATTTCACATTTACACCAGACATAAACAAGTGTTAATCTTTTGATAGTTATTATCTCATAAAAACACGCTATTTGTTGTGATAGCAGAAATTAATTATAAAATTAATTAATGCAACTTATATGTTGGTAATTTTTTAAAATAGAAATCATTTTTGAATTTGGAATATCAATTATATCATAGGGTGAAATTTTGGCATTTTTCTGAAAAACTTCAATTTTTTATGAATAGTGAAACTAATAAGTGGTAGTTAAAAAAATTATTTTTTGATAAATCATAATTTTACCGCTTCTATGAATGGAATTTCAAAAATCCGAGAGACACTGTTGATTTCATTAAGTAAAATGTGGTTCAATGAGATGAAAATAATTTTTGGTGAATAGTAACTTTTTACTTTTATTTACCATGGTTAAAAGTAAATAGGGTAATTAAGGGTAAAAATGATATTAATATTACACTAACACATGTCCTAATCCTAATTTACAAGTTTATATCGACCAAAAACAACCTTAAGTGTAAAATATTATCATTTAGGCACACTTGGATTAGATTAGGACATTTATTATTATTTAATTCAAAGAAGAGTTAAAAGAGTTAAAATCAAAGTTTATTTACTAAAACATTTTTAATATAGGGTTATACATAATATAATTTCGACTATAAATATTCATTAGAAAGATAAACAGATTTCCTACGTAATGGTATTTTATTTGTAATTTTTATACTTTAAATAATTTAATTTATTTATGACACAACGATGATGCAGTAATTACCTTTTTAAGAAAATATTAACATAATTGATGTTATAAATGCCCAAATAAATGTAATTTGAGACTTTTTATGACTTAAACTAATTTTCTAGGTTAATATGGCATGTTATTGTTGAATTAAGTAACTTGGTTTGAACTTATAATTCTGTTAAAAATTTCATAAAAATCATGTACCAAATAGTGTCAAAATTGACATAAATTAGATTTTAAAACAAATATTATATTTTTAATTGTATTTTAATTCATAAAATTCTAAGGATCGGCCAAATGACTTACATAAGGATAGATATATTAATAATAAATAACTTGGGGTTAGTTTTCCTTGATATAGTAAATTTATTAACCATATAGTGTAAGAAAACAAAAAGACATGGTAAAAGTTAAATTATTTAACTTAGAGTTAAATCTAATTGATAAGGTAAACATAATAACCTAAACTTGTTAAGTCCTATTGTATGAGAGTATTTCGACCCATCCCCACGTTAGCTTCGAAATAAGACCATTTGGAACCATTATAAACCGAATTTTACCGTAATATATAATAATATTTTGAGATTTTCCCAAGGTGCCCCTCTCCTCCCTTATAAAAGGGCACCTCCTACCTCTCCTCCTCACACCAATTTGAGAATTCAAGCTCGGAAAAACCCTGACAAAATCTATTCTCCACGTCCCTAGTATCATCCTAGAGGTCCTGGTCTTCTTCAAATACCATCCTTAGTTATTTAATTTGAGGTTAAAAAAGGCGCGTCAAAAAGAGTTAATATCCATTACCGATCTTTTTCAATTTCATTCTTCTTCAACTTCTTCTTCTTTAGTTGTTTCATGATAAAGTAATAACATCAGTATTTCTTATATACTGATACGTTATTATAAATATGAAACAACTCTAATTAACCTTCTATCCATCATACAGAAAAAGGAAATCACAGCGCGTGCGTACGTACGTAATACCATCTCCACGCCGTGGTGTAATCTATTTTCCGCCACCTCCTTAATTGGATGGGTATAATGGTGTAAGGAGTAACTATATATGATTATTATAGAGTGATATTGATACTGAAATAGTATACATACACTTCAACACAATTCCACGACCATGGGAATGATATCATCGCTCGTGCGTACGTACGGACTACCGTCTCCACGACGCGATGAGATTCATTCTCCATGTTAACAATTTAAGAATAATTATAAATTATATATAAGAAATTATAATGAAATATATAACACTATAAGGCTACTGGATTTATGTATATATGTATGTCATCTACTTACTTCCATTCAAGACAATGAGGAAAGGAAAACAACGTTCATGCGTACGTACGGACTACCGTCTCCATGAATGGTGTGTTTCATTTCATTTATATATTTATTAAACATATATATATATATATACTGAATATATATGATATATAAATCATATTTTATATCCTGTAATTAATTAAATCATGATATAAGTAATAATAATTTCAAGAACATCAATTCCAAACACCTACGTTAAATGAAACGATTTTACCCAAAACGCTTCTTTAACATGGAATTTACAAAAGAACGGGTAATATAAAGTCATAATAAACCATATATGATATCATAACAATGAATATGATTCTGTAATAAGTTAATTACATTATTTAAATCATTATACAGGAGTTTTGGACACTTACGAAGCAAATCGGACATAAGGTAAAGGATAAATTTTCAATCTCATTTTTATCCGAGATTGCTTATACGTAAGTATTTACTGGGGTTACGTTTATCATCCATGACCATGTTTCTAAAAATGTTTTTATAAAATGTTTACCATTCTTCAATGAATATTTAAAGTCATTTTTACCCTTTATTGACTTTTGACCACATTGTATGAATGGAATCTTTATTTTGGTTACCATATAAGGTACTTTTTTGACTTTTCCGACAAAAGTACGAGGAGAATGTTATTTTTAACTTATACGCCGTGAAAGGAATTTTACGGTTTTCATAACACCTCATTTTCAAGAAGCTTCCTCTACAAGATTGCATGATTATTTTCAACAAAACCCTTATCTTTTAAAATTTCATGAAGTTTTGTGAAAAGAAAATGATTTTAAAGAAGAAAGGATATTTTCCTCAAGAATTCATTTCAAGTGTTTTTCTCAAAACTATTTTCCATCTAAGATGACATTATTTTATGTGTATGTTTCAAGTAAAATGTCTTTATGATTTAAATGGATTCCATTTTCTTGTGATGCAATTATATCCATTGTTTATGGATTATGATGGCATGATGTTTATGAAACCCATTCTATTTATTGGGTTATTATGAATGATGTATGTTTATTTTGTGGCACACATAAGAATGGTATCATTATTAGATGGGTGGGACCTATATCTGCCTCCAATGCATTGGGTAAAGATTTTATATCTCATGAGATAGACATGGCTGGAATGGTAGGTTATACCAGTTCAGTAAAACAGGGCAGAATCGAGGGTGACTCTGTTCAGAAAGGGACATTGTCCACTAAGATAGGCTTGGAAATGAGTCTTGACTAACAAGAAATGATTCTATATGATTATGTGTGTATTCCACAGAGTTTCATGTTTTAAGTTATGATTCTTGGGATTTCATTTAACTACTATGGTTTATCCCATGTTATGAAATTATGCTCTCTTTTGCAGGTTAAGATTTCCAAAAGTTATGTTCTTATGAATATGATGTGATTGATTTTTCTTTTGTTTACCCTTACTGAGCATTTGAGCTCACCCTTTTATGTTTTATTTTCCCCAGGATATAAGGAAAGGTTTTAGGTAAAAAAAAGGAAGATCTTTATGGGAGATATTGAAGATCTTTCACCACAATTAGAAGATTATATTCTGAGTTTCCAAAGACACTAAACTATTACGATCCTTGTGTGTGTGTTTTTTGTTATGTACTAAGTATTCCACAAAAGTAATGTAATGTTCATGTACATCATGATTCGGGTCTCTACAGTTGGTATCAGAGGAAAGGTTTAGTCAACCATTGGAAACTAGGATGCGAGAACTTTAGTGAGATCCCTAGAGATATTTATAAGGTATGTCTAGGGATGTCCCTAAGGATAAGTATACGTATAGGATATAGTCCTAGAACTATGGTAACGATCATAGAATTTAACCTAAGATGTTAGATATTGAGGATACTCCACCTTTATTATGTTGTTTTCCCTAGCATGATTTTTTCCTCTCACACTATTTTTTTTGGGTTTTAGAAAATGGCTGGAAACAAGATGATTCACGATAATGGAGGATATGATTGACAATGGTATGATATTATTCATAATGAAATGGGATTTGGAAGTCCAAACATCATTATTATGCCGAATCAGCAATCTCATAAAATGATCAATAAAGTAAAATTTGGTAAGTTTCCTGGCTCGGCTAATAAGAGAAAGATGGAGTTTCATGATGATCATAGAGGAAAGAAAGTTCAATTTCCCCTATGTAAATCATGTGGGAAGAGGCATCAAGGAGAATGTTTCAAAGGAACTGGAAGATGCTTTGGGTGTGGAAAATAAGGACAAAAAGCAAGTAAGTGCAAAGGAAAAGGTTTAGTTAACAACATGGATGAGGATAATGGTATTGCTACGACATCAACAATGGTTAAATGTTTTAAATGTGGAATGTACGGGCATTATTCAAACCAATGCCCTAAGGGAAAGTCTCATGATGATAATCAGTATGGTCGTATGGGAAGTATTTATGTTGCTGATGATGAAGAGACTACAAATGATATGTGAGATGAAAGAATTGTTGAAGCTCGGTCAATGGTTTAAGAAGGTAGTGGAATGATTACATGTTTATCAAGTGTAATTTTGTATAAGTAATCTCATGGTACTATGGAATAAAGAGACATCTAAGGATTGTTACACTATTGTCTTTCCTAATTTTTTAAAGTGTATGATTAATGGTACTAGTAACCATGAAATGTTATTCAGATATTTTTTGGAAACTAGATGATATTCGCATAATGAAGGAATAATAAGATAATGAGGTGTTTGATTGTATTCATGAGCTCGTTACTGATATAATGAGAAGGTTATATCATGGTTTGAGTATATAGAATTTTTGGATTTTGGTATGTGGAAAGAGTTAACTTTTAACTGCATTCATGTTTTTACTAATGTTCAATGGGTATTCAAGAGAATACATGATTAAGGCCTTTGAATGTTTGGAATGTGACCAACAAGACATATCTTATGATATATGGGGATTAACGACAGTATTAAATCTCGGGTAATCATTTTAACTATATTATGAAAGTGGACTGCAGTATTATGGATAAGCCTAAATATTAGAATGGATTATGTTTGACATAAGTTAGTATTGTTTAAGGATAGAAGATTTTTGATATTATTGATGGGATGTTTTACTAATGTAGTTTTAGAAAAAGGACAACCTGCAGGACGGGCGACAACCCATCGCTTCGGACAAGGTTGTGGGAATCGAACCCACAACCGAAGTGCGACGAGCCTTTATCGCCTACCACTGGCCTACATGAAGTCCCTGTTTAGTAGAAACTAGTTTTATTATATTAAGCAGTATGATATATGAAGTATAAGTCCATTTTAGGAACCATATATGATTAATCTCATTATATATCGACTTATGTATATAATATTTGCTAACCTTTTGTTTGAGACAAATGGAATGTCCCGCCATTCTATCACATGATCTGCTAACACTTCACGAATAAAAAATTCAACTTCATTTATTTAAGAGATGAAGTGGAAATTGTTCCAGGCAAGAACAATAGTGAGATTGTACCAAATGAAAGTATGTATTTATTCTAATTCAAATTTTCAACTTTAGGGAAATGATCTTGAAAACCAAAAATGTTGTCCTAGTGCCCTTATATCCGATGAATCAGATGGTACCCTAGATCATCACAAATTTATGGCTTTGTGATTGCTAGATTTTCCATAGCCATGTTCTCTACCACTCTCCATCAGAACATGATGGTTAGATTTCTCTTCCATATCCATATTTTCACATATGTGGAAACCCAGTGATTAGTTTAATTGGGTAACCATTACGTTTCATAATTTTGTTTTTAAAGATTGGTTTTGGTATTCCATTTTACGATGTGGGTTTATATGTAACACCCCAAGCTTCCATGGTACGTTTCCCTTCGAATAATGTGATAGTGTGTGTTGTACGCAACCTCGAGTTCTAACACACACCACAACTAATTAAACTAGCCGTTGTGAATAGTAATACCTACTTTTTGAAATCACATATATTTTATATTTCAAAATAGACTTCATTTTTGGATTCGGAATATCTAATTTATCCCAAGGTGAAATTTTGGTACTTTTCGGATAACTTTCATATTTTGATGAATAGTGAAAATTACTAAATTTTAATTAAAAACAACTTTTTTAATCAAAATAATTAATAGTGATAAATTGTGAATTTGAGTGGTTTTAAAGTATATTTAGAATATATTTTTACCATTTAATATAATGTTGGTCATTGGACATAATTTTACAATTAAACCGAACATAAACAAGTGTCAATCTTTTGATAGTTATTACCTCTTAAAAACACGCTTTTTGTTTCAACAGCGGGAATTAATTTTAAATTAATTTCTGCCACTTCTGTGTTTTGAATTTAGAAAAATGGATTCCATATTTGGAATCAGGATGTTCAAATTGTGTAAATAGGTAACTTTTATTTTCAGACATTTTGAATAATTACTGTGGTAAATATTTTATTTACCATGGTTAAGGGTAAATCCGGTAAATAAGGGTTAATAAAATAATATTATAATAATAAAGAATTACCCTAAAACGTGTCTTAACCTTATTGGTGGACACATACCAGACCATGGGCATCCTTGGGTCAATTTGGGGACCCCTTGGAGCCACTTGTATGTGGTAGGGACACTTTATATTAATAAAGTTAAAATAAAAATAAAAATGGAATAAGCTTACATCTTTTAGAAGAACAATTTTTACATAGAGTTATACATGTTTGATTTTATATTATAAATATTCATTAGAAAGCTAAAACGATTTCCTATATAATGATATTTTATTTATAATTTTTAGACATCAAATAATTTAAATTATTAATGACACAATAATGATGCAATGTTTACCTCATTAATAAATCATTTAAATAAATAAGATTATAATGATTACAATATTATCTAAAACCTGTCCAATTCTTATTGGTTGATGTTATTTAGAATATGAGTCATGTTATCTTCTACCTCAATGATTTTTGGACTATTATAAACCGAATATAATTATATTATAAAGTAATACTTTCACTCTTTCCTAAAGAGCCCCTCCTCTCCCTTATAAAAGGAGACCACTTCTACTCATTCCTCACACCTCTCAAGCCACTTGGCTCGTCCAAACCCTGCCCAAATAAGCTCCCCACATCCCTATCATCCTCCGTGAAGCTTCCCCTTAGGCAGAAAGCATTTCAAGAAGTCCTTTGGTTCCAACCAAAGTGAGTTACCTAAATTAAAGGTTACGATTTCTATTAAATTATTTTCATTTATTTTGCTTCTTCAACCCCCAAACTCTTTTTATTTCCTTTCTTTTGTAACAACACCAGTATCTTCAATATACTAGGATGTTGTTATAAGAAGGATTCAAACTACACATACACACAACTCCATCTAATGGATGATGAACATAATGTTTCTGTGGATGGCAAACTAACGCCTCACGAAACGATGATTGTTCAAATACATCTTACCGCCTCTCATGGTGGCCATTATGATGGCACTGTAATTAAATATGATATTAATGATATATATTTTATATATAAGCTTCTGTAATTCCATTTTATTTCATACCATTATTCGTTTCATGTTGTATATACATACGATAATTTCATTTGAGGAAGTGCGGACTACCGCCCCCTTAAAATGATATGACTCGTTCATACCACACATGGAACGTATAAAGGATGGTGTTAATGAACTTAAGTAACATGTATAAAATATTATATTATACTGGAATAGTAATATACCTATGTATCATTGGTATTCTATTCTTTTAAAATAAAAATTAAATGGAAGTAGCGTTCGTGCGTACGTACGGACTACCGTCTCCACGAACGCGATGAGATTCATTTTCCATCGTATCCATTCAAGTATAATTATCATTTGATTATTTAAAAATTATGTTTAAGGACTTGATACCATTCTGGATTTGAATAATATACAACTTATCCTTTACAAACATGTCTTACGTAACAAAACATACAAAAGCAAACAAGTAAGTTCACACCCGAAACAGCGATAATACTAAGATATTATTATCAAATCAATATTAAAAGATCATATATGATATCATATTAATGTATATGATTCTTGTATAATTTAATAACAATTATTTCACCATTATACAGGAGGTTTACCTACCCCAACCAAGGAAAAGTACAAGGTAAGGGTTTATTTCACAATCTCTTCATTATCCGAGGTTGTTTATACGTAATAATCTACTGGGATATCTTTATCATCCACATCCATGTTTCTTAAAAATGTATTTCAAAACATTTTTACTATTTACAAGAATATGGGTTAAAGTCATTTATACCCTTGTTTGACTTTTTATAAGAGGTTTATAAAGGAATCTTTCCGTCATTTTCAAGACAAGGTCCTTTTTAACCTTTTCGACAGAATTGAGGTAAGAATGTTTTTTTAACTTATACGGCGGGTGCGGTTATTTTACGCCGTTATAAAATCTTCAAAGCTTTCCTTACAAGCTTATAAGAATATTTTCAAAGAAAATGTTTTATTTTATATGGATCTTAAATGATTTCAAAATAAAAGGAGATATTTCTTTAAAAAGAATTTTTATTTCATCTATGTCAACATCCTTTGATGGATTTTAAGATTAGTTGAAGTTGATTTATTATGATACAAAACTTCTATATTGTATTGAAGGTTTTGTGATATGTTTGACTATGTATGTGCTATTTTTATACCATTCATAGTTTATGGTGAAATTATTGACATTTCGTATGCTAGTTTTAATACGAATGTTTATGTTATGTTTAAACCTTTTCATATGGGAATGCATTGGACTTAATAAGTGACGGGTGGAGCCCGCTATAGCTCCTAGATGCATCGGTAGGTCTCATGAGACAAACTAGTGTCTTGGCACAAGGCCTTGACAAAATCTTATTTGTAGTCTTGGCACGAGGCCTTGGCTATGTGGTTATGATAGTCTGGCATTATGCATTCCAACATTATGAAAGTGGTTATTGATTTTTGCACATGATTATTCGATTAGTAGATATCCATGTGAATAAGTAAATGGCATTATTTCATTTTATTTATGCCATACCATGTTGAAATTCAAGTTTAAAAGGCTTTTGTTTTAGTTATACATAGCCTTAAATGTTTATTCTTATTTATGAAAGTTTCTGCTATATTGTTATCCTTACTGGGCATTTCAGCTCACCCCTTTTCTATGTTTTATTTTTCCCAGGAAGTGAAGAAGTAAATTATGAATGACCTGCAGGGATATTTTGTGGGGATATGAGTGTGGATTATGGAGACATTATGTTGTTGTAGTAGTTTTTCATTTTATGATGTAATGTAAAACTTATGAATATATCTAGTGTTTCCAAGGCTACTAAACCAATCGGTCTTTCGAGATTTGATCTTTCTTGTGATCATGCCAATGTTATGTAATAATGCACCGACTCTGGGTAACTGGGGTCGGGGCGTTACAGTTGGTATCAGAGGAAGTTTAGTACAAACCTTGGAAGCTAGATTTAGATAAACTCTGATTAGAGCACGTAGACCTAAGATGAACTTTGAGGATTAGTATAGAAGAACTTCCTAGAATTTTGGAATTGTAGAGATTTTGTGAGTTTTCCGAGCAATACATCCCTGTCTGGATACGAGCAGGTAGAGGCGGCTCTGGCACAGATGTACCTAGGGGTAAAACCCGAAAACACCGCTTTGAGCTAGACTCGAACGGGAACTGGTGCACGACAACGGGCCTTGCTGCACTCTTGGTTACGACACTCCCGGGGGATATGCTTAGGATAACTCTCATTTTCTTTACAAATCATTATGAAGGGTTTATGAGTATATACTTCCTCAAAGAAAACATTTTTATGATTATGGATTATATCCATAAATAGTTCAATTTATGTTAAGTGTTTTATAAGTATGGGATTATGTATTTTGATTCATAAACTGATCTAGTTTATGCCATTGTTTATAAATGGCGCCTAGTGGAAGAAATGGAAACCGTATCAATGCACGCACTCCATGTAGGGATTGCCCTCCTGCTCAAGATAATTATAGTGGGTCTAGTGATGCAACTGGTGCTGATCAGCTAATCACCATACTGGGACAACTTACTCAGGTTATGAATAATAACCATACCCGTATGGAGCACCCTGATCCGCAGCGTGGAGGATCAATGTTAGATCGATTCATGAGGCAACAACCACCAACGTTCAATGGGAATACAAATCCCTTAGTAGCTGAGCAATGGATATTTTCCCTAGAGAAAATATTTCAGGCTTTGGGGAGCAGTGAAAGGGAAAAAGTTATCATGGCAGTTTACCGCCTCACTGGAGATGCTGATCAATGGTGGTCATTGATTCAAAACATGAAGGAAGATGATGAAGTATCAAATATGGAATGGAGGGAATTCAAAGATCTGTTTTTAGAAAAATACTTCCCTCGCGACCATCGAGCGGATATGGAAAGGCAATTTCTGAGTCTGAGACAAAAGGAGGATGAGAATGTCATAAAGTATGAGGCTAACTTTACAAGGTTAGCGAGGTATGCTGGAGATTATATTCGCAACCCAAGAAGTATGATTGATCGTTTCTTTGATGGGTTAAAACAATTTCTCCGTCGAGCATTAGTCTCACAATCCTTTTCATCGTACGAAGACATTGTCTCATGTGCTATCAAGACCGAAAAGGAATTCTCTAAGTCTTATGACTTTAAAGCAAAGAAAGAGAAGAAGAGACCTTCTGATCAATCTGGGAATGGAAATAAGGGGAAGAAGGGAAAGGTTGAATATCCATCTTGTGGTAAATGCGGGAAGAAACATCCTGGTACTTGCTTGAAGGGAATGGGAGTCTGTTACAAGTGTGGTGAAAAAGGCCACCAAGCTCATGATTGCAAGGGGAAGAAGGAAGCTACCAACGTTCAGTGCTATAATTGCAGGTAGATGGGGCATTATGCAAATGCATGTCCTAAGCGTCAGGAGAACTTACCTCAGAAAAGGCCAAGGGATCAAGGCCAGGCTTATGCTATCACTACTGCTGAGGTAGAAGCTCCGAAAGACGTGGTGGCAGGTAATTTAATGGTTTCCTCAAGTTTAGAAAATGCATTATTTGATTCTGGATCATCGCATTGTTTCATATCTTCCCAGTTTGCTAAGAAAATTAGATATTTCCAATTTGATTTAATAAGGGAGTTGTCAGTCAAAACTCCTAAGGGAAGTATCGTTGCAACAAAGTTTTGTGAATCAGTCCCCATTAGAGCACATAAATTTTCTTTATCTGCTGATCTCATCGTCATACCTATGATTGAGTTTGATATAATCCTCGGTATGGACTGGCTTTCGGACTATGATGCAAAGATTTATTGTAAGAAGAAAGAGGTTACGATTCTTGATGATAATGATAAGGAACACCTTATCTTTAGAGAAGAATCATCACCACCTAATTCTTATTTAGATCCACCCCCAGTAGCTCAACTTAATTCAATTATTGGGGAGGAAGAGAATGAAATAACTGTCGGTGAGGAAAGGAATGTTCAAATAGAGGATGTACCTGTTGTGAAAGAATTTGTAGATGTATTTCTGGAAGATTTACCTGGACATCCTCCAGAACGAGAGGTTGAGTTTTCCATTGATTTGATTCCTGGATCAAGGCCTATATCGAAGACCCCTTATAGAATGGCCACTGTAGAGTTAGTCGAATTAAAGAAACAACTAGAGGAATTGAGTAATAAGGGATTTATTCGCCCTAGTGTTTCTCCATGGGGAGCCCCTGTTCTTTTTGTTAAAAAGAAAGATGGATCTATGAGGTTATGTATCGACTATAGGGAGATCAATGCTATAACGATAAAGAACAAGTATCCCCTACCTCGTATTGATGATTTATTTGACCAACTACATGGAGCTCAATACTTTTCAAAGATTGACCTTCGATCTGGATACCATCAGTTGTGTGTAAAGAAGGAAGACATTCCGAAGACAGCATTTCGAACCAGGTACGGGCATTACGAGTTTACTGTAATGCCTTTTGGATTGACTAATGCACCCTCTGTATTCATGGATCTGATGAATAGAGTTTTCAAGGAGTACCTCGATGAATTTGTGGTGGTATTTAGTGATGATATTCTGGTATACTCCAAAACCTACGAAGATCATGAAAATCACTTGCGCATTATCTTGAAGACTCTGAGGAGGCATGAATTATATGGGAAGTTTAGCAAGTGTGAATTCTGGCTTCAGGAGATTTCTTTTCTTGGCCATATTGTCTCTAAAGATGGAATCTCTGTTGATCCTTCTAAGACCAAGGCAATACAAGAATGGCCAGCACCTACGAGTATAACTGAGGTACGTAGTTTTATTGGCTTGGCAGGTTATTATCGACGTTTCGTCCAGAATTTTGCCCGATTGGCTAACCCATTAACGAAGCTCACACGTAAAGGGGTTAAATTTGTTTGGACAAAAGAGTGTGAAGAATGTTTCGAAGAACTGAAGAGAAGATTAGACAATGCTCCTATATTGACTCTACCATCAGGGAATGATGGGTTCGTTATTTATAGTGATGCATCGAAGAAAGGACTTGGTTGTGTCCTTATGCAGAATGATAGAGTTATTGCCTATGCATCACGGCAGTTGAAAATTCATGAACAAAACTATCCTACTCATGATCTCGAGTTAGCAGCTGTAATATTTGCTTTGAAGATATGGAGGCACTACCTCTATGGTGAAAAATGTGAGATTTATACTGATCACAAGAGTTTGAAGTATATTTTCTCACAACAAGAACTCAACATGAGGCAAAGGAGATGGCTTGAATTACTCAAGGATTATGATTGTACGATACACTACCACCCGGGGAAGGCAAACAAGGTGGCAGATGCTTTGAGTAGAAAAGACCATGGAGTTTTGAACAATATGAGAATTGAAAGGGATCCAATTTTTATGGATCTAGTGAAGATGGACATGGGAATAACCAGGGAAGGTGAAACATCAATGCTTTTTCAAATGGTTGCCAAACCATCTTTACTAGAAAGGATTAAGAGTTCTCAGACCGATGATGAAGAATTCCAAAAGAAGATTAAAGCTGTGAATGATGGGAGATTGAGAGACTTTGTGTATGAAGATGGAATTTTGAAATTCTGGAAGAGACTTTGTGTTCCCGATTTAACTGATCTAAAAAGGGAATTGCTGGATGATGCTCATAGTTCCAATTTCTCTATACACCCTGGGAGCACCAAAATGTATAGAGATTTGAAGGAACATTTTTGGTTGGACAACATGAAGAGGGAGATTGCTGATTTTGTGTCAAGATGTATGGTTTGTCAACAAGTGAAAGCTGGAAGGCAACAGCCTGGAGGAGTCATGCAACCTCTTCCCATACCGGAGTGGAAATGGGACAATATTACGATGGACTTTGTCATGGGGCTACCAAAGACTCCTAGAAGGAACGATGCAATATGGGTTATTGTTGATCGTCTTACCAAGTCAGCACATTTTCTTGCTATAAGAGAAGATCTACCTCTGGAACGTCTAGCAAGACTATATATTAATGAAGTTGTGAGACTTCATGGAGTACCCCTATCAATTGTTTCTGATCGTGATCCCCGTTTTACTTCAAGATTTTGGAAAAGTCTTCAGAAATCCCTGGATACTGAACTTCATTTGAGCACTGCTTACCACCCTCAGACAGATGGACAATCAGAACGGACTATTCAAACCCTAGAAGACATGTTGAGATCTTGCTCACTTGACTTTCAGGGTATGTGGGATCAATATTTACCACTGGTATAATTTTCCTATAACAATAGCTTCCATTCGAGTATTCATATGGCACCATATGAAGCGTTATACGGAAAGAGATGTCGTACACCAACCTGTTGGGATGACGTTGGTGAAAGAAAACTTGTAGGCCCAGAACTGGTGGAGGAAACGGTGGAAAAGGTGAAGGTAATCCAAAATCACATCAAAGCAGCTCAAAGTAGGCAGAAGAGCTATGCCGATAATCGAAGGAAGGATTTGGAATTTCAAGTCGGTGATCATGTTTTCCTGAAGGTATCTCCGTGGAAGGGAGTCATACGTTTTGGTAAGAAAGGTAAATTGAGTCCCAGGTACATCGGACCTTTCGAAATTCTAGAACGAATTGGGGTTGTAGCTTACCGATTGGCAATGCCGCCAAGTCTCTCCAAAGTTCACGATGTGTTCCACGTATCTCTGTTGAGGAAATACATGCCTGACCCAACGCATGTACTCACCTATGAGGAATTAGAACTGGAACCTGATCTTTCCTATTGTGAAGAGCCCGTCAAGATTTTTGATACAAGAGAACAAGTACTAAGAAACCGGACGACAAGTCTGGTAAAAGTTTTGTGGAGAAATCATAAGATGGAAGAGGCGACGTGGGAACCCGAGGAACTTATGATGAAGAACCACCCGAGTCTTTTTATGCAGTAATACCCTAGAAATTGCGAGGACACAATTATTTGAAGGAGGGGAGAATGTAACACCCCAAGCTTCCATGGCACGTTTCCCTTCGAATAATGCGATAGTGTGTGTTGTACGCAACCTCGAGTTCTAACACACACCACAACTAATTAAACTAGCCGTTGTGAATAGTAATACCTACTTTTTGAAATCATATATATTTTATATTTCAAAATAGACATCATTTTTGGATTCGGAATATCTAATTTAGCCCATGGTGAAATTTTGGTAATTTTCGGATAACTTTCATATTTTGATGAATAGTGAAAATTACTAAATTTTAATTAAAAACAACTTTTTTAATCAAAATAATTAATAGTGATAAATTGTGAATTTGAGTGGTTTTAAAGTATATTTAGAATATATTTTACCATATAATATAATGTTGGTCATTGGACATAATTTTACAATTAAACCGAACATAAACAAGTGTCAATCTTTTGATAGTTATTACCTCTTAAAAACACGCTTTTTGTTTCGACAGTGGGAATTAATTTTAAATTAATATCTGCCACTTCTGTGTTTTGAATTTAGAAAAATGGATTCCATATTTGGAATCAGGATGTCCAAATTGTGTAAATAGGTAACTTTTATTTTTAGACATTTTGAATAATTACTGTGGTAAATATTTTATTTACCATGGTTAAGGGTAAATCCGGTAAATAAGGGTTAAAAAAATAATATTATAATAATAACAAATTACCCTAAAACGTGTCCTAACCTTATTGGTGGACACATACCCGACCATGGGCATCCTTGGGTCAATTTGGGGACCCCTTGGAGCCACTTGTATGTGGTAGGGACACTTTATATTAATAAAGTTAAAATAAAAATAAAAATGGCATAAGCTTACATCTTTTAGAAGAACAATTTTTACATAGGGTTATACATGTTGGAATTTCTATTATAAATATTCATTAGAAAGCTAAAAAGATTTCCTACATAATGATATTTTATTTATAATTTTTAGACATCAAATAATTTAAATTATTAATGACACAATAATGATGCAATGTTTACCTCATTAATAAATCATTTAAATAAATAAGATTATAATGATTAAAATATTATCTAAAACCTGTCCAATTCTTATTGGTTGATGTTATTTAGAATATGAGTCATCTTATCTTCGACCTCAATGATTTTTGGACTATTATAAACCGAATATAATTATATTATAAAGTAATACTTTCACTCTTTCCTAAAGAGCCCCTCCTCTCCCTTATAAAAGGAGACCACTTCTACTCATTCCTCACACCTCTAAAGCCACTTGGCTCGTCCAAACCCTGCCCAAATAAGCTCCCCACATCCCTCTCCTCCTCCTTGAAGCTTCCCCTTAGGCAGAAAGGATTTCAAGAAGTCCTTTGGTTTCAACCAAAGTGAGTTACCTAAATTAAAGGTAACGATTTCTCTTAAATTATTTTCATTTATTTTGCTTCTTCAACCCCCAAACTCTTTTTATTTCCTTTCTTTTGTAACAACACCAGTATCTTCAAAATACTAGGATGTTGTTATAAGAAGGATTCAAACTACACATACACACAACTCCATCTAATGGATGATGAACATAATGTTTCTGTGGATGGCAAACTAACGCCTCACGAAACGATGATTGTTCAAATACATCTTACCGCCTCTCATGGTGGCCATTATGATGGAACTGTAATTAAATATGATATTAATGATATATATTTTATATATAAGCTTCTGTAATTCCATTTTATTTCATACCATTATTCGTTTCATGTCGTATATACATACGATAATTTCATTTGAGGAAGTGCGGACTACCGCCCCCTTAAAATGATATGACTCGTTCATACCACACATGGAATGTATAAAGGATGGTGTTAATGAACTTAAGTAACATGTATAAAATATTATATTATACTGGAATAGTAATATACCTATGTATCATTGGTATTCGATTCTTTTAAAATAAAAATTAAATGGAAGTAGCGTTCGTGCGTACGTACGGACTACCGTCTCCACGAATGCGATGAGATTCATTTTCCATCGTATCCATTCAAGTATAATTATCATTTGATGATTTAAAAATGATGTTTAAGGACTTGATACCATTCTGGATTTGAATAATATACAACTTATCCTTTACAAACATGTCTTACGTAACAAAACATACAAAAGCAAACAAGTAAGTTCACACCCGAAACAGCGATAATACTAAGATATTATTATCAAATCAATATTAAAAGATCATATATGATATCATATTAATGTATATGATTATTTTATAATTTAATAACAATTACTTCACCATTATACAGGAGGTTAACCTACCCCAACCAAGGAAAAGTAGAAGGTAAGGGTTTATTTCACAATCTCTTCATTATCCGAGGTTGTTTATACGTAATAATCTACTGGGATATCTTTATCATCCACATCCATGTTTCTTAAAAATGTATTTCAAAACATTTTTACTATTTACAAGAATATGGGTTAAAGTCATTTATACCCTTGTTTGACTTTTTATAAGAGGTTTATAAAGGAATCTTTCCGTCATTTTCAAAACAAGGTCCTTTTTAACCTTTTCGACAGAATTGAGGTAAGAATGTTTTTTTAACTTATACGGCGGGTGCGGTTATTTTACGCCGTTATAAAATCTTCAAAGCTTTCCTTACAAGCTTATAAGAATATTTTCAAAGAAAATGTTTTATTTTATATGGATCTTAATTGATTTCAAAATAAAAGGAGATATTTCTTTAAAAAGAATTTTGATTTCATCTATGTCAACATCCTTTGATGGATTTTAAGATTATTTGAAGTTGATTTATTATGATACAAAACTTCTATATTGTATTGAAGGTTTTGTGATATGTTTGACTATGGATGTGCTATTTTTATACCATTCATAGTTTATGGTGAAATTATTGACATTTCGTATGCTAGTTTTAATACGAATGTTTATGTTATGTTTAAACCTTTTCATATGGGAATGCATTGGACTTAATAAGTGACGGGTGGAGCCCGCTATAGCTCCTCGATGCATCGGTAGGTCTCATGAGACAAACTAGTGTCTTGGCACAAGGCCTTGACAAAATCTTATTTGTAGTCTTGGCACGAGGCCTTGGCTCTGTGGTTATGATAGTCTGGCATTATGCATTCCAACATTATGAAAGTGGTTATTGATTTTTGCACATGATTATTCGATTAGTAGAATATCCATGCGAATAAGTAAATGGAATTATTTCATTTTATTTATGCCATACCATGTTGAAATTCAAGTTTAAAAGGCTTTTGTTTTAGTTATACATTGCCTTAAATGTTTATTCTTATTTATGAAAGTTTCCGCTATATTGTTATCCTTACTGGGCATTTGAGCTCACCCCTTTTCTATGTTTTATTTTTCCCAGGAAGTGAAGAAGTAAATTATGAATGACCTGCAGGGATATTTTGTGGGGATATGAGTGTGGATTATGGAGACATTATGTTGTTGTAGTAGTTTATCATTTTATGATGTAATGTAAAACTTATGAATATATCTAGTGTTTCCAAGGCTACTAAACCAATCGGTCTTTCGAGATTTGATCTTTCTTGTGATCATGCCAATGTTATGTAATAATACACCGTATCTGGGTAACTGGGGTCGGGGCGTTACATTATATTAATGAAACTTTCGAATAGTAATCCATTTATAACCCCGACGAATTTCGAGGGCGAAATACATTTTAAGGGGGGTAGAATGTAACACCCTGAAATTTTATGAAAAATATTCTTTTTAATTTCATTAATGTCTTGTGTTGTACGCTACACCAAAAGAAGCTTTCACAACATGCATCCTTGAATTGCCTTCCATTACACGCAATCGCGACCTTCCTCGATAGCGTGTGTAGTACGCAATAACGAGTTTCACTAAACAGCAATATGCTATTAAAATATTATTAAAACTAGTCGTTATGAATAGTAATAACCACTTTTTGAAATTTTGAAAATTTTATTTTATCAATATGGACTTTATTTTTGGATTCGTAATATCGAAATTAGCTTAGGGTGAAATTTTGGTACTTTTCGGATAACTTTTATTTTCTGATAAATAGTGAAAATTACTAAATTTTAATTAAAAACAAATTTTTTAATCGAAATAATTAATAGTGATAAATTAATAATTTGAGTGGTTTTAAATTATATTTAGAATATATTTTTACAATTCAATAAAATGTTGGTCATTGGATATAATTTCACATTTACACCAGACATAAACAAGTGTTAATCTTTTGATAGTTATTATCTCTTAAAAACACGCTATTTGTTGTGACAGTGGAAATTAATTATAAAATTAATTAATGCAACTTATATGTTGGGAATTTTGTAGAATAGAAATCATTTTTGAATTCGGAATATCAATTATATCTTAGGGCGAAATTTTGGCATTTTTCTGAAAAACTTCAATTTTTGATGAATAGTGAAACTACTAAGTGGTAGTTAAAAAATTAATTTTTTCATAAATCTTAATTTTACCACTTCTATGAATGGAATTTCAAAAATCCGAGAGACACAGTTGATGTCAGTAAGTAAAATGTGGTTCAATGAGATGAAAATAATTTTTGGTGAATAGTATCTTTTTACTTTTATTTACCACGGTTAAAAGTAAATAGGGAAATTAAGGGTAAAAATGATATTAATATTACCCTAACACATGTCCTAATCCTATTGGACAAGAATATCTCGACCAAAAACAACCTTAAGTGTAAAATATTATCATTTAGGCCCACTTGGATTAGATTAGGACATTTATGATTATTTAATTCAAAGAAGAGTTAAAAGAGTTAAAATCAATGTTTATTTACTAAAACATTTTTAATATCGGGTTATACATAATATAAATTCGACTATAAATATTCATTAGAAATATAAAAAGATTTCCTACATAATGGAATTTTATTTGTAATTTTTATACTTTAAATAATTTAATTTATTTATGACACACCGATGATGCCGTAATTACCTTTTTAAGAAAATTTTAACATAATTGATGTTATAAATGCAGAAATAAATGTAATTTGAGATTTTTTATGACTTAAAATAATTTTATAGGTTAATATGACATGTTATTGTTTATTTAAGTATATTTTTTCGAACTTATCATTCTGTTAAAAATTTAATAAAAATCATGTACCAAATAGTGTCAAAATTGACATAAATTAGGTTTTAAAACAAATATTATATTATTAATTGTTATTTAATTCCTAAAAATCTAAGGTTCTGCAAAATGACTTAGATACGGATATATATATTAATAATAAAAAACTTGGGGTTCGTTTGGATTGATATAGTAAGTTTATTAAAAATATAGTGTAAGAAAACAAAAAGGCACGGTGAAAGTTAAATTATTTAACTTAGAGTTAAATCTAATTGATAAGGATAAAATAATAACCTAAACTTGTCTAAATCCTATTGGATGAGAGTATTTCGACCCATCCCCACTTAATATTCTAAATAAGTCCATTTGGAACCATTATAAACCTAATTTGACCTTAATATAAAATAATATTTTGAGATATTCCTAAGGTGCCCCTCTCCTCCCTTATAAAAGGGCACCTCCTCCCTCTCATCCTCACACAAATTTGAGAATTCAAGCTCATCCAAACCCTACCAAAATATCTTCTCCACTTCCATAGTATCATCATAGAGGTCCTGGTATTCTTCAAAGACCATCCTTAGTTATTTAAGTGGAGGTTAAGAAAAGGCGCGTCAAAAAGAGGTAATATCCATTACCGATCTTTTTCAATTTCTTTCTCCTTCAACTTCTTCTTCTTTAGTTGTTTCATGATAAAGTAATAACATAAGTATTTATTATATACTGATATGTTATTATAAATATTAAAAAACTCTAGTTAACCTTCTATCCATCCTACGGAAAGAGGAAATCACCGCGCATGCGTACGTACGGAATACCGTCTCCACGCTGTGGTGTAATCTATTTTCCGCCACCTCCTTAATTGGATGGGTATAATGGTGTAAGGAGTAACTATATATGATTATTATAGAGTTATATTGATACTTAAATAGTATACATACACTTAAACACAATTCCACTACCATTGGAATGATATCATCGCTCGTGCGTACGTACGGACTACCGTCTCCACAACGCGATGACATTCATTCTCCATGTTAACCATTTAAGAATAATTATAAAGTATATATAAGAAATAATAATGAAATATATAACATTATAAGGCTACTGGATTTATGTATATATGTATGTCATCTACTTACTTCCATTCAAGACAATGAGGAAAGGAAAACAGCGTTCATGCGTACGTACAGACTACCGTCTCCATGAACGGTGTGTTTCATTTCATTTATATATTTATTAAATATATATATATATATACTGAATATATATGATATATAAATCATGTTTTATATTCTGGAAGTAAGTAAATCATGATATAAGTAATAATAATGTCAACAACAACAAGTCCAAACACCTACGATAAATGAAACGATTTTACCCAAAACGCTTCTTTAACATGGAATTTACAAAATAACGGGTAATATAAAGTCATAAGTGAACCATATATGATATCATAACAATGAATATGATTCTGTAATAAGTTAATGACATTATTTAAATCATTATACAGGAGTTTCGGACACTTACGAAGCAAATCGGACTTAAGGTAAGGGATAAATTTTCAATCTCATTTTTATCCGAGATTGCTTATACGTAAGTATTTACTAGGGTTACGTTTATCATCCATGACCATGTTTCTAAAAATCTTTTTATAAAATGTTTAACATTCTTCCAAGAATGTTTAAAGTCATTTTTACCCTTTATTGACTTTTTACCACATTGTATGAATGGAATCATTCCATTGGTTACCATATAAGGTACTTTTTTTGACTTTTCCGACAAAAGTACGAGGAGAATGTTATTTTTAACTAATAGGGCGTGAAAGGATTTTTAAGGATTTCATAACACCTCATTTTCAAGAATCTTCCTCTACAATATTGCCTGATTATTTTCAACAAAACCCATATCTTTTAAAATTGAATGAAGTTTTGTGAAAAGAAAATGATTTTAAAGAAGAAACGATATTTTCCTCAAGAATTCATTTCAAGTGTTTTTCTCAAAACTATTTTCCATCTAAGATGACATTATTTGATGTGTATGTTTCAAGTAAAATGTCTTTATGATTTAAATGGTTTCCATTTTCTTCTCATGAAATGATATCCATTGTTTATGGATTATGATGGCATGATGTTTATGAAACCCATTTTATTTATTGGGTTATTATGAATGATGTATGTTTATTTTGTGGCACACATAAGAACGGTATCATTATGATATGGGTGGGACCGATATCTCCCTCCAATGCATTGGGTAAAGATTTTATATCTCATGAGATAGACATGGATGAAATGGTAGGTTATACCAGTTCAATGAAAAGGACTAAAACAAGGGTGACTCGGTTCGGAAAGGGACATTGTCCACTAAGATAGGATTGGCAATGAGTCTTGACTAACAAGAAATTATTCTCTATGATTATGTGTGTATGACACAAAGTTTCATGTTTTAAGTTATGATTATTGGGATTTCATTTCACTACTATGATTTATCCCATGTTATGAAATTATGCTCTCTTTTGCAGGTTAAGATTTCCAAAAGTTATGTTCTTATGAATATGATGTGATTGATTTTTCTTTTGTTTACCCTTACTGAGCATTTGAGCTCACCCTTTTATGTTTTATTTTCCCCAGGATATAGAGAAAGGTTTTAGGTAAAAAAGGGAATATCTTTATGGGAGATATTGAAGATCTTTCACCACGATTAGAAGATTACGTTTCGAGTTTTCAAAGACACTAAACTATTACGATTCTTGTGTGTGTGTTTTTAATTATGTACTAAGTATTCCGCAAAAGTAATGTAATGTTCATTTATGTCAAGATTCGGGTCTCTACATTCGGACACTTACGAAGAAAACCGGACCTAAGGTAAGGGATAATTTATCAATCTCATTTTTATCCGAGATTGTTTATTCGTAAGTATTTACTGGGGTTATCTCTATCATCCAAGCCCATGTTTTCTAAAAATGGTTTCATGTATTTTTAATGTCTTTTTTACCCATTTTTTGACTTTTAATACATGGGATGTAAGGATTATTTCTTTTTTTACGTTACGAGGTACTTTTTGACCTTTCCGACAAAAGTATGAGAAAATTGTTATTTTTAACTTATACGGTGTGAATGGATTTTTACAGTTTAATAACGCCTAATTTTCAAAAAGATTCATCAAAAAGATTTCATGACTATTTTCAACAAAATATATTTCTTTTAAAATTGCATGACGTTTTGCGAAAAAGAAATTGTTTTTGAAGAAGAAAGAATATTTTCCTCAAGAATTCATTTCAAGTGTTTTATCAATACCATTTTCCATCTAAGATGAAATTATTTCATATGTGTATGTTTCAAGTGTAATGTCTATATGATTTACATGGTTTCACTTTTCTTATTATGAAATGACATCCATTTCTTTTATATAGATTATGAGATGATGGGATGATGTTTATTAAACCCATTTTATTCTTTGGGTTATGATGAATGTTTTATGTTTATTTTGTGGCACAAGTAAGAATGATTTCATTATGAGATGGTTGGGGCATATATCTCCCTCCAATTCATTGGGTAAAGATTTTATATCTCATGAGATAGACATGGCTGGAACGGTAGGTTATACCAGTTTAGTGAAACAGGGCTGAAATGAGGAGTGAACTCGGTTCCGAAAGGGACTTTGTCCACTAAGATAGTCTTGGAAATGAGTCTTGACAAATAAGAAATGATTCTATATGATTATGTGTGTATTCCACAAAGTTTCATGTTTTATGTTATTATTATTGGGATTACATTTCACTACTATGATTTATCCCATGTTATGAAATTATGATCTCTTTTGTAGGTTAAGATTTCCAAAAGATATGTTCTTATGAATATGATGTGGTTGATATTTCTTTTGCTTACTCTTACTGAGCATTCGAGCTCACTCTTTTATGTTTTCTTTTCCCTAGGACATAAAGAAAGGATTTGGGTTTAAAAAAAGAAGATCTTTATGGGAGATGTTGAAGATATTTCACCACGATTAGAGGATTATATTCTGAGTTTCCAAAGACACTAAACTATTACGGTCCTTGTGTGTGTGTTTTTGTTATGTACTAAGTATTCTGCTAAAGTAATGTAATGTCCATGTACATCAAGCTTTGGGTCTCTATAGTTGGTATCAGAGGAAAGGTTTAGTCAACCTTTGGAAACTAGGATGCAAAAACGTTAGTGAGATCCCTAGAGATATTTCTAACGTATGTCTAGGGATGTCTCTAAGGATAAGTATACGTATAGGATATAGTCCTAGAACTATGGTAACGATATTAGATTAACCCAAATATGTTAGATATTGAAGTTACTCCCCCTTTATTATGATTTTTTCCTCTCACACAATTTTTTTTGGGTTTTATAAAATTGCTGGAAACAAGATGATTCACGATAATGGAGGATATGATGGACAATGGAATGATATTCTTCATGAGCAACCAAATGAAATGGGATTTGGAAGTCCAAACATCATTATTATGCCGAATCATAAATCTCATAATATGATCAATAAAGTAAAATTTGTTATGTTTCCTGACTCGGCTAATAAGAGAAAGATGGAGTTTCATGATGATCATAGAGGAAAGAAAGTTCAATTTCCCGTATGTAAATCAAGTGGGAAGAGGCATCAAGGAGAATGATTCAAAGGAATTGGAAGATGCTTTGGATGTGGAAAAGAAGGAGACAAAGCTAGTAAGTGCAAAGGAAAAGGTTCAATTAACACCAGGGATGAGGATAATGCTATTGCTACGACATCAATAATGGTTAAATGTTTTAAATGTGGAATGTACGAGCATTATGCAAACCAATGCCCTACATGAAAGTCTCATGAAGAGAATCATTATGGTCGTATGGGTAGTATTTATGTGGATGATGATGAAGAGACTACAAATGATATGTGAGATGAAAGAATTTTTGATGCTCGGCCAATGGTTTAAGAATGTAGTGGAATGATTACATGTCTATAATGTGTAATGTTGTATAAGTAATATCATGGTACTATGGAATAAAGAGACATCTAAGTATTGTTACACTTTTTTCTTTCCTTGAGTTTTGAAAGTATATGATTAATGGTACTAGTATCCATGAAAGGTTATTCAGATATTTTTGGAATGTAGATGATATGTACATAATGAAGGGATACAGAGAAAATTAAATGTTTGATAGTATTCATGAGCTCATGACCGATATAAGTAGAAGGTTATATCATGGTTTGAGTATATAGAATTTTTGGATTTTGGTATGTGGAAACAGTTAACTTTTGACTGCATTCATGTTTTCACTATGGTTCAATGGGTATTCATTCTTCAAGAGAATACAAGATTAAGGTATTCACATGTTTTCAATTTGACCAACATGATATATCTTATGATATATGGGGGTTAAATGATGGAATTCACGTGACTGTTATGTGACGTTTAAAGTAATCATTTTCTTTATACTATGAGCTTGAACCGAAGTATTTTTTATAAGCCTAAAGATTGGAATGGATTATGTTGGACGTAAGTTAGTATTGTTTAAGGATAGAACATTTTTTCGATATTATTGATGGTATGTTATAGTAATGTTGTTTTAGAAAAAGGACAACCTGCAAGACGGGAGACATCCCATCTCGTCGGACAAGGTCGTGGGAATTGAACCCACAACCGAAGTGCGACTGGACTTTATCGCCTACCACTGGCCTACAGGAAGTCCCTATTTAGTAGAAACTTGTTTTATTTTATTAAGCGGTATGATATATGAAGTATAAGTTCATTTTTGGAACCATATATGATTAATCTAACCATAAGATGGACTTTTATATTTTTCCAACCTTTTCTTTAAAAGAGATGGAATGACCCATAATTCTATCACATGATCTGCTAACACATCACGAATGACAAATTCAACTTCATTTCTTTAAGAGATAAAGTGGAAATTTTCCAATGAATGAAAAACGGTGAGACTATGCCAAAATCACGAAAGTATTTCTTCTAATTCCAATTTCATCAACTTTAGGGAAATGATCTTGAAAAGAAAAAATGTTGTCCTAGTGCTCTTATATCCGATGAATCAGATGGTACCTTAGATCGTCACAAATTTATGGCTTTGTGATTGCTGTCTTTTCCATAGCCATGTTCTCTACCACTCTCCATCAGAACATGATGGTTAGATTTCTCTTCCATATCCATATTTTCACCTATGTGGAATCCCAGTGATTAGTTTATTTGGGTAACCGTTATGTTTCATACTTTTTTTTATTAAGGATTGGTTTTGGAATTCCTTTTTACGATGTGGGTTTCTATTAAAGATACTTTCGAATAGTAAACCATTTATAACCCCGACGAATTTCGAGGGTGAAATTCATTTTAAGAGGGGGTAGAATGTAACACCCCGAGATTTTATGAAAAATATTCTTTTGATTTCATTAATGTCTTGTTTTGTATGCTACATCAGGACTACCTTGCGCTGTACGCAACACCGTATTAGCTTTCAGTATACACAACACTATTCTTGGATCGTGTTACACACAATTTTGATAATAGTTATTCTACGCAACATTGATTATATATATATAAATATATTCAATGTATAAATGAAATATGGTTGGTTTATGTTATACAAAACAACAAAATATTCTTGCACAGCCCGGAACCCTGACTTGGCTTGCATTACATGCAATCGTGACCTTCCTCGATAGCGTGTGTTGTACGCAATACCAGGTTTTACTAAACAATGATATATTATTATAATATTTTTATGAACTAGCCGTCATGAATAGTAGTAACTAAATTTTTAAGTTTATAACATTATTATTCATCTTACACATTTTTTAGAACATGGTATAAGAACAAAATAAAATTTTCGGGTAAAATAAGTATTTTTCAAAAAATGCAGTTTTGCTGCCTTTTGATGGTGCACCCACTTTAAATATAGTTTTTGACATGTTTATAAGTTCAATTTGAAAAAATAAAATTCTTCTTTTTAATCATGAAATAAAAATTTACTTTGTATAAATTTTTCGTATTATTCTGGCAACTTTCATATTTTGATGAATAGTAAAAACACGCTATATTTTAATTTAAAAAAACTTTTTTCATCGCAATAATTTATAAGGTAAAATCATAATATTTAACGGTTTTATATTATAAATAGAAAATATTTTTACCATTTAATATAATGTATGTCATTAGCATTGATTCTGCCTTGAATTCGTAGGATAAATCAATTTAATATTTTGCAATGTTTCAAAGAAAAACCCGTTTTCTTTCGACAACGGGATTAATTTTAATTTAATTTCTGTAACTTCTGTGTATTGAATTTGAAAAAATGGATTCCATATTTGGAATCATTGGGTCCAAATTATGTTAATAGGCTAGTTTTTATTTTTTGGAATTATGAATAGTAACTATGGTAAATTTTATTTACCATAGTTCAAGGTAAATCGGGTAATTAAGGGTAAATATAATATTATACAATTACCCTAACACTTGGAAAAATCCTATTGGATGACTACAAGTCGACCCATATCACCTAAGGGTCAGATTAGATTCATTTAAGGGACTTTTTTCCATGAAAATAATTTAATTATTTTTAAAACCAAAGAATGTGACAACATGTCACATTCTTAAATCATATAAGTATAATAATTTTAATTTAGTGATAAACTTCATGACACATCGAACATGAATAGTATCCAGAAATCTAATACAATTATCTACTTTATAGGAATTTATTTAGAATTTTTAGGGATTAAATAATTATCATTTATTATGACACAAAGATGATGCAGTAATTGTCTTATTAATGAAATATTGACATAATTGATGTTATAAATACCCAAATAAATGAAATTTAAGACTTTTTATGAATTTTACTAATTTTATATGTTAATATGACATGTTATTATAGGTTTAATTAACTTTTTTCTAACTAATCAATCTGTTATGTGTTTCACAAAAATCAATTACTAAATAGTGTCAAAATAGACATAAAGTAGTTTTTAAAATAAATATTATATTATTAATTGTTATTTTATTCCTAAAAATATAAGGTTCTGACAAATGACATATATAAGGTTATATATATTAAAAAAAACAACTTGGGTTTTGTTTTTCTTGATATAGTATGTTTATTAACCTTATAGTGTAAGAAAACAAGAAGACACAGTAAAAGTAAAATTATCTAACTTAAAGTTAAATATAAATGATAAGGTTAAAATAGGAACCTAAACTTGTCTAAATTCTATTGGATGAGAGGATTTTGACCCATCGCAACCTTATCTTCGAAATAAATCAATATTTAGATATTTAAAACTGAATTTGGCTATATAATAAAATAATATTTTTAGTTATTTCAAAGGTTCCCCTCTCCTCCATTATAAAAGGGCATCCCCTTCCTCCCTTCCTCACAACAATTTGAGCCTTCAAGCTCAGACAACCCCTGCCAAATTATCTTCTCCACTTCCATAGCAACATCCAAGTGTTTCTGGTCTTCCTCAAAGACCAATTTTAGTGCCCTAAGAGGAGGTCTCAAAGAGGCGCTTCAAAGAAGAGGTAATGTCTGTTACCGATTCTTTCATATTTATTTCTTCTTCCACTTCTTCTTATTAGGTTGTTTCATTATGAATTAATAAAATCAGTATCACTTATATACTGATATGTTATTATAATTATTAAACAACCTTATTTCACCATCTAACCATCCTACGGAAAATGAAGTCAGCGCGCGTGCGTACGTACGGAATACCGTCTCCACGCCGTGGTGTAATCTATTTTCCACCACCAGCTTACTTGGATGGGTATAATGGTGTACATAATAACTATATATGATTATTGTAAAGTGATATTGATTCTGAAATAGTATACATACACTCCAATACAATTCCACGATCATGAGAATGATATCTTCGCTCGTGCGTACGTACGGACTACCGTCTCCACGATGCGATGAGATTCATTCTCCACGTTAACCATTCATGAATGATTATAAAGTATATATAATAAGTAATAATGAAATATATGACATAATAATGAATCTGTATTTATGTGTATATATATGTATGTCATCTACTTAATTCCATTCAACTCAATAAGGAAAAGAAAACAATGTTCATGCGTACGTACGGTCTACCGTCTCCATGAACGATGTATTTCTATTCATTTACTGATCTGTTATATATATATATATTCTGAATTTATATTATATATAAATCATGTTTTATATTCTTGAATTAAGTAATCATAATCTATGTAATCATATGAATAATTACAAGTCAAAACACGGATGACAAATGAAACGATTTTACACAAAACACTCTTTAACATGGAATTTACAAAAGAACAATTAATATAAAGCCATAAGTGAACCATATATGATATCATAACAATGAGTATGATTCTGGAATAAGTCAATGACATTATTTAAATCATTATACAGGAGGTTTGGACACTTACGAAGCAAATCGGACCTAAGGTAAGGGATAATTTATCAATCTCATTTTTATCCAAGATTGTTTATTCGTAAGTATTTACGGGAGTTATCTCTATCATCCAAGACCATGTTTTCTAAAAATGGTTTCATGTATGTTTAATGTCCTTTTTACCCATTTATGACTTTCACTACATGGTATGTAAGGATTATTTCTTTTTTTTATGTTACGAGGTACTTTTTGACCTTTCCGACAAAAGTACGAGAAAATTGTTATTTTTAACTTATACGGAGTGAATGGATTTTTACGGTTTAATAATGCCTAATTTTCATAAATCTTCCTCAAAAATATTTCATGACTATTTTCAACAAAATCTCTTTCTTTTAAAATTGCATGACGTTTTTTGAAAAGAAATTGATTTTGAAGAAGAAATAATATTTTCCTCAAGAATTCATTTCAAGTGTTTTATGAAAACCATTTTCCATCTAAGATGAAATTATTTCATATGTGTATGTTTCAAGTGTAATGTCTATATGATTTACATGGTTTCTCTATTCTTATTATGAAATGATATCTATTTATTTTATATATATTATGAGATGATGGGATGATGTTTATGAAACCCATTTTATTCTTTGCTTTATGATGAATGTTTTAAGTTTATTTTGTGGCACAAGTAAGAATGATTTCATTATGAGATGGGTGGGACCTATATCTCCCTCCAATGCATTGGGTAAAGATTTTATATCTCATGAGATAGACATGGATGGAACGGTAGGTTATACTGGTTCAGTGAAACAGGACTGAAACTTGGAGTGAACTCGGTTCAGAAAGGGACTTTGTCCAATAAGATAGTCTTGGAAATGAGTCTTGACTAATAAGAAATGATTCTCTATGATTATGTTGTGTATGCCACAAAGTTTCAGGTTTTATGTTATGATTATTAGGATTACATTTCACTACTATGATTTATCCCATTTTATGAAATTATGATCTCATTTGCAGGTTAAGATTTTTCAAAAGATATGTTCTTATGAATATGACGTGGTTGATATTTTTTTTACCCTTACTGAGCATTTGAGCTCACCCTTTTATGTTTTATTTTCCCCAGGACATAAAGAAAGTATTTAGGTTTTAAAAAAAATAAGATCTTTATAGGAGATGTTGAAGATATTTCACCATGATTAGAAGATTATATTTCGCATTTCCAAAGACACTAAACTATTACGGTCCTTGTGTGTGTGTTTTTGTTATGTACTATGTATTCTGCTAAAGTAATGTAATATCCATGTACGTCACGCTTCGGGTCTCTACAAAGTACCCCATGGAGACCCATAGGGTGGTTCGGAGACACGATGCCCCCTCTCGTAGGCCGGGTTGGAAATTCAGGCTGGCATTATGCCAGGCTGAGGCCATCATTTCTAGACTAGGCCTAGTGGACTGTGGGGTTGGATCAGCAAACCTCGTGCTTGGTCGGATTTGGTCTGTCCGACCAGGTGGGACCAGACCTGGACCCAACCACCTATTTTCACTAAAATTCCCATATCATTCAAACCATAAGTCCATTTGATTTGTGGTCTATGAAATTTAGACTCTCTCAATGAGGCGATACTTTTGATATAGCATTGGATTATTATAGTTTGACCATATGGGGCATGTGGTGTTTTATATGTCATTTCTTTGAGGAATCTATATAAGATCCATATCCTGTAATAGAGGGTGAAAACATTGATTGAGATCAAACCATTGGGATTACCTATGAAGGTTTGATGTAGGATAAAATTCATGACCCATGTTATAATGATAGTACGCCCAGCCTAGCTTTCTCCGTGAATTCGCGGGCTGTATCATGGATCGCACCCAGAGGCCTGGTCAGTCCTCACATCTCTTCATGGTACCTTAGATAGGGTTTGCGGTATGAGTGTGACCAATATCTTGATGGTCACTCATCCACTATCAAGGATGATAATTCCAGTAGGGCTAGGATGTCCCCCAATTAGCCCTGGGTGCAGGTCCCCCTATCTATGTATTGTGACATAATTAATTCCTTCATGACATTACCTGTCCAGTATGCTTTGGGTAGATCCCAATGATTCAATTTTATGCGAGGCCCAATTTAGTGGGACCTATTGAGAGGTTCCATGATGATTTCAAAGCTCATTGAGCGAGTTCTCCCAAAAGAGCACACCTTACACAGAATCATGTGACTACAAATTAGTTGTGATATCAGGACTCTTTGTCATAGTGAGATTTGATGTCTCAGGGAAATTTAGTTGTTGTATTGGGTCTATATAATCTCTCTGATTATTTTGGTATACTAGTTCTACATGCTTTATTTATGATAGCTCTCAAAGTGGGATGTCCCAAAATAAATCATGTTATGAGTGGAACCCTATGGATGGAAGTGAATTAGACCTTGATTCTTGGAATCCTTTATGAGTACACATGAATGTTCTTATTATATCTGTTGTAGATGAATACAGGTGTAGAGTTGAATGTACCTTTTAGTGGTGTTTCCATTGTGGTATTTTACAGTGTGTTTCATGGTACTTTACTTTGTGAAATTTTACTCACCCCTACACATTCATTTCTTACACATGTCATGTCTTGTGAAGTTGTCCGATGATTTATTGATGTCTTAAGTGGACTGCCAACAAGCCCGTACCAGAGTGGTAAGGGATCCTGCTTGGCATCCACGAGACCCGAGTTGAAAACTGGGTGGAGGTGAAATTCCGGGTTACAGTAGCAGTACTGTAGCAGTTACTGTTCGGCATTGTAGCAGTCAGAACTATTCACCCGAATAGGGCCTTTGGGCCACCGGTTTGGGCCTACTGTCATGACCGATCCTTGGGGCCCGTGCCGTGACTACCCCAAGCCCGCCTTCCATAGTCCAGAGGCTGACGACTAGCACCAAGGTGTAAATCCCGGTAAAAAGGGAAGGCATTGCCTTTTGAAATGTAAACAAACACCACAAAGTAAACAAGCAGTATAAGTAAACACTAATTAAAAGCTGGTACAAGAGTAAGTGCGGAAAAAGTAAATGGGCCAGTATACAAACCCAAACTGAAAGTAAAGTACAAATCGAAAGGGAAAACAGCAACTGTAAAGTAAATCTGCAACACCGAGCTGTCCACTGGAAATTCCACCAGAAGGGTGGGTACAGATAGCTCCACTTCTCCTTGGGTCCAACCGTCCGCTCGGAGTATGTCCTGCCCAGTGGTCCACCTCCAGATACTGTTCTGCTCTGTAAGCCTCAACCACGATCAATTCTATCCGTCGTCTGCAACCAACACAACGTAGTGCAGGCATAGCCCGTGCAGGGGTGTGTATAAGCTACTCAGTAGGGACCCCGAGACCCCCGAAGGTCTCCAAAAATTCACAAAGGATAAACCACAAAGGAAAGATAAAATCACGAAGTAACAACCGACACTACTTAGGTATATGCCCATACATATACCTAAGTCATCAATTCCAATACGCTCCAACCTCCGAGCCCAAGTACAACCCAGTCCGCACAGGAAAGTATACGTATTCCACACAGGAAAGCAAAACGTAATCCACACAGGATAGCACAACACAATCCACACAAGAAACCAAACAGGATTAAGCTCACACAGGTATCCTTCTTCGAAGACGATAGAGATAATCACTGATCCATCTAAGTCGTCGGACCCACAAAGGATCGATAGGTACTAACCCCCGCAAAGACCCACATAGGATCAGACCCACACACGATCTGTAGGCGCTGGCTCACACAGAACTGCTGAGCACTGACCCACACAGGATCGGACCCACACATGATTAGTAGCACTGATCAACATAGGATCTCTGAGTGTTGTAGTCGTCGCCGTCGAATCCACTGAGGATCTCTGTACAGTCGTCGTCGTCACAGTAGCAGTCGCGACCAGCTCTAGGGTTCCCGCACACAGCATGCACGTTCGGGAGGGTCTGCTCCACGAGCCGATAGGCTGATACATCAATTGACACATAGTCCAGAGATGATGTATCCAAAAGTTCCGTATCGTCAACAGGAACTCAGCGTCGCAGACGGCGTGTCAATCGGACGCCCGGTCTGAGAGTTATTGGCCTTTTCGTCTCAGGGGCCCAGTTGGTTTTTAAGTCAAAACCAACCCAAATGTACTTCCCCTTCATCCAAACCTCGGTCGGAGTAAGCCAAAAGATCCTTCTCACTAAGAGGAAAACAACAAAGTCGACGGCACGTCAATCGGAAGTCCGTAGCTCAAGTTATTAGCGTTTCCGCTCCGAGGGCCCGGTTAGTTTCATGTACGAACCAACCCGACCGAACTCAAAGTATTCCAAAACCTTGAGTGTGATATACCGAAACGACCGTCTCGTTCCAAGGATCGTGTCGCCACTGACGGCGAGTCGATCAGAGGTTAGTAGCCCAAGTTATGGGCAATTGAACCCAAACGGTCTGAAAACGGGGGTTTCGGGCCCAGACCGACCCAGCCCGAGACCCCTCGGTCGGCCCGGTCCGGCGACCCACGTGTTGGGTGCGTCGGTCGGCTGCTTGGCCAAAATGGACAAGCCGTTTTGGCTCACGTGGGGGGGGGGGGGGGTGCGCTGCCCCCCTGGTTTTCTATAACCGTGGCCCCTTAATTATGGCGACTTTGAAGTCCGGCCGGGGGAATTAATTCTTCCGGCTCCTCCCTGTCCGGCCGGCCCGACCTGGCCGGCTGGTTCCTACTCAATGGGACCGGCGATGGCCGATCCCCTTCCAGCTCCGACGCTGGCGGCCCGGTCCGGCCACTGGTCACCTTGCTCTACCGCGGCCCAGAACCAGCCGCAACCCTTGTCATCCAGCGTGGTGCGACGGCACCGTGCCCCTCCGCTGCGGCCCCAGTACCGGCCACGGTATTTTTGGGTTTTCTTCGATGCGGTGCGACGACGCCGCGTCCTTGATCTTCTTTCCACAGCGCCACACATTTCTTTTCACATGATTCTGCGTGGTGTGACGACACCATGCCTTCCCGTACCAAACCACAAAGGAAGCAACATGAAATAAGGAGGAGGATTGGACGTGTTTGTGCGGTCCGGCCCCCTCGCGTTATTCGATAACTATTGGTTTTAAAACTTCACGAATAAATTCGGGAATGTAACATGAACATATAAATTATTTATAATCCCCTACCTCGGTTTCAAGAATGGTGCTCGTCAACGAGCTTCGGAAAACGAGCGTCGCGGAGGCCAGGTGTCATGGAAAACGAACGTCTATCCCGTTGTCATCGAGGTGCATCCGAAGAGGAATCATCGTTGGAGAAGTTCTCCACGTTCTTCGGCGGAGATGTTCTTCATTGAAGAAGGGTGTTCTTCGTCAGAGTCCGAGGGGTTCTTCACGTTCTTCATTGAAGATGTTCTTCGTTGGAGATGAAGAAGATCTTCACACTTCCCAAATCCTCTCAAAGTGGCATAAACTCTAACATTAATAAAATAATCCTAAGTCTTAATTTATTAACACAACTTAACCTTTTGAATTTCATCAGTTTGAAATTCAATTAACCACACATAACTCACCTCATTAAATTTCACAAGTTATCTTAATTTAATGGGAGTTGAGAGGGGTTAGAGGATATGAAGTGGTGGGGTTTGTGTGGGCCCCACTACCCTCATAACCTCCCAAGGGAGGTTGGGTGGTTACCCAACTTCCATTAAGAACTAAACAATTAAAGTAAAAATTGTATATTAATAATAAATTAACTTCCACAAATTTTATCATCCACACCCATGATAACGCAACTCCGGAACAGGAGTTCCTAAGAAATTACCGGCGTTGCGGTTCCATCGGTGCCCTCAGAATTCGATTCCGGGCACCGGTTCAAAAGTTAGAAATTCCCGCTCGTTTGTTCCCTGAATGTACCCGAGCTAAAATTCGGATAGAAATTCCGGGCACTCTGGGCCTCGGAATCAAGTGCCCTCTGAAACCGCATTCTTGTAAAATTCCAAAGAAAATTAAGAAAAAATATCCCTTGAATTTTACAGGTCTTTACATTACTCCCACCTCAGGGCTTTACGTCCCCGTAAAGATACATCGAAAACTAGGGAAACAAATGTGGGTACTGAGCACACATCTGAGCCTCCCGCTCCCAAGTTCCCTCCTGGAGGTTCCCGTGCTGCCATCTAATGCGCAATAGAGGAATCGACCGTCCATGTAGGACCTGCTCCTGTCGATCCTCGATCTCCACTGAGACCTCCTCAAAAGTCACCCCATCATCAACGTCTAGCTCCCCATGTTCAATTATGTGCATCGGGTCGTGCACGTATCTCCTCAGCAGAGATACGTGGAAGACGTCGTGCACCTGGTGCAACTGAGGTAGTAGGGCCAGGCGATAAGCCACCTCGCCATTCCTGGCGAGGACCTGGAATGGTCCGATGAAGCGTGGAGACTACTTGCCGCCTCGGCCAAATCTCCGTAATCCATGTCGAGGTGAGACATGCAAAAAGACATAGTCACCATCCTCAAACTCTAGTGGCCTCCGCCGCCTGTCAGCATAAGACTTCTGCCGGGTCTGAGCTGTCCTGATCTGCTCCTGGATGACCTGGACATTCTCTGTTGTGGCCTAGACCATCTCCAGTCCCACAAGTTCTAACTCCCCAGGGTCAGTCTAGCAGAAAGGAGATCTACAAGGTCGGTCATACAACGCCTCTTATGGTGCCATCCCGATGGTAGAGTGGTAGCTGTTGTTGTACGTGAAGTCCACCAAGGGCAGGTGGTCCTCCCACCTGCGACCAAAGTCGATGACGCATGTGCGGAGCATGTCCTCGAGAGTCTGAATGGTCCTCTCCGTTTGACCATCTGTCTGAGGGTAAAAGGCTGTGCTCAGACGTAGCTTCTTCCCGAACGCCTCCTGTAATCCCCTCCATAGCCAGGAAGTAATGCGAGCATCTCGATCGGAGAAGATAGAAGATGGCACACCGTGAAGCCTTACAATCTCCTGAATATAAAGTCGTCCCAAGCTCTCCACTGAGCCCTGCTCTCTGATGGGTAAGAAGTGGGCCGACTTGGTGAGTCAGTCGACAATCACCCAAATGGAGTCGTGACCTCTGGAAGTGCATGGAAGTCCAGTCATGAAGTCCATAGATATTCCATCCCACTTCCACTCCGGAACCTCCAAGGGATGTACCAATCTTGCTGGTACCTGCTGCTCTGCCTTCACCTGCTGGCAGGAGAGGCATCGAGAAACGAACTCTGCCACAACCTTCTTCATGCTCGGACACCAATACGGTCGTCTGAGATCCTGGTACATCTTTTCCACATCGGGATGTACCACCAATGGAGAAGTGTTAAACTCTCTCAGCACCTCCTCCCGTAAAGCAACTAGTACCAAGGTACATCCTCTGAAAAGGATGTCGTTCTCTGCTCCAAAGGAGAAACCATCAGGTGCATGTCCTGAGGATATCTGTGCACGCCGCGTCTCACAGTCAGCGTCCCCATGTTGTGCCTCTCTGACGTGCTGTAGTAGTGGAGGAGTGACTGTGAGAGACTGAAGGAAGGCTACTTCATCTCTATCCGTGAATGATATCTGCAAAGAGGATAGCTGCTCTGTCACCTCCTCAAGTAGCTGAATGCATGTCCTCCGGCTGAGAGCATCAGCTATTACGTTTTTCGTCCAAGGAGTATAGACTATCTCAAAGTCATAGTCTTGGAGTAACTCAAGTCATCGCCATTGTCTCAGATTCAGATCCTTCTGAGAGAAGATTTATATGAGACTCCGATGGTCAGAAAAGACTGTAAAGCGCTCGCCATCAGATAGTGTCGCCATGTCTTCAGAGCGAAGACCACTGCTGCTAACTCTAGGTCATGGGTAGCGTAGTTATGCTCATGCGGCCTCAACTGACTTGATCCATAGGCAATCACTGCCCGATCCTGCATCAGGACACAACCGAGTCCGGTCCCTGATGCATCGCAGTAGACTACGTACCCTACTCCCTCCCCAGGAAACCTCAAGATAGGTGTGCTTGTTATTCTCTGTCTCCGCTCCTGGAAGCTCTGCTGACATCTGTCTGACCACACAAAGGGTTTCCCCTTCTTCTTCAATGCTGAGAGTGGTGTCGCATCTCTGGATAAGTCTGGCACAAATCTCCGGTAGTATCCAGCTAGTCCCAAGAAACTGCGCACCTCTGTCACACTCCTAGGTGGCTCCCAAGCTAGCACTGCCTCGATCTTCGCAGGATCCACTGAAACTCCTGCCTCAGAGATGACATGCCCCAAGAAGTGGAAGTCACGTATCTAGAACTGACACTTCAAGAGCTTTCCATAAAGATGGTGCTCTCGGAGTGTGTCTAGTACAACCCGTAAGTGGTAGGCGTGCTCCTCTTCCATCGTCGAGTAAATAAAAATGTCGTCGATGAAGACCACGACAAATCTATCAAGTTATGGCTGAAAGATCCTGTTCATGAGGGCCATGAACACTACTGGAGCATTGGTTACGCCGAAGGGCATAACTAAGAACTCATAGTGGCTATACCAACACCTAAGGGTCGTCTTCTGCACGTCCTCGTCTCGAACTCTGAACTGGTGATAGCATGACCTGAGGTCTATCTACGAGAACCACCGTTCTCACTTGAGCTGATCAAAGAGGTCATCAATCCTCGGTTGCAGATAATTGTTCCTCACTGTCTCCTGGTTCAGGTGATGATAGTCGACACAAAGCCGCAAGCTCCCGTCTGCCTTCTTGGCGAACAAAATCGGGGAAGCCCAGTGTGAAACACTGGGTCGGATGAACCCCTTTCCCTGTAAGTCCTCCAACTGTATCCGTAGCTCTCGAAGCTCATCGAGGGCCATCCGATACGCTGGAGTCGATATCGGGGATGTCCCGGGGTACAGGTCAATATAAAATTCAACCTCTCTATGAGGAGGTATCCCTGAAACATCGTCGGGGAAAACGTCCGCAAACTGATCCAGCACTACAGGAAAACTAGGATTCCGCACGTCAATAGCTCCTAGTATGAGGCTAGCCAACTGATGAGTGATGGGTTGTCCTATCCTCCGCGGAATTCCATCATGTGTTGTAAAGGCTCCCTTCTCGCCGGTGATGGTGAACCTACTCACATCGGTGCGTACGCATCGCACCTTGTGCCTAATACAGTCAATCTGTGCATGTAATGTAGACAAAAATCCAAGCCCAAGATGACGTCGTAAGGCCTCGACACTGCTACAAGAAGATCCCAGCCGATGCTCTCACCTCCTAGAGTAAGGTCACACTTTCGGCACCAGTGCATAATCGTCGAGTCTACTCACGTAGGATTCTCTAGCCATAAGGATCGAGCCAACGGCTCTGTCGGAATCTCCGAGATCTGAACAAGGGCAGTGGATATGAAAGAGTGACTCGCTCCTGTGTCTATAAGTACTGCAGAAAGGGTGTAATAGATACAGATAGTACCTCGAATCATCTCGGGCGCGTCGTGGTCATAGGCCTCTGCTGCCTGGAGTTGTGCCTATCTCTGCCCGCCAGATCCCTGTGGTCGGGGTGGATCTCCTGGTGGTGGGGGTGGAAGAGTCTCAAAGCGTCACCCACCACCTGCTTCTCGGCCAGCTCCTCTGCCTCGTCCGCCTCCTCCCTGCAGACCCCCACGGTCGACCCTCTGCCTCTGTCTTGGTGGTCCCTCAACCCTTTGCTGCTCCTTGGCACGACAGGTCATGCAATCATGAGCCATGTGGCCCTACCCGCCACACGAGTAGCACTGTCTACCTCTCGAAAGACTGGCTCGGTGCTGTGTGCCCCGCAATGCTGAGCCAGTGTCCTGAGGTTGTCTTATCGAGCGTCTTGTCTTCCTGGACCCAAGATTCATCCATCGACTGCCTACTGCAGAAGACTCTGCTACGTGCAGCCCTACATGGGGTCTCGGCGCTTGTGTAGACTCAGCAAGAATGCTCTCGATCAAAAGGGCCCTCTCTAGTACTCCTGTCTGAGTCGGAATGATGAGGGAGATCAGTGATGCCCTGATCTCGTGTCTCAATCCCAGGCCAAAGGTCTGGGCCCGGAAGAATGGGTCTCGTACCATGTCTGTAGAGTAGCGCGAGAGATCGGTAAATCTCGCCGAGTACTGGGCGACCGTCATGCTGCCCTGCCGCTGCTGAAGAAGCTCCTGAATGCACACCGCACAGAGGGTGGCTATGACAAACTCTGAGTGGAAGAATGTATCAATGTATTTCCAGAGTAGAGATGCTTCATCGTGCACCTGCACCATCAAGCTCCACCATCGGCCCGCTGCTACGTGCAGTAGGCTCGCTACGAGGATCACCATGAGGTCTGCTAGTGTCCTCACTAACCGAAAAACTCATACCACTGCCTCCAGCCAGTCCTCGGCTGCCTGGGGGTCCATCTCCCCGTGGAACATGGGCGGTTGCTGGCGTTGGAACTCATGCAGTGCACTGAGGTGACGCGCATCGTCAGCGGTTGGTGCTGGGAGCATCGGTGCCTCGGCGGGTAGAGCTACCGCCGGTGCCACTGCTGACAAAGGGCCCTGCACTGAGACCTCGGCGCTCGGTGGGCTGTCGTCACACTCGACTCTCGGAACCCTAGCTGGCTGCCGTCGTGGGGCCATCCTGAAAAGGAAACAGGTGCACCACTGTCAGAACAGTATACCCGGTGAGATGACACAACGTAATCACAATGAAAACTTGAAACACACATGCAATCAATGTTTTAGTGCATTAATTCAGAAATCAGAAGTCAGGGTCCTGGTGTACGGATACGTCGACCGCCACACCAACACTGGACTATCTGGACTGATAACCACACCCAATACACTAAACACTATTGCTTCACATAGAAATATTAGAGTCCCAAGTTCTGCGGTAGAACCGAACTCCTCGGATACCAATTTGTCATGACCCATCCTCAGGGCCCGCATCGTGACTACCCCAACCTTGCCTTCCATAGGCCATGGGCTGGCGACTAGCACCAAGACGTAAATCCCGGTAAAACGGGAAGGAATTGCCTTTTGAAAATTATACAAAAACCACAATGTAAACAAGCAGTAGAAGTAGACACTAAGTAAAAGCTGGTACAAGAGTACGTGCGGAAAAAGTAAATGGGCCAGTGTACAAACCCAAACTGAAAGTAAAGTACAACTCGAAAAGGAAAACAACAACTGTAATGTAATGCCGCAATGCTGAGCTATCCACTAGAAATTCCACCTGAAGGGTGGGTACAGATTGCTCCATTGCACCTCGGGTCCCGCCGTCCGCTCCGAGTATGTCCCGCCTAGTGGTCCACCTCCAGTTATCGTCCTGCTCTGCAAGCCTCAACCACGATCAACTATGTCTGTCATCTACATCCTATACAACGTAGTGCGGGCATAGCCCGTACAGGGGTGAGTATAAGCTACTCAATAGGGACCCCGAGACCCCTGAAGGTCTCCCAAAATCCAAAAAGGATAAACCACAAAGGAATGATATAATCACGAAGTAACAACCGACACTGCTTAGGTATATGCCCATACATATACCTAAGTCATCAATTCCAATACTCTCCAACCTCCGAGCCCAAGTACAACCCAGTCCACAAAGGAAAGTATACGTATTCCACACAAGAAAGAAAAACGTAATCCACACAGGATAGCACAACAAAATCCACACAGGAAAGAAAACAAGATTCAACTCACACAGGTATACTTCTTCGAAGATGATAGAGATGATCACTGATCCATCTAAGTCATCGGACCCACAAAGGATCGATAGGTACTAACCCCCACAAAGACCCACACAAGATCGGTAGGAAACTAACCCCCGCAAAGACCCAAAAAGGATCGAACCCACATAGGATTTGTTGGCGCTGGATCACACAGAACCGCTGAGCGTTGACCCACACAGGATCGGACCCACACAAGATCGGTAGCACTGATCCACATAGGATCGCTGAGTGCTGTAGTCGTCTCTATCAAATCCACCGAGGATCTTTGTACAGTTTTCGTCATCACAGTAGCAGTCGCAACCAGCTCTAGGGTTCCCACACACAGCAAGCTCGTTCGGGAGGGTCCGCTCCACAAGCCGAGAGTCTGATACATCAAATGACACATAGTCCAGAGTTGATGTATCCAAAAGTTCCGTATCTTCAATAGGAACTCAACGTCGTAGACGGCGCATCAATTGGACGCCCGATCTGAGAGTTATTGGCTTTTTCATTCTAGGGGCCCGGTTGGTTTTTAAGGCAAAACCAACCCGACCGTACTCCACCTACATCCAAACCTTGGGCGGAGTAATCCAAAAGATACATCTCACTAAGAGGAAAACAAAAATGTCGACGGCACGTCAATCAGACGTCCGTAGCTCAAGTTATGAGCGTTTCTGCTCCGAGGGCCCAGTTGGTTTCGTGTACGAACCAACCCGTCCGAACTCAAAGTATTCCGAAACCTTGAGTGCAATATACCGAAACGACCGCCTCATTCCAAGGATCATGTCTCCGCTGACGGCGCATTGATAGGAGGTCCGTAGCCCGAGTTATGGGAAATTGAACCCAAACAGTCCGAAAACGGGGGTTTCGGGCCCGGACAGACCCGGTCCGAGACCCCCCGGTCGGCCAGAACCGGGTCGACCCGTCTCGGGTCCGGGTCGGCCCATCCCGGTCTTGCGACCCGGGAGTTGGTCGACTGCTCTGCCAAAACGGATGAGCCGTTTTGGCTCGCGTGGGGGGGGGGGGGGGGGGGGCGCTCCCCCCCGGTTTTCTATATCCGCGGCCCCTTAATTGGGGTAGCATTGATGTCTGGCTGGGGAAATTAATTATCCCAGCTCCTCCCTGTCGGCCGGTTCCTACTCAATGGGACCGGCGATGGCTCATCCCCTTCCAGATCCAACGCCGGTGGCCCGGTCTGGCCGCCGGTCACCTTGCTCTGTCGTGGCCTGGAACCGGCCGCGACCCTTGTCGTCCGGCGCGGCGCAATGGCGCTGCGCCCGTCCGCCACAGCCCTGGTACTGGCCGCGGTATTTTCGGGTTTTCTTCGACGTGGAGCGACGACGTCGCGTCCTTGATCTTCATTCCACGGCGCGACGCAACGACGCCGCACATTTCCTTTCACATGATTCCGCATGGTGCGACGGCACCACGCCTTCCTGTACCAAACCAAAAAGGAACCAATATGAAATAAAGAGGAGGGTCGTCCGTGTTTGTGCGGTCTGGCCCCCTTGCGTTATTCGATAACTATTGGTTTTAAAATTTCACGAAGAAATTCAGGAATGTAACACGAACAAGTTAATTATTTACAATACCCTACCTCAGTTTCAAGAACGGTGCTCGTCAACAAGCTGCGGAAAATGAGCGTCGTGGAGGTCGGGCGTCGTGGAAAATGAACGTCGATTCCATTGTCGTCGAGGTGCGTCCGAAGAGGAAACATCGTTGGAGAAGTTCTCCACGTTCTTCGGCGGAGATGTTCTTCGTTGAAGAACAGTGTTCTTCGTCGGAGTCTGAGGGGTTCTTCATGTTCATCGTCGAAGATGTTCTTCGTTGGAGATGAAGAAGATCTCCACGCTTCCCAAATACTCTCAACGTGGAATAAACTCTAACATTAATAAAATAAGCCTAAGTCTTAATTTATTAACACAAATTAACCTTTTGAATTTCAAGAGTTTGAAATTCAATTAACCACACATAACTCACCTCATTAAATTTCACAAGTTATCTTAATTTAATGGGAGTTGAGAGGGGTTAGAGGATATGAAGGGGTGGGGTTCGTGTGGGCCCCACTACCCTCATAACCTCCCAAGGGAGGTTGTGTGGTCACCCAACTTCCATCAAGAACTAAACACTTAGAATAAAAATTTTAGAATAATAATAAATTAACTTCCACAATTTTTATCATCCACACCCGTGATAACACAACTCCGGAACAGGAGTTCCTAAGCAATTACCGGTGTTGTGGTTCCATTGGTGCCCTCAGAATTCGATTACGGGAACCGGTTCAAAAGATAGAAATTCCCACTCGTTCGTTCACTGAACGTACCCGATCTAAACTTCGGATAGAAATTCCGGGCACTTCGGGCCTTGAAATCAAGTGCCGTCTGAAACCGCGTTCTTGTAAAATTACAAAGAAAATTAAGAAATAAATCCCATTTAATTTTACGAGTCTTTACACCTATGGGTATCGAGGGCCTTCGACTCATCCATGTCCTTTGGGCCGCATGGCCTTCGGGTCACGTAGGCCATGGAGTATCCCAGTTCACACAGAACATGCCCCATAAGAGGATCAGAGAAACTTGAGTAGCATCCACCAGATGCAAAGCCAACCAGATTGGAAGAATGAGAGGGTATGACAGCCACCATCGGGACCAAGCACTGTGCAGATTTGTACGGGGCAATGCTAGCCGATCAGTAATGCAAGGTGGGGAGCTATGGAGATCAATGATTCAAGATACTGGGGAGGGGCAGTTCTAGTGGGCTAGGCCTATGGGTCATGTAATAGACAAGGTATTCCTTGGGGCCTTCGGGTCATGTATTTCGGGTCATGGAGGGCCTGGTGCCTTGGGCTTACAGGTCATGTATGGTTTCCCCTTCAACCCTTAAATGGGGGATTATTTATAATAAAATAAAAAGAAGGCATGTGGGCCATTCGGGCTGGTTTCTTAAGTGGAGGAGGACCAGGACCAGGACTAGATGGTGCCTTGTGATATTAGACGAGCCGAGGTGTTTTCAGAAGTTTTTTATAGAATATTCAGTAACTTTGTTTACTATCCAGACATTACAGTTTTCATTGTTTTAGAGGGCTTGTAATTCAGACTAGTTTTAATCTACGTATTTACATTTTATCACACTGTGTTATTGGACTGAAGTGGAATTCATGGATTTTCCTTATATAGTTTTTTCTATCTAAATTCGCATTTACTTAGAGTTGGGTACATGTGTATAGGATCATTAGAAAATGCCTCTAATTTGTGGGACATATCTACTTAGTTCTAGTTTCCATCACTTATCCTATAAGAGGTTGGATTGGGGTAGTCACGACACATGCCCTAGGGGATGGGTCGTGTAAGAAAAAAGATATTCTCTTCAGGTATGTTTTCATTTTCTGGTTGTTTCTAAGAAAAAAAGGAAATTCTGGAGATTTTCAAAGTACACGCCGTGTATTCAAATACCACAGGTAGCTGGGTGCTGGCTGTGTAGCGGCCATGAACACGACCATGTGGAGGAGACTTGGAGGCTGCCAAAAGTGGAGTACGGAAATGGAGAGTACATGTCATGTACTTCAAATGTAAACACCGTGTACTTTTTTTTCATTAAACGCACCGGGGTCGCGTCTAATCTCCAGAATTCTATTCTTCTAGGTCTCATTCGACCATGGGATTCGTAATGCCATAGATCTTCAAAGAACCCCCAAGCCTCCATCCGTCCTCCAAATCGAACACTATCGGTTGCGTTGGAATTTCATCAGTTAGTTCTCTCTTCTCCTAGAGATCAATCTTCTGATTTCTCCTCTCTAGTGAGATATTTTGGTTCGAACGTATTAGACTTTTTTGTAGATCATCGATGTTCTAAAAATATTAAATCCTTGAATATCACATATAGTGATCTCCTAATTCCATGTTAGGTGGTTTGTGCCTTTCTGTTGAAATTCTATGAGTATTATGTGCAATTTTTCCCAATACCCATGTAGGAGGTATTGGACATTTACTATTTTAACCCAATTTCTTGATTTCCTTTCTTGTATGACTGAGTAGAGTTTGATTGATTGTGAATTGGGTGTTTTTATATGCTTTGGATGTATTCTTTCCCACACATGTTCTGTTACAACCGGTTGGTCCTACTTATCCATTATAGTCGCCTTAATTGTTTTTCTTGCCTAGTTCTGTAGGGTGGAGTGTTTTTATGTTGACATGCTGATTTGATGTAGACTGTTTAGCCATGTAGTTCATTTGGATTACATTGGCCATATTTCATTTCTATGATCATTGTCCTACACGTGTTTGTGAGAACATGGTTTAGTAGACTATAAGTGTAATTGACTGAGTGAGTTTCCTCCGAGATATTTTTAAATACCTAGACTATAAAGGGAATTGACTGAGTGAGCTTCCTTAGAGAGCCTTTGACTGACCTAGACTATAAGGGCAATTGATCAAGTGAGATTCTTCAGAGAGTCCTTGAAATGGATTAGACTATAAGGGGAATTGACCGAGTGAGACTCCTCAGAGAGTCTTTGAACGACATGGGCTATTGGGGGAATTGACCAAGTGTGATTCCTCAGAGATTCCTTGACCATGGGGGCTATAATTAGAATTGACCATGTGATCTTCCTCAGAGAGTTCTTTACTACCATAGACAATAAGGGGAATTGATGGTGAGTGATTCTTCAGAGAGTATTTATATAATCTTATGTCTGATATAGAGGGGTTACGCTGAGTGTACTGCCCAGAGGGTTGCATGTACTTCTTAGGTGGGACTAGAGGGTATGGCTGTGAGGACATCCCATAGGGTTAGAAGTTTGTGTTTAGCTATTTGATTAGCTACTGCTTAATGTTGAAACCGTGTATTGCTTACTTCTAAGTACTTTCCTTCTTACTAATTATATACTTACCTGCCATATATTCACCAACTGTTAGGCACAAATCATAGGGTGGTTTCGTACTTGGATTTAGTCTCACGCCCTATTTTGGCCATTCTTTTGGGCCCAAAAATATTATATTATTGTAGATATAGATAAGGGAAAACACATTTCTACTTTAGGTACTAGACTTTTTGTGGAGAAAGAGAGCATGGGACCAACCTTAGGCTAGCGATGTTAAGGATATGTTTATCTATTTCTTTGTACGTGGGTTTAGTAGTGTTTGTATTCTTGTATTGTGGTTTTTTATGGGTACTTTACGAGACATATGTATAATGCATCATTTAAATATATGTGCACCAGTTGTTTAATACTTTTAGTCTTCTGCAGTTTACTCTTGCATGGATTATTACTGCATATTATATTGCATGTTGTTTACTTCCGCTATGTTACTCTTCCAATGAGGGAATTGTTTCCCCACTATCACACTAAAGGCCATCGCAACTAGTCATCATCCTCTTGCATTTGGGGAAATGCGCTAGAGGCCACGTGACCAACCGGGTACCGGGCATCAATGGGTGGCTTCCAGAACCGGGATATTACAAAGTGGAATCAGATAAATTATTTTCTCTTGACTTACTGTTTGGAGCCTTTTCCCAGTGATAGGAAGGAATATGTAAATGGAAACAAGCTGTGCCCATGAGTAGCTAACCCCTGTACAGGGAAAAGCTATCATACCTCGTTTATTTCAATTTCAAGGTTGTTCAAGTTTACAGTTGATTTGATTTTCACCGTTTGGTGATTCAAATGTTGTGTGTTTCTAATGTTAATGTTATTGAGGATCTATTTCCATTGCAACATGATGAGATTATGGTCTTCCATATCATGCATCATATAGTCACTTGTTAGAAATCACATGTCAAGCATTATTTCCATGCCATCTAGGATGCATTAGCGATTACATGTTTTTGTGATAGATGTTGGGTAGAATATGATTGTTGTTGTGATTGATGCCTTGATAAAAATAACTTCTATTTGATACGGTATTTTTGTGTAAGGTATTATTTGAATGAACACCAAAAATTGGTTCTTGAGGCATTATGGGCCCTCATGGATCGATATTTGGTTGATCATTACCTTGTTTTCCTTCTTATAACGTGTATAAGATGCCAAAATTTGATTTGTGGGTATTATGAGCCCTCATGGATTGGAATTTGGCATTTTCAAGGTTTGTTTCGTTGTTTTTCTGTGTTCAAGAGTTGTTTCTGAGGTTTATTGTCTAGAAAAACCGAGAATACTTGCCATGTAGTTTCGACTACACACCATTTGTTCTTCTCATTGGGAAGAAACTATTTTTATTGAGTACACACCCTATAAATTATGTACATGCCGTGTTGTCCTTAAATGTGTTATAGGCGATGTTTGTAGAGACACAGGATGTGGAATTTCTAGTCGGAACACACCGTGTACTAGTTGAACACACTGTGTAATGTTGCCCATGTGTCCATCTTTGTGACTAACAACAACGATGGATAAACCATAAGATATACATGTCGTGTCGGCCTTAAACACGCCATGTAGTGCGAGTCATGTGTCAGGCCGTGTCACTAACAACATAGGCCAGGCGAATCTAGTCTAGTACATGTCGTGTCTACAGTTAACATGTCGTGTAGTCTTGTCTTATGAGAGTTGTGTGGCTTTAACCATGTAGAAGGACTAGGGTATGGACAGAGGATTCAAGTATGTGACATGTGTTAAATCAACACATCATTTTTTTTGGGTGTTACATGACTAGATTTTGTAGGAGTACATTCCCGTGTTAATGACTTAATGGAACATGCCATGTAGGTATTGTACACGCCGTGTAGTCATGTTTGGTAAAACGTGGGTGCTTTCCTTCTTCGATTATCGTATTTCACTTTTGGTATTCAGTGCATTCCAATATTATTTTAAGGCGCACGCCTGACCATGTAGAGTCATGCTATAGATACATCCATCATTTGTACGCCAGTTGCCAGGCGATGATCAGACACTGGATATGGCTGATTAGGGACTACCTGTAGATCCTCCAGTTGTGCCAGTCTTGGTACCAGCCATTATACCTGACATAGGTGCTAATTCATAGTTCAGAGAGGGTTTTCTGAGGATGATGTAGACCATTCAGGGAGAGCCTCCTCCTACCCCGTCAATGGAAGAATTGACACGGGTCTTTCATCAGCATCACCCTCCTACTTTCTCTGGAGATGGAGTACCACAGGCTTTAGAGTCATTGCTAGAAGATGCGCTAATGATTTATTAGAATTTAGAGATACCTCCAGGGAAGAGGGTGAGTCTCACTACCTATATGCTTCGAGACTCCATCAAGAGGTGGTTGGATTTTATCTCATAGGAGGGATGCCAGTAGAATATGTCTTGGGATGAGTTTTGATGCATATTCTATGATTACTTCTATTCAGAGTCCTTGAGGGCCAATCGACCCCAAGATTTCATGAGTCTAGAATAGGGTTATCTTAAAATTATGGAGTATTCCTCTTGCTTCATAGATATGAAATATTTCATTCCTATTCAGGGAGGTGATGATTTGTTCCTTGAAAGGATGTTTGAGGATGTTCTAAGGCACAACATCCGATCTCGGGTGAAAATCATTAGGTTGACTTCGATATCCTCTATCGTGAACCAGAAATTGATCATAGAGCATGATATGATGGATTATGGAGCTCTGATCATGGTCGGTTTGGCATCCAGAGATTATATTCCACCTACTGATAGCTGGATGCACCAGAGGGAGAATACACGAGGAGATCAGAGAAGGCGGGATGCATCTTCTGGTACACAGGTGGTGTGTTACCAGTGTGGGAAGACAGAGTATACGAGACCACATAGACCGAGATACCATGTGGAGTGTCGATCTTACGGATATATGGGTCATCTTCAGTGCTTCTGTCAGATATAATCAGCAGCAGCTGGTGAGAGGGGTTCGACAATGACTCTTTGTTCAGGAGCAGCTCCACCAGTTTCTCACCAGCCGGGGAACTAGAGTTCTTCCAGCCATTCAGGCCGAGGTGGAGGTTGTGGTAGTGGTAGCCATTCACACGGTTTCCAGTGACATATGGGTGGATCATCTCAGAGTGGTCAGGCAGGGTCACTTGGCCATTGAGCAGGACAGCCTTTTCTAGTGGAGTAGACCCAGTATGAGCAGGATCTCAGACCTTCAACAGTTCGAGGTACAATATTTGTTTTCTCGGCTTCAGCTTCTTCTCTTTCCGATATAGGGGCTTCTCGTTGATTTATTTTTGTTGCTGTTGTTGAGAGCCTTGGGCTCTGCATCATTTCTTATGCTAATATCATGACACTAGAAACATTGTTGGGAACCATAACGATGAGTGTACGTCAGTGTAAGGAGTGCCCTCTAGAGGTTGGTGGGTGTCACTTATTATGGGACCTCATTATCCTAGAGATGACGGGCTATGATATCATTCTCAGAATGGACTTGATAGTTCCCTTCCAGGCAGTCATCGATTGTTATCTCCATTGGGTGAGTTTCACATCATGAGAGGGAGGATCCTTCCATCAGAAGGGCGAATGTTATGTCCAGATGAGTATAGTGGGACCCGAGCATCATGGGTTGGGAGGAGGTACACCCTAGATTGCCAATCTATATATGGATGACCAAGGGACATTAGAAGTGAAATTTTCTCCAGTGTTGATCGTTTTAGATATGTCTTTCTAGAGAAATTCCGAGGTTTGACTCTAGAGCATTAGGTAGGATTTTCTATTGACCATGTGATAGGGTAAACACCGGTGTCTATTCCTCCTAATAGGATGGCTACACCATAGTTGTAGGAACTCAAAAAGTAGTTGGAGGAGTAGTTGGAAAAGGGTTTCATCTGAACCAGTACTTCTAATTGGGGTTCAACTGTCTAATTTTCAATGAAGGTAGATGATACCCTCTTGCTTTGTGTGGATTACCGGAAGTTGAACCAATTGCTGGTCAAGAACCGATATCCCTTGCCTAATATTGATGATATATTTGATCATCTTCGAGGAGCCTGGGAGTTATCGTAGACTGGAATGAGGTTCGGTTGCCATCAGTTGTGCGTTATACCATCTGATATACCTCTCATAGCCTTCCGGAGCAAGTATGGTCTATACGAATATATTTTAATGTCGTTCGTTCTCACAAATGCGCCTGTAGTTTTCATGGCACTTATAAACCAAGTGTTACATCCATACCTGGATTCCTTCATTGTGATCATCATGGACAATATATTTTTGTACTCGCATGCTTTTCATGACCATGATACCCATATTGAGATCGTTTTGAGTACACCGAGAGAATCAGTTATATGCTATTGTCTCAAAATTGCACTTTTGTATGGATCAGATTCACTTCTTGGTCGTGTTATCTCAGAGGTAGGAGTATCAGTCAACCTAGAGAAAGTGAGAGCAGTAGTTTTCTAGAAGAATCTGAATAAACTCTTTGAGGTATAGAGTTTTTTGGGGTTGGCTGGACAATAAATATTCTTCATACAGTTATTTTCACGATTAGCAGCACCACTGATGGGTCTGACTATGAAGGGTGAAATTTTTTTGTGGTCAGATTCTTGTCGGTCAGCCTTTCAGGAGTTGAAGGGGAGGTTGACTTCAGCACCAATACTAGTGTTTGTAGAGCCATGGAAGAGCTATACTGTGTACTATGACGCATTAGGTATTGGGCTGGGAGGTGTGCTTATGCAGGGAGATGGAGTCATTGCGTACGAATCTCAGCTGTTGTAGCCACATGAGAGGAATTACCCAACACACGATATCGAGTTTGCTACTGTTGTCCATGCCTTACACTGTTGGATACATTATCTATTGGGAGATAATTTTGTGTGATTCATTGAACACAAAATTATCAAGTACATATTCACTCAGTGTGATCTGAATTTGAGACAATGAAGGTGGGTTTAGTACCTATGGTCCTTCATTTTTGATCTTGGATATACACCCAAGAAAGGCAACTCAATGGCTAACGTGTTGAGAAGGAGGACCAAGATACAGACATTTTGGGAGGCCAGTAGTGAGTGGAGGTTTATGGCCTTGTTCTCTGAGATGCAGTTGGAGGTCCATGACGGATAGGGGAATGCATTTCCTTCTTCTGTAGCTATTACCTCTAATATTCTTGATCTAGTGCAGATGAGGAAGCTATCAAATTCAAAAGGCTTTGTCCAATAGGAGAGCTTGTTAGGAGAGGACCCTATTCCTAGATGGACTATATAAGAGGATGAATTCTTGAATTTGTAGGGGTGTGTATGGGTGCCCGCAAACATATACGAGGATCTGATGTGAGACTTTAATTCATCATTTTGGGGAGTTCAACCTGGTGTCACCAAGATGTATCATGATCTACACCATCAGTATTGGTAGCTAGGTATGAAGAGACATGTTACTGGTTTCTTCATAAGGTGTTCCACCTTTCAGAAGGTAATGGTGGAGTATCACTGACCAGTAGGACTTTTGTTACAAGTAACCATACACTAGTGGAAGTGGAATGATATCAAGATGTAATTTATGATAGTATTACTGAGGTCGTCACGAGGGAATGATGCAGTTTGGTTTGTCATTGACAGACTCACAAAGGATTCCCATTTCGTTCTGATCAAGGAGACCTTAATTGTTAATGAGATAGGTTAGTTGTACATCCATGAGATTGTACGTCTGCATGGAGTTCCACACTCCATTATTTCAGACACGTATGTCTGTTTTACTTCTTGGGTCTTGTAGGGGATTCAAAAGGATTTGGGTATACAAGTACTTTTGATTATGGCATACCACCCCTAGACAGATGGCTAGTCCAAGCGTATGATCTAGGTACATAAAGACATGCTCTGAGATTTCATAGTGGTTTTTAGAGGCTGTTGGGAGAAGCATATACCTCTTGTGGAGTTTTCCTACAATAATAGCTTTCAAGAAACTATTCAGATGGCACATTATGAGGCTTTGTACGGTAGGCCATGCCGATCACCCTTATGTTGGCTGGAGGCAGAAGAGGCATCTTTGCTAGGACCTCGTCTTGTTTAGGAGACCATAGAGAAGATAGAGTTTGTTTAGAAGAGGATGGCTACAGCACAGTCTCGACAGAAGTCTTATGCTGATCAGTGGAGACAACATCGAGATTTCGAGGTTGGGGATCAGGTTTTCCTACGTGTCACATCACGACTAGTACATAGGAGGATTATGAGACTGGGTAAACTTTCGCTGAGGTACATCAGGTTGTTTGAGGTGTTGGAGAGATTTGTACTGGTTTCCTATCGGTTGTAGTTACCTAAGAGGTACCATGCTATAGATGACGTTTTTCACGTTTCTCTACTATGATTTTACTTTTCAGACCCGTCACTTGACTTTCATCCTAAGGAGGTTGAGCTCGTAGTGTATGTGTCATTCGAGGAGCATCCTATTCAGATTGTTGATCTCAGTACAAAGACTTTTTGTGGACGGTTTGTTCCTATGGTATGAGTGATAGGGAAGCAAGAGCGGGTACTAGACGACACATGGGAGAGGTAGGCTGATGTAGAAGCCCAGTGGCTAGATTTGTTCGGGGTTTCTTCTTCTATGCCACTCTAGGGAATTTTAGGGATGAATTTCTTTAAGGGGGGAAGTTATTAAGAACCCAGATCTTCCTTTCAGGTATGTTTTCCTTTATTGATCGTATTTGAGAAAAAGTGGAAATTCTGGAAATTTTCAAAGTACAAACCATGTACATTATAAGTACATTCCTTGTACTTAGTTACCACAGGTAGTTGGGTTCTGTCCGTGTATTGGAATTGCACATGACCGTGTGGTAGTGATTGGAGACCACCGAAAGTGGAATACAAAAATGAACTGTACACGCCGTGTACTTCAAAAGTACATGCCGTGTACTTTATTTTTTTCATTAAATGCACCAGGGTGGTGTCTAATCTCCATAATGCTCTCATTCTAGGTCTCGTTCGACCAAGAGCTCCGTACAGCTATGGATATTTGACGAACCCCCAAGCCTTCATCTGTCCTTTGAATTGAACACTGTCGGTTGTGTTCGAATCTCATCAGTGAGTTCTCTCTTCTCCTAGAGGTCTATCTTCTGATTTCTCCTCTCTCGTTAGATATCATGGGTTGATCGATTTAGACGTTTTTGTAGATCTTCTACATTCTAAGGATATTCAAGACTCAAGGTTCACATATAGTGATCTTCTAACACTAATGTAGGTGGATTGTGCCTTTCCGTTGAATGGCATTGAGTATGATGTGCAATTGTTTCCAATACCCATGAACGATGTATATCACATTTACCATTTTAACCCTTTTAGTTTCCTGTCATTGTTGTATGCTTTAGTAGATATTGACTGATTGTGAATAGGGTGTTTTTCTATGCTTTGGATGTATTTTTGACCACGCATGTTCTGTTACGACTGGCTGGTCCTTCTTAGTATTTATTTCCACCGTGCATGTTATCCATGCCTAGTGCTATTGGGTGGAGTGTTTGTATCCTGACATGTTGATTTGCTGTATAGTATTTAGCCATGTAGTTCTATAGGATTACTTTGGCCATATTTCATTGCAATACTTGTTGACCTACATAGGGCCGTGAGAACCTGGTGTAGTAGACTATAAGAGGAATTGACTGAGTGAGATTCCTCATAGAGCCTTTGAACGACCTAGACTATAAGGTAATTGGCCGAGTGAGCCTCCTCAGAGAGATTTGAATGACCGAGACTATAAGTGGAATTGTCCTAGTGAGATTTCTAAGAGAGTCCTTGAACTGCTGTAGACTATAAGGGGAATTGACCAAGTGGGCATCCATTGAGAGTCTTTGAACGACCTGGGCTATAAGGGTAATTGACAGAGTGAGCTTCCTCAGAGAGTACGTGAACATGGGGGCTATAAAGGGAATTGACCATGTGAGATTCCTCAGAGAGTTTCTGACTACCTTAGACTATAAGGGGAATTGATGGTGATTTCTTCCTCAGTGAGTCTTTATATATTCTTATGACTGAAGTATAGGGGTTAAGCTGTGTGTACTACCCAGAGGGTTTCTTGTACTTGTTAGGTAGGAATAAGGGGGATGGATGTGATTACTTCTTAGAGGGTTAAATGTTTGATCTTAGCTATTTGATTAGATGTTTCTTAATGTTGAAACTATGGATTGTTTACTGCTGAGTACTTTCCTGCATACTGCTTGTATACTTACATAGCATATATTAAATGACTATTAGACACAGATCATTGGGTTATTTTCTAGTTGGATTTAGTATGAAACCCTATTTGGGCCACTCTTTTGGGCCTAAACAGATTATATTATTGGAGGTATTGATAAGGGAAAACTCCCTTCTACTTTAGGGACTTGACTAGCTGTAGATATGGAGATCATGGGAACAAGATTAAGATTTTGATGTTGGGGAGTTGTTTATCTATTTCTTAGTACTTTGGTTTAGTACTTTTTGTATTCCAGTATTGTGGTTTGTGTGGATCCTTTCCTAGAAATATTTATCTTGTAAGATTTATATATATAAGTGCTCCAACTTTTTCTTACTTTCAGTGTTCTACTGTTAACTCTTTCATGGATTATTACTGCTTCTGCTATTTCATGTTGTTTACTTCCACTATGTTACTATCCCAACAAGGGCATAGTTTTCCCACTATCACTCTCAAGGCCCTCACTGATATTCTTTAGCCATTGGAATTTGGGGAAATTTTCTTAAGTCCATGTGACCAACCGGGAAAGGGGAACCTCTAGGTGGCTTCCGGAACCGGGACATTACAGGTCGTGACACTGGATTATATAGAAAATGTTTTGCAGAACAAGACCACCCACCTGGTAATTTGTTTTTGAGAAACCACCAATTATTGGAAGATATTTGAGAACATGAGGATATTGTGAGGTATAATTATATTAACTTTTTTATATCATTATGATGAAGTTCGAGAGTGATATTTATTTTAAGTGGGTAAAATATAGCACCATTAGTTTTCATAGAAATTTTTTTACAAATAAATTAATTTTATTTGATATCTAGAATCAAATGATACACCATGTTAAACATTTTTTATATGCTACACCAAGATGAATTGGTGCCACACACAAAACAAAATTTACTTTCATTTCACAAAACATTGTGTTTCAATGAAACATCAGTTTATTATTATAATTACTTAAAAGAGATAGTTATAAGATAGACATTAAACATTTTAATATGAATAGTTATAAATACATTTTAATTTTTGTGTAATGGTTTTATATGAAAAAAAATTATTGATAATAAAACATGTATGTTTTGGTAAAGTCTATATACGCCTGTAAATATAATTTTTTTAAATGAACCACTTTTTTTTATTTTTGAGAATAATAATAAAATTAATAGTAGAACCTTATAGAAATTTAATATAATAAGGGGAAATAATATTTTAAATTGTATTTTCAAACTAATATTTGGGTGAATATTTGTCATATTTATAAAAAAATTTATTTTTTTGATGAATGGTGAAAAAATTACAATGTTAAATCCAATTTATTTTTTCCTAAATAATTTATTTAGATTAAATTTATTATAATTTTGGTTTATAGTGTAATTAAATCACTTGTACATCAATTAATACCATTTAGGTCAGTTTAACTAATTTCACATTGATTTTGGATATAAAAAATTTAAACTCATTTAAAAATTTTCCTCGTAAAAAACGAACTATCACAACGTATCTGTGGGATTAATTTTAAATTAATTTATGAAAATAATATGTTTAGAATTTAGAAAAATGGTTTCCATATCTTCAATACAAATTATTAAAATTTTATAATATGTTAAACTTATTTTTTAGAAAAAATAATATTGAAATTTTTTTAAAATTCATTTTAATTATTACAAAAGTAATTAAATTAAAAAAGGACTAAAACATAATATTATTTCCCAAAATAAAATAAAAATTTCTAAAAACCCCACTTTATGTTACAATTTACACCCTATAGACCCTCTTAATGTTTTTTATAAAATTATTATAACTAATTGATATGAAAAAATCGATTTGTAGAATTCCCTTTTAAAAAATTTACAAGAATTGAACTCCTCCTCCACTATAAAAAGGCACTCAATCATTACACTAATTACCATCACTCAAGACCTTTTTCATAGAAATATTATTCCCATTACTCCACAAATACCTCCTAAATTAATTCTAAAATCATACCTTGTGGAATATATCAAATAATGTAATCCCATTGGTGCAAACTAATAGGAGTTACCACGAAGAGGCAATATCCCTCTGCAAGATCCTTTGATTTATTTTTATTCCCACATAATTAGAAATTATATTACATGATTATATAATCACATATGTATCCTAAATATACTGATATGTTTTTCTTCTAAATATTTTTCCAACACTAAATCACATTTCCATCCAATGGGTAACAGACATACCGTTTATGTGTATAACATACTGCCACCTCACGAAATGATATTGTTTATTTTTCATTTTCCACCTCCCATGAGTGGGAATTATACATGAATATTTATTTATTTATTTATATATGATATTTTTGATAAATTAATTCTTCTAGAATTAATATATAATACATTCCTTCATTCTTTCCACTTTTTGTAAATATGATAACTTCGTTTGTGGACTACTGGACTACCACCTCCTCAATGAGATATGAATAATGAAAACATTACATGGAATATATGAAGTCTGGGTTTAGTAAAATTATATGATATATATGTCGACAAAACTACACTTGAATGATAATATATATATATATATATATCTCATTTACCTTTTATCACTAAAAAATAATAATAAAATAGAGACAATGTTCATAAAAATTTGATCTACTCTCTCCAACAATGATGTATATCATTTCAATTTCATTATTTTATAGATTATTATAAAGAATTATATATTTAATATATATTATATTTTTATCATGTATTAAAATTTTGAAATCATTAAATTATTATTTATGTCATGGATGAAGAAAAATAAGTCAAAACATGTACATAAAACAATGTAAATAATACCAGAAGCATAACATTATCATGGAATTATTATTAAATCGGTAAGGTAATTTCATAATAAAAAAATATTTATTTTATTAAATATAATAATATGTTTCCTTAATATATTTATAATAAACATATATTTATTATATTTAATTTTTTTAAGAGTACGATGAGAGTCAAGACACACTGTAAGGGTTTATTCATCTAACTTTTATTTCTTTGAGATTTATAACGTATACACCACTCATTTATTTTTGATTGATTAAATAATAGACATGATTATATTTTGTGACTATTATCATTAAATATATGTTTATTTACATAACCATTTTATGCTCTCACATTCATGGGGGTTTATATTCCAAAAGTTTCCAAATGAGTAAGCTGGTTTTGTCTAAATTTTCATTCTTTGAGGAACAAGGTTGGTCATGAACCTATATTATTTTAGGAGGTTTATATAAAAAAATTTAAAAGGATATATCATGAATATTATTATTTTAATTATATTTAATTATTACTATAATTTCATTTTTTTACATGGGGAGTATGATTCCATATTTCCATGTGGTAAGATTTTATTGCAACAATCTCATCATTTATTAATTTTTTTTAGGATTATGATTCTGTGGATGAATTATTATGATCTATATCTCAAGAGAAATAATTAATTTTTTCCCCTCTAGTTATCCATTATGTTTTCATGTATTGGTTATACATTTCTACTCCTTGGTACCTATGATAATTATGAATTTTTTAATAAAATTTGACATTATATCTATTTTTTTGGAAATTCGATTTCAAATTTTTTTTCGATAATGTTTTTAAAATTCTATATTATCATAATTTTAAAATAATTTAATAAAAATTTCTAATTATTATTTTATATAATTCATTGTTTTTTTCATAATGAACTATTCGTAAAATATATTCATAAGAAGAAAATATATTTTCCTCAAGAAATATTTTAAAGGATCTTTCCAAAATATTTGCCATCTATGATGAAATCCTTTGGTGTTACTCATGAAATTATGGGAAATTATCAAAAGGATACATAAATTTTGTTTCTCTGAATGAATTATGTATTGATGGAATGACTTTTATGAAACATGCTACTTTTCATGGGTTACATGCTTATGAATCCCACTTCTTTTCAAGATTTATGATTGGATTAATTGATTACAAAATATAAATATTATCCGCATGTTATGATATGATTACTTGTTTATGAAACCTATTTCATTTCATGGGTTATGATATGAATATTTATGATCTTCTGGTACATGTATATATTAAATCAAAATCTGATGGATGAGACATATATCTCTCTCCAATGAATTAGTTAAATATTTATATTCAATGATATATAAATGGCTATAATGGGGAGTGAAATATGATTAATAAATAACATTTTCCACTAATATGGCCATGGTGGTGAACCATGAATACCAATATGATAAATGGAGTGATCGAACACTACTAATATGGCCTTAAAGGCAATTTAATTACTATAATGGAAATAAACATATAGGATTATGTGTCTTCTATAATTCAATGTCTTATTCCTTTGTTATGTTTTCATGGATTATACACTTGATTCTTGTATGATTCATGTCTTATGAGATGTCAATTTTAATTCATGATTCTGTTTTATGATATTTTTATGCATGGTATGATTTTCTAATGTCATTATCACATTCTCGTACCCATATGATCCTATTAATGCATACATATCTCCTTTGATTACGCTTACTAAGCATGTGAGCTCACAACTGTTTTTGTTTCCTTTGCCAAGGATATGATTATATGATTTATGTATGATGTGTATAAGAAGGGTGATAGTAACGAAGAATGTATTGGGTTATAATATGTGTCACATATGTACAAGTTTTTAGGATTGCATATTTCTCAAGGCACTAGAATAATATTGTAATTGGGTGTCAGTTTGTGTAATGTATTAAGTTTTTGAAAATATTTATGTAATATTATTGTTTTTTAAGAATGGGTCAGTATAGGAATACCATATGTGTGTTTTCTATCTATTTATAATGTATTACTTGTTTTTTAAGTGTTATTTTTTTTCCATAAACATAGAGGTGGTATGTGTGGGAGATGTTTCATCTTTATTTGTGGAATGTTCACTAAGGAACTAAAAAAATGTTTTATGAAATGATGCATCCATTGTGGTGGCCCAAAAATTAATTAGGATGTAACCAATTTTTTTTCATTCCACTACACGTGCTAATAGATAATGTTATGTGGAAAATAATCCTTTTTGTTTTTTTTAACATCTCCCTATGCTAGCATGAATATGAAAGGGGATAGTAATGGGTATCATTATTAGCTTACCATAGACTCCCTATGGTAAAAATTCCATTTGTGTAGTGTTTGAACAACTAACCAATTCAAATCATTTAATACAAATTCATGATACCAATAACATAAATGATATATATATTATATTTATTAAAGATGCCATAAGGTTTCAGGGGACTCAATGTTTTTATTGACTAATACAGGGATCCCCATTTTCCCACCAAGATTTGGAATGTCCTTTTAGTGGAGATGAAAACTCAAGTCATGTTTATCACAATATTTCATTTTTATATTTCTGAGATTTTGGAAATGGAAATTCAAATTTATGATGACAAGATTTGTACCTATGTCTTGGAATTTAGAAGTGAATAGGATGTATATTTAGTTGTTGTTGAATGTTCATATAATAAAAGATACCAATAATTCATTAAGATAGAACATTTAAATGATTTATATAGCCGAACCTAACAAAATATATTTTGTTCTTATATTAGTTATGCTTTATTGATTTGACAAATATTTTTATATAAATTAATGAAAATAGTTAATTTGATTCCATAGAATTTTGTGAGAGCATAATGATGGTACGTGTATTATGTGGCTCATTGTCATCATCCTTCAAAATTTTTATTTGGTAACTAAGTGTTATTACATGATTCACCTCAGCTGGGTCATTGATAGATTGATAAAGGGGAGATCAATTCTTAGTATCTAGGACTATTTGAGTTCATTTAATGTCTTGAAATGTTGGAATATTTCTTGGCTTTACCCCTCAGTTGAGTTTTATCCACAACTTCATTAATGATTCCCAAATCAATTTGTATCTACTTGACTAATCACATGTTATGAATTAATAGTAAATGAACATAAAACCTAAAATGTCCATGAATGATAAGAGGCCATCAGTTTTTGAATATCACATAATGGTTCTATAAATAAATTAAATACCGTGGATTTGTGTTCTTTTCAAGAATTTGATGTAATTATATGAAAAGTGGGATCTGTAGTCTCAGATGAGATAAAAATGAAGTCATCCCTTCAGGGACCTACCATATTCATCCATGATTTACGGTGGCAGAAGAAAATATAATGGGATATTATAACATCAAAAAATTGTTTTCTAGATATCAGCCTATTTTTTCTTCTTATTCTTGTTGATATCCACTTGTTTCATGTTATTTTAAAAAATTTGGACGGGTTAGAGGTGTTCCATGAGAATTTGGTGAGGTGTGGACGTGTAATTTTAGATAATAGAAAATTATATTGTCCAACACTTAGTGGGTGAGGTCCACTAAACAACCATTATGCTAGATAGTGGCTACTGCATTTTTTTAGTAGGCATCATCCATCCACTAGCTCATGGATTAGTATTTCGATATCTGTAAGTTGACCCAAAACCTTGTTTTATTTCTTAATCCTTATCCCTTAACCTAAATTTGACCATTATGAATTATTGGTAATCATTGTAGGTATTTTCCATTAAAAATAAAATCCTTGGTGGATAGAAGTTAAAATTGATTCCATGACAATCTCTTGGGTATTGTATCCCAATTTTGATATTGGATCCTCCTCATATTTGAGTTCCTATTTCATAAAGGCTATGAAAATTATGTGTTTATTTTGGATCTAGTTTACTAATTTAATTTGAATTATGTCTATAATAAAATTGAGGTTTTTTTCTTGATCTCTAATACTCCAAGTGTGTTGTTAGTGATTTGTTTTGTAAGTGGTTCCGTTTTATTCTTTACTACCATAAATTTCTGAATTTGATATTCTTATTTGGAATATAGTTGTATAGGTTCAACCAATATTTTTATACTCCTGGGTCTATCTTGACATATACATTATTTGTATAGGATTATATTCAATGTGATTCAAGTATCTTAGTTTTATGAATTGGATTTATTCTACAAAACTTGATTAGTTTCTTCTTGAAATTGGTTTTTAAAATTGGTAATAATGATGAAAAATGTTTTGATAAAATGGTGTTGATTTTCATATGATCATAAAAATGGATTTTCCCCTCTAATGTTTTTATTAAAAATTGATTCCAGGAATATTATATATAATTTCAATGATGAAATTACTTTTCAATGAATCAAATATGGAAAAGAAAATATTGTTCTAAAATTACTCATGGATCCATCGTGAGATATGAACTCTTACCCTATGAGACTATTCTTATATGGTAATGTGTGCACTATTTTTCTTAATATTTAGGAATATATTCACTCTTTGGAGTAAACTCTTACCCCCCCAAGGCTAGTTTTACTATTGTAATGGGCTCACTATGTGGCCTATTTATCATGAGAATGGATTGAGGATCGTCACTAACCATGATATATTCTCACCCATGATCAAATGTTCATTATTGAGAAAATTTGAGATATAGGTTTCGAATGATTTGGTAAATGATTTGAAAACCGAATTATAGGTATGATTTAAAAAATAAGAAAGGGTGGATTCCATATTTAATTAAAAATATTTTAATTTGTATTTCAGGTCTAATGAATATTTACATAATCATTCTTGGATTAAATTATAAAGTATAATTAACAAAAACACAGTGGGATCTTACTAGGCCTCTTTTTATCACACCCTACACATACCTTTGATCATATGTATAAATTATTTATTGTGATGTAGGGAATGGAAAATTGTTATAGGGTGGTGGAGGGTTTATTTGTTATTAGGTAATGTGAATTTATGGTCTAATCCTTGTTACATGGATATGGGTAATTTATACTTGTATTTTTTCATGGAGTTTTAGATTCAGAATCTTGTTTTTCCAGTCTTTTTGAATCCTTTCCATTGTTGTTTTTTTGGATTACCGATATTTTTTTATTCATGTTATAATATTCTATGTTTTTATGTTGAAACAATTATCCCCAAAGGTTTTTCTTGACAACCATGTTCTTGTTTCAGGCTTATGGGGACTAGGAACGCTCATCGGGCCATGTCGCTACAGGATTAGGCACTAGGTATCTTGGTAATTTTGGTGGGATATGAAAATTAAAATTTTACGAAAGTTGTAAGGGGTTATGTAAAAATATTATTTATTTTCAATATTTAGTTTGTTAAATTTACCTTTAGGGAAATTTTATGATACTAATCTTTAAACAAATATATTTTCTTCTCCTATATCCAGTCTTTGAATTTCCAATACTAGTACCATTTTTTTAAATATGTTACATAAAATGTTTGAGAAAATGTTTTGAAGAAAAGATGACACTATTTCCACTATGTTTGATGAAATTTTTATTATGATTCAATTTACTAGGAAAAATTTATAAATCTATATATATATAAATATTTTAGAAATATTATTTTTACTACAATTGATAATCTTCAAAGAGGAGTAAAAAGAATATTTTCAAATCTTCAACGTGTGAATCACTTTTTAATTTGTATAAAAGTGAGAAAATAAATTTACATTTTAATGAATATGAGATGAAAAAAATTCCCCCCATCATGAATATTCACTAATTTGAATCTTATATTACAATTTTCAATGTTTATTTTCAAAGAATGTTTTTTTTTATTTTGGGAATATTTAGTTTTAAAAAATATCAAAAAAATAAATTTTCTATATTTTAAAAGATATATTAATAATCACATTTAATGTAATTTTTTATATATATCGACATACATTATATATTTTTATGCTTCACTAGGGATATGTTATTATGATAAAATCCACTTCCATTATCAGGATGCATATTATAATGATGTCCTAAGAATATTAATATGAAAATTGTTTATTCAAATGACTTTTTTATGTTATTATATAATATTAATGAAAACAATTCAATTTAAATGGGTTATGTTATGATGAATTAATAACTATTTTTATGAAGTTATTTCACACTTATGTATGGTTTCTATTATGTGAGGGGTTGGAATAAAATTATATAACCCTCCAATGCATTGGCTAGTTATTAATATCTCATGAGAAAATAAGTACTGGATTGGGGAATGAACCCATTATGTTAAAGGAATCCATCTAAAATATTTTATTATTATGGAACCTTGAAAAATGAAATGGTGGAATATAGAATAAAACCAATCCAATATGTTACTTTATCAATTATAATAGTTGTTGAAGTGAAGCTAGACTAGGGAAATGATTTTAATTACCAATGTGTATTGTATAAATTTATATCTTATTCTTATGATATTTCACATCTATAATGATTGATTATTGATGATTCAATACTCTTTTGAATTAATTGTTTTGTTATGATTCACTTATTTCATGAAAAAGGATTATTGATATTTGGTTAAATGGGCATGAAATTCATATGTTATGATCTTGTTACCATACCCAATGATAATATTATGATCACTTATTAACATTGATCGATAACTCATATGTTTACCCTTTTTCAGAATCTGAACTCATCCTTTATTTTGATATTATTTCCATAGGTTACAAAAAATGTTTTTAAATAGTGTTTTTTTAAGAAGGTTATTTTGTGAGAAGAAATCCAAGGAGGATATTTAATACCATTAAAGAAATAATTTTATTATGTATATAGTCTATAAATATTCCAAACCATTTTGATTTTGGGGAATGTAATATATTGAGATGTATTTTATATTTAATAATTAATGGTGTAATATTTACTTATTAATTCATAGCTCAACTCAGATGGAATTAGAGTACTCTTATGTTATTTTTAAAGATTAATGTTTGAAAAATTTAGGGAAAAAGTTTGGGAGAAGAAATATTATAGGATAGAATCCTGAATTTTAAATAATATAGATATTATTTGGTTCATTGGATATGAAATCAATATATAGATACAAACAAGTGGACGTAGGGCCTAACACATATGGACATATGGGAAACAACTGGAATAATACTGGTTGGTCATTAACATGATCTTCATATAGATCATGAAAAAGAGGCATAAACATAAGACTACTTTATTAGTCTTGGGGGATATGTTTTGGTTAATTCAAATTCTCTCGATGAACCATTATAAATAATTATAGGATAAAATCATTTACAACCTATGATAAATTTTGTGATTTTCATTGAAATTAATGTTACATTGGTTAAAATAAGGGGTAATATTTTAGTAAACAATATGAATTATAATTCTTATTATTTTATGAATTCTTACACTGATTAATGATGACTTATCCTCACACTAATAATTTTTGTTTTAGAAAGGTACTGAATATTGAATAATTATGTTGCAATGGTGACATGTACACTCAATTATTTATGTATATTATTTGAAATAGTCATTCTAATTCCTTAATATCATGATGAGTCTATCGGAAAGTTAAACTCATAACCTCAATTATTACATGTCTAGTTAGAAGTGAAGAAACATAAGGGTGTAATGATTTCAAATCAAATATATAGCGACCCTCTGTTAATAGTTTATGGTAATATTTTTCATAATATTTTTTATTTTATCTCTTGTTGAATGTGATGTTATTTTGGGAATGTATTATCATTATTTATATATCTCCCACATATATTTTTGACTGATTTATTTCATATTAGATACTAATAATCTATCTATGATCATCTATCAATGTGAGTATGAATATGAACATCTAGTGGAAATTACATCCACTATATCAATCTAATGACCTATTAATTAGAGTTATTTATCTAAAATAGTGGGGAGAAATTTAATATTGAATTAATGCATATTATTTGGGAATATGTTTAGGTATTTCAAGATGGAATTCCTGGAGTTACCCGGAATTGTGAAGTTGAGTTTTAAAAAAACTCATACTTGGTCCTACACCTATATGAATGAATATTTATATAATGGGCACAATTGAGTTGCCCAAATTGAAGAAGTAACTCTAAGAGATTCTTGAAATGGGATACATATTCTTGATCATGTCACCATGGGGTGTTCTAATTCAATTTGTTATGAAGAATGATCGGTAAATGAATCTTATCATTGATTATTAGGAACATAACAAGATCACTATGTTTAAAATTATCCTTTATCACATAATAATATCTTTTTTAATTAAATGAGTGAAGTCACCTAGTTTTTAGGACAATCCTGCAATTTAGATATCATTAATTGAGGTTTAAAGAATCATATTCTCATGAAAACCTTCTGTATATAGTTTAGACCTTATGAATATATAGTAATACCATTTTATTTTAGCAACTACCTCAATATATTCATGGTCCAAATGAGTAGTGTCTTTAGATATTACTATGATCTATTTTTTAATCATTATAAATGATATTCATATATATTAAAAGACCATGGTGAGAATAAATATCATTTGTTAATTGTTTTGAAGACCATAGGTAAGAGGAATATATATAGTGTGACAACCTAGGGTGATATTTTTGTGTGGGTATTTGTTTCATGGCCATGGACATCAAGTTAGAGGAATACTAGGATAAAAAGTGTGAATTATTGGGAATTTTTTCCATGATCCACAATTATGAAACATGGTGAATCTAAATGTTCTACCTATTCATGCATTCCATGAACCATTTTATAGGGGAGATATACATTGTTACCACATAGTTTGGTAAAACATGTGGGTAAACCATGAATTCCTCTCACATTGGGGCATTTTTTTATTTTTCATTATTTTTTTATTGGGGTTTCCTCCCTTATGTCTCCCATTGAATTCCCTCATCCATTTTGTTCCTCTAAGGTATTTCTTCTATTCTAAGATTCCCTAAATGGATATTGGTGTAATTCTGGGGTTACTTTTGATTCGTATCTAGAGGTATGAGATTCCCATCTCTTACTTTGTTGAATTATTTATTTTTATCAATGTTTGTAGAACCAAAATGGAAATTGGTGGCCTTTGTTCTTGTACATAGTTGTTAGAAATTTTTTCTTTTAGTTTTTGATTGTCATGATCCATCCTTGGGTTTATTTTCTAATGAATTTTATCAAAGGTGACATTATTCAATGACTTAATGTAAGTTTTTCCACATCATATTTATTTATTTATGCGTTCCAAGGGTTTATTGATTTCTAAATATAGTACTTTTCTTGATAATGATATGTTGAGTTATATAGGTTTGGTTTATAATTGGATTCCAAAACATCAGTTGGTTTTTATGTGGTTTAATGGTTGTAATTCCATGTGTAAATTGGATATTATTGAATATAGGTATTTTGAAAATCCAAAATGTTTGACAAAATTCCAAAAATGGGTTTAATAAGAAAAAACATGTTCATTATGTTTTAGTACAAATTCAATTTTCATAGAGGGTTCTATTTTTAGTTCAGGCGGATTGATTGATTTAAAAAGGAGAGGTATTGTTTTATAAAAACGAATAGAGTTTCTCTCAATTGATGTGTTTTTAATATTAATAATATTGATATACTTTGGAATGGATGTTCTATTCCAAAAAGTTTTTAAATTGGATTTATAAATTTATATGCAATATGTGATAAAATATACACAGATTTTCACTTGGTGATATATTAGATTGTTTATTATTATTGTGCCCTTATTGAACCCATTTTTAATATTGATGATGTCATGTTAATTCAGGTAATGTATTTTTTTGATATGATTGATGTTTTGGTTATTTATTTCAGATCTTTATAATGGAATTATGTGTTGTGGAAAGGAAGGGTTTGTTATTTCCATGGGATGAAATTTTATTTATTTCTAGATCACATTATTTAGTTATTTATGGAGGATACCTAGTTTAATATATGGGAAGTAATGTGAAATTTCTAGGCTAGTAAGAATTAATGCACTGGATTTTCACCACTAGTTTTACATAATATAGAGCTAGAATGGTTTCACCGATGAGACTAAGTAAGATTAATTCATTTGATGGATGTGTGAAAATTAACATACAAGTAGGCTCTCCACCATTTCACGTATTCTGATATTCCATTAGTACATATGATATTGTCTCATTATAGGATTCTTATTTCATTCCCTTTAATATCAATTTCCATGTGGTAGGGTATTTTTTGGATGTATATTCTTGATATGTAGATCATATTGTGTTTTATTTGTGAGGTTTTCTAGTGTTTTTACATTAGTTTATGGAAGTTCTATATGAAATTATATCGTTATGTTTTCATTATTGTTTCCATTATTTACATAATTTACTTTAATTTAGATATGTAAAATATTTTAATGGAAAACCGTGAAATGGTTTCACTGTACTAGTTTTCTGAGAAATGATTTTGATAATTTTTTATCCATGTAAGGATGCTTTTCAAATGTTTGATGTTTCAAATGTAGATGATTGGAAATGAGGTGGAATTGTTTTGGTAATAAATCAAGGTGAAATGTTTTATAATTGTTTTTCTTATTCAATAATGTTAATTATTCCATTATATATAATAAATAAATGATAAAATATTTTTCTATATTACTTTCAAATTAGAAAACATGTTTTATTTTATAAAATGAATGAATTGGAATAGTTTCCTACTATATTTGACATACACCCTACACACTAAAATTGGTATGTTTTTAGAATTCATGTATCTTTTAGGGTTATTTTTTTCTAGGATTGTAGGTTTTGTTTTGTTTTTTCTTCCATAGAAAGTTGATGTTTGTTGGGATAATGGTAGAAATATGTGATTCACATAGAGATGGAAGTCAGATGACCAGTTTCATACAACTGGTTGGATCAAGATTTTATCAAACTATTTTCTCTCATAGTATTTTTTCTCTTAGATTCCATGGTAAATTTAAAACCCCTTGTTAAAATTGATAATTGTTTTAAATTAATATTTTGTAACTTAGATTTTTTTATTTATTGTTATTCCATGTTGTGACATTTATATTTCGGTTATTAATGGTGATATGATACCAACAAATTATTTTAGATACCTTTTACACAATTAATAAGATTATGGTTATTAGAGATGGTCCTCTGGTATGTGGTAGTCTGGTTCATGCTCTGGCATGGTTAGCATCCTGGGCATGTTCATTAAAAATTGGTATTAGAGCCTAGATTTATCAATATAGGACAAGGTTTATGAGATTCTTTATACTTTTATTTAGGTTGTAGTGGTAGAAATGATATGGGACCTTCTTCACGTAGGTAGTATGTGTAGGGAAATCCAACTCTTCCACATGTCGATCCTAGAGTTTCAATGGATGGATGGGAGCTTTATTTTGAGTTTGGGTATTTTCAAATGCTAATTTTTAGATTTTTTGAAGTGGGTTTATTTTAATATGTGATTCATAAATATTTCATGTGGCCTCCAGAGAAATTAATCAATTTAATGTGGAATATAAATTTTACATAGATGGAATATGATTAAGGAATATGTCTTATAAAAAAGTATGCTAGTTGTGCTAAACATTATGGATAACTTCTAATGTCACTATAATGGTTTATTCATGGTCCTAAAATCCGTATTGAAAGACAAATCATAGTGGATAATGTTTAAAAATTTTCTTTTTAAAACAAATTTTAATTTTTGGATTCTTCATTGATTGATAGTGTGTGTTTATGGTTATTTAATTAGAACATATTGAGATATGAATCTTCCAAATCATATATTAAAATCAATGTTTTATGGTTTATTATATGGGTTTTTTTAAAAACCATTTCTTGGATGAGTTGTGGTGTTCTTATGAAACTGTTTTATCCATTATACAATTTATTTGAGTAATGGAGGTCATATTGGGGTTTTTTAGTATTAAAATACTGTAGGTGAGTGTTATGAATTTTTTTCCAAGGATTTTTTGAATTTTTATGAAAAAGGTACTTTTGTGTTTTGGATTTGTTTGGATTAATATTTTTTCCCTTGTGAGGAGTTATGAGGTTTTTCTATAATATATATTTGTTTAGATTTTTCTTATTATTGTTATATTGAAATTTAATGTGGGTAGATTGAGTGATTTGATTTGGGATTTTATAGAATGGTTACCCTAGTAAAGAACCACCATGTTAAGATGGGAATGCCTTGAGTAGTTTAACTAGTCATATGGGATTTGTCAATACTATCTAGTACACTGGTTGCACTCATGATGAATTAGAAGATCTGTGTTCTCCTAAGATTATGGATAATGTATTTGATTTTCTCAATTGGAATCATCTAATATAAACTGGTGATTGAGGAACTCATATAGTGATTGATTGGCTATTGATGGTTGATGATATTTTAGACATACTATAAAATCATGATGCTTTTGGGTGAGGTGTACCATTATCTTGTTTTAAATATTATATTTGGAGTGTTGTATGATTTTTCTTCATTTTTAACCATTTATGGAAATTCAATTTGGATATTTCATATATGATTTCATTCGACAGTTTTATCTTGAATAAATGGTAGTTGAGAAGGTGGTTAAATTTTTGGGTGTTCTCCATGGTGATCAGTCACTGAATGACTCTGATAGTCATTTTACTAGAATGGTACCCTTATCTACAAATATTTGAATTGTGATTTTAAGAAAATGTGGTTCATTTATAAGAAAATATTTCTGGAACCACGTTCATCAATTTATCATTTTTTCCTTAAAATCTATATGGAATGATTTTATAAGGACTTCACAATTGAAAAAATATTTTTAGTTCAACATATTTCAAGATTTTTTTTATTCTTATTTGATCCAATGAAAGTGATTTGGATAATAAAAATGTGAATAAGAAATTTGATGAAATTGGGAAGACATTTTCTCAACCTTCAATTGATGTCTTAGGAAATTAAAATTTATAGTTGTGCTTCTAGTGTGGGATGTATATACATGTTAGGAGCTCATGTCCATAACCTATGAAGATCTACTATATATATATATATATATGTTATGGTCACATTTATAATTTTTTTGAGAAGACTATGTACGAGATGAAAATTTATTGTACATAACATGAATCTAGTATCAATATGTGTTGTCCCTTCCATTAGTGATTTTCAAGAAAATACTTATTTTTCAAATAACACAATATTTTTTTTATTTTGGGAATTGTATCATATTTTATGAATGTAGTCTGGTTATATATAATAGATTGATATACATTTGATGTTGTTTCAAAATCATTTGTGATATTCACGTCTCTTTAATTCATATTTCTTGTTGTCTTTTATACATAGTCTGAAACATTTCTTATGAATATTTTGATAGATTATATGGGTTTTTCGTGAGTTAGTGCTTTAGTAATGGGGTTATACTATTATTTTTTGGGTAGACCTTGATTTCTAATAACATGATATTTTATATAGTATTTCCATGAGTAGGGATCCATGAATTTATCCTTGAATTAACCTTTTAGTAGTTTCCATACCTGAGTTCAAAACCATTATATTCAATGATGAGGAAATCATATGTTGGGGTGTTAATTTTATTTAATGGAGTGTTTTTTGGGGTGATTATGTCTAATGAACTTTTAGTTACTCTTAATTATGTTCTCTGTTATGTTGTTTTGATACAGTTATCACGGGTATTATAATTAAATCTCTTTAGTGGTGATCTTTCATTTGGTTGTACATATTTGATATTTCACCCCTATAGAAAATATAAATTGTGGGAAAACTTTTTCCAAGACAATGTTTTTTATTACTATCCTTTTGGAGTGATACTTTGGGATTAATTTATTTACTATGTGCTACGATTTAGATCTAGTGATCTCAGATGTTCTAGAGGTGATATTCTATGATATTTTCTATTATATGGATTTTAATTCATGAGGATCTGAAGAAAAATGGTGTATATTTTTATATTTACATTTTCAAATAATATAATTAGAGTGGATATCCCAATCTCATCCTTTATTGTCCATTTATTTTATATAGTGAGTAGTCTACTTTATAGGAGTCTTAATAAATGTTTTTCTTGGAGAATTATAAAAATTTCAGTTGTGATTTTCCGAAGGAATGGGTATCTCAAGTCTTATTTCCTTGGTATTGAGGTTTGAAATGTTGTTTAGTAGTATACTCTTTATTACAGGGATTGTAGTCTTATAATTTCAATGTTTACTACAATTCTGTTTACAATATGGGTGCATAAAGTGGCGTGGTAGGGTGTTTGAGACACCATAGTGTAACTTTTATGTGTTGATTTTGTTTTATGAATTAGACCCTCCACTTACAAAAATTTATAGATCAAAATGATTATTATTTGGTAATTTTTTCTAGGTGACATAGTTAAGGTCCCAATATAAACTTACCATAAACAAAACTATACATCTTGTGTATCCATTTATTATAGTGATCTACATGACTACCACATGGTTTCATAAACCATAACGGTATACCATGAACCCACTCAAAGAAGGGTATTTTTCACTTTAATGTTTTTAAATTGGTATTTCACTAATTAGGTCACCATTCAGTACCCTCATTTATTTTTCCTTTACATGGGGTTTTCTCCTCTTATATATTCCTCCTTTAAGAGGTATGTTAATATCCTCTCTTCCAATGTGTTCATTTCCTTTCATTATGTTTTTAATACCATTATTTCCATTTGTGGATGAGTTTAATTATAAGGAACCAAACCCATGCTTCATGGTTCCTCATGTAAAATTATTTGTATATTTTTGTATAAAATAAAATAATGAAATACACAACACATAATACAATCCAAGAAAGTGTATGTTCTAGGTTCTAAATAATTCGATAACACATTAGAAAATTTGGTTTTAATCAAATAAAATAATATTATTCTCTTGTGATAACTCAGTAACAATTTATGATCATCTTAAAACTTTTAAAATACATATGAATATATTTTTTGAAACATGGTATTATAACACAATTTCCCAAAAAAGGTTTTGAGAACCAGTGGAATTTTTTTTCATAAAATCTATTTTAAATAAAATAAACTATAAAATATATCAAATATAAATATTTCATATATATATAAACCATACAAAATTACTTATTTTAATAATTAATTTTATAAATATTTCTTAAGAACACTTAGATATCTTATTTTAAATAATTTTTAAAAATTAAAGTGTATAGATTATTTTGATACCAGGAAGATCCTTTGAAACTCTATATAGCCAAAGAAATTATCATCGATAGGAACCAAGTCATATGATGTTGTGGGTTTACTACCCATTCTTCATTCGAAAACATGATTCAAAAGTACCAGATCAAATTTTTTGAAAACTTTTTGAATACATTCCTTTCACAGTCTCAATCCACTAAAAAAATGAACGAATATATTAATTACTTAAAAAAACTAAATTTATATCATCCATTTTTTATAAATCTATTTTTATGAAATTTTTTAGGAGAAATCCTTTTTTATAAATTATTAATCTTATTAAAATCTTTGAACAATAAATTAAACATGTCTAAAATACAATCACATTTAAACAAAATATTTAAAGACATATTTAAATAAGTAATTATTTTAAATTATTACATACATACATAAAATATAAGCATAAAACATGACTTAATAAAATTAAATACTGCATGCGTATAATGTAAAAAATTATAGATATAGAATGTTAATATTCAAATTATGAAATTCATGAATGTATAAAAACATTACACTCATTAATTGACAACCTTTATTAAATAAAAACCAATTTTATATAGAATATTCACATTAAATATTAATGTTCTTTTATTTAATAATCATAAATAAAATAAATAACATATAATTTGGAATCCATAAATATTTATTATATAATGTATATAAAAAATTTAAGTTTTTGATAAAATTATAGATTTTATAAATAGTTTATTAAAAAATATTATATCATTAAAAATGTCCTAACAATATTCCAAAATACTTTTGACAAAGTAAAAATAATTTCATTCCATAATATTTTTAGATTAACATTTCAAAAACTAAATGCCATGAAAAGGGTAAAATTGAAAATAAATAAATTATGGATGGTTCTAAAATCTGTATAATGGAAGGTAAAACAAAACAAATAAAATTCATTTTTAAAAAATTAAATACATGGAAATAAATATTTCACCTTTCAATTTAAATGGAAATATTTGAAAAAAATACACTTCATTTTATATATAGAAAACAAAAAAAGGTTATTCTAATTTTGGGTGTGATTGGATGGTTTCATGTATGAAATTTACAAAATGTATATATCTTCCCTTTAAATGGAAAAATAAGTTTTTGCTTTAAATTTTTATCTCAACTTACGATAAGGATATAAATTTTCATTATTATTCATTCAATGGATATATATGAAAGCTAAATTGAAAACATTGTTTTGTTTAAAATGATATAAATATAATATTTATATATATATATTTAATTGTGGTAAAAGGATTCTAAAATAGTCATGTTGGATTATGTGTAGCTATAATAAATTTATCAATTAGTTTATATATAAATATATTATCTGAGGATATTCGTTACATATTTTCATAAATGTTGTGGAAGTTTAATGCACATTCAAAGAGTTATTATTTGGATCAACATTTCAATATTTGATATCAATATCCATAAATTAACCGAGTACCAATCCCTTATTCTTTAATGTTGATTGAACACCTAGATTTGATTTTTCAGTTACTCATTTTTATTACCGGGCCATGGTTCATGTGGATGGTGGAGACCTAAATGGATAAGTGGATGCTGGGAGCTGTAATAACATGCGGTGGTGGTCCACTTCGATCAGCATCAAATGATGATTCATTTATCCTCATAGGACGATCTGAACACTGCCTGGTCGCGAGCCCCCCATGCAATCAAAATATGCGGCTTCTTTCTCCTTAAATGGTCGTTTGATATACATATAAATCATGACGCGTCCTCTACTGCGATTTGGGAAAGCTTCCCAGAACTACCTCTCCCTTTTCATAACCCCTCAATTTTACGTTTAGTGGGGAATTTGATCAGTAGATACATTTTTTTGAACAGCCGGACAACAGCTGTTTGTCCCCAAATCTCCCACCGTGTCTTTGGCAAGGTTGATGTTTCTAAGGATCCCATTTACTGGTTGTGGCTTTCAGTTGAAAGGAGTTCCAGTGGAAACAACTATTGGTGTACGATTTGTGGCTTCTATTCTACATGCGGTGCCTCCAATTTTTTCATACGGTCTCTGTATGTCGTCATGGGAAAAAGGTTGATGTGCCTAGTGGATTTGATGGGAACGAGGTGCAGGTTGTCCCTGCTATGAGACATATGGTGCATGTGTGTGATGGGTGGGTTGAGCAAGTGTAGTTCCTCGGTGTTTCTCAAGAGGTGTTGGATACTTCCATCCCACATGTGGAGGTTAGTTTAAAGGATCATCAGTAGTGGCATTCCTTGTGTCCTCTAGTGGCAGTGAAGGTGGTGAATCCAAAGGAGGCTGAGCCATGGATTTTGGAGGTTTTTTCTCATTTAAAGTAGGAATTGGGAGTACAAAAGGCAGCTAAGGTTGATCCTTTATCTGTTTTCTTGGCAGTGGATGAGGTTCATGGTTGGGTCTGGGAGGTTTTTAACATGTGGCCTCAGTTCATAGGAAGAGGTTACGAACAGGCTACAAGAACAGATTTGATGTAGGGAAAATCCTTCATATTGGCTGCAACATGTTCTCAAAGTGGATAGGAAAGGATGATTGAGGGTAATGTATTGGGGTACGTAGATCAAAAACCAATGGAACCAATTCTGAAAAACTGAGGAAGGCTTGGGAGGGGGAAACATTTTCTGGTTTGGGGAAGAAAACATGTAAGGAGTCTCTGAGTATGCAGATTGATCATACTGATGTAGTGGTAATAGAGGTGGGGAACTACTTTGATGTTCTTGTGGTCCATGATCCTTCTTTATCTCATGTGGAGGAGTCTTCAGAGGATGATAGTTACAGTCATCCCTTAGTGGATAGCATGGACTAAATCAAAGGGAAATGACCCCATAGTCATAGACAGAAGAAGGGGAAAAAGGCATGCATGACTCGGGGAGATGCATTGTGGTTAAGAGGAAAAAAATAAAAGGGACGCAGGGACTACTAATACTTTCCAAAACCAATTGATAATTGATCGGACAAGAACAATAATAAAATAGAAGGTAACGATACCCAAAAGGGGGAAAGTGAAGAATCGAGCAGAAATACAAGAGATAAGGAAGAAGGAGTTGGGGAGTGTGTGAACTTATCCACCACTCCAAGGAATAAATGCAAGAAAAAATTCATCAGCCCAATGTCTCCGATGAAGAGAGTTAAATAATTTATGAATTTCGGTTGCAATTTTATGCAAATGATGAGCAAGAAGTGTGGATTGATAAAAAAGATCACATACTGGCTCGGGGATTCAATCAGAGTAAAATCAACAAAGAAGAGTTTATTCAGAAAATGGAAAGGATGATCACTCACCCTGAAGAGCTAATAATAGAGGATCTAGAAATCTAGGTTATCACGTTTCACATGGAGCATTATCGAGTAGCTGAGTCATGTAATCTTATCACGGTGTTTAATAATTTTGTTAGTTCCTTCAGTACCTATTTCTTTCCTTTTTTAGAATAATGGTTTACCATTTTCCCTGAAAATTTATTTCATTAATGAAATATTTAATTTGGATGGTGTATGATAATACAGAGGAATGGATGTGTTGGGTTTAATCCCTCCATTGATCATAATCTCACCCACTGATTTATAAAATCTGATGATATGTGAAGTGAAAATGATTTTGGGGTAGGGCGGATGGATCAGATGAATTTGAATTCAATTGGATGACTGAGAATGTTTCCTTTATATCCCATATTAAATTGGGATCTATTTTTTGAGACTCATTATAAGGATAAATGTGGATCTTTTTCATTTGAATCACAATTACACACACTGAGATCCTAATACATTGGATCCATATGTGTGACGTTCCCACCCATGACCAACAAACTCTCTACTTCATTCATTCCAAGCATTAGATATTACTTTTCCTCTTATATTGGTTTGATGCCTCATGCAATGGGGTTAACCCCTATTAGGTCCCCCATAGGGTTTATGTTGACCACAATAATATAGGTTGGACTATTTTTTTAAACCAAGGAAAAAACTAAAAAAATAAATACTAAGTTATAAATTTCATAACAAAATTTATTTTAACTTTTCACTTAATTGAAATATTAAAAAATCATTTTATTGTAATTTTTTTTAAAAAAATTAATATTCCCTATTAATAGCTTCTATCTTAAATTTATGTTTTACTAATTATTTATTACCATTTTATCAATAAATTATGTCTATCAATTGATAAATATTTTAAACCTATTTTATAAATTTATATTTAATTACCTAGAAAAGTTATTTTATATTTTCTAATGGTTTTAAAATAAAGAATTATAAATACCAGATCAAATGAATTTATTTTTCATTATAAATTGAGTATTAATTACATTATTTTATCTATCTGTATCATACCTATTAATCTTGTTATTGTTTTTTGTAATTGCGAATAATCCTCCCCATGGTATTCTTCTGTTTGTTCGTTAATTTCTTTTTTACTACATGTAATAAGTTTCATGGATTAGTAGTTTTTCAAATATATGTTACATTCCAAGAATATGATTTTTATTTCAAAATAGAGTTGACTAATATAATTTTATTTTATGTAAATTATATAAAGTCTTATAAAATTATATATTATTTTAAATTTATATTCATATATAAATAACCAATGTATCTTTACCATTATGTTAAACACTATAACTGTCATATGTTATTATGATAAAAAATCCATCTAAACACCTATGCCTAAATGCATTTTATAAACACTTAAAAAACTTTTATGTTTATTTCTTTCTTGTATATGGTTCTATATGTTCAAATTATTCATAGTATCATCTCATTTTTACATGATATTGTTTTTCTAATCATTGAATATTTGGAGTCACTGGGTTACTCATTCGTCCATTTCATGTTAATCGGCGGTGCTACAATTGTGTTTTTTTCATCAATATTATGTTTTATGGGTTAACACTTTTATGAGTAAGATTTATTATAGATGTTGAGGAAATAAAAATTTTATCATTTATTTTATTCAAAAATAATATAATTACTATTGTATTTACTTAACAGACAATATATACATAATCATGGGATGTGACATTCTTATCTATGGTTTTCCTGAATTGTAGATTTTGTTTGTAATGGTTTTATTCCATCATAGGATTTGACTTCTAGTGTATTTAGTCAAAGGTGACATGATTCCAAAACTTTTGGTTTGTGTTTCAATTTTTTCCCCTTTATATAGTATTTCCTTATTTTATTGTCTTTCTAAATTCATTTCTAATATAAATAATGATGTTTTGGGTAATCTAGGATTGGTTCATAATGAGTTTTCATGACAAAAATTTGTTTTTATGTGGCATAATGGTAATAATTTCATGTTTAAGTTTGAATTTGATATAAATAGATATTTTATGCATCCTACTTGTTTGATAAAATTCCCGGAATGAGTATTATAAGAAAAAAAGTTTTTCATTGGATTTTAAAACAAATTTTATTTTTAAAGTAGCTAAGAATTATGGATTTAGTGATTTTCATCATTTGAAAAGGGTGGAATTTTTTATAAATTGAAATATAGTTTCCCTTTAGTTGATTATGATGTTTGTTGATAATAATGATTTCCATTGGAATTATTGTTTGGATTGCAAACTATTTTAAAAATGTATTTTAGAATATATATTCTATATGTGATAATATAATGTCTCGATTGGAACCTTATAATGTGTTGCATGTTTAATTTTTGTTTTTCCCTTGTAGAGCCTCTTTTTATTTTTGGTAATGCTATGTTAATCTATGTGGTGGATTTTTTTGGTAGTGGTTAATACTATAATTATATATTAAGTTAATTTCAAGGGGAAGTATATGGGGTGTGTATGATGTTATAATGGTGTTATCCCTTTGAGAAAATTTATTATTATGATATGGAATTTTTTTATTCCCCACATACTTTAGTTATTCCCTGATGAGACATATGTTAATATGTGTGAAGTGGTGGGAAATTACTATACATGTTTATATTTATACACTGGTTAGTCTCCCATAGTTGTATATAATACATGGCTAGTGGGGTGTCACCGATGATAATTTTTATGAGTGATTTAATTGAATGATTTTTAACTATTAACCTATTGAGACTAAGACCATATTATATACCATTGTGGGTTTCTAATAGTACCTATAGTGTATCCTCATGTTATGTTACATATCTTATCCCTTTCATAATCTATTTCCATGTGACATGATAAATATTTGGATGGACTTGATTTATGATTTGATCCTCATCAGTTTTAGTCATGTGGTTGATTAGTTTAATTCCATCCGTTTATTGGAATTATTTATTACATTCTATGGTGGTGTTTTCTTAATTTTCACCACTATTTCCTTCATTACCATTGAGTTGGGTGTCTAAAAATATTATAATATTGAGGTGGAAAAGGATTCAATGTACGAGTTTTATTGATTTTTTTTGGAAATTGATTAAACCATTTGTGGGTTTGTCTAAAATTTATGATATTATAAAGGGAGAGTATTGGTTTTGAAATAGTATTATTTGGATAAAACATCTTGGGGTAATATTTCATTATTTTTTTCTATAAGAATTTAAAATTTATTTGTTTGGTTTATTCATATATATTTTAAGAAAAAATGAAAACCTTTATGTATATTTAACATGTATAAAATAATTTTTTTTTCTTTTATAAAATTAATGAATTTGAATTAGGGATTTATACAATTAGATTCATCTCAAAACCTACAGACTCATGTTGGTGTGTATGTAGTCTTTATGTCTTATATTGGTTTCTTTTGGTTTTGGATTTTTGACATTTTATGTAGTCTTCATGTACTGTTTAGGATACACATTTATTCATCTCTTCTTTAGGTTTCTTAGTGTGATGTCTTATTCATTTGGAAGTAGATAGTTTTTGGGATTGGTTTACTGACTTTTGAATCACATGTAGCTGATTATTGGAGTATACATTTTAGGGTACTCACTAGATCAAGTTTATTATTGGTCTCTACAGTATTATAGTATTCTAAATTTTAGATTATTTTATTGTTTTATAATCCTTGTATTAAATGGTTATTTTTTAAATTACCTTTTTGGATTTTTTTATTCATTAATATTATTCCATGTTTGAATATTTATATTTTGGTTCTTGAGGGTGAAACCAGTCTCAAAAGTTATGTTTGTTACCCTAGACACTTGTTGTCTTCCTGGGAGAATTAGTGATTCTCCTTGGGTATATGGGGGTTTAGATTCTCTGTGTACCCTATTAGTGGGCTAGACCTACTCATTATATATGCCAAATTATTCTTTTTTTAATTTTGGATACATAACAAATCATTCATGGGTTATATAATTTCATGAAATGGTATATCAGTGGATACATCAATGATAGAAGTTGTTAACCAATATCCCATACCAACTATGATGACTAATTTACATTGTTTTCATAGGTTCGATGGCCACTAATATTTTATATATATTTATCATTGTTATCTAATCTAATAACCAAGTTGGAAAGGAGGGGAACCATGTTGTAATTAGATGGAAAGAATATTGGCCAGTGACCCTTTTCTTACACTACGCTAGGACTAGATAATGGTTTTTTGATATATAATGATTCATCAAAGAATCTTCTGGGATTATTACTCATGTAGAATGATGTAGACTATAATTAAATGTTCATGAGAAAAATCAACTCGAGTATTATTTAAATTAGGTAACTATAATTTTTTCATTGAAAATATTGAGGTATTATCTATAAAGTGAAATGTGTGATATATATATTGATCATAATATCTAAAATTATTTGATCATGAAGAACTATTTTAATATGAACTAAAGGATATGGTTGAATATTATTAATGATTATAACTGTTCGATACATTACCACCATGGGAAGGAAAAGAGGTGGATGATGCTATGAGTTAGAATGACGATGATAGTTAATCCATGATGAGGATTGAATGTGATCCCAATGATATATATTTTCAAAATAATTATATTGATATCATTTAAAATGGGGTTAAATAAAATTGTTCCCATATAAATAATCAACCATCTATATATATGGGGATTAATGAGGCATTGAAGGTGGGTGAGGATCTATATTAGAAGGATAAGATTGTTGTTATGTTACACCATGAATGTTATGAAATGATAAGATTCAAGGATAGAGAATAAATCAAATAAATACAAAATTTAATAAAGGATCTATTGGATGAATCTCATAATTTATCATTCTACATTCATTTAAGAAGTACAAATATTTATATAGAACATAAAAAGTATTTATGGTGGCACACATGGAAATTAATATTGTAGTACATATAAAATATTTATAGCTATGTTTGGATGTTATGTCTGAGAGAGAAAAGTATAATATAATTATACATCCATTTCCTATAACAAACAAGAAATACTTATATATCACATTATCTTTCATCACCTATCTCCTCAAAACATCTAAATACCATAATGGTTTTTTAGTCTATTGGAATATTATGTGAGTATATTTCATTTATATCAAGTAATATTTCTCTCTTTATCAGCTATCTAGTATATACATTAATAAATTTGAATTTTTATTTAACGTCTACCATATTCAATTGTATCTTATAGGGATATGATGACTTCCTTAATGTTATAGATAATGCGTCAGCGGGATTTGAATATGGAGTTAAACATGAACCCAATATATAATCCTTAAATAAACATTCAATTTAAAAGGATCATGAATATCCTAGAATATATGATGATAACTATTTATATGGTTTTAAAGGGGGGTGTGATTAACACCTTCTTATATTTAATTTTATTTTACAACAACAACATCCACTGATGTATTCTTGTGTCTCTCTTTAAATCCGAAAATGGATGGTAGTGTAGAGCTCCAATGTTTTTGTATTAATTTATTTTAATAAATCTATTACTAGATGAGATATATGAGTAAACTATATATATGGTTAAAGAAACCAACTATACAGAATGTCAACAGAACGTTTATATCAATAATCAATGAAAAAATATAGAGTTGGAAGATAGTAACATAGTATTTCAATGAATATATACATGAAAAAGGATATGTAAAATTTATATAAGGTAATTAAATGAAAAAGATATATCAACCCCTTTAAAATTCATTTCCATATAATGATGAAACATTTTTGATTAAAAATTCCACCAAATCATTCTCAAGTTTCTAATGTGTTCTATGTATCAATTTTGAGGAGTCTATCTTAGATCCTATCGATATGATGTGGAAGTAGTACCCTCATTTTATTGAATAGGAGTAACTAAATTTTATGTTATATATTTCTATAAGGGGGAAGAATAAAACACCTTTAGATTTTATAATATATATATATATATATATTTATTTAAACAAAATATAAGATCTTCCATTACATGAATAATTGATCTTAAATGAACATTATTGGAAATATTAAATTACCATTAACCTATAAAATGATCTAGAATAATATAATTATGATATATATCAATACAATATTTCATTGATAAAACTTTATTGAACAATTTCAGTGAAATTGAGTACTTGATATGAAATATTAATAATAAAATCATTTTATGTTAAATAATTAATTTTTCATGATATTTTTATTATATAAATTATGTAACATGATCACTAATAAATCATGATTTTGATAAAATATATTTTTAATAAATGAATAATAATTCATACCCAAGTTAACAATTTAATAGAAATTATGAAAAAAAATATTCAATGTAAAAAGGGACATTTTTCAGAAAACTATTTTTAAATACACAATTTATTTATATATTTATAATTTAAATAAAAACTATTGAAGAATAATTTTAATTTTTAGATTATATAATAGATTAAATTATGTTCTATTCATCTATTGATGATTACTGGGAAAATGATTACAAAAAGATCATTTTATGTTTGAAAAATGCAGTTTTCTAAAAATTATTTTCATTGTATTTTATGAAATTATTTTTAAATTAATTTCATAAATATAACTAAATAAAATATGAAAAAATTATTTTCATACTTTATTAAAAAAATTTCCAATTATTTTACATACTTCAATTTATTTTTTTCAACAATGAATAGCAACGAAGGTAAAAATTCACTTTTATAGTAAATGTAAAACATGATAATGATGTTGTCAAATGAATAGGTAAGTCCTAAAAAACATAAAAAATTATACTAAATATTTGTAGAATTTTTTAGTTCCAAAATCATCCAATATTTTAAATTTATCCAAATTGGAGCCACAATTCCATTGAAGTGACCTAATATTATTTAAATTTCATAATAATTACAAGTTTTCCACACTGGTCATGAATAAAATTGTACCTTCTATCCTCTTTTTTTCATGCCATTATGAACCACTTATCTCAAAAAACTGTACAAAATTATTTTATCAACATCTATATCCATTTTCTAGACGTTTTTATCTTCTTAAAAGGCTATACCAATGGTCTTTAAGAAGAGATCGAATTGTGGTTTTTAATGAAGAGCCATAACTCTTAACAAAGTTCATTCAAATTTATTTCATATTATATCTATATAAAACCGTTCATAAAAATTATGATACAGTAATATAATAATACCCAATTCACTAAAATTCTAGTATTATTCCATTAAACCCCATTTTCAACTCATTTTTCATCATATTTGAAATGAAAAAATCACCCATGTGAACTTGAGGACTACCACCACCATGAAGCGATGCATTTCATTTATACTTTCATCTCTCATATATAGTTATATAGATGGATTTTATGGATATTTAATATATTTATAACATATTTATGTTTCTATAAATATATAATATAATATACCATATTACCCTTCTATCCATGGTAAAGTGACAATATCGCTCAATCATACGTGTGGACTATCACTTCTATGAAGTGATTTGATTAATTTTTTAATTTAATATTAAATGGATAGTAATAAGGATTTATTTAATGAATATATATTCAATTTAAAAACTAATTATGATTCTATAAAGGTTAAATATTAAGTACCATTTTTCATTCCATATATGAAAATCTGAAAAATTTACCCGTGTCTACGTAAGTACAACCACAAAGTGATGTAACTAATTTATCATCACCTCTTTATATGAATGGTTTTAAAATTATATATAACGAATACATAAAATACTTATAAAATGATTAATATTATTTATATTATGAAATCATGAACATGGTTAATGTGATGGTATCATCGTTATAAAACATGAATGGAAAACAAATGAGTTTTCAGAAGGGTAATAATTTTAATAAAGAATTATTTATAGAAGGGTAGTTTAAAATTATAATAGAATGAAAAATTGTAAGAAGTAAATATTTGTATATAATAAATTTATAATAAATCTATATTTATCATAGGAGTTATGAATGTGTACAATGAAAGATAGGGCATGATGTAATGGTTCTTCATATTGATATAGTTTTATTAAGACATGATTCATCTTATGCACATATTTTTGTTTATATTGTGTATATACATCCCTATTTACAGATTATATCGTGAATAAATTTATATTAATTTCATTTTATATTTAATTTGATGTTATTTCTATTAGGGGATCATGATTCCAATGATTCCATAGTGGTAATGGTTTATATTATAATACCATTTCTTTTCAGGATTGAATTTGTTAAATTCCTATTGGGGAAAAGTATATAATACTTATCATTTAAACCAAATACATTTTATTCCCCAATATGTTTTACTGATACATTGAACCATTAGTGTAATTTTGAACTCTTTTTACCTAAAATTTGCATGAAATATTTTCATAAAAGATGAATGTATTTTCGCTTTGGTCAATGATGTATTGTTTCAAATTTAATGATCTTATAAATATTGCATGGAATTTTTTTATATATATAAATTTATGAGAATGATTATTTTTACAATATTTGATATTATTTACTAATTATTGAAATAAATATTTTTAAAGATTTTATATATGAAACACTTTTTAGTTTTTATAAACATTTGAAATGAAATATCCTTTTTAATGTATACCAAATGTGTGGTTTTCATTCTATGATGGGTGGGAAAAAAATTATACAGCCCTCTAATTCATGGAGTAATCATTGATATCTCAGGAAAAAATATTACTTGGAATGGGGAGTGGACCTAGTATAGTAAAGGACTCTATCTATTTGGATTGTCTTGGGAGTGAACCTTATCTAATGAAATATTGGAATGAAGAGTGAACCCAACCAACTAGGGGAAATTTTCTATTATGATATTATTAGATGTGATCATTGACTACATAAATTAGTTTTATGATTATATAAATTCCAAATAATAACATATTATGATTATGGTATGTTCCCAAGGATCATGATTAATTATTAATGATTCCACACCCTTATGACCTGTGAATTTTTTTATGGGAATGTGTAATGCCATATATCATGACTAATGATATTTCAATAATTGGGTATGGATTTCATAAGTTATGAACATTTCCTTATACCCTTATGTTTATCTTATTCTCACTGATGACCATTGAAATATATCTCATCTGTTTACCCATGTTGAGAATTTGAACACAATGTTTATTATGTTTCTTTTTCCCTTGGTTATGATGATAGGTTATAAATATGGTTTTTCTAATATGGTCACTATGTGAGAATAATTTTTTTGAAGATATTTATAATCCATCATGAAATAATGTTATTAATTATATATCCTTTAATGACACTAACCTTTTATGGTTACAGGGAATGTATTATTGTGACATGTATTGATTATTTATTTAATTTTATGTTCAAATTATATATATAATTGGTGGTAAAACTTATAAATTTATCAATAACATGGGGTTTCACTATTATATAGTCATTTATCCATAATAAATTATCTGAACTCACATTTATTCCCAACCTCATGTTGTGGCATGATTCTTGACTTCAAATCACTTATTTCACATTCAACCTTGCATCATGATATAATCCTTTAACCACAAAATAGTACACTAGAATATCTATTCAAAATTCCAATACAATATATACCTAAACAAGACATATTAATTAATTTTAATATTATAACATATATATTGGAAATCAATAGAATCCATTGAAAAAAATCTTGTCTCAACAAATAAAATCATGACATGGTTGTTGAAATCTTCACCAAATTTAATGAAAATATTCTCGAATATCATATAAACTTCTATAAAAAGTCCCCAGTCTCATATATCACTCATTTTCACTAATTTAAAAAAAACGTGTTTTGATGTCCCTTCACCAATTTACTCTTTTGATAGACCAAGGTTCCACGTATCTATTTATAAATAACCTGGGTTCCAACACCCTCTTTGATTAAAATTAATAGAAATCCAATATAATATTAATTAATTACTCAAAATTTAAAAAATAAATATAGTAGTATAATTTTTAATATAGAACATTATGTCTATATATGTATTTCTCAATATAGAAAAAATTATTCCAAAAATTTTTATTCTTACCTTTAATATATATATGTTTCAACAAATAATTTTATGTATCTCACCATGGATCCATAAATTATAAATTTATTCCCCATGGATTATTTATATCCTTGTTTTTCATATAGTTAAAATTCTTTAAAATAGTAAATTTACCACCCTTGAATCCAATTGTTTAAAATATCTATATTACCATTTGTTGAACACCTAATTTGAAAATGTTGTGGGTCAATTATTATTGTATTTTGATTTCAATACCCAATAAAAAACATTATTCAATGTTTATAAAAGAATTGAAAGAGTAGCTAGCCTATAAAATATTTTTATTTATTTGAATCATTAAATACAAATATAGAGAGGGTATACACCAAACCACCACAATCTTTGAGAAGTGGTATAACATATATGTTCAATAGATTTTATCCAAATTCTAGTGTGACTATAAGATTAATTGAAATATAAACCACATGTTCACATATTCTAATATGATCCACCTTAACAACTACTAACTAAAAATTTTACATTCTTAAAAGATTTCTGATTTCTAATTTTTTTTCCTGAATGTTGGACCATTTTTATTATTACCACAATTTCACTACTTTTGTAGTCCAAAATCATTGCATTCATCTCCACATCACCACCATTATCATCACATTGTTACTTTATCCACATAAAGAGAGTATAAAATTTAAATATAAAATATAAGTTTCTTTAAATGTGCTATGTGAACCACTTTACAAATTATTATGAATTCAACTAATACTCATGATCGTAAATATGTTTTCCATTTATATATTTTTATCTATATAATCAATATACCAATACACACCTTAATATTCCATATAATTTTCCGTTTTACTATAATATATATTATAAAATAATTAAGGGTTTCTAGAACATACAAAAAAGTTTATTTCATAACAAATTGATACCCTTTATTCATATATCATTATAGTTATGTAGTTATACAAATTTAAAAAATAATTTTCAACCTCATTATTATCAAATGTTAAAAGATAGAATGCTTTATTATTTTCAATATAATTGATTTTTTTTCATGGATGTACTACATTACCCATCCATTTCTTCTTCTATAAATGATATTCACTCTACCCATGATAAGAAAATACTACTCACTCATCTTCTTATACAAAATTCTTTTATTAGAGTAGTTCTATACCAAATGATATTATATTCATCAATATAAGATCTTATTTCCAGCCTTTGAATTATTTATTTACCCAATTTATTCATATTTCTACTTTGTATTCAATAAATATTACCCAATTCACGAATATTTTATCTTCTTAAAATTTTCCTCACAATCATCTTCTTTATCAAAATTATCTCCCAAAATAGTATTTGCAGATGTTTTTTAGGTTTATCCTCAAATGGGATTTTATTTATAGTTCTCTAAATATTTGTAACCAATTATGAAAGAATTTATGGAATTTAATTTTTTTTAATAACTAAAATATACCCATTCATCTATATCATCAAAATGTATTCCTTCAGTTCCTTCCTTACTTCAATAACACAACTACTCTTGAATACTCTAGAGTTTTTAAAAGATTCATTTAGTAATTATGAAATTTAACATGTTCCCATTTTCTGTTAGGAACATAAAAAATAAACCTATTCTATTTTAATTTCATGTTTTATTAATTCATTAGGATACTAGTATAATTTTTTTATGTTAAATGTTGTTCACTATGTGAATTCACCTTTAGACAACTCCATTTTTCGATGGAGTGGTCATGAATGCAACTTCATTCTTGATTCTTGGATTCTGCAAAAATTATTTTAACATCCATAGATGTGTACTCTACATTATTATTTAGTTGGGGAATCCTAAAAATTATCCGTAATTCATTTCTTTCATGACTCTAGAATCTATTGAAAGCACTCTATTAACTGTTCCTTTGATTTCTTAAGAACTACACAACCCATCCTATTATAATAATCCAAAATAAAAAATAAGTATATTTTTACTAACCTTCATAGATTCATTATAAGAAAAGTATTTTTTTTAATCTATGTATAAAAAATAACTGGCTTTCTTATTATTTTCCATATAGATATTTCTTACCATAATACCTATAATGAAAGCATTATACATCCTTCCCTATATCTCTTTAAAGTAATAATTTATATTTCCCCAAAAATGTTGGATATATAATCCAGGCTTTATAAAGAATGTGGCCAAGTATTTGATTCTAATTTTTTTCCTCATAAACTATAATAAGAAATAAATTTTAATAGTTTCCCTACTAATATATATTTCCATTTTTCCTTTTTCATAACATAATTGAGTTTCCAGCCTTTTCTATGAATATGAATACATTTCCATTGATGGTGACATAGTGTCATGAGTTATAAACTCACATAAATTCATGAGCTAGGGATGAATTCAATACACATATAACACATTATTATTCATAAATTTCTATTTGAATATTTTCATCTATCCATAACCATTCATTTTCAAAGACCAATAATTTCAAAACCTAACTATTCTATCAACGCAACTCTTCATATTCATTAATAAATTTTAATCTACCATTATGGGGAATGATATCAACTATAAAGTATTCAAATTACAGTATTATTCATTTTCTATAGTAAACCATTATCCAATATTTCATTCTTAATCATTTTTGTTTTTCCATGTTATTTTGGATTGAGTTAGGACATAAGAGTATTCCACCTATTTTAATTTTTAGAAGGAGTGATATAATATTCATTTTCTTATAGTAGGGAAAGTGTATTCACCGATGGAGTGGTGTTCATTGTTTTCATATTCATCATTCATATGTCACCATTGAATTTATTTCTAATTATTTTGATTCAATAATCAGAAGACTTATACATGATATTATTTTAGTGAAAATAATATCCCTAAAAAAATTATCATTTGATGTATATCATATGATAACATAATCATTGGTTATTTTACAGAATCCAATATATATATGTATCATTAAATCCTAAAAATAGTTCTTGGTGTAAACAAAGTAACCAAAAACATAACACTTCATAGGGGGAAATATCTTAGTGCTCTGGATCTACATGATTTCTAGTTTAATATATATATATATGTGTGTGTGTGTGTGTTTGGTCATTGTGTAACCCTCAATGAATGAACTAAATAAAATTTTTCAACATTTCCAGATTCCATTACATATAAATACATATATAAATCATCAATATATGTCCTTATGTAAAACATATAACCAAAAAATTAACAATTTTATGGGGAAATAACATTCCATTTTTACACTACATGCTTACTATCTTTATGTATATGTAATGTCAATGTATATCCCCCAAATATTGGATAAATGTTTTTTACAACATTTGTTTCACTTTTTTCATTGTATATTCTATCTATGTTTTTTATAATAGTATTTTATATCTAATTCTAGTTTCCCATAAATTTGGTCATTTGATTATTCAAAAACATTTCATACATTCTCATGATTCCTTATCTCTGTCATTAACCCCCTCATCTAAATACATTCCAAATTATTACAAAAGTTTCATGGATTTTTATATTTCAATTAATAATATAAATTATTTGACAATGAAACCAGAAATTACCTTCTTGTTTCTCATATTTTTATTGATCTCCATTATACGTGTTACTTTAATTGATCACAATAGGTTGTTCTTTAATGTTATACATAAAATCAATATATTCTCTATATTTTTCATATAATAGAACATGATAATCACAAAATTATTTGACTTGTTGATTTCAGATTTAACTTGATCATCACAATATGCATAATCATGTAAAAATACACTATTTCACATATGAATTTCATTTGAATTCATAATTCTCCAAGTATAATGTCAAGTAACACACTATGTTAAAATACACCATTCAGTTGAACTTTATACTTTTTGATTTTAATTTGATCCTTTTAAACCATTACTATAATAGAATCCTCCAAATGTTATTTAAACATGTTTTTAATTACATTAAATTGAAAATCATCTGAATCATAATCTTTTTGCAATAATATAAAATGATAATACATATTCATGGACAAATTTTCTACTTTAGAATTACATTCATGGGGAAACACCCTTGGTTTTTTTATAATAATGGACCTTCAACATTATCTCTATTATTCTGTCCAATAAAAATCTGGGTAATGTTTCATATATTTGCACATTTGAAAATTGAAAATAATTTTTAACTTGAAATATTTTTTATACATTCTTTAATTTTCTAGAAACCAATTATAAGAATTAAAAACTCAAATAATCTTCATGTGCACCATGATTGATATCTATCTACTTAATTAATTTAAATTTTATCTCCTTCGATTAATGATTAATAATTTATTTTGTAAGGACCCGACCCCAGTTGCCCAGAGATGGTGCCTTATTTGATTATGTTGGCATACATACAAGGAATATGAATCCCTAAAGACCGATTAGTTTTGTATTATTGGAAACAAGTCACATAAATAAGTATATCATTACAACATGAATGGAAACAAAACACTTTCTTATTCCACTAGAAACATCATGTCTCTTAGATTATGCTTGCACGTCATTCCTAATTTACTTCTTCATGTCCTGAGAAAATGAAACATAAGAAAGGGGTGAGCTCAAATGCTCAGTAAGGGTAAGAAATATAGTGGAAGTTAATATAAACATTAGACATGGTGAATAATTTAAAACACATTCATTTAATAATAAACTTGAACACATTATGGCAGAAATATGAGAGGAATAAATAAATCCATAATAAAACATAATCATGGGTATTATACTTGTAGAATATCCACATGAACTTCAAATACTATAATCATAATTAGGGAAGTGAATATACCAGACATCATAACCATACCGTCTAAGCCTCGTGCTAGGACCATTAAATAATCATTTTGTCAAGGCCTCATGCCAAGACCATAGTTTGTCTCATGAGACCTACCGATGCATAGAGGGGCTATAAAGGGCCCTGACCATCACATAATAAGTCTAATTCTTTCCTCATATGAGTTGGGATCAACCTAAACAACATATACAGTCATATTGAAACTATCATATGAAATGTAACTAACTTTCACCAATTATTGAACAAAAAATATAACAATTCGGAATAATATAATGAACGGTTTTAGGATAGATCATCCACAATAAATTTAGTCATAAACCATTAAATAAAATATTTTATATTCCTTTTAAATAATTAAACATAATAATTCCATGGAATCAATAAGATCATTGAACGAAAATACTCTTATAAAATCATTAAGCAATTTTGAGATAAATACTCTTATATTTTGAAAAGAAGATTTATTTTGGAAAATATTTTTATAAAACCAGAAGTGAATTAAGATATTATTTTCCTAATAATATTATTATTTTTCGAAAGATAATGGTTTCTAATAATAGAATATAGTGTTCCCATGTATATGAATTGGAGAAATTACCTTGAATCTCGCTTCTATTTTGGAAAAAGTTTTGAATGCTCCTTTTAAAATGAGTAACTATCCATAAAATAAGGAAGGTTTCTGGTTTTTAAACATATATATGATACTCACACAGAATATATGATGAGGACATAACAATACATAAGAATTTCATTGGGGTAATTATACAATGAATGTAACCCGAATGAAAATGGATGTTTGGGTGAAAAACCCTTACCTTAACTCCAAACGTGTTCTTTTCTCGAAAATATGATCCTATAATATGAAACTATACTTATTAATAACTTATTTAAATACATATTAGGGATGTATTTAGTTTATAATAATTCCTTTTTTTCATTTATACCCTTTTTACCATGTGATTATATTGAATTTTGTTGTTCCGGGGTGTTCATTTTCTTAATTTTCATAATCGGTTCACTTGTTTTTAAGTAATGGAGTTCATGTGCAATTTTTATAAATCTACAGGATTGGAATTATAAATTATTAGTGAAAAGAAATAATTGGTAATGGTCATTTATATCATTTGGTTATATAGAAGGTGGATGAATCATTAGATGTGAACCACTGCGATTATTTGGCGGTATTTAGATTATTATGAAATAGTTTTGACATATAACATAATTATATGTACATATTCTGGTTATTAAATATTAATTAAGTTATAATACATATATAATAGTCTAGTTCAACCATAAATATGGTTTGATGACCATTACTGAAGAAGAAATTGAAGAAATTATCTTCGCCGTCCACAAAGCCTATAAATTGGAACCTCATTGACGTTGATTCTGATTATAAAAATATAAGGGAGGGAGTAAGAATATTTATGATGGGTATTCCATTCACATGAAATAAATCAAGTATATATATGTTACTTGATTTATCATGATCATTTGGATAGAGGTGGCGAGGATAGAAAAATAAAAGAGTTCAACTTGAAAATAAAAGAAAAGTTAAAAGATCCCTTATGAAAATTCATCAGCCTTACGATGTCACTTAAAATTTCATAAAATCAAATGATGAGAAGGAAAGTGTATCACATCATATTGAAATAAAATTTACAGTATGAATAATGAATAAAATCAAACCTCAATATATGAGAATGTAATTTCAAATAGATAACATAATATATGTATCGACATAAAGAATAGAATGAAGGATTCCCTTACGTTGTAGAATAACTCCTAGATCTTGAATGATGGGACCTTAGAGGAATAGGGACACCTTGGGAGGACTCTTAGAGAGGGAAAAAACAAGAAATTATAGTATGATGTATTTTTAATGAAATAAAACGTATGGATGGGTGGGTACTTATAGAAAAAGAGAGGTAATTTTTTAATAATTTCAAAGGGACACCTCATTAGTGGTTGTTTCCAAACCATGGGCTTTCCCATGGTATTTTCCCATGTTTTAAGCCACTTGGGACACATCATGTCATAAGCTCCTATACCCAAGTCGAACATACTTTTATATTTAATTATTACATCATTATGATGTCATTAGAATACCGAAAACTCCAAAATGTATTTTTACTATTCATGAAAAATTTATGTATTTTAGAAAAAATCCCAAAAATTCACACCTACCATATTTCGACATGTAGAATTTAAAAGTGAAATCCATTTTTAAAAAATAATTTTCTAAATATTATTAATTTAATTTTTAAATAAGGTTATAGTTTATTCGAAAAATAATAAACTTGAAGTGCAATTAGTTTTATGTGACATTGAAAAATTAATTAAGATCTCATTATCTTATTTCCTTAAGAACATAAAATAATAATATTATTTTCTATTCATAAGGGTCCTATTACTATTCATATTACTATTCATAAGGGTATGCTACTATTCAGTAAAAATCATGTTAGTTCTATTAGACTCCAAATGACGTACTGAACAAAACTCTAGATGAAAATTTTTCGAAATTCAAAACATAGAAGAGGTAAAGTTGTGTTTAATGGTGAGATTATAAAATTACATTCTATATTTATTTTCAAAACATTGGGGTGTTACATTCTCCCCTCCTTACAAAAATTTCATCCTCCAAATTCACCAATTATTACCTAAAATGATTCGGGTATGTATTTAACATAAGCTCCTCAGGCTCCCATGTTGCTTCCTCCATCTTATGGTTCCTCTATAGAACCTTCACTAGAAGAGTCATATGATTTATCAATACTTGTTATCTAGTATCAAGAATCTTGATTGGCTCTTCATAGTAAGATATATCGGGCTCAACTTCCACTTCTTCCTAAGTGAGTACATGTGTTGGGTCTGGTATTTACTTTCCTAACATTGACACGGGGAACACATTGTGAACCTTGGAAAGACTTGGCAGCATTGCCAAACGGTAAGCTATGACTCAAATTCAGTCCAGAATTTCAAAAGGTCCAATGTACCTAGGACTTAATTTTCCCTTCTTACAAAATCATATAATACCATTCCATGTAGATACCTTTAAGAAAACATGATCACCTTCTTGAAATTACAAATCCTTCCTTCGGTTATCAACATAGCTCTTTTAACTACATTAAGCTATTTTGATATGGTTCTGGATAATCTTCACCTTCTCCATTGTTTCTTCAACAAGTTCTGGGCCCATGAGCTTTCTTTCACCAACATCATCCCAATAAGTTGGTGTATGAAATCTCCTCCCATATAATGCCTTATAGGGTGCCATGTGAATACTTGAATGGAAGCTATTTTTGTAGGAAAATTCTAAGATAGGTAAATACTGTCCCACGTGGCTTGAAAATCAAGTGAACAAGACCCAAGATTTCTTCTAATGTTTGAATAGTCCGTTCTGTTTGTCCATCAGTTTGTGGGTGCAAGGTAGTGCTCAAACGAAGATCAGTATCTAGGGTCATCTAAAGACTTTCCATAATCTTTTTGTAAAATATAGATCACGATCAGAAACAATTGATAGGGATACTCCATAAAGTCTCTCAGATTCATTAATATATATTATTTCTAGACGATCAAGTGGTAGATCTTTTCTTATAGCACGAAAATGTGATGACTTGGTAAGATGGTCAACAATGACCCATATTACATCGTTCCTTCTAGGAGTCTTTGGTAGTACCATGAGAAAGTCCATCGTGATATTATCCCATTTCCACTCTGGTATGGGAAGAGGTTGCAATACACTTCCAGGTTGTTTCCTTCAAACATTCACTTAATGAAAAACCATACATCATGGCACAAAATCAGAAAGTTTTCCCACCATTATTGTTCCTTTAAATCTCTATACATCATAGTGATAACAGGGTGTATAGAGAAATTGGAACTATGAGCATCATCCAACAATTCCCTTTTTATATCAGTTCTATCGGGAACACAATGTCTCTTACCAAATTTCAAAATTCCATCTTCATATACGACATCACTCAATCTCCCATCATTCACATCTTTAATATTATTTTGAAACTCCTTATCATAAGCCTATGAACATCTTATCCTTTCTAGTAATGTTGGTTTGGAAACCAATTGTAAAAGCATTGATGTTTCACCTTCCGTGGTTATTACCATATCCATCTTTACTAGATCCACGGAAATAGGATCCATTTCAACTATCATCTTACTCAAAAATCCATGATCCTTCCTGCTCAAGGAATCTTCCACCTTATTTTCTATCCCCGAGTGGTAGTGTATCGTGAAATAATAATCCTTGAGTAGTTCAATCCACTCTCTTTGCCTCATGTTCAGTTCTTTCTGTGAGAAAATATACATCAAATTCTTTTTATCAGTATAAATCTCACATTTTTCACCATAGAGATAATGTATCCATATCTTAACAGAAAATAATATAGTATCTTACTCAAGTTTATGAGTAGGATAGTTTTTCTCATTAATTTTTAGCTATCGTGATGCATAAGCAGTAACCCTATCATTTTGCATAAGGACACAACCAAGTCCTTTCTTTGAAGCATCAATATAAATAAAAAACTCATCACTCCCTGATGGTAGAATCAATATAGGATCATTGAATAATCTTCTCTTTAGTTCTTTGAAAAATTCTTCACAATATTTGGACCAAGAAAATTTAAACCCTTTACGTGTGAGCTTCGTTAGCAGGTTAGCTAGTCTGTAAAAATTCTGCACAAAGTTCCCATAATAACCTGCTAAGCCAATAAAACTGCATACCTCATTTATGTTTGTTGGTGTGGGAAAATATTGAATTTTATTTTTCTTTGTAGGATCAACTATGATTCCATCCTTAGGGACAATATGGTCAAGAAAAGAAATCTTCTGAAGCCAGAATTCACACTTGATAAACTTCCCATACAATTCATGTCCTCTAAGAGTATTTAGGATAATGAGCAAGTGATTTTCATGATCTTCATAGCTTTTAGAGTATACCAAAATACCATCAATAAATACCACTAAATAGTCATCATGGTATTCCTTGAAAACTATGTTAATTAGATCCATGAAGACACAGGGTGCTTTAGTCAATCCAAAGGCATTACCGTAAACTCGTAATTCCTGTACCTGGTTCAAGACGCTGTTTTTAGAATAACTTCCATATTCACACTCAACTGATGATATACAGATCGAAGGTCAATATTTATAAAGTATTGAGCTCCATGTAGTTGGTCAAATAAATCATCAGTGCGAGGTAGGGGATACTTGTTCTTTATTTTTATAGCATTGATCTCTCTATAGTCGATACAAAACCTCATAGATCCATCTTTCTTCTTAAAAAATGGTCAGGCGCTCCCCATGGAGAAACACAAGGTCAAATAAATCCTTTATTACTCAATTCCCCTTGTTGTTTATTTAGTTCCACTAATTCCACAGTGGCCATTCTATAAGGGGTCTTCGATATGGGCTTTGAACCAGGAATTAAATCAATGGAAAAATTAAATTCTCGTTCTGGATGATGTCTAGGTATATATTTTGGAAACACATCAACATATTCTCTAAAAATAGGTACATCCTCTATTTGAACATTCCTTTCCTAACCCACAGTTATTTCATTATCTTCCTCCCCAATAATTGAATTTAGTTGAGCTTCTGGTGGTGGATCTAGATAAGAATCAGGTGGTGACGATTCTTCTCTAAAGATAAGGTGTTCTTTATCATTGTAATCAGAAATCATAACCTCCTTATTCATAAAATAAATTTTGTCATCATGGTCCGAAAGTCAATCCATACCAAGGATTATATCAAATTAAATCTTGGGTATGATGATGAGATCAGCAGATAAAGAACATTAATGTGGCATAATGGGAACTGATTAATAGAACTTTTTAGCAATGATACATCCCTTAGGAGTTTTGACTGAAAACTCCCTTGTTAAATGAAATTTGAAATATCTAATTTTCATAGAAAACTATGAAGATATGAAGTAATGTCATGATCCAGAATCAAATAAATCATTGGATAAACATGAAGAAACAATTAAAGTACCTACCATCACATCATTAGGATCATCAACCTCAGCAGTTGTGATTTCATAAGCTTGTCCCTGATCCCTTGTCCTTCTTTGTTGAAAATTTCCTTGACATTTTGGACAATCATTAGCATATTTTACCATCTCCCGAAAACTATAGCATTTAAAATCATTGTCTTCATTCTTCCCATTGCAGTCACCATCAAGATGGCCTATATGACCACATTTGTAGCATACACCTTTCCCTTTTATGCTCGCACCAGGGTGTTTCATTACACAATTGTCACATGGTGGAAACTAAACTCTTCCCCTATTCCTTGTTTTCTTATTTCCTTTCTAGGGTTATCAGCAGAACTCTTCTATTCTTGCATTCCCTTAATGTAATAATACGTAGAGAATTGTTTTTATGTCTTGATGGCACATGAAACTATATCCTCATATGATGATTAAATTTGGGATACCAGTGCCTTTCAGAGGAATGTCCTTAGGCCATCAATGAAATGATCAATTTTTCTCCATGGATTACATATGTAGTCTACAAAATGTCTTGTTAATCTTGTGGAGTTATCTTCGTACCATGCAACATTATAATCTTCCTTATGCATTAGATTCAAGAATTTTCTCTCCATATCTGCTCGCTACTCACGAGGGAAATATTTTTCTAAGAATATTTCCTTAAAATCCCTTCATTCCATATCTTCTATCTCTTCCTCATCCTTTGTGTTTTGGATTAATGACCACCAATGATTCTCATCTCCTGATAGATGATATACTGCCATGAAAACCATCTCTCGTTCATTACATCCCAAACGAGAAATATCTTCTCAAAGGAACATATACACTACACTGCTACAAATGGGTTTGTAGTCCCATTGAAGGATGGAGGTTGTTGTCGCATAATGCGATCTAGCATGGCTCCTCCACATTGTGGATCTGGACGCTCCATACAGGTAAGATTATTATTAATAACCTATGTAAGTTATCCCAGTATAGTTATGAGTTTCTCATTATCAGTCATATCACTAGAGCCAACATAATTATCTTACAGCGGAGGAAAATCCCTATAGGGGACACATGCATTCGTTTGATTTCCATTCCATCAACTTGGCTCTATCTCTAGATAACGGAATTCACTAGATTAGGTTATGAATCATAATGTATAATCTTTATATAAAAACACTCAGAAAAATTGAGATCCTACTAATGACTAATGCCATATTAACAAAAATGGTTTCTTTGAGTAATATTTTACATTTAAATCCTTAATAATGGCTTGTAATGAATATGTGAATTATCCTAAGTATATCCCCAGGGAGTGTCATAACCAAGAGCGTAGCAAGGCCCGTTGTCATGCACCAGTTCTAGTTCGAGTCTATCTCAATGTGGTGTTTTTAGGTTTTACCCCTACATAAATCTGTGCTAGAGCCACCTCTACATGCTCGTATCCTGACAATGATTTATTGCTTGAAAGATCCACATAATCTATTCATTAAAAAAATAACAGGAATTTGTTGTATGTATTTTAGAAAAGAGTAACTTAGGGACTCTTACCTAATTATACGTTTTCTAAATCTAGTTTCCTAGTATTCTACTAAACTTCATCTGATATCAACTGTAAGGACCCGACCACAGTTTCCCAGAGCTGGTGCCTTATTTTGTTATATTGGAATACATACAAGGAATATGATTCTTGAAAGACCAAGTAGTTTATTATTATTTTAAACTAGTCACATACATAAGTTTATCATTACAATATAAATGGAAACAAAAAAATATTTTATTCCACTAGAAACATCACATCTCCTAGATTATGCTTGCATGACATTCATAAATTACTTCTTCATGTCCTGGGAAAATGAAACATAAGAAAGGGGTGAGGTCAAATGCCCAGTAAGTGTAAGCAAAACATCAGAAGTTAATATAAACATTAGACATGATGAATAATTTAAAACACATGCCATTAATAATGAACATGAACACATTGTGGAAGAAATATGAGATGAATAAATAATTCCATAATAAAACATAATCATGGGTATTATACTAGTCAAATAGCCACATGAACTTCAAATACTAGAATCATAATAAGGGATGTTCATATTCTGGACATCATAACCATACCGTCCAATCCTCGTGCTAGGACCATTAAATAATCATTTTGTCAAGGCGTCATGCCAAGACCATAGTTTGTCTCATGAGACCTACCATTACATAGAGGGGATAAAGAGGGCCCCACCCATCACATAATAAGTCCAATTCATTCTTCATATGAGGGTGGATCAACATAAACAACATATATATTCTTATTGATACTATCATATAAAATGTAACTAACTTTCACCAATTGTTGAACGTAAACAAAAACCATTCAGAATAATATGATTAACGGTATTAGGATACATCATCCACAATAAAGTTAGTTATAAAACATTAAATCAAATATATTATATGAATTCATAAATTATTATACCCAATAATACCATGGAATCAATAACATCATCGAACGAAAATACTCTTATAAAATCATTAAGCAATTTTGAGATAAATACTCTCTTATTTTTAAAAGAAGATTGATTTTGGAAAATCTTTGTATAAAACCAGAAGTGAAGTAAGATAGTATTTTAAAAATAAAATTAGTATTTTTAGAAAGATAATGGTTTCCAAAGATATATTATAGAGTGACCTTGTAAATGAATTGGAGAAATTCCCTTGAATCGAGCTTCTATTTTGGAAACAATTTGGAAAGTTCCTTTTAAAACATGTAACTATCCAAAAAATAAGGAAGGGTTATGGTTTTTAAACATATATGTGATACTCACACAGAATATATGATGATTACATAACAATACATAATAATGTTATTGAGTTTTTCAGACAATGAATGTAAACCGAATGAAAATGGAAGTTCGGGTGAAAAACACTTACCTTAACTCCAAATGTGTTATTTTCTTGAAATTATGCTCATGGAATATGAAATACTTATGAATAACATATTTAGAAACATATTATACTTGTATTTAGTTTATCATCATTATGTTTATTTCATTTACACCTTTATTTCTATGTTATTATATTGATTTTCGTTGTTCCTGGTTGTTTATTTTCTTTATTTTCATAATCGGTTCACTTGTTTTTAAGTAATGGAGTTGATATGGAATGTTTATAAATATCCATTATTGGAATTATATATTATTTATGAACATAAAGAATTGTTAATGGTAATTTCTATCATTTGGTTATATGGAATGAGGATGAATCATTTGATGAGAACAACTTCGATTATTTGCGGTATTAGGATTATTATGAACTAGTTTTGTCAAATCACTTAATTATATGTACATATTCTGGTTATTGAATATTATAAATGCTATAATACATATATTAATGTCATGTTAAACCATAAATATGGTTTCATGACCATTAATGAAGACGAAATTGAAGAACTAAATTTCTTCGTCCACGAAGGCAATAAATTGGAACCTCGTGGACATTTATTTCGTTTATAAAAATAAAACGGAGGGATTAAGAATATTTATGATGGGTCTTACCTTAAAATGACATAAATATAGTATATATATTTTACTAAAGTTATCATGATCATTTTTTAATATTAGGTGAGTAATGAAAAATAAAAGATATGAACTTGAATATAAAAGAAATGTTAAAAGATACTTTTTGAAAATTCAGCAGCCTAACGACATCACATAAAATTTCATAAAATCAAATGACAAGAACAAAATTGTATCTCATCATATTGAAATCAAAATGACAGTAATAATAATGAATAAAATCAAACCTCAATATATGAGAAAGGAATTTCAAATAGATAACATAAAAGAAGTATCGACTTAATAAAGAGAATGAAGGACTCCCTTACTTTGTAAAATAACTCCCAGATCTTGAAGGATGGGAACTTGGGGGCTTAGGGACACCTTGGGAGGACTCCCAGAGAGATAAAACCACCAGAGATTCGAGTATGAGGTATTTAGAATGAATAAACGAATGGATGAGTGGGTATTTATAGAAAAAGAGAGGTAATTTTTTAATAATTTCAATCAGAAACCTCATTAGTGGTTTTTTCCAAACAATGGGCTTTCCCATGGTATTTGCCCATGGTTTATGCCAATTGGGACACCTCATGTCATAACGTACTATACACAAGTCGACCATACATTTATATTTAATTATTAAATCATTATGATGTCATTATACTACAGAAAATTAAAAACTGTATTTTTACTATTCATAAAAATTCATGTATTTTAGAAAAATCCCTAAAATTCACCCATACCATTTTTCAACATATAAATTTCAAAAGTGAAATAAAATTATCAAAACTAATTTTCTAAATATTATTAATTTAATTTTTAAATAAGGTCATAGTTAATTTGAAAAATAACAATCTTGAAGTACAATTTGTTTCATGTGACATTGAAAAATTAATTGAGATCTCATTATCTTATTGTCATAAGAAAATAGAATAATATTTTTATTTACAATTTATAAGGGTCATATTAATAATCATAGTACTATTCATAAGGGAATGTTACTATTAACTAAAAATAATGTGTGTTCTATCAGACTCCAAATGACTTACTGAACACAACTCTAGATGACCAATTTTCAAAATTCAAAACATAGAAGTGGGAAAGTTGTGTTTAATGGTTAGAATATAAAATTACATTCTAGATTTATTTTCAATACCTTGGGGTATTACAGATTGTGGTTTCATTAAAATTTCCTAAGACATATAAATACACTATAAGTTATTTTTATGAATCTCCCCTAAGAGCCTTTTTTCAAATATAATTATATTTTGATTATTCAAAAGAGGTGTTATTCACAAAAGTTTTTCCAAATCTAAAAATATTTATTTTCTTCTCCAAGACCCATTATGGATATAACCACCTCAATGAATTTATTAACCCATCAATAATTTCATTATGTTATATCATAAAATCATCAAAATTATTTTGAAGAACATGTAGATTCATCTATTTAATCTTATTATCTATATTAAGGATATTAGTAAATATGTACAAACTATGTTTTATTGACATAGAATTCATAAATTTAATATAAATTTGATAAGATAGTTCCCTATATAATTAATTTTATTACATTAAATATACATTTATAATCTTATTATATATTCCATTCAATTAAAATTTAATTGGATTTAATATATAGAAAAATGAACTGTAACAGAGAAAAAATATAGTCTGAAAGATAATAGGTGAAATTTTATACAATTATTACATATATGATTATTATATAAATTAAAAAAATGAAACAAAAATTACTTTAAAAAATTTCAACATTTTACTTTCATTATTTAGACATATTTTCCAAATGATAAAATTTTGAATCAGAAGTCATTTATTGGAACCAAAATACCCCATCGACCCTAAGAGGGTATTGTGAATTAGGCTATGTATTTTTTCCTTAATCAAAAATCTTTTACTACTTTTTTTATCAAAAAATAAACCTATAATATTCATTCAAGAATCCATAATATCTAAATAGGACGAATAAATGTAGGCATATAAATATTTTTATTTTATTAGCCATATGGGTTACATCCAATAATCATACACTTTATCATTGATCATATACAAATAATATCACAAATTTACTATTGTTATTAAATAATTTCATTACATAACACTAAAAAATACAAGGGTAATTATTCGAAGTTATATTTCAACACACTACTTCAAGATAAAATAAAAATAATGAGTATAAAGAATCCACTTAAAAAAACATTTAAGAGTTAAAATAATATAAAAACCAAATAACGATGTTTCTCATTATCATAACACCTATAAATGCATCCATATATTTATTAACCTGTAGTTATTTTTTTAAATTTACATTATAAAACCAAATTAATAATAATATATTATTTTTTCATAACTCATATATTTTTCATAATTCTTCACACTGTATTTATCATTTTTATCTTATCCCTCAAATTCATTTCAATTAGTTATCTTTAAAAACAAAATAATATCTTTATCCACATGTTATTAAATCATTAGTCCTAAAATACATCTAACAAGATTGAGTTATGTCATAATATAAGTATCCATTCCATTTGGAATTTGAAAAACTAAAAAACTCTATAAAATATGAGTACCTCCAACAAATCGTTCTGTAATTTTGTACATTATGATGCAATGATATCTAAATATAATTTATCACAAAAATTCACTATTTTTATATGAATCTATACCAATTATTTAATGAAATATTTTGTCAAGGAAACTAGCCACTTGGAAACATTGTATAATTATGGGTTACTTTATGATATTTGGTAGCCTTAGGTTGCCCTAGGGACATCTACCTACTACAAACAACTACATATTAATGTTATTGTAAATAATCTCTAACATTGATCCCGAGGTCCAAATGTATATTGATTTATATTTCACTAAACCGTGGGGTCATACTATCCATACTTCCTCATCCATATTCATTAAAATGAAAAAAAAATTATACTATTGGTTTGATGTTGGGACATGATTCATTACAACAATACACTTATTACACATTCAACAATTTAATTTATGGATGGTACATGAAAAATAATAAACTAAATTTCACCATATATTCACATTTCAATATCACATTGAAATAATCATAGTTGAATAATTAAACTTCGTGAATAATTATTTCTCTGAAATAATAATATGTTATTGGAATAAAATCTCAACAAAAATAATAAATATTAGGATATTGTTTTGAAATATTTACAATATTTTTTCCTAAACCCCAATAATATCATTTTAAATTCTCCAATAATTTAGGAACATTATATTTAACTCATTCTCACCAACTTAAAATAATAAAAACCAATAATAGACATCCTTCAACAATTTGCATTTTTTATTTACATATATTTAATCCCCTTCTTGAGTAATTTGAGTTCTAACAAGACCATAGTGATCGAAGTGTGTTATCCCAATTTCCACAGTCTTTTCCTTATTATCATTGAAGAACATTTAGGGAATGAGGATGGTATTAAAAATATTCCAATAAAATTTCTCAACAATTACTATGCATCCAACATGTTCACAGTAAGAGCATAAAAATTTTATATAATGTTATATGATGAAAATAATATTGAAAGTACAATCGCTTTTATTCTCAAAAAATTGAATTTGAATCACCATTGAGTTGTGAAAATAGTTTTTTTGGAAACCTAAATTTTTTATGTACATATTTATCTTTTTTTTATAATAATATTTATATCTGTCCTTAAATAGTTTGATTTTAAATTTTTTTATAAATGAAAAAATTTAATTTTTGGTGTATTATATAGATTAATAAATGAAAATTATATGATCAGAATGATTATTTTTTTATAAAAGTTAATTATATTCACTCTTCATATCTAATATATATCATGAATATGATATATAAATTCAATGGATCTTAGTCATCATTAATTATAAAGGTTATGATTGTTATTTTTGGAAGGATGAATGAAATTATCTGCGAAATTGACATTTATTAATTTTCATTAGATCATAAAAGAACATTACAAATCTAAAGTAAATATGATATATATAAATTATAGAAGTAAAAATATATATAAAATAAGACCACTAACCTGGTCAATGTTTTATGATGTAACCAAAATTTTGAGGAAGCTACGAGGGAAGCAAATAAAGTAATCTGGAAGAATTATCCTTAGTCAATTAAAAAAGGTGATATAATTTTGAGAAATAAATTAATTTTAAGGGAGGTATAATAATACACCATGATATTTCATCATTTTTTTGAATAAATTAAATTTTGTTGATATCTTGAGTCACACACAATACCGAGTTTTAATGAACTATGATATGTTATTAATATTATTCTTTTACAAAGATTGTTATAAGTGTGCCATTAATATTGGACATATTAATTTGAATAAATAATTTTTAAATATTATCAATATTGATTTAATATAAATGAATCATATTGATAAGGAATTATTTTGTTTTTAATAATGTTTAAATATGTCTTCAAAATACTATTTCTTTCAAACAAAAAGGTTTTTATTTCTTTTTGTGTTAAAGTAATAATAGTAAATATTCCCTATTTAATAAAAATTATTTTAAAAAATAAAATTAATTTTTTAAATATACATTTCAAAATAATATTTGAGTAATTTTTATAAAATTTGATAAAAAAATTAATTTTCGATGAATAGTTAATAAATAGTGAATTTCATTACACTTGCCTTTTTATTTTTTAGAATTCAGAGATTTTACTATTTTTTAAAATGTGATAAATTTAAAATTAGTTCAATTTTAGATTTATTATTACAATATAGGACATTAGAATCAATTTCTTATTTTTTTTAATTAAAACATTCAATAGTTATGAAAATATTTTCTTTGAAAAATCGCTATATCCTTATTTATGTAGGCTTTATTACAAATTAAAATTTTCCAATTTTTTGAATTGAACTTGGAAAAAAGGATTAAATATTTATAATAATAATAATTAATATTATATATTGGGAAAAATTATTTTTTGGGTTACAATAAATAGTAAAAAGAGAAAAAGTTAATTACAACAGTTAAGGATAAAAATGGATTACCTATGGAATAAATTAAAAATATAAGGGAACAAATGAACAAATATTTTTTCCAAAGACCGTTTTATTTTCATATTTAACCCTCAAATAATCAAAGGTTAAAAAATGATCCATTATGGATTCTTATAATATGTGAGAAATTTTGATACACTTTATTATGTACAATAATTCCATGTATGTCCTCTCCTCCACTAATAAAATCCCAACCCTATCCTCTCCTCTTCACACATCCCTAAAGAAGTATTATGTGAATACCTAACCAAATAAATTCTATAAATATCTATCAACATACTATAGACCTTTTTTTCTTATTAAACCCTCATATGAATGCTATCGGATTACTGCTAATGATATTCATTGAAGAAGAGGAAAAATTCACAAAAATTTGTTTTTGTTTTATTTATTCATCCAAATATATAAAATATAGTCCAAATATTCTGATATAGTAGAATAAATATATTCATTATGAATATATGTTATTATTTATATTTAATAATCTATATCCACATCCTCTTTCATAAAATGGGAAACAAAAATGTTAATCATGTATTCGGTGGACTATCGCCTCATGAACAAATGTAATTTGTATTCCATCACCACCACCCAAAGCTATATATAATTATGGATTTGTCTTATGTATGTTAATGATTTTAATATAATTACTTAATTATAATATCACATATAAATTATTTATTTCCATTCTGTGGGAATATGATAACAGTGCTCGTGTGTATGGTGTCGTGCCGCCTTATAATGTAATATAATTCTTTATTTAAAATCACATTACACATAAATAAACTATTATAGAATTAATTAAAATAATCATTATATATGAAATGAAATTGATTTTGGGGATGTAGTATATTATTTAACTATCTTTATAAAAATATCATGAAAATGGAAATACTGTTCATGGAAACGTACGACCAACCATCTCCATGAATGACGTAATTCATTTTTTATCTATAACATTAAGTTATTCCTATAAATTAATATATAATAAATATATATGATATTTATATAATGGCTAAAAATTTTCATATAGTGGATTATTTTTAAAGTAAAAGGCCATCGAATAGAAATTCAAATCATACAGGAAAATGAAAAAAATTTATTAACCAAAACCTAATTTTAAAATTTACTTGATTTCAAATAATTAATAAAAGGACATAAGTAAATAAATTATATTTTTATACATATGATTATGGTTAATTAATCTATTAATAATAATCTTGTTGTTAAAAAATTAGATGTTCGACCATGTATGATGGATTTCGAGACTCATTGTAAGAGAATTTTATCTCAATTTTATTCTTTGGGACATATGTTATGTTTTTCACCAATCTCATTTTGATTTGGGTATATAGATTCACATTAAAAATTAATATAATCATGTTATTTTTTATCATGATATTTTATTTTTCATGTAATTATATTCTTTCACGGTTCTTATGATTCAAAATTTTCCAATGATTTAATTATTTTAGGAAACAATCTCATCATTTATTATAATTGTTTTTGTTTATGCTTATAATCATAATATATTATAACATATATATATATAAACTCAAGATATTTCTTTTTCTATAATTAATTCATAAAAATAAATTTTTTACTTTCATTTTACACTATTTATGTTGTCAATATTAGAAAAATATTTTAATGAAACATATATTTTATTTCTCTCTATAATACAAAACAATTTTTCTTATATATCCACGATTTCTAAAACAAATTATTTAAGGTTTTTTTAATATCATATTATTGAGTAATGAAATATTAAACATTCTTTTATTTGTAATTTTTTTTAAAATTAACCCTCTTATTGTTTTCTAAATAAGGTAATTTTGAATTTTTATCCAAAAAATTAAAGGAATCCTTATTTGGAATGTATAATGTGTGAATGGGATTTTCCACTATCCTGAACTCTCAATGTTTTAAACATTAATTTATTATTTATAAAATAAATTTACTTATTAAATTTTTTAAACATTTATTTATAGTTTTTAAAATAAATTTTCAAGGAAATTTCTTTAAAAAAATGTTTAATATTTTTTTGTGATTTTTTATAAGTGGAAATTAAACTTTCCTCAATAAATGTTCGATTATACCTTTAAAATTAATTTTACATCTAAAATAAAATTAATCATGTTACTTATGCTTGACTTGGAATATCAACCAAGGATAACATTATTATTCTTTCTTTGAATGGTTTATGTTTAAGATAATTATTATTTTATGAAAATATTTTATTTTCCATGGGATATAACCTGATAAAATTATTATCAACCCCACCTAATTTTACATGGGTTTTGATATGAGTAAATGATTAAATCATTATGAAATATATTTCATTAATATTTTTTAGTATATGATTAAATATTTATGAAACCCATTTACATTCATGGTTTCTTAAATGCTTAATTTTTCATGATTTTGTGGAACATGTTTGTATGATTTTCATTATATGATGCGTGAGACCTATATCTCCCTAAACATAATTGGGTAGAGATTGATATCTAAATAGATAAAACAAATTTTAATTGGTTGTGAACACGACACAATAAGATACTTTTTCAACAATGATAGTCTATTGAGCAAACCTTGACTACTAGATGGTTTATAGACTGAACCCATTCTACAATGACAATTTTTGGATTGATCCTCGAATATAAAGGAAATGATTTTATATTATTAAGTATATTCTATAAATCTATTTTTTGAAGAAATATTATTCCCTCATTGATTATGAAATTTGATTCCTTTATTATTCCTTTTTTATGAATTTACATGATTTATTCAGTAAATTATATTTATAATATTGGATATGTAGTGTATTTTTTCATAGATGTTATTATCCTTTCCATAACCCCTTATTATCTTATTAGGTTGATATCTCCCTTGGTTTCCCATACTGAGCTTTGGATTCAACACTACATTATTTTTTATTTCCATAATTATTATTGAAAGGTATTATATATGATATGTCTAATAAGGATGCCAGTTATGAATAAGTGGGAGATGATATAGCCCAGTTTTGAACATGTTGTTTATGTATCCTTGTTTCCTAACGATGTACATATAAATTATTTTTTTTGGATTGTTATGTCTTGTAATTAATATTATTATATGCTAAATTAATATCTATGAATCTAAATTATGTTCATTATAGTAATTTAACACTTTTAACTTCAAAAAAATCTATTATAATTTTATTATAATTTTAATTACATTTCCATATAATAAAAAAATGGTCATTAAATTTATATAGGGTGGTCATTAAATAATTAAAATAGTGTTTCACATAGTATTGTAGTAATTATGAATAATTTCCATCACATAAAAATAGTTTTCAAAAATAATTTTAAAAAATATCATTTAAATAGAGGATGAATTTGAAAAAATCTCTAATATTTTGTGTTTTATAAATTAAAAATATTCTAAGGGTTATTTTTTTATTTTTCTAGAAAAATATATTTTAGGTAAATAGTGAATGTTTTTTAATATATAGTTTGTATTATGATATTATTTAGAGATAAATATAACATAATATTTTATAATATATTTTTAATAAATGAAAATTTATTTAATGAATAAAATTATGTATTTTGTAAGTAAGAAACATTATTTCAAAAACCAATTAATCAATATCCAAAAACAAGGATTTGTTTTTCAAATAAAAACTATTTTTTATTCATATACATTGAATAAATTTTTTTAAAGACTCTATTCTATTTTAGTTGAATTTATGTATCAATAATACACATTATTTAGTCAAACACTATAAATAGTCATGAAAATAAATATCATTCATATTAATAAGCTATAATAAAAAATTATTTAATATTTTGTAAAATAATATATATCTTATATACATATAATACCCCCCTTTTCCACCCAGTTTTCATCACATCCAATACATATTCCTTTTCAAATCACAAATAATTATTTTTGTAAACCCCCAAGAAAAGTTTTAGCTCATAGTGTAAAAAAATACCTCCCTTCTAAGTTTGAAGGCCCAATCTAATGAAATTATAACAAAAATAATAGTAATGGTATCAAAACCCATGGTTTTTCTTTTATATTATCCTCTTACACCTTGAACAAAATAAATTATCATTAACATTACATTATAAAATTATATAAACTACACTATAATGTATTCATGAAGAACAATATATTAATTTATTTTATATTTATTTTAATCTCCCTTATAACATTGTTTACCCATGAATGGTTTACATTACCAATTTGAATGATTATATTTTACTTTTAAACCTCTATTTCAGTGATATTATTAAAAATATATTGCATGTATCAATGTATCATTGAAAATAAATTAATTTCATTTTAAAGATTCTTTAATGATAAATAGGCATGGTAATAGATATATTAATATTAAACAATAACTGTCCTTATCAGTACCTAAAGAATTATTGTGAAGAAATTATTGTTGATCTAAAAATGTTTTAGAAAATATATTAAACAACATAGGTAATTTAAATATAAAATTGATATAAAATGAAAATTACAGAGTTGAAAATCCTATTAGGATATGGCCACGAACCATTAATGTATTATCAATGTTAATATGGAACTATGGGCCAAAAAACTCATATGGATCAATGTCAACAATAGTTATTTTATATAGGAATAAAATAAGAAAACGTATTTATTAAAAGAGATTAAAAAAATGAATATATTTGTAAATAGGGTAATTAATAAATTAAACATGATTATTAATGATCGAATTACCCAATGGAAATGATATTGTATTTTTTTAATATTGACCGAAACATTATTACAATATGATGAGATTTTATAATAATGGTTACGAATAATTTTGCGGTGTTTGGATATTACATGAGTTGAATTACAATTACAATGTGATTACTTTATGTATTTTGGAATTTTAGATTTAAAGATTAAAATTCCCAAGTATTAAAGATTTCATAATGTTCATTTTGAATCTAAAGATAGATAATGTTTTGAGAATGCACAAACCCTATTGAATTATTCTAGTGTAATTCATCCTTATGATGAGATTATTAATAGAATCCTAGAAAAGTTAAGAGAACCATAAGAATCATAAGAGTAATTTTTACTATTTGTGAACATTTTTTGTGTTGGGATAATTATTTAACATTAATTTAGTATTCTATAAGAGCCATTGGGGACTCCATAAGAGTCATGAAGACCACATAATAGTTGTTTATTATTATTAATGAAATTAGCCATTGAATGAAACATTATAAGTGTCATTATAGATTACTCAATCTCATGTTTAAATTTTTTTAGATTAATACTCATTTATAATTAATTATTTGGTGACACTAAATGAGTCATTTTACAACTCGGAATGAGTTTCTTTAGGTTTCCTTATTTGAATCATTTTTTGAGTTTATAAGATTCATTTTACTCTTATGATATATCACTTAAAGTGAAAAAATAAAAAGTTATAGTCCCTTAGGGAAAATCATAAGAGTAATTTTACTCCTAAAAGAAGATTTATGTTGCGATATTTATTAATGTTATATCCTACGTAAAAAATTGAGAAGAATAGAAATTATTGTATCAATACTTATGGAAAATCATAGGTGAAAATTAGTGATGATTTTATATTAAAATGGTCAAATTTTGATGATTATAATATTATTAATACTATATATTTTATATTTTTCATCATGATGAGATGCTTCATTACAAAATTATTATTTAGCAAAATTTCAATGGAAGTTGGTTTAATGAAAGAAATATAGGTTGAAACTATTACAACACTCTGAAATTATAAAATGTAAATATTTAAGAATTATGTTCTAGTATCCTCTACTAAGAAATATCATATATTTATATAAATAATATAACTTGTTAAGGAAATTATTAATTAATTTTCACTAGAGAAAAATAGTTATGTAAGAAAAGAATATTATATGATCATAGAAGCACACCCATGTGAATGATTAACCTGGAAAATGTATAGAGGATCTTGTTATACCATTCAACTATGATAATTCCATATAATGCTAGATATAATTGATTTTAAAAATTTTATTTAATTATAGAATTCTGAAGAAACATTTATTAAGATAGAGAATATTTTTGAGATACCAATTAAACCTGAAACTGAGATAATATTGGGAAAATTGAGACTTTGTCCATGAGTTATAGAGAGATCAGAAAATTTTTTATCCCATGAATTTATTAATTCATGATTGTAAATATGATTATAAACAAGTTATAAATGTAGTTATAAATGAAAAAATATGGATTCAATATTAAATATCACATGACAATGTTATTTATGTGAAGAGAACTCTCTGATCCAATTACCTCGAAGGATCAAATATGAACATCAATATCATCATTTTATGATGTAACCTAGATTCTCTTATTATATTTCTCACACTACTCTAACTATATTTTGGTTAGTGAGATATTTTTATTCCAATGATATTTGGTGTAATATTTCCAAAACAAATAGGTATAGAATTACAACTATATAACCACATGTAATAAATGACTGAATATTAGTATAAAATATATTAATCCAAATTATCCTGATCACAATAAGGATTTGGTACTAATGTATAGAATGAACCCTGTAAAAGTTAAAGATTCTTCATTTTCATTACATTATAGTTTTTACAAAGAAAGGATGATACTCATATTTGAGTTGATAAAATACTAAAAAATCACAATGATTTATTTCTAGAGATTAAATTATAAAATAAATCACTCTGGATTATATATCCCTTCTTAGTAGTGCCCCCATTCTTTCATTATATAAATTAACATAAGAGTATACCCATGTTCCCTCTATCAGAACCTTTTTTTTGAAATAGTTAACTATAAATCTATAAATATAAGTGGTATCTAGCTAAAACACCATTAAATTATGAAATATATATTTTGATTAAATTTATTTTCATTAATAGCTTGAGTTACCTGAATAACCATGTTTTATTGAATCATGATGTACTAGAAATATTTTTTTAAACATGACCTTTATAAAACTGCCATTAAATGTAAAGGTATGAACAAGAAAAAATATTAAATAATAATTATAATGGTTTTACATAATGAAAACTTATTGACAATGATTCCTCAATTTTTTGTAATGTCTTTATATGTTTCGAAAGTACTATTTTTGTAAATCAAATTAATTTTTTTGATAAAAATAAAAAATATTTATTCCAAATTTAAAAAAAAATTCAAAAAATAAAATTAACTATTTATATATACATTTATAAATTATGTTTCTTTTAATTTTATATAATTTTTATTAAAGATTAAATTTTCAATGATTCATAAATAAAAACTATTTTCTATTTAAAACAATTTATTTGTCTAAAGAATTAACAATATCACTTTTATTTTAATATTTTTTTAAATTAATATGTCGTTAATTATTATTTTATTAATTCAAATTAATTTATTGGCATATATTTCATATTTAATAGTTATATTTAATATTTCTATATATTTGAATATTTTCTCTTTCAAAAACCACTTTTCATCACATATGTGAGATTCATCTTAAATAAAATTGTTCCTTTTATATGATATGAATTTTAAAAAATTTATTTAATATTTGGAATAAAAAATATAAATTTTATAATAATATAAAATCATATTATGTACGTAGATATTAATAAATCCAATAATAATTAATTTCTACAATTAATGTCAAAATAATGTGTTTTTTTGTGTTACATGGGATCGCTATAAAATTAATTTCCACTCGCATATATTTTTGTTTTAATAAATTTTATTTCTTTGTTAGAATCAATGGGTAAGAATTATATAATAGGGATCAATTTATTTTTAATCTTAAAGGATAAATTACTATGTTAAAGAAAAGAAACATGTTACAATTGTGACAAATAAATGGTAAATTTGTGTAATCTTATTGGATAAGGAATAACATGTTTTAAAACTATGTTTTTTTTTGTTTTGGATGTGTGTCTCGACCATATCCTAAGTCTATTCCATTTCTTATCAATTTGAGACACTTTTTGTTATATTTAATTCCCATAATTGAATAGTTCTAGGTATTTTCAAAAATGTGAGTCATCAATTATTAAATGGAATATCCTCAACTAACATATTTAAAAAACTTAAGCCATTTATTTCTTCCAAAACATTCCAAAAATATTTCCCAGACAACAATATATACATTATAACAATTTTTTATTCCTTATAATTCCAATATTAGGGTCTTTAATGGTTAATTTCAAGAAGGTTATTCTATGAAAATGTAATTATCTTTTATAAGGTGTTTTTTTCCTATTATATTACTACCTTAATTCATTTAATAATATTTATAATATAATAATAATAGTATATAAAATATAATTTTATGTTATAACATTTATTTCATAACCTATATACATATCCTCTCCCATCCAATTAGAAATAAAAAAATTGATCTTCTGTGTGGGAGGATAACACCTTACGAAGCAATATAATTATTTTTTCATCATCACTAGTAAAAATTGAATTTAATTACTAATTTAATAATTATATGATATTATTATGCTTATGTAATTATAATATCAATCATTTCATTACACATTACATTTTTTGTGAATAAATGTTGCTTGTGTGGTTGGCAGACGACTGACTCATGAAATGATGTTATTAATTTTTTACTTACCATTTGCATGGATGGTAATAAGGGTAAATTTAATAAACATATGATCTATATTTATAATCATAATGATTATTTAAAAGAGATATACTATTTACCTTTATTCAATTCAATCCATTGAGAAAATGGAAAAAATTTTATGCGTACTTATAACCAACCATCTCTATGAACTATGTATTTTATTTTCTATCTCATTCTTTTATAGATCAATATAATAATACATATAGAAAATTTATATGAGAAATATATCATGTTTAAAATTTTAGATCTTATATAAACATGATCAATGTAAAAAGTAAAAAAATAGAAAATCAAAATAGACACACACAAAAGAAGTTATTACCATAATCATGATTTTAACAATGAATTGTTAATAAACGAGTAATAAATTGTCATATATAAATAAAATACGGTATTATATATAGTTTTGTTTTCAGAAATAGTTTGATGATAAAATTATATTTATTATATATGAGCTTATATTGTGTTCTATGGAATTCAATAATTATGGTAATGGATACCTAGTCTCTCCTTTGTTAATGGGAGACATTTATCATATTCACCGCATGTTTTTTTGTGGTGTAAATACTATCTTGACCTATCCCCTGGGGCTCGTGCCCTGACTACCTTAAACCGCCTTCCATAGGCCAGGTGATGGCAACTACCACCAAAGGTGTAAATCCCTAAAACTGGGAAGGCATTACCATTATAAATTATAAACACACACCACAAAGTATAAGATAGAAGTAAAACACTAAATAAAACTTTATACAAAATGAGTGTTAAAAAGTAAAGGGTTCGAAAATACAATCCCAACTGTAAAGTAAAACTACAATTGGAAATAGGAAAAAACAGCTGAAAGGTGTAAAGCAGCTATGGGATCGTCCTCCACATATCCTACCTGAATGGTAGGTACATATTGCCTTCACAGCACTCTGTGTCTGTCCTTATCCTCCGTGTACCATCATTCCATGTGGTCCACCTCCAGGTATCATCTAGTTCTGGTCCACTCAGCCTCAGTCAGTGCTTTCCATCGTCTGCAACCAACACAACGAGGTGTGGGCATGGATCGTATATGGGTGAGTATAACGATACTCACTAGGGACCCCAAGACCCTCAAGGTCTCACAAAATCCAAAAATGATAAACCACAAGGTATGAAATCAACAGATAACCCCAATTAGGAATATGCACATACATATACCTAAGTTATCAAGTAACTAATCACAGTCCTGAGGTAAAAACAAAAGGAACTAACTTAGCTCAGTCAGGATTTTTATTTGCATTGTCGAAACTAGAACTGCTAATTAACTCCTCCTCTATCGAGTACAGTGGGCCTACCGCCACAACCATGCGCTTCCCACTAACCTAGGACCGCTGAGGTACTCCTCATATTGAGTATTGTGGGTCTTTCGAGCTCATACAGAGGCGCTCCCACTATGGCTCTGCCGCCAACTACCAGGCACACCCCCTAATAGCCTACAAGGGTACTCTTCCAGTCAAGTATCGCGGGTCTGCCACTGACTACTAGGCGCTCCTCTACTGTGGGTCTGCCACCAACTACCAGGCTCTCCACACTAGGTTAGTCAAATCACTCCAAGTCGAATTGGTAAAGTCATTGTCATGTCATAGCCAACTACTAGGTCTCCGTACTCTTCTCGCTTGTCTCCAAGAGGGTCTTCTCCATGAGCTACAAGTTGATTCTCCAAATGTCCCGATGTCCTAGTAAGATGTATCTCAAAGGTCCGCCTCTTTATAGTGGTCTCAACGCAATAGACAATGCGTCAATCAGACGACCGTTCTGTGAGTTATATGCTTTATAGATCTAGTGGCCCCGTTAGATTCGTGTACGATCCATCCTAATCATATCCCAACATTACCCTGAACTCTTATGCGATACACTCAATGGGACTGTCGTGCTCCAAGAAAACCAACGATGCTGACAGTTCATCAAACGAACATCTGGTGGCAAAGATATGGCCAAAGAATGTAAAGGGTCAGTAATGGGCATGGGCCCGGTGTGACCCGGTCGGACCGACTCGGCCCAACCTAGACTGGGCCGACCTAGTCTGGGTCCACTCGGTCATCCTACTATGTTTGGCCCAGTCTGATGGGCCCGACCCTGAAGATTGCGGGGGCGGTTCGGCCCGGAGTCGCCGTGTAGGTGGCTCGGCCTAGAGGCCGAGGTCTATTTTCCCAGCACCGCGCGAGGTGCGGCTTGGACAGCATGGTGCGGAAGACCGATCCAGTTTGGCCAGTGACACCGCCAGGGACACCGTGGGCCCGCTCGGGAGTCTGGGATTCCAGCGGCAGTAGGGATGGGCGTGAGGGTGGCTTCGGGCAGGCCGGGTATGGGACGACAGGCCGTGGGCAGGCCAGCGTGGTGCGAGAAGCTGGGCAGGGCACCGGGAAAGCCACGTGGGGCATGGTCAGGCCGCACGGGGTGCCAAGAAGGCCACACAGAGCATCGGGCAAGCCGCACAGGGAACAGAGAGCCCATTCGAGGAGCCGGTCAGGCCGGTTCCGTGCTGGTCGGGTCGGCGCGGGTCGGCGGTGTTCAGCCGAGAGCACGGGTGTGCTGCCAGGGTGGTGCAGTTCGCAGAGGCCGTGGGTAGCATGACCATTGTCATTGCCACCTTCGTTTCCTCGTTTCCACTTTGAAGAACACCACAATAATGAAAATTGATGGAGGATGTCAAGCCATGTTAGGTTGGCCCACAACCTCTGATTTTAAGGTGGTGTTAATAGGTTTATCAAGAAAAAGAAGATGAACAACAATTAATTACATCACTTTTCTTAGATTCCTTTCATTCAATGTTGAGAAGAAGAAATGAAAATCATCAACATGCAATAACCCCCTACCTGGATTTTCGGGCATCAACAGTGAATTCGTGGGAATAAGACATAGTCATCATTCATCGCGTCTGTTGTACACTTCCACATTTGAGTTCACACGATGGTTGCGGATGTGGCTCTACGTTGTTAGGTGTCTGGGGAAGAAGTCAGAGAAGGTTCATCATTGGCGTTCTTCATTGCAAGAACTCATTCTTCGTTCATCGTTGGGAGGATTTTCTCTTCTCCCAATAATCTTCCTTCCCATCTTCCACCCAAATTCTGAATGAAAATAATAGAATAAAGAGTTTGTCTATTATTTTGTGGGCACAAAAAATCAAATTGGAAACATAATTTAAGATGATCACCCTAATTAATTCACAAGAGTTAGCATGAATTAATTTGGAGAGATTGACAAAAATTAGATGTTAGGGGAGTTGGCTTCATTAAGGTTGGGGGTGGTCAAGGAGTTTCTCCCCATTTAAGGGGGGTTGATGAATCAAGAGGCTATCCCTCATTAATGATGGAGAGTTGAGAGGTTTTCCACTCATTCCATTTATAGGGGTTAAGCCCTGTGTGGTCCCCACCACATTAATCATATAATGGGAGGTTTATTTCTGATGGGCCCGACACAATAACCTCTCATGGGAGGATAAGGGGCGGTGGTCCCACCTCCAACCTCAATGAGAAGGTTTCAACCACCACACACAAAATGGTGACTCAAATATGATAATGTGTAACTCACATTATTTTATTTCCTTTCACGAAACCCAAAAACTATCATTTAAACTCGACCCACTCCCGTCAATGTGAAAGACTCCTTATGAGAATATCGACACTTTGAGTTCAACGGTGCCCTCAAATATCAATTCGGAGCATAGGTACAAAAGTTATAAAAACCTGCTCATACGTTTACTGAACGTACATATAAAAAACTTCAGAAATTGATTATTGGAACACCGGGGCTTGGAATCAAGCGCTGTAAATTTTTGTGGACTCATAAAAATCCCATGTTTAAAGAAAAATTCCACAGGATTTCTGGGCCATTACATTCTCCCCACCTCAGGGATTTACGTCCTCTTAAGCTACAACATAAACTAAGGGATCAAATGGGGGTACCGAGCATGCGTTTGAGCCTCTTGCTCTCATATGCTCTCTTGGAGGTTACTGTGCTGACAATAAACGTGCACCCGAGCTATCGACCATCCACGTAGGTCCCACTCAGGTCGATCCTCAATCTCCAATGGAACCTCCGTGAATGTCACCCCATCATCGACTTCCATCTCTCCATGGTCGATGATATGAGATGGGTCATGCACGTATCTCCTCTGTTGGGATATGTGGAAGACGTTGTGCACTCGTTGTAACTGAGGTGGAAGAGCCATGTAGTAAGCCACCACACCAACTCTACTGAGGACCTAAAAATGTTCGATGAATCTCGGAGATAACATTCCGCCTCAGCCAAATATCTGTAGACATTTTCGAGGTGAGACTCGTAGAACGATGTGGTTGCCGTCCTCGAAATCCAGAGGCCTCTAAATCCTGTCAGCATATGACTTCTTCCTACTCTGTGTATTCTTCATCTTCTCCTGGATGATCTGCACCATCTCTGTGTTAGCTCATATAATCTCTGGTCCCACTTGTGCTGACTCTCCAGGGTATGTCCGGCATAAGGGTGATCTACAAGGTCGTTCGTACAATGCCTCGAAAGGTGCCATCCCGATGGTGGAGTGATAGATGTTGTTCTAGTAAAACTAAACCAATGGTAAGTGATCCTCCATGCATTGACCGAAGTCAAGGACAAAATCAGGTAGCATGTCCTAGAGGTTCTGAATGGTCCGCTCAGTCTGACCATCTTTCTGAGTATGGAAGGCGGTGCTCAAGCGAAGTTGTGTCCAAAAAGCCTCGTGCAACCCCTTCCATATTCAGAAAGTAAATTGTGCATCATGATCATAGACAATCATCGATGTTATACCATGTAAATGCACAATCACCTTCACATAGAGGCATCCAAAGCTTTCTATTGATCCCTGCTCTCTGATCAGTAGGATGTGGTCCGACTTGGGTAGTCGGTCAACGATCACCCAAATCGAGTCATGACCACTGGATATACGTGGAAGACCCGACATGATGTCCTTATATATTACATAACACTTCCACTCTGCAACCTCAAAATGTTGAATCAAGCATGCTGGTACCTAGTTCTCCACCTTCATTGCTGACAAGTGAGGCATCGAGAGACAAAGTCAGCTACTACCTTCTTCATACCTAGCCACCAGTGCTATCGTCAAAGGTCCTGATACATCTTCTCCACTCATGGATGTACCGATAAAGGGGATGTGTGGAACTCCTTCATCACTTACTCCTGATGTGACACTGGTATAAATGCACATCCTCTAAAGAGGATGACATGCTCACCACCTTTATAAAATCCACCAGGTGCCTGCCCTGTAAATATCTGAGCACGTTGTTTCTCAGAGTCAGCGTCTCCACGCTGTGCCTCCCTGACTCGCTGAAGAAGTGTATAAGTGATTTCAAGAGGATGAAGGAAGACTACTCCATCTCTATCCACAAAGGATATCTGTAAAGCATCCAGCTGCTCTGTCGCCTTGCATAAGAGATGGAAACTAGACCTCCTGCTGAGTGTACGTGCAACAACGTTCCTTTTTCTAAGAGTATATAATATCTCTAAGTCATAGTCCTGGAGGAAATCAATCCACATCCTCTATCTTAGGTTCAAGTCCTTCTGAGAGAAGAGATACCTGATAATCTTGTGATTAGAGTACACGATAAAATGCTTTCCCATCAGATAGTGTTTCCAGATCTTCAAGGAGAAGACCACTGCTGCTAACGTGAGGTCATGGGTAGTATAGTTCTGCACGTGATGTCTGAACTAGTGAGAACCATATTAAATCCTTGCTCACTCCTATAGTAGGACACACCTGATTCCGGTCCCTGATGCATCACAGTGGACTACGCACCCTAAGCCTTCCTCTGGAAGCCTCAATATGTGGGCACTAGTCAGCCTCTACCTCAGCTCCAGAGAGCTCTGCTGGCTTTTCATCGACCACAGGAAATGGTTTCCCCTTCTTTGTAAAGGCTGATAGTGATGCTACAACACTGGAGAATTTTGGAATGAATCTCCATTAGTAACCTACCAAAGAAGACAACCCTCCCCCTTTGGGGGGTAATACGGGAAACATCTTTTGAAAATATGTCCCCATGTTCTGTCACTCATGTTTGGAACTGAAAACTCTAAACTCTTACAGCGACGAGGGTAAGGATGGCTAACTCAAGAGTGATCGGTGACACCCTCCTATGCATGAGTGTATTATTTTCTCTCTGGGTTTCCTTTTTTTCCAACTAAGAAAAAACATAATCCCAATGTTATAGATAAACCACAACCTTTTTTCCTAATACAGTTAATCCATGTATGAACTGTGGTTGCCCAGTCCATACCCAAACTAACGTCATAAGGCCTTGATGATTCCACTAGGAGGTTACAACCGAAACTATTACCTCAAGGGTTAGATCACACTATCGACATATGTATGATTATCGAGTCTCCTCCCAAAGGTATCTCCAGAAGTGACGGTCAATTCAACAATTTAACCAGAAACTCATGGTATGGGACAAGATTCATGGATGGAATGAATGATTGGTACCTATTTATATTGATACAGTACCTAGTAGTAGACATAGAACATATGTCAAATCATTCATAGAGCCCTTGTATCACACTCCTTGATAGCATTCATATACTCTCTTCCCCTACCCTCCAGCTCACTGAGCTTGGTGAGGACTACAAAGACGGGTGGTGGTAACATGTCAAAATGTACACCACCTCATGCTGCTCTCCTAGCTATGCTTCCATGTCAGATACCTTGTAGATTCATCTGTCTGTAACACTTTCCCTTTTACAAACATTTTACATGCTCAAGTCACTGAGACTGGTGCCAGTTTCATGCTTTCCCACTGCTGACATTCACTGGCTGTATCCGCTCAGCCAACGAACATTCAATCGAAAAGGTTATCTCTAGAATCATGAGAAAAGGTGCTGGCTCAGATGTCCTAAAACACACCTAGCTCGGTAGTTTGAGATCCAAAGGACTGATAGTATCGTATTCATCACGTACCAGGAATGATCGGTACGCCTCAATGAATACCGACATGTTGTCCTGCCGACGCTATATAATCTCTAAAAAACTCTCAGCCACCTCAGCAAGCCAGTCCTCAGCTGCCTATGAGTCGAGTTTGCCTCAGAACCTAAGTGGTATCTGATGCTGAAACACATGTAAGGCATTAAGCGTACTTTTGTCATCTACCAATAACACCAGTTTTAACTGGTGAACAATAGGAAGTGTTATAGCTGACACACTACCTAAAGGTACAAACTCAAGCATCAGACCACGTACTGAAGTCTCATCACAATGTGGACCAACCACATGGTCACTCACTGGAAAACACTATTAGCTAAGATCACTACATTCACTACGGGTGTCTCAACTAGTTGGAGAATTCTAGAAATCACCTCCAGCCAGGCATCTACTTCTTTGAAATCTGTCTCATCTCATATCCTCGAAGGAATCTTCAGCTGGAACTCATGCAAGATGCTCAGTCGACGTGCACCGTCTGCAAGTGTGGATGGTACCATCTACTGGCTAACGGGTCATGGTGCTACTACTTCACCACCTGAAGCTGTCAAAATAGCATGAGGGCCTGCACTGGAGCCTCGTCGCTTGGTGGGCCATCATCGGGTACTCTCTCGGAACTCTAACTTTCTGTTTGTATGGAGGCATCCTGAACAGATGCGACACGGTCAAAATTTAAACCTGATGAGTGGACCTGGTTGAGTTGACATAACAAAAACTTTTGAAAACAAACATGCAATCAGTATTTTCAAGCACTAAATCAGAGATCATTAGTAAGGGACCTGGTGTATGGATAGGTTGACCATCACACTAACTCTAGGCTCCATGGACTGAGGACCAAACTCAGTACCCTTAACACTATGGCTTCACTTAAAATAAAAATCAGAGTCCTCTATTCCGCGGTATAACTGACTCCTTTGATACCAATTTGTCACAACCCATCCCCCGGGGCCCATGTCGTGACAACCCCAAGCCCTCCATCCATAATCCAAGGCCTAAGGACTAGCACCAAATGTGTAAAACCCTAAACAGACAAAGTAGCTCATGGATCTTCCACCACAGAAGAAAAACACTAAGTAATACTATATACAAATGGAGCACTGAAAAGTAAAGGGGCAGAAAATATAAGCCCAAATATAAAGTAGAAGTAAAACTGGAAGTGGAAAAAGATAGCAGAGAGGCGTAAAGCAGCTCATGGATCGTCTGCCACATATCCTACATGAAGGGTAGGTACTGATAGCCTTCACAACACTCCGTGTCTGTCTGTCTCCTCTGTGAATCATCACCCCGTGTGGTCCACCACCGGGTACTGTCCAGTCCTAGTCCACTATGCCTTGGTCAGCATTTTCCATCATCTGCAACCAACAAAACGAGGTGCTGGCATAAAAAATACAGGGGTGAGTATAAGGATACTCCTTAGGGACCTGAGACTCTCACGGTCTTAAAAAATCAAACAATGATTAACCAAAATGTATGAAATCAACATATAACCTCACTTAGGTATAGGGCCATACATATACCTCTGTTATCAAGTAACCCATCTCAATCATGTGGTAAACACAAAAGTTACTGACTCAGCTCAACTAGGATTTTTATTCACATTGTCAAAACAACAGCTACTGGAGAACTTCTCCTCTGTCAATTATAGTGGGCCTGACGCCACAACCAGGCTCATCCCACTAACATTGGACTATTGAGGTACTCCTCCTATCGAGTATTGTGGGTCTGCCACATTCACATAGAGGTGCTCCCCACTATGGATCTGCTACCAACTACTAGGCTCTCCCCCTAATAACCTGTAGAGGTAATCCTCTTGTCGAGTATATCAAGTCTGCAACTAACTACGAGGTGATCCTCTCTCGTTGTTCTGCCACCAACTAGGACTCGCTCCCCACTAGGTTAGTCAAATCACTCCAAGTCGAATTGGTGAAGCGGTTTTCATGTCTCAACGTGCTACTAGGTCTCCATACTCCCCTCAATTGTCTCCAGGAGGGTCTGATCCATGTTCTACATGTCGATACTCCAACTGTCATGTAGTCAAACATAGAAGTATCTCAATGTTATGACTCATCATAGGGGTCTCAACGCAATAGACGACGCGTCAATCGGACGCCCGGTCTGTGAGTTATAAGCTTTTTAGTCACAGGGGCCCGATTGGATTCCAGTACGATCCAACCATAACATATCTCAACATTACCCCAAACTCATGCAGGGTATTCTCAAGGGGACCATCATGCAATAAGAAAACTAGTGTAGTTAACGGTTCGTCAAATAGGCGTTTGATGCCAAATATATGGCCACATAAAGTAAATGGTCAGTAATGGGCATGGGCCCGGTCTGACCCGGTCGGACCGACTCGGTCCAACCTAGACTAGGCCCACCCGGTTTGGGTCGACCAATCTAGACCCGCTGGGTCTGACCTCGCCCATTGGGTGGGTTAGCCTGCTGGGTTTGGACCGGTCCGCTGGGCCCGACCCAGGGGATTGTGGGGGCGGTTCGGCCCAGAGGTTGCAGCGTAGGCGGCTCGCCCTGGAGGACGGGGTCGGTTCGGCCAGCACCACTTGGGGTACGGCTCGAGCGGATCACTCCGGAAGGCCAAGACGGTTCGGCCAGCGACGCTGCGAGGGACACCGTGGGCCAGATCAGGAGGCTTGGGAGGTCGGCAGCAGCCAGGTAGTGCACGAGGAAGCCTACGGGCAGGCTGGGTATGGATGGGAAAGCCACGGGCAGGCCGGCGGGGCACGAGCAGGCCGCGGGCATGCTGGTGGGATGCGGTCCGGCTGTTAGGGTGCTGGGAAGGCTGTGTGGGTCACCGGGCATGCCGCGTGGGGAACCGGGCAGGCCGCCAGAGTGCCGGGCAGGCTGGTACGGTGCGACTCAGGCCAGCGTGGGCCAACGATGTTCTACTGGGAGCACCGGTGCATCGCATGGGAGGCCTGATTCGCGGAGGCCATAGGTAGCATGACTATTGTCGTTGCCACCTTCGTCACCTCATTTCCGCTTCGAAGAACACGACAAGAAAGATAAATCAACCGAGGATGTCGCGCCATGTAAGGTAAGCCTGCATCCTCCATGCTTAATGTGGTATCAATTGGTTCATCAAGAATATAAGATGAACTCTAATTAATTAAATCACTTTTCATCAATTCCTTTCATTCGATGATGAGAATAAGAATAGAAAAACATCAACATGCACTAACCCTCTACCTGGATTGTTGGGCGTCGACAGTGATGTCGCGGGAAGAAGAAATAGTCGTTTTTTGTCACGTCCGCCGCACACTTCCACTTCCATGTTCGTACGAAGGTTATGGATGTGGCTCCACATCGGAAGGTGTTCGAGGATGATTCAGAGAAAGATCGTCACTGGCATTCTTCATTAGAAGAACGCGTTATTCATTATATGTTGGGAGGATTCTCTTGTCTCCTAATAATCCAATTTCCACACTTCCACCCAAATGCCAAATGAAATTAATAGAAGAAAGAGTTTGTATATATATATTTTTTTCACATTAATTCAAATTGGAGAATTAATTTAAGAGGCTCCCACAAATTAATTCATGAGATTTGGCACAAATTAATTAAGGGAGATTGGCACAAATTAAATGTTAGGGGAGTTGGCTAAATTAAGGTGGGTGGTGGTCAAGGAGTTTCTCCCAATTTAATGGGGAGTTGAGGAATCAAGAGACTGCCCCTCATTAAAGAAGGAAAGTTTAGAGGTTTTTTTCTCTTCCCATTAGTAGTGGGGATAGGCCCCGTGTGGTCCCCACCACATTAATCCTCTCATGGGAGGATTAGTTTGGGTGGGCCCCACCACCGTAACCTCTCATGGGTGGTTAAGGTGAGGTGGTCCCTCCTCTAACCTCAATGAGGAGGTTTCAACCACCACACACAAAATGGCGGCCCAAATGAAATAAAGTCTAAACCCACATTACGTTATTACCTTCCACGAAATCCAAAAACTCTCTTTTAAACTTGACCCAATATCGTCGAAGTGAAAGTCTCCTTAATAGAGTACCAGCACTATGAGTTTAATGGCGCCCTTAGATTTCAATTCTGAGCACTGGTTCAAAAGTTATATAAACATTCTCTAACATTTACTGAACGTACCTGAAAAAATCATCATAAATTGATTCTAGGCACACCGAGCCTCGGAATCAAGCTCCGTAAATTTTGGATGACTATAAAAATCCCATGTATTAAAAACATTCCACGGGATTTCTGGGACTTTACAAATAATACACATGAATTTATTTTATGATTAATTTCATTAAAATTATGGATATAAATATCCATCTATAGATCTCCAATTCATGGGTGTTTTTAATCAAAATTCATCAATGTTGTAATGTTTTGATGATTCAATCACATTTTTTATCAGGGTTGATTGTGATTATGATTTTTTGAATTGAAATCATATGATCTATTTCTGATGATAACAACAAACATTAGAATTATATGTTAAATTTTTTATAATACATATTTTATATTCATTTTATATCTTTTTCTCATCAATATTTCAAAATTATGTTTTTAATGAAAACTGACTTTATTTCTCTCGTTAGTCAAAAACAATTTTTCTTCCATATCCTTGTTTTTTAAAAGAAATATAAAAACTATTTTAATATCATTATATGATTACATAAAGTAATATTAACTATTATTTTTATTATTTTTTAAATTTAAATTTTTTTTCTAAACATTCCCCATTTTTCTTCACCTAAAAATGTTAATGGGATCTTGGTTATAACATATATGAAATGAATGGTATTTTCTAACATAATGATCGCTCAATTATTTTATGGATTCTTTTATAAATTTACAATTTTATATTCCATGTATTTTTATTAAATATTTTATAATTGTTTTTTTTCAAATAATTGAATTGAAAATGGAATGTATATTTTTGAAAAGAATTTTTTAGTTTCCTTTTTATGGAAATTTAATTCATCAACCACAACAACCTTTGTTGATTCATTATTTTGAAGGGGGATGTGATCAAATTATACCATTATTTTTTTTAAATATATGTTTAATGATTATGGTGAAGATATTTTTATTAAACATGTTCCTTTTCCATGGGTTATGATATGATTAATTGATGATATGATTATGAAACTCATTTATTTTTTATGTGTTATCCTGTAAAAAATTATTATAAACCCCCTTTACAATCTTGCATTTTGTTATTATGAATGTTTTATGATCATGTTGAACACATATGTATAAATTTGATTATATGAGGGGTGTGAACTATATCTCCCTCAAATTACTATGTTAATGATTGATATCACAATAGCAAAAACAAATATTGGAATAGAGAGTGAACCTTGTTCAGTAAGGACTTTGTCCACTATGATTGATATGTGATTGAATCATGAATATTATAATGGTTTGGGGAGGGAACTAAATCAATTATTATGGTCTTGGGAAAGAACCATTACATATATTATTATTTTAGGAGTGAAAACATTACACTATTATAGTTTTGGAAATGATTTAGGACTGTTAAGTAATTGATTTTCTATTATTCTATTTACGCCATAAATCACTATCACGTGTTAATGTAATATGGTCTGGGATCATGTTCATTGACTCAATTATTATTCTGATCTTATGAATTTTTATGATTTATTTTATGAATCCTGTAAATGATTTTATATATAAATGATATGGTTATCTAGTGTTATGATGATATTCACGTACCCAGAGCCACATGTTATGTTGATATCTCCCTTTTTACCCTAAACAGAAATATGAGATCACCCTTTCCTAGTTTTTTAATTTTTGTAGGTTATGAAGAATGGTATTATGTATGAAATTTGTATGAGGGGTTATAGGTATCAATAAATTATTTGGAGATGATATATTTCACTTAGGAACCGATTGTTTAGGTATATGAGTATCCAAACTAATTAGAGCCAAATAATTCGTGTGTGATTCATTATGTTATTTAATGAATATTCACCAATTAGGATATTATATCAATGTATGAGAAGAATGGATTTATAAGTGTTATAAAAAGAAATATTTATTTAACATTGATAAAATTGGATGATAAATTTATAGGAATGAACCCATAAGATGAATCTAAGTATAAAATAACATCCTATGGTTTTTATAATGAATATATTTTAACTGTTTCATAGTAATACATTCATGTCTGGATACTGTAACTAGATTTTGATTTGGCGTATGTGAATCTAGGGGCTATAACACCCAATGTTATTGGTCATGTTTATCTCATCCATCAATTTGGTGCATGGTGAGTGTTCCCTTGCTATACACCTTGTTTGAAAGTCATAGTAGATATGTTTTGGAAATTCAAAACCTCTTTATAAAACATCATAAATATTTTAAATAGATGATGTCCTTGAATGACCACGGTTATTCCAAATGTTTCTTAGATTAAAAATAATGTTTTGTGATTTAGAAATCAAATGAATGAATTTTTATTATTGACTATAATGATCAGAGATACTTTATTCCCAAGATAACAATTTTGATTTTAGTAAACGAATGAAAACAGAATTTTGATGATGAGGTGGTAATATGAATTATCAAATATTAAATTACCGTAGTTTACCACAGTTATATGAATTTTTTAATATCATGAAATGTTGCATAGAATGATAATTCATATATATAATGGGTATATTTTGAATTATCAATTAAAACCACAAAAGATATGATGATGAAATATCATGTCTAGGAATATTCGATAATAGAATTTTTCAAGAATTTTATTCATGTAAACCAAATTTTTCTCTATATTTTTTAAATTGATGTTACATTAGGCATGTCTTGTATTTCTCTATAAAAGTCCAAGATTATTTTTTGAGTGAGGGAATTCATGTTTCTTATTACTAAACACATTTTATGTTATATCACTATGATGATAAATATGAAATTTATATGGTAATCACATCCATTGTATTAGTATTGATTCATACTAAAAATGTGAGTTTATAGAAGATGGCTGTGTAGAAACCTGGAATTGATGATATTATGATAATGTGATAGGTTTTTGATATATTTATAGAATAATTTCTTATTCTTACATTGAATTATTATATTCTGTTCTCAATAGAAATCATATATGTGCCTCACATATTTCAAATACTTCTTATCAAATGGATCTGATTGAGTATCATGAGTTGAAGAAGCAAATAATATAGAATATTGAAAAGTGATTTATTTTTCGAAGCGTGTCCCCTATGGGTGAACATATTATTTTTGTTAAGAATAAATATGGATCAATGTGACTATGAATTGATTTACAATATCCAAACAAGATCAAAACTAAGATAAAGTATACCATACCATGTATTGATGAATTGTTTGATCAACTGTATAGAAATACATACTTTTCGTTGATTGAATTGCATTCTTGATATCATCAATTGAGGGTCATGAAGAAGAATATACCAAGGAGAGTATTCCATAATAACAATATGAATATATTGTAAAGTGATTCTGTTTCACTAATTCAACTAATACCTTCAAGGATTTAATAAATATTGTTTTTATATATTACCTTTATTAGTTTTTTCGGGTCTTTAAATATTATATTTTTATATTATCAACGATAAATAAAGATAATGAAATTCACTATAGAATTATAATAAATAAACCAAGGAAGAAAAATATGAATTAATAATTTACCATGTCTGAATTGTGGATATAAAAGGGTGAAAGTTCTGGTCATATAATCTAATGAGGGTATTGGTAGATCCATAAAATATTTATGATATTGAATATTAGACCATTCTAATATTAATTAGATCTAAATTGTTCATGGTTTGGAAGGTTATTATCAATGGTTTGTGGAGTATTTTTCATGATAATCTAATTTTCTCACCACCATAACTTAGAGGGGAGGAATATTACTTTGGAAATAGGAATGTTAGGAGAATTTTATTGAATTGAAGATAATGTTAGTTATTTATCCAATGATTACATTACAATATAGTATAAAATAGTTTTTAGATTTTATTTTTGAATCCTAGAAGGAATTGGGATGTGTTTTCATGCAGATTTGCATGGTTATGTCTTATACATCATAAGAATTAAATGGTAATGAAAAAAATTAGCCAACTGGTGAATTGGATTTAGCTGATGTTATTTTGTCATTATAGTTATGGCAGGATTATTTTTATAGAAAAAAGAAGATATATATACTAATAAAATAATTTTAAAGTATATATTACAAATAGAACAAGTCCATATGGGTTGTAGTCAATTTCATTATGAATTTATCGCAAATCATTGATTTCAAAGAAGACATATTTGTGCTTCATTTTACTTGTATATGAAGTTAGGAAGTTTTAATGTTTCACAATGTAAAGAATTATATTTTATCAGATCGGGATATGAGTGGTACTTAATGTAATTCAATGACCCAAATTAGCTAGATTCGTTCCATTGTTATTTAACATTGGAATGATAACAAGATATCATCTCTCGAAAGACAGATTAGTTCAATATCCAAGAAGTACTAGATATATACATAATTTTTGAATTACATTATGAAATAGAAAAACAATAACATTGTGTCTCCTTTGAATATACTCATATCCCTTATCATATTCATGCAAGTTAATCAAAATATACATATTCACATCTTGGGAAAAAAATATAAGAAAAGGGGTGAGCTCAGAAGCTGAGTATGGATAACAGTATAGTAGAAAATATCATAAATAAGAATAAACATATAAGTCCATGTACATGATTAAAAAAAATCCTTTTAAACCTAAAAATCAGGATAATATGAAAAATATAAGTCAAATAATTCCATTTACTTGTTCACAAAGATATTCTACTAGTAAAATAATTTAACGTAATATCAAAGGCTAATCTCATAATTATTGAATGCATAATGCCAAACATCATAAAAACATTGTCAAGGCCTCATTCCAAGACTAAAAATACTATTTTTCAAGGCCATATGCCAATATAGTCATTTGTCTCAAGAGACATACTGATTCATCGAGGATCTCTAGTTGGATCGACCTGTCACTTACTAAGTCCAATGAATTCCTCATATGAAAAGGTTGAAACATAACCTAAAAAATCGTATTGAAACTAGAATTCGAATTTTAATACATTAACTATAAACTATGAATGGTATAAAAATAACACATCCACAGCCAAACATGTCCTTTAACCTTCAATACAATATGGATGAATGTATCATAATTAATAAACTACAAACAAATGTAAAATCCATCAAAGGATGTTGATATAGATGAAATAAAAACTATATGAGAGAAATATATTTTCAAATATGAAATCATTTAGAATACACAAAATTATAAAAGAAAATAAGTTTTTTTGAAAATATTCTTAGAATCTTGTAAGCGATGTTTTGAAGATGTTAAAATGGTAGAAAGTAGTCACACCCACTATATATATTAACAAAACATGTGTACCATAATTTATCAAAATGGTTAAAAAGTATATTGTTTGGAAAATGACCGAAATATTCATTTAAAAAATAAATAAAATAAAAAGAGGTATAAATATATTTAACATTTATTCAAGAAAAAATTAAAATTTTTTCTAATTACATTTTTAAGAAACACGAAAGGGGATTAAAATGAGGTCCTAGTAGATACTCCCGTATAAACAACCTCAGATAATAAAGATATTGTAAAATTAACCCTTACCATGTAATTTCTATTGTTTGAGGGTATGATAAACTCATTTATAATATTTAAATCATTGTTATTAAATTATAGAAGAACCAAATACATAAATATGATATTATATATGATCTTGTAATATTATTTTCTTAATAATAATTCAGTAGTATCATTGTTTTGGGCGTTAATGGATTCATTTTCCTTTATATGTCATGCAATGTAAGTCATGTTTGTTATGTATAGGATTTATTTGATTCATATACAGAATAATATAATGTTCTAATACTTTATTGTTATTCATAAATTGATAATTATTCTTTAATGGTTACGATGGGGAATGAATTTGATCACGTTCGTGGAGATGATAATTCGTACGTACATACGAGCGACAATACCATTCTATTGGTGGTGAAATAATATGTAATTGGATGTTATATAATATATAAAAAATATTTAATATGTTATATTAATTATTTACATAAATTATAATAATTATTATACCCATCCAAATAATGAAGTGTTGAATAACAAACTACACTGCAATATGGAGACGGTAAGCCATACGTACGCACGTATGATGACTTTGTTTTTCATATGATGGATATAATAATGAATATGGTTGTACAATATTCATAATAACATCATAGTATGTATTGGTACATGTGTTATTATTTTTTTATGGAAAAAACAAATAAATAGGAAGTGGAAGAAGAAAAGAACACTGAAAGCGGTGATGAAATTAATACCTCTTCTTCGGGTGCTTCCATTTGATTTGATCAATAGGTATCCATAGGTAGGCTTTCTGATCAATGTAATGACTCGAGGATGAATTTATCACTGTTGTTATGATATTTGTACATCGTTTGGCTGAGAAAAATGGCTTTGGTTGTGTAACTTCTAGAGAACATGATTTACCCTTTTATAAGAGGGGTGAGGGTGACTTTATGAAAATCATTAAATATTAATTTATTATACAATAATATTCTCTTTATAATGTCTCCAAACAGATTTATTTCTAGTTAATGGTGGGTAGGGGTCTAACACCTCTCAAAATATAGGTTTTGGACATGTTTATGTAACCATATTAACCTTATATTATAGATTTAACACTTACTTAAATAAATTAACTTTTACCATGAATTCTTGTGTTATTATAATAATTTATTAATAGAATTACTCTAAAAAGCCCAAAAAATCCCAAGTGGTTCCTTATGGACTTATATAACCTTATAAAAGTCTTTTGACCGAACCATAAATTTTTAGGAATATTATATCATTTAATAATATTGAATTTGTTTTAAAAACACATTTATGTAAATTTTGACAGTATTTGGTATTTTGTATTTGGGAAAGTCATAAAAACATTATCACTTTCCAATTTTTTTTAATAAACCCAAACCTGACATATTAACCTATATAATTATTGGAATGCATCAAAAGTCTCAGTTTACATTTATTTGGATATTTATAATAACAAGTATTATAATCGTTCATTGGTAAGGTAGTTAATACATCATCATTGTGTCAAAAATAAATATAATTATTTAATGTAAAAGAACTATAAATAAAAACCATTCATATCGGAAATATTTGTATATCCCTAATGAATATTTACAGTGGAATTTATCTTATGTATAACCAAATATTTAAGATGTTTTAGTTATGAGAATTTGAAATTGACACTTTTAACTCTTCTTTATACAAAATAATAATAAATGTCATAATCTAATCCAAGTGGATCGTGGAGGGTCTTATTTTATTAATAAGGTTAATTTTGGTTGGAAAAAATATATCTAATTGAATTCAGACATGTGTTAGGGTAATTATATTTTCATTTTTAAATTTAATTATTGTATTTACTTTTTACTGTGGAAAATAAAATTCAAAAGATACTAATCAACAACAATTATTTTCATCCAATTTAACCACATTTTACCTACTGTTGTCAACATAGTCTCTAAAATTTTTGAAATTAATTTCACAAAAGTGGAAAAATTACGTTTAATTCAAATTTTAAAATGTGCTTGTAAGGTGGGTAAAAGATGATAAAATGTTCAATAAATTTTTTTCCCCAAATTTTATTATAAAATGACTCCAATGAATTACATTAAACATATATATATATATATATATTATATATTTTTTGAACTAAAATAAATATAAATAAAATAAATAATTATTTAAATAAAATGTATGTTTTAAACAATTATGCAGTTGTTTTCACTATTCATCAAAAATTTAATGTTTTTAGAAAAATACAAAAAATTCACATTAAGAAAATTTTGATATTATGAATACAAAAATTATTCCCATTTTGAAATATTAAATTTATAAAATTTCAATAATTTGGTATTACAATTCATAACGACTAGTTTGATTGGTGGTGGTGTGCTAGAACTCGATGTTGCGTATGGGGAAAACTGTTGTATTATTCAAAGAGAAATGTACCTTAGAAGCTATGGGTGATATAATCATCCCTCCAATAATTAATTTCATCCTGGAATATTTCAGAATAATAATGGATAAAAATATTTGGGTGGTTTTTCATCATATGTTCCTTCAGATCCCATGTGGTATCATCCATCTTATGGTTTCTCCATAAAACATTTTCCAGAATAGTCATCCAGTTTCTTAGTACTTGTTCTTTGGTATCAATAATTTTTACATGCTCTTGACAATAAGACATATTAGGTTCCTTTTTTATTTCAACATTTTTTAGAACATGTGTTTGGTCAGGCATGTATTTTTTTAATAGTGATACATGGAACACATTATGATCTTTGTAGAAACTTGGAGGGATTTCCAAACGGTAAGCTATAACACTAATTCATTCTAGAATTTTGAAAGGTATGATGTACCTAAGACATTATTTAACATTCTTACTAAATTATATAACACCATTCAATAGAGATAACTTCAAGAAAGCATAGTCTCCTACTTTAAATTCCAAATGTATCCTTCGATTATCGACATAGATCTTCTTCCTACATTGAGCTGCTTTGATGTGGGTTTCAATAATCATAACCTTTTCCATTATTTCCTCAACAATTTATGTGCCTATGAGTATTATTTCACAAACATCATCCCAAAAAGTTGGTGTGTGACATCTCTTCCCATATAACACATTATATGGTTCCATCTAAATACTTTAAGCGACGTTGTTGTTATAGGAAAATTATATAGGAGGTAAATATTAATGTAACAAACCATGAAAGTCAAGTGATAAATATCTCAAAATGTCTTCAATGATTTGAATAGTCCATTTTAATATTTCATCAGTTCGAGGGTGGTAGGCAGTGCTCAAACAAATTTCAATATATAATGATTTATTAATAATTTTTTTTACTCTTAATGTAAAACAAGGATCATGATCGGAAAAAAATTATAGGGGTACACCATGATATCTTTAAACATCATTAATATCTATTCTTACTAAACATTCAAGTGATAAATCTTCTCTTATAGTAAGAAAATGTGTTTCCTTTTTAAGACGATCAACAATAACCCATATTGCATCATTCCTTCTAGGGGTTTTTGGCATCTCAATGACAATTTCCATCATAATATAATTCCATTTCATCTTAGATATGTGAAGAGATAGAATTACTCATCTTGGATGTTGTCTTATAGCCCTCACCTATTGAACAACCATACATCTTCACACATAATTAAAAATGTCCCTCTGCATGTTGTCACACCGTAAATGTTCCCTCAAATCTTTATACATCTTAGTGCTACCATGGTGTATAATGATATTAGAGCTATGAACATCATCCAACAATTCCCTTTTTAGATCATGCATATCTGGAACACAATGTCTCTTCCCAAATTTAAAAATTCCATCTTCACATTTGAAGTCAATCAATCTCCCATTGTTCAAACCATTACTTTTTTTTGAAAGTCCTCATCATTAGTCTATTAACTCTATATCATTTCTACAAAAGATGGTTTTGTAAAATATTTGAAAATATATAATTTTTCCACCATCCATGACTATTCTTATATCCATATTTACTAGATCCATGGACATAGGATCCCTATCCACTATCATCTTGTTCAAAACTGAATGTTCCTTTCTGCTCAAAGAATTTGCCACCGTATTTTCCTTTCTTGGGTGGTATTGTATAGTGTAGTCATAATCCAAGAGTAGTTCAATCCATCTCATTTTCCTCTTGTTGAGTTCTTTATGTGATAAAATATACTCCAAACTCTTGTGATCTGTATATATCTCAAATTCTTTACTATATTGATAGTTTCTCCATATATTTAGAGAAATGATTAAATATTCTAACTTACGATCATGAGTGGTATAGTTTTGTTCTTAAATTTTTAGCTATCGTGATGCTTAAGAAATAACTCTATCATTCTACATGAGGACACAATCATGTCTTTACATTGTAGTGTCACTATAAATTACAAATTCATCATTCATTGATGGTATAGTCAGGATAAGATCATTGAATAATCTTTTCTTCAATTCTTCAAAACATTCGTCACACTCTTTTTTCAAAATAGATTTAACCCATTTATGTGTGATCATGTTTAATGGGTTAGTCAATTGAGATAAATTTTGAATGAATCATAGATAATAACCTGATAAAATAATAAAACTGTGGAACTTAGTTATACTTTCCGATGATGTACATTCTTGGATTTCCTTGGTCATTGATGGATCAATATAGATTCCATACATAGAGATAATTTTTCCAAGAACATAAATCTCTTGAAACTAGAATTCACACTTTCTAAACACCCCATATAATTCATTTCTTCTAAGATTCTTTAAAATAGTGTGTAAGTGATTTTGATGATGTTCATTTCTTTTTGAGTAAACCAAGATATCAAAAATAAATACCCCTACAATGTCATCATGATATTCATTGAAAACTCTATTCATTAGATACATGAATATAGAGGGTGCATTAGTTAGTCCAAAAGGCATTACTATAAACACATAATGCCCATACCTTGTATGAAATGATGTCTTCGAAATATCATCTTTCTTCAAAACTATTTATGATAACCAAATAGAAGGTCAATCTCTGAAAAATTTTGATCTCAGTGAAGTTGATAGAATAAATCATCAATTCGAGGTATGTGATACTTGTTCTTTATTGTTATATCATTGATCTTCATATAGTCAATGCATGACCTCATAAATCCATATTTTTTATGATAAAAAAGAAAAGGGGATCCCCGTGGAAAAAACTGGGGAGAATAAATCCTTTATTACCCAATTCCTCTAGTTTTTTCATTAGTTCCGCTAATTATACAGTGGAAATTCATTAATGGGTCTTTGATATGGTACTTGAACCGGGAATTAAATCAATGGAAAACTCAATTTTTCATTCTAGTGGATGTCCAGGTAAATCCTCTGGAAACAGATCATTATATTCTTCCAAAATTGGTACATCCTATATGTGAACATTCCTTTCCCCAACCATAGTTATTTCACTATTTTCCTCCCCAATTATTGAATTTGATAGATCTACTATGGGTGGATATGGATGATAATTAAATAGTGACGTTTCTCCTCTCAAGATAAGGTACTCTTTATCATCATCTAAAATTATAACCTCCTTATTCATTCAATAAACATTCACATCATGGTCTGAAAGACAATCCATACTATGGATTATATCAAATTCAATCATGGGTATAATGATGAGATCAGTAGATACCACACATTTACATGCCCTAATGGGAACTGATTCACAAAACATTGTTGCAATGAAACTTCCCTTAGGAGTTTTGACAAGGCAAATCTCTTATTAAATAAAATATAAAATGTCTAATTTTATTAGATAACATGGAATATATGAAACAATGCAATGATCCAAAATCAAGTGAATCATTGGATAAATTTGAATAAACCATTAAATTACATTCCATCGTGTCATTAGGAGCTTTAACCCTATTATTATTGACCAAATAATCTTAGTCCTCCTCAATTTTCCTTTTCGGAGGTAAGTTTCCTTGGAGATTAGGAAATTTATTTTCATAATACCCCATTCCTCTATAATTGTTTCATTAATCATTGACATCCTCTTTCTTTACCTTCAAATCATAATCTTGGGGTCCTTTTTCACCAAACATGTAACATACTCACATTCCCTTTAAAAATATACTGGGGTGTTTCTTTCCAAATTTACTATAGGATGGAAATTCAAATTTTCCCTTATTCCCCATATTTCCATTTCCATAGTGTTCAGTAGATCATATCTCACACTTCTTTGAATTAATCTCATAATACATAGAAAATTCATTTTCTGTCTTGATAGCACATGAGAAAATATCTCCGTATAATGATAAGGATTGTGGGACTAATTCTTGATGGATAAATTGTTTTATCCTATCAAATAATCGGTCAGTCTTACTCCTTGGGTTATGTATAAAAACTAGTGCATGCCTTCCTAACCATGCAATGTTAGCCTCATAATTTGTGATATTCTCATCCTCTATTTTCCATAGACTTAGATATTGTCTTTCTATATCTATTTGATTTTTACAAGGAAATAATTTTTATATGAAATTATCTTTAAACTACCTCCATTACATATTTTATACTTCTTCATCTTCAATTGTGTTTTTAATTAATGACCAGCATTGATCTACATCTCTCATGAGGTGATAAAATACCATGACATCTTTTTCCCTTTCTCTACTCCATAAATCATGTAATATTTTCTATAAAAATTTATTCATTTATTAGCTATAAATGGATTTTTGGTACCATAGAATGTTGGTTGTTTTTACCTCATTAAGCGGTCTAACATTAATCCTCCACGTTTTGGATCAGTGTGCTCCATAAGGGTAAGGATATTATTCATAACCTGTGTGAGTTGTCCATGTATGGTTATAAGTTGTTCATCACCGGTGGAATCACCCACTCCACTATAATTATCTTGAGTAGGATGGAAATCCATCTATGGATTACCTATATTGATAGAGTTTCCATTACATCCACTAGGAGCCATTTCTAAACATTGGCATACACTAGATTAGTTTATGAATTGCTATACATAATTCCAAACTCTTAAAATACTAAATATAAATTGAATAGTATTTACATATAATCCATAATCATAAAAAAAAATTCTTTGAGGATGTATTTAATAATAAATCATTCGTAATGGGTTGTAAATAAAATGTGAATTATCCTAACCATATCTCCCAGGTGTGTTGTAACCATGAGTGCATCAATTCGCATTATAGTGTACCAGGATACCCATGGATAAGCCTGAAACTCCTTTTTTAGAGTTTTGACTCCAATGTACATATGTTCTAGAGTTGCCTCTACCTGGTCTTATCCACACATGGATGTATTTCTTTGAAAATACACAAAATTCCTACATTACAAAAATTCTAGGGACTTATTCTATACTAATCCTAAATGTCTATCTTAGATCAATTTGCTCTAATTATTGTTTTTCTAAATATAGCTTACATGTTTTGTACCAAAAATCCTCTGATACCAACTGTAACACCCCAACCCTAGTTACCCGGAGTCAGTGAATTATTACATAACATTTTCATGATAACAAGAGTTCCAAGATCGAAAGAATTTTTTTTAGTAGTGGTTGATGTACTAGATATATACATAAGTTTTAATTTACATTATGAAATGGAAAAACAACAACATTATGTCTCCTTTGAACATCCTCGTATCCCTTATCCAATTTTTTCAGGTTAATTGTAATATACATTTTCAAAACCTAGGAAAAATAAATCATTAGAAAGTGATGATCTCAGATGCTCAGTAAGGATAACAATATAGACGAAATAATCATAAATTAGAATCAATATTTAAGGCAATGTATTAGACTAAAACAAAATCTTTCTAAACATAAAATTCGTCATAATAATGCAATGATAAGTAAAATAATGTCATTTAATTATTCACACTAAAATTCTACTAGTATAATAATAACATGAAATACCAATATCTAATTTCATAATTATGTAATACATAATGCCAGACTTAATATCCACAGAGTCAAGGCCTTGTAACAAGACTACATGTAATATTTTGTCAAGGCCTTGTGACAAGATGCTAGATTGTATCTGGAGACCTACCAATACATCTTGGAGCTATAAAGGGCTCCACACATCACATACTATGTCCAATTAATTCCTCATATGAAAAGGTAGAAACATTACATAAACATTCATATTAAAACTAGAATTAAAAATATTAATACTTTACTATAAACTATGAATGGTATAAAAGTAACACATCCACAATAAATCATATCACAAAACCATAAATACAATATGGAAGATTGTATCATAATAAGCCAACATTAGACAAGTGTAAAATCCATGAAATGATGTTTACATAGATGAAAAACAATATTTGAGAGAAATATCTCTTTCTATTTGGAAATCATATAAAATTAAAATAATAATAAATGAAAGCATTTATTTTGATAATATTCTTATAATCTTGTAATGTAATCCTAGAAGATGTTATAATGGTAGAAAATAGCCGCACCTGCCATATACGTTAAAAAACATTCTTACATTAATTTTTCAAATGGTCATAAAGTACCTTGTTGAGAAAACAACTGAATTATTCCATTCATGAAAAATAAAAAAAATTAAAAAAATTATATAAATTACATTAACCCATATTATAGTAAATAGTTAAAATGTTTTGAAATACATTTTTAAGAATCACAAATGAGGATGATAAAGCGGTCCCACTAGATACTAACGTATAAACATTATCGGATAATAAAGAGATTTTAAAATTAACCCATAACGTGTACATTTCCTTGTTCTAGGGTACATTAACATATATTATAGTAGTTAATTTTTTTTTATTAAATTATAGAATAACCATATATATAAATATTATATTATATTTGATCTTTTAATATAGATTTTCTAATAATATTTCAATAGTATCATTGTTTCAAGTGTCAATTGATTCGTTTTCCATTATATATTTTGCAATGTTAGTGATTTTTTTATGACTATGATGTATTATATTCATATGAAGAATTATATTTAGTTATTACATGTTATTTTTATTCATAAAATGATAATTATTCTAGAATGGTTACAATGGAGAATGATTCTCGTCGCGTTCATGGAGACGGTAATTTGGATTTACGCTGGAGCGACAATACCATTATATTAATGGTGAAATAGAATGTAATTTGATGGTATATAATATATAAATAATCATTAACATGTTATATTTATTATTTACATCAATTATAATCATTATTATCCCCATACATATAATTAAGTGTTGAATAACAAACTAGACCACGATGTGGAGGTGATATATCATACGTACACATGTATGGTGGCTTCGTTATTCATAAGATGGATAGAATAATGAATATGGTTGTACCATATTTATAATAATAACACAATATTTATAAGGAATTAGATATATTATTTTGGTATAAAAAAACAAAGAAAGAGGAAGTGGATGACGAAAAGAACTATGAAATAGGTGATGAAATAATTACCTCTTCTTCAGGTGATTTCGTTTTATTAGATCAAAAGGGCTCCTTAGGCTGACATTCTGAACTAATTAAAGACCATAGGTCGACTTGATGGCAGGTGGGAAGATATTTGAGTAGGTGATTTCTAGGCCAAATGGATTTGGAGGTGTTTTTTGAGAGAAGGGGATGTAACATTTTATATGAGCTGTGAGGGTCACTTTAGGAAAAGGATGAAATATAAATTTCTCATACATTCATATGAGGTTTAAAATGGACCCAAAGGGATTTATTTCAAGGATAAGGTGGGAATGGGTCGAAAACCTCTCAAAAAATAGGTTTTAGATAGGTTTATGTCACCATATTAACCTTAACTTTTAGATTTATCACTTAGTAAAATAGTTTAACTTTTACCATGTATTCTTGTACTGTTTTAATAAATGCTTATTAAACTTACTAGAAAAAAACCCGGAGTACCCCAAGCATTTCATTATTGTCATATATAACCTTATCTATGTCCTTTGGTCAAGACATGAATATTTAGGAATATTATATCATTTAATAATACTTTATTTTTTTTAAAAAAATCATTTATGTCACTTTTGACAGTATTTGGTATTTGTTTTTGTGAAAGTCAAAAAAACATTATCACTTCGAATAAAATTATTTAATCAACCCTAAAATATCAAATTAACTTGGAAACTTAGTGGAATGTATCAGAAGTCTTAATATAAATATAATTTGATATTTATAATATCCATTATTTTAATCATTCTTTAATTTTCTAATTACAACATCATCATTGCATCATAAATAAATTTTGATAATTTAGTTTATAATAATTATTAATAAAATACAACTATGTATGGAATATTATTCCCTTTCTAATAAATTTTTTGTCACATTTTTATTATGTCTAACCCTATATTAAAAATGCTTTAGTTTTGAAAATTTTAATTTAAGAATTTTAATTTTTCATTAAATAAAATAATAATAAATGTCTTAATCTAATCCAAGATGACCATAGTGGATCATATTGTTTTTCCCAAAGGTGGATTTTGGTCCAAATAAAACTTATCTAACAGAATTATGACATGGTTTAGGGTAATTATAATATGAATTTTACCTTTAATTACACAATTCACTTTTAACCGTTGTAAATAAAATTCAAAAGTTACTATAACCCAAAATTATATTATTCATATTGAACCACATTTTAGATACTGATTTCAACTATATATCCGAGAATACTAATATTAAATTTTATTATTTGGTAAAATTATGTTTTATGCAAATTTACAAATGTGCCTAGAAGGCGTGTAAAAGTCGTTAAAATGTCTAATTAAATTATATACATCTAATTTTCATATAAAATGACATCAATGAATTAATTTGAATTTATATAGGTATCATTTATTTATTTTGACCTAAAATAAATTGAAATATAATAAATAATTATTTTAATAAAAATTAGGTTCTGATCAATAACGCAGTGTATTTCACTATTCAACAGAAATTAATGTTTTTAAAAAAATACCAAAAATTCAACCAATGATAATTTGGTTATTCTGAATAAAAAATGAAGTCCATATTGAATAATAAATTATATAAAATTTAAAAAATTTGGTATTACTATTATATCAACACGTTTGATTGGTCGAGGTGTTATAGAACTTGAAATTGCATACAACGCAATCTATTGCATTATTCAATGAGATACGTATCATGTATGTTTGGGGTGTTAAACTGAATATTCTGGAAAATTCCTTTAAAGTGTTTAAAACACAATTGATTTTTGGCACATCATATCATCATTTAATAGATAGTCAGTCATAAAGAATAATTCAAACCATAGAGGATCTTTTGCAATTTTGTTTTGTTTATTTCAACGAGGGTATGGAAGAACCCCTTCCTCTAGTTGAGTTATCATACAATAATTGCTTTCACTCAAGCCTTCAGACTTATCCTTATGGAGACCACTATAAAAAATAAGTATACAACTCCAACATGTTTGGATGATGTTGAAAAAAAAATATTGGGACATTATCTAGTTGAATAAATGGATGAGATGGTTCAAGATATTAAAAAACACATAATGTTATATTAATGTTGAAAGTAAATTTATACTGATAGTCATTGACATGATCTAGAATTCAATTTTAGTGAAAATATATCTATATATGAATTTTTCTATAGAATATGTTAATGATATTTTAAATAATTTAGAAATAAAAAATTGGTATATTTGTCCATTTAATATTCTTGATCATGTTAGGAAAATAACATATCGATTATAAATTCCACCAAACCTCTATCATTTTTATGATATGATCCCTGTATCTCTTATGACGCGGTATATACCTAATCCTGCACATTTATTGAAATCCAATTTCATAAAATTGGATTAATATATTTCTTATGATGAAAAAAGGTGGAGATTCAATATCATTGAGTGAAAATGCTATGAAATAATACCACTATCATGGTTAAGGTTCATTAGGGGAATAATCTAATTAATGAATCTTTGAAAGAACTTGAGCATGTAATGATACATAATTTTCCTCATTTATTTATATTGAAATGATATATTTTATATTTATAAATTAAATTTAAGGGGGTATAATATAACAACCAAATATGATATGTTTTTTTTGAATATATAATATTTCATAATTAGATTCTGTCACACACTACACTATATTTTAATGAACCACAATATATTAATTAATATTCTATTTTTGACAAGAAATTTATATCCTAGGACATAAAATTGGTGTTATTAATAAGAATAAAATATTTTAAATAATAATTATAATGATTTTATATAAATTCAACCTGTTCATAAAAAAGTACATAATTTTCAGTAATGTCATTGTATGTACCAAAAATTTAATTTTCTCCAAAAACTGTTTTTATTTATTTTTCGAAACAAATAAAAATTGAAATTTTAAAAGTTTTAAAAAATGTATTGAAAAAAATAAAATTCATTTTTGAATTCTTCATTTCAAATAAATCGTTGAGTAAATTTTCTTCAATTTTATGAAAAGATAAATCTTTTTGATAAATAAAAAAATAGAATTTTTAATTTAAAATTCCTTTTGTTTTAAACCATTTAAAATAACCACTTCAAATTGGTATAAATTTAAAAATAGATCAATTTTATATTTCGTAAGCCAATTTAAGTCATTTGAATCAATTTTATTTCTAATTTTTATGTTATAAATTTCTATACTTTTGATTAAAATTGCTTTGGAAGGATGTTTTTTTATTGTCCCTGCTGTAATAATATTAAATTAAATACATTAAATTATGTTATTTAAATGCATTAATATTTATTTCATATATTTAATCAATTTTTTTATTTTAAATGATGAAATTATTTTGGGTCATAAGTATAAATAAAGACAATAAAAACCATTTATTGCGACTAAACTTATAATGTGGTTTTTTCACATTACATTTGCTTGTATTAAAATAATTTATCTTCCCACATAGGATTTTTATTCAATAAATTTGATTGCATATATAGAGTAATTGGGTCCTTAATTACCTAATGTGTCTCATTTTAATTTATTATTAATGTCAAAATTACCAATGAAAATGAAATGATATAAGTTATCATGATGAAAACTAAAATGGAAAAACTATGTGAACATAAACCGTAAGGAATAACATGTTTGAGAAATGGATTTTTCTATATTGGAGGTTTGGATCTACCATATAATCTATTAAATTCAATATTTATCTATTTTATAGGGACATTGAGTGATGTTTACTTACATTATTTCACAGTTTTTTATATTTAAAAAAATTTACACTCCTCGTCCATTATAAAAGGGAACTTACACCCCTCACAGATTTACACATCTTAAGAACTTTTAATCTATGAAAACATGAAAATATATCTCCCTAAAATCCCTATCTCTGTTTTAGTTAATTTTTATTCTAAAAATATCATTCATATGGTCAATAATAAGAGATCCAATGAAAGTTGTTCTAGGGAACGTTAATTGTCTTCAATAACACTTTTTTTTACTAGTTCTCTTAAAACATTAATTAATGTACGAATAATGATAAAAAAATTAAGAAAAACTAAATTTTAATTTTTTTATGGAATAAATTATAGGCATATCCTCTTCAATCAAATTAAAAATGAAAGAATCTATGATGTGTACGATAAACTACCCCCTCACTGACCAATTTAATTCATTTTCCATCACCACATCCCACATATGTATATAATGATGGATTTATAATAAATATATGACTATTATTATATTATTATAATTTTTTAATTATAATATCACATATACATTCTTATTTTCCATTATGTGGGAATACAATAATGTCTCATGTGTGTATGGTGGACTACCACCTCGTGAAATGATGTGATTCATTTTTCACTTATGATATAAATAAAATTTATTAATATTTTTGGTAATAAATATATTATATGTATATAAATTCATAATGACTCAAAAAAATTGGTATAATATTTACCTTTATTTCATTCCATCCATTTGAGAAAATGGAATCTATGCTCAGGAATACAAACAATGTACTCTCTCATTGAACGGTGTATTTTATTTTCTATCTCTATATTTTATGGATTAATGTAAATTTATACATAATTATTATATTTCATAAATATATAATGATACAAATTATGAACATTTAAGACCAGTATCAATGATAAAGAACAAAAAATAACAAATCAAAACATACCTAAAAAATAATGACATTATTAATATAAATGAGATTTTAAAAAACAATTTATTGATAAATGGGTAGTAAGAGATCATAAGTAAATAACATATGGTATGATATATATATGTATGGTATCATAATATAATTTTTTAATGAAACTATATTTATTATATATGATTTTTGAATTTGTGAGAAGGAAGTTGAGACTTAAGGTATGTGATATCTTGTCTCACTATTATTTATATGATACCTATGACATATGCACCACTTGTTTCATTTGTGTGGTATATATATTGTACATTAAATTAATTTATGATTATTATATTAAAAATTATGGTTTATACATATACATAAAATTTTCAAACATTCATTGGTCTTAATATTCAAAAGATACCAATGTGGTATGGGTTTGATATTATAATCTCCTTATTTAGCAGTATTTTTTTTGTGATTATGAATTTGAGGATGAAATATTATAATATATTTATGATTAAATTCAATAATTTTATTCTCCTATTTTTATTCATTTGAAAACATGTTTTATCTTTATTTTTATCTCTTTATGATCATTATTTGAAATGATTTTTTTAAGAAAACCCACTTTATATGTCTCTTCATTCAAAAAAATATGATTCTATATCCATGTTTTCAAAAACTATTTTCCCTAATTTTTTAATAATCCTATATTGTTATCTAAATTCATTTTAAACTATCTTTACATTGCTAAACATATTTTAAAATTAATCTTCATATCTTTTTCTGAAAAATGGATGTTAGAATTTTACAAAAAATTTGAATGCAATATTTGTTTTGACATGTGTGAGATTAATAATATTTTCAACCATCATGAATAATAAATGATATTAATGACTAAAATAATATTTTTATTGTTTTTTTCTTAAAATATATTTTCTTTAATAATAGAGAAATATTTAAGATTTTAAATATGTGCTTTGGAAAAGAAAATGATATTTTCATCAAGATTGTATAAATAATTATGTTTTGTAAATTATATTCATTAGTGACAAAAACCATTAGCACTTTTTTCTGGATATTTGATCTAATTGTTCCATCCTTATACATTCTATATATAATTAATTATTATGGAGGTCATATTTTTATGAAACATATTCCTCTTCCATGAGTTATTTTATGATAAATTGATGATATGATTATTAAACCCATTTTATATCTATAGGTTTTGATATGATAAATGTTTGAGAAACCCAATTGTTTTTAGTTTTTATAATATAATAAATGTTTATTTATCTTGTTCCACACATATCTATAATTTTCATTATGTGATGGGTGGGACCAACATATCCCTCCATTGTATTGGGTAATTATTGAGATCTATTGAGAGAAATTGGACTGTAATTGAGTGTTAACAAATTCTAGTAAGAGACTTTGTCCAATATGATAGTCATGGGAGTGAACTATGAAATCAATGATGGTTTTGGGAGTGAAAAAAATCCACTATAAAAATTTTTCCAGTAAAACATGACATATATTAAGTTTTAGTGAGTGAAACCTATCCACTATAATAGTAAATTAAATGATCCTTGACTATGAAAGAAATTATTTTTATGCTTATGTTTATAAGAAAATCAATATAAATTGAAAATTATATACTCTCATAGATCCTGTTTGTTGACCCCATTATAATTCATGTCTAATGAAATGCTTTGATTTCTTCTGTAACACATGTTTATTTCCTATGATGTTTATGGGGTTGTTTTGAAATTATATTCTCATGTTTGCATACCTAGATGTTCATGTTATGATGAAATATAACTTTCTTATTGTTACTAAAATTATAAACTCACCCTATTTTATGTTTCTATTCCCAAGATTATGAAAAAATATTATTTATTACAAATCTAGGAAAGGTGATAGTTCTGAAGATCATAGTGTGAGATGAAATTGTTCATATATAAACCATTTCTTTATGTATCTAAGTATACAAAGGTACAAGATATAGATGATTCTAATGTGGATAATTATTTAATATAATGAATATTTAACTAATAATATGTTATATCTATGTATGAGTGTTTTGGGTCAATATAGTTACAACAATCAATTGAAAAAATCTCATGGATATATAAAAATTGGTTGTTACCCTATCTTTAATCTCTTTCTCTAGTGGTTGTTGATTCCACAACAGTTATAATTCAACTGATTTATTTTCGTACTTTTGATTTTTTGTTAATAAGTGAAATTTATAAGGGAATATAAAAAAATTATCTTCAATTCTGAGGTATCTATGAGAAAAATCATACACCAAATTTATAGGGCTACAATTATCCAAAGAAATCAGTGGAAACATGAATGAATTTATAAAGAAAATATCTATTTTAAAGAAGATAAACTGTAAATATGGGGAAATAGGTTTGAAAAACTAAATATGGATAAATAATAAATAGTAGATAAACTTTTTTTGTAGTTAATGAAATTCTCAATAACATCAGTGGTTATGGATAAAATTTTAAGGATTCTAAAATATTGAACAAGATTATAAGAAAATTTCTTAATAAATTTCTAATATAATATATGAGTTGGAAGACATAATTATTTTTATCCTTAATTAAATATACAATATTATCATTTATTATGTAATGATAAAGGGGAAAATATTCAAAAATAATTCAATGAGGAAATTGAATTTGAATCCATGAGAAAAATCAAAATAAATGATACAGAAGAATAGGTTACTTTTGATTATGATAATGAAGAATAAATGTATCAGGAAAATAAAAAAATAACATGTCATATCTCAAATAATTTCAAAATAGTCAATGTAATGTTAGAAATCAAACTCATACTATATTTTTTATGTGTGGCTGAATTAGGAATGTTTTTATAAAATTTTCAACGAATAAAAATCAAGAGTATGAAGTTGATGATTAGAATAAGAAGTCATTAAAGAATAAATATATATAAAAACTAAATATATTTTTTAAATATCTTGGGAGTAAAATTATATATCCAATAATATAAATATGAAGTTTAATTATTAAAGAGAAGGGAGTTTACATCCTTTCAAGATATCTATCAGAAGAATATAGTGGTGATATATTTATAAATTTAACGGGTATTGTGAAGAAACATTAAATGTATTCAATTATAAAAGAATATGATAGTGATATAACTTATATGGATGATATTTTTAAATCTAATTTTGATGCCCACATGGATAATAATTTAAAAAATATTGAAATAAAATAAATTTTACGAAAATAATATCTGAAAATTAAGTATAAAATGATTATATCAAAATGGAATCAAATTATATTTATTAACTTTAAATGAATATGTTGAATGTTATAGATAATGGAAAAATAATGAATTATTTTGATAAGAAAATGATGCAAGAGTAGGAAGAAATAAATAAGAAAATATATAAGTATATTTAAGAATAGAATGATCGAATGAAGTTGAATAAGTATTTTAATGAGAATGTGTAATTTAAATATGATTCATCTCAGGTTTTTTAAACAAATAACTATAGGGTATGTCAAATATTCTCCCTTTGAAATTAAAAATATTTCTTTTTTTGTAAGAATGTACTTTTTAAAATAGAACATGTTAGTGTCAAGAAACAATTATTAGCAATATTCTACATTCTGGGAACAAATAATTCCTCAAAAAGATTCAACTCTTCATGATAAAAAAATTATCAAAACATAGAAAGAAAACAAAATCAATTTTTCTAATAGAATTACTATTATCATTATAGTAGATCAGGAAAAAAATTACATTACGTATTTCATGGTATTTACGGTAATAAAAAATATTCATCTAGATACACCATATCATAACCTTGGATTATGCATAAATCAAGGAGAAGAATTATCAGCCATATATAAAAATGTAAACTCTATGAATAAGAATAGAAATAAAACCATGTGAGTAAATTTAAAAACTATAAAACTAAAAATAGATTTTGGTGTCTAGAATAAATTTCATAAATGTGTAAAACAAATGGTTACTATTAAAGATGTGTTTATGACCACTATTAAATTTCATTAAATATATTATGATTAGTAAAAAAAATCGAAAGATTAATACAGTGGAAAAGTAACTCATTAATAAAGTTTCAATAGAAGTATAAATGGAAAGTAAACAGTGGATTCTAAAAAGTGGTTATTCCACACAAATTTCTAGAAAAACAAAGAAATAATATTTCAAAATCATTATTGGGTGACCATTACATTTTTTAATGATTTCACTATAAGAATAAAGGGATTTGGGATATTTGAGATAGAAGCTAAAAAGTTCACATGAAAAGATATACTCTATATTGGAAGGATTACATAAAATATGTTGAGTTTGATTTAATTATGTTGAAATGAAAATGAATTTGTATTAAATAATGAAATATTTAACATTCAATAGTTTTTTCAAAGGAAGAGTCATCACCAAATGTTAAATAACATGTTTTAGCCTATTCTATATTGATGATCCAATAAATTACTTCTACATGAGGGTTAAGGATGAGAATAAACTATAGAAAAAAATTATTTTTACAATATATTCACGGAATCATGAATAAAATTACAAGGAATCATATTATGATATATCATTCCCTACTCAAAATATGAAGATATAATATTTTCAAAACATTTCATAATGGTAATATGATTTAATAAACTCATAAATGATTAAAGATTCATCCCATAAGTTTAATAATACTAATTCATTCAGATTTTAGTGGTCCAATGAGACAATATACTTCTACAGGTTATATGTTTTTCATTAATTTAATTTAATATTACACTTCGATAAAAAATAATATTTTTATTGGTTAAAATTAAGAAGTATTTTAGATGTTCAAAATCATAAGAAGAAACGTTGAAACAGAACTAGGTTTCTACATCAAAAAAGATGATATTAGATAGAAGTAAGGTGTAGAACTATTTTGATTTGGAATATTATCCTCCAATAATTGATCTAATAGTAAATAATGTTCGTCATATTCTTCAACAAATATATTATATGAATATAGAATATAATCTTTGATTGGACTGGTAGAATACTTTTAGTAAAAAATATACCCCTAAATGTTTCTAGGGGGATGTTGTATAAACTATTGTAATAAAAGAATAGTTATATATTAATAAATATGAAAAACATTAAACCATATTAAATGTGTTTTAAGAGTAAACCCATTGTGGAATAATTTAATGTATTTATAAGCCCATGTTTCATTCAAATTAAAAAATTGAGAGTCTACAAATATATTAAGGGAATGTTGAAGATGGGATATTCATGAGATATTTATATACCATAACAAGCTCAGGATACGTAGATATAGATATATAAGTCACCAAAACCCCAGTCGTACCACTAATAGAACAATTTCTATAGAAATGTACTGGAAAATAATAACTAAATTTGAGGCTTTTTTATAACGTATATATATACACAACCACAAAGATCTGCATGAAATAGAGTAGAGGAATATAAAGTAAATACAATAGAACTATTAGATAAATAATGAATGTAATATAATTTAGGAAGTACATCTAATCAGAAGATTAAAAAATAGTGTAAAGGGGAAAAATACATACCTAACCAAAGATGAAGTCCAAACTTGATAAAAGCTGGAATTGAAAACAGCTGAGAGATCCCGACTCCTGATCTCCAAGACCGACGATTATAAATGATCTATGAACTCAATTATACATATTATCTACCAATGAAACCTCTGATCTATCCATATGATTCACAAGACCTTAAACTAATGGGAAAATCCCATCCAAGTGTGCGTATATACATATCTATAGGATTCCCCATAAAACTAAAAGGGATCGATAGAGAGTCGTAAAAATGGATAGATCAACCCAAAAAATGAATGATGATAAGAAAATGAGACAAAAAATATAAACATCTAGATATGATAAATAAAAATTTGAAACAAGTGTGAAAGTGGATCTCAATCCATACAACCTAGCTAAGAAAAAAGTGATTGTCTACCACTCCAAAAGTTAATTTTCGATCCCATCATCATGACAACTTTTTAAGAAATCATGTTGTGGGGACCACATGACAACACCTCTAACTAAAACCATGTGAGAAATATATCATAAACATGAATATAGTGTATCCTACCCAAAATGTTGGGGGAGGGTCCCACACCTCACTATTGTGCTTCACATCGGAGGGAGATACCCTCCGTGGAGGACCCACACTCCGTTGGACCTCAAAAATAGTTGGTACCCTTACATAGAGAGAGCATTCAGACACAGAATAAGGTAGTAGCATATCCACTTGAATAAATATTTTTGGGGAACCATTTCATAGTGTGATAGGGAAGTAATGTACCTTTATATAGAGGACTTCCTCCCTAAATAGGAATGTACTGTCTCTACTAAGAATATCTATGATGATCCTTTTCAACATCTTCTGTAATTAATCATCCAAAAAATGGCATTCTCACAACATTTCTCCTTATACCTCAAAATATTCAATATTGACCACTATGAAATTCTATAGGAAAAAACACTGATGATAGGTTTCTTATAGGCCAACATCTGAGTTTGGGAAAAATATTGTTCAGTGCATGAGGCTTGTTGTCGGTCCCATAGAATATTACATAAATCCCCCAATATATTGTCGTAAAATGGAATTGTTGGAAAAACTAAATCACTCCATTTTTATCCTTATGAAACAATACTCGAGATAGGTTATTCCCATGCCCCATACATACACCTAATGAAAATAAACTCATTCCAACATTACACATCAATATGTCTCTTTGGGGACTCAAACCTCATGTTAGAATAAAATATAATAAATCTGCCTTTAAAAATTATTATCCATGTAATTTCCATTATTCTTCATACAGTTCGTCATTGAAACACCATATTGGAGATGTCATGGAAAAAATAATGAATTAATTATATTAATTTTTTATCAGGGTTATTAGGATTATTAATTTTATTATTCATAAAAAATAGATAATTTAAGGAATCCCTCATAATCCAACAAATAGGATTCCCACGGAACCCAACCTACCTCACTCGTTATTAATAATAATATTGTAATTACTATTAATAAATGTATATGGAGAAAAATGGTGAGTAATCGCCCCACTCCCCATATTCTAGGGCACGTAAAAGAGGTCAACCACCTCCACCCTTCCAAAAAAAACACACACCCTCCCTCTAATAAAAATTAATATTATTAATATTACTAAATAATAAATATACATCTTACCCCACAATATCACACATATCAAATTCTCGGATGGGGAAGGATTTCCTATATAGGTGGTCGGGTCACCACCTTATCACAAGAGATGCCATTGTGCCCTCCAATGATCACTGTAAATTGGGCCAAGGAAATGGATATGGGGCTTACCACACTTGATCCTTCATAAGTGTCTAGATCCCAACTGTCCATTATAATCACGAACCAACTCAAACACCCCACATCACAAATCCCATGAAATAACACATGTGTCATCTCCCAAACAATATTTCCAGCATCAACTGTTCACCCACCATATTCATCGCACCTTGATTGCTTTGTAGATCGGGAACCCACACTCATGGTATTGATCTGTTATGACGATAATTACTTATCCAATGAATTAATACAAGGAATTCGAAAATAAATAACCAAAAATAACATTGGTGATGAACACATGATGAATATAGGAACAAAAGAAAAAATAAGGAACAAAACTCAAACATGTTTTGATTGAGCTTGATTCTCTACTGTTAGAATGAAATTTGAAGAACCTAAAAATTCATAATTAATACCACCATAATAAACCATGTATCCATGATATAATTTTATTTTAGTGAATTACCTTATGTTCAACATGGGATAACAATATATGATAAATCCAAATAAAACAAAAAAAATTCCTCATGATAGGATGTATCACTGGTGAAGAATGAATATTAATTTTTGTTTCACAAGAGATCCTCAAAATATTTTTCCTTGGTGATCATTATTTTGTTCTGATCATCAATCCACGGTCATAGAAGTCTCCTATACTCTTCCACACACTCCTCCTAAATTTAGGGTTATGATAAAAACCATACTAATTGGACACAAGATCATATTCATAGTGATTTATATGTTAGTATTATTTAATTAAATAATTATATAAATTTATTTAATTTATTTATTTATTCTTTTTATAATACATTTCAATCAAAACAAACAACTCTAATAATGTTTATGTCACACCTAGATAAAATACCAAGTTTTGGATAGAACAATGATTTCATATATCAAGTCTCATACACTATCCTGGAGTTATTTGACTATTTAAGGAAAACTATGAACATGTGATATTAATATATTTAATATTTTTGTAATATATTGTCTGGGATCACATGTTTATGTAATGTAATGTATACTCAGTTCCTAGCTCCAATAATATTCCTATGAATATTTAAATGTCTTACATGAAAATACCAGTCACTATAGGATATTTATCTGATACTAGAGGCTAAAAATGATAGATGAAAAGGATCCACTGGTCAATTGAATTTGTTATGAAATTATTATTGAAAATAATTATATATAAAATATTTCATTTAAATAAAACATAGAGAATATTTATGTAAACAAGGATTAGATGTTAGAAAACTAGAAATAAGTAGATGTTGAGATGGAGATTTATTATATTGATGTCAATTCTAATTGAATTAGTGATGGATAAGGGTCTATTAAAAATGAGAAACTAAGAAATTATATATTAAGGAAACATAATTATTCCAAAAATATAATTTTTAATTAAAAGGATATTGTAAAAAAAAAGTTGAATATTAAGGATATAAAATCAAACTATAATCATTTCAACGGTCGAGTCACAAACAGTTTCAAAGGAATTTTGGAGAATGGAGTGGATTAATAGAATAAAGTAAGATTAAATGAATAAATAAATCAAATTTATAAGAGTATTAATTGTAATATTTTAATAATACTTTAATATAGAATTATAATTAGTTCACTGTGAGTTTCTAGAATAAAAATGTAGTGAAAAAGGTGAGGTTTCAACAAAATTGAAAAAAATTGTAAGAATTTTTTATTTACTAGTGAAATTCATTTGTTTTTAAGATACATTTATACTAGTCTCAAAAAAAAAAGACACAATCATAATGTTTCTTATAGTGGGTTCTCACATATCTTATAAATTTCATAATATAGATGTGAAAATTTCCATTTTCAGTAATTACAGAGAACAATATGTTTTCATTGAAAATATCAAAGTTTTTAATCTGGAAAAAGATGAAAATAGAATATTTTGGTTGAGGAAAGATTTGTATGGTCTAAAACCTACCACTAGATACATGTACTCTATGTTGTATGATTTTTATTGGAAAATAGAATTTATTTAATGGATGTTGGATAGAATAATTTATGCGAATGAGACACACAAATATACTCAAATTTCCATAGTCTATATTTATGATATTATATTTTTAGGTGAAAAAAATTATATCATTATTTGAATTAAAAATTATATGAAAATTAATTTTTAGATATCAATTTTTGGTAAAATGATTTACATTCCACAATTACAAGTTGTATAAAAATATTTCCACTTCTTATTATCCCGTAAAAAATGCACTATAAATTTATTTAAGATATTAGCCATGGAGTATTTTTAGAATGTTCTTATACCAATATCAACTGGAACTGAAATATATAATGATGATACTATAATGATTTTAAATAAATTTCATTAGAAATATCAATGAAAATATTATTTGTTTTACAACATGAATTATATATTTTATTTATGCATTGACTCATGGTGTTGGGTATCAGAGTGATCCTAAAAATCTCACTTGTGAGGGAAATGTTTTCATTAAACACATGTAAATGGTACAATTAGGTATGTTTTTAATTCAGAGATTGAATAATTTAGTTTTTAGGGATTTAGAAATAAAAAATGGACTTGTGATTACTCTAACCAAAAAATATCTTTAAATGGACCATTAATTTTAGGCAATTTTTTTGTGAGTTGACATAGAAAGGAGAATATTTTTGTTATTATGAATATAATAGACAAAGAATATATAGCATAAATACATGCATGAACACAGATATTGGGGATTAATGTTATGTTGGAAGATCTAAAATTAGAGTTTGAGAAGCCATTAGGGATTGATTGTGATATTGAATGTGTTAATTATCAATCAAATAACCTAGTCCTACAATTAAGTTAATATTATATTGATATAATAATTTATTTAATAAAATATAATGTGGAAAATAATGTTTGGAAACTAAAATACATTTCCATTATGGATTAAATTATCCATGTGTGTAAGTAAGTAAATTCCAAGAGTCCGGTTTTTTATGTTGGAAATGACACTATAGATTTGAACTTTATCTATCACTTAATTATGTTTTGAACATTCCCTCATGAGGTTTCGGACTAGGGTTTTAATATGGGAGAGATATAGTATACAATTATTTAAAAAATGAATAATTATATTTCATTATCTATTAATCTAAAGTAGTTTCTATTATAAATAATATGCATGAAATAAATAAGTTAAGTGGAATAATGTACTAAGGGGTAAAATATCTATGTCATTTGGATATATATTTCATATCATATAGGGATGATATTCTCTCAAAAAATTACCTTATCTCTAAGTTTTATAAATAAATTATCAGGTGAAAAAGGCTATGATCCGGATCTTATATTTTGTGTACCTGAATAGTTTCATGTATAGATGATAGAGTTATATAGATTTGATAATAAGTGATAATTATAAGATAGAAGTAACTATTATATTTTTTGAATTAATTAATATATTTTAATCTATCAATTATTAATCATTGGAATCTGATGATATTGTCGATGAAGTGTTTAGAATTTTTTTAACTGGATAATACATTCCTAGAAACAAATAAAATTTTATTTATTCTTATTTTATGTATTATAGAATCTTGAAGTTTTTTATGAAAATAGATAATTCATAAAGAATTGTAGATTAATTTCAATTTTAAATAAAAATAAAATTTTGGAACATCACTTAATCAGTTTAATTATTTTTTAGTCTTTCATCGTTATGATTTGTTTACTGATAACATTATGCATAAACAAGGTTACCAATGATAATCAAAATTATAATTTTAAATAGGATCTTTGAAATCAACGAAATAGGGAATTATTTATGTTTCACTAAGAATTTTGTAAATATCATCAAGTACTGTGTATGATTCATGAAGAATATATAAGAGTTATTTCTTATTTGCTTAAAAAGAATTTAAAATTAATGAATGGGAATTTAACATGTTACTATTACACTATGAATAAAATGGAATATGTTGGGAACATCATAGGGAATAATAAGAGAAATTTTCAAATTATTATGTGATCCAGGAATAGATCTTAATAATATTCATCTCATTAGTGAAATTTTTGGAAGAAAAGAATTTAAAGAATATATAGTTCTGAAAAATTATATAGGATAATGATGTAATGGTATGAAATTAAAATTATATCATACTAATGATTGTATTTTTATTCAAGTGGAGTGTTTATTATTTATTTTTCATATAATGGTAATTTTCAATATATAACGCTAATTGAGGAAGTTATCAAATGAAAATGTTTTAGTAAAATTATTATTGTTGAGCACCGGTAGAACTCTACCAAATTCTCAAATTCAAATAAATGCTAATTATTTTCTTATGAACTCTATTAAAATGTTTCGACCTATTTATTTTTATCAATTGAAATGAGGAGGGTTTTACAGGAATATCAATGTATACAACTATATAAATTTGAATGAATATTTATAGATCATCAGAGAATGACAACATAAATAGCTAATTTAGGAAATCTATGGATGATCATTTAGTATGATTCAACTGATAGAATTATATATAACTTTACATAAAATTTATTTTAAAATTTTAAATAATTTATGAATATTTTTTTATGATTGATTAAGATATATAATATTAGAAAGTGAATGATGGAACATGAGAGTGTTAATATATAGAGAAAATAAGGAGTTAATAAAGGAGTTCTAGAGAGAGAGAAAACTTTTTAATCCATGAATTAAGTGATTTTCTATTGAATATATGGTCATAAACATGTTCTTCCTAAAGGATATATGACCAATTATTCTATATTCAACACTTGATAACATATGTTGAATTTTAGTATTTTGTAGTACAATATGAACTGAATATCTTGAAGGCTTGAAGTGGAATATTATAATAATCAGTTGTTGAAGCAACCTAGATTCTCTTGATATCCTTCAAACACAAATTTCATCAAAAAAAATAGAGGGAAGTTGTAATTCTATCAAGATGGAATATATTATTTGGAAACACATAATGGTATAGGATTATTCCTCCATAATCCAGTTATAATTAGTTACTAATTATTAGAGGAAAAATTATGATCCATATCACATTGATCACAACCAAGAGTATGTACACATATTTCGATTTTAACGTATAAAAATAATGTGTGCTTTGTCTTCTTTAATTTCTAGTTATTATTAGACAAGGATGTGATTCAAATTCGAGTGGATAAAATCCTAACACATCAAAAAGGTTTATTTTTAGATAATAAATATTAATATAAATCACAACTATTTCAATCCCCATAGTAGTTCACCCATTTTAAGTGTATATTATGTTTTTTAGAGGAGTGTAAAATGTCAGTCAAGACTCGTGGTATATGGATTTATTTCAAATATCAATTATTTTCATGAATTAATTCTTTATTTAATAGGTTCTCTTAAATGTATCATCTCATATGTCTCAATGTATATCTTTTTATTTCCACATTATATTTATTCTTTTATTTTCCTCCTTACTTCATTTATTATGTAATAGTTCATATGTTACTTTATTTTCAAGGGGACTCTATCACTCATTTTATATCCTTTCATTAGACTCTTTCTCTTGATATCTCCTATTTTACCCATTTATGTTATTTAATATTTTTCTATTATTTTTTTGGTTTTTCATGTCATTTTCCCTTCCAATTATTTCCTCACATCAAACCACATAATGTTTATAGGGGAATTTTTCCGTTTTCATTCTTACAATTTGTAATTCTAATTAATTTGTTTCATATACTCTTCTTTTCATCTTTATAGATTATAGTATTTAATTTATTATTTATTTTATCCAATGAATGTCCATTATGATATATTTTTTTTGAAACAACATAAATATTCATTAATGAATTATTTATAGAATTATTATCTATCCCATTTTATTTTCATAGATTTCATTAATATTTATTCTTTATCAAGGATTTATATTTTCAAGAGGTACACATATGTATGTAATATTATCATGTGACTAGTGGGATAACAATTATTCAAGACCCAATTAGTTGGTTAAAAAACCTAATCTGGATACCCAAACAATACCTAAATTGGACTCCCATGAACCGTATGAGCATTCCTCAGTCCCCAATTGCTAGAAACTAGAATCATAGTATTAAATTTATTATTGGGTTATTATTTATCCAATTTTGTTATTAACATAATTTATAACTAGTGTTTAGAAAGAATATTTCACGACTCAACTTTATGTCTGACATTCCGAAGAAAAAAAACATTGTTATCCATAATGGGTAACATGTACAACAGTAATATATCATATAAATAAATAATAAAATTAATGTAAATAAATATATCTCAACATGAATAATAAATTCAATCCTTTACAAACAAAAAACAAAACAATATAGATTCATATAATTAAATAAATATTCTTAATCCCATGAAGAAGAAAATGTGAGTCAAAATGAAATTATCCCAATAAATATAGCTCCTATGATCCATGTATCATGATCTATGAACTTGTTAAAGTAACAACCATGTCCATATAATATTCAATATTCTAAAATACATACCAATGTACCTAAAATACATAATTTGGAAATACATGTACACTCGATTTCACATACACAGTTTGACAATACAAAACCATAAATTCACCACCAATAGTTTCTAAACTAATATAATGAGTAAACATATTTATTCAAAAACATTTATACACAACTAAATGTATATATAAAACATTAATATTCTTTAAAACAATAAAGGAATTGAATAAATTAGATAATAAAAAGCTTAAATATTGATATTAAATATTAAAAAACTCATTATACATAGATGGATCGTACATATAAAACAGTTCATAAATCCTAGATCAAAATCTAAATGGATGTGCTAACAAGTTATCTCACCACTAGAACATCCCATGGGTACATGGGTATATATTGAGTTAAGTAAAACTTGTAATCTATCCCATTTAGAAAAAGGGATGTGTATAATATTTTTGGGTGATGGATGCACATATCATTCCATTACTGACAAATATATTTGTTTAAGAATTATACAATAAAATATAACTCTATACAAAAGATTTATATCTCATAAAAACAAATACATATGTCTTAAATAAAAAATATAATTCCAAAATTATTTAATTCTATGATACTTTAATTCAAATAATAATAAAAAATCTTTTCTAGGAGTAATCTAAAACATGGAAAATAGTTGAGGATTCTTGTATCAATCCATATGAGCCCCTAGAAATGGAATAACTAATATTTAACAAACTATTTACCCAAAGAACAAGGAACTATATGAGGATCGAACATGAAAATATCCATGGAATAATAATAATATGGGATGTGGAATAAAATGTCAGGAAACACAATTAACCAGGGGAGTATGTTCCTCTATATACCACTTAAAAAAATAATTTTTGATTCAAGGAACCCTTAATTTCTGATACATTATTGAAAAAATTATAACAATAATTTATTCAATATATGTTTTGGTATAAATACTGATTTCGAACCCCATACATTATCAATAAAATTTAAAAATAGTATCATTTTTATTCCAAGATTAGTTATAAATCTACTTCTACATATAACACATTATAAAACAAATATAGCATGTACTCTTAAAACTATAATTTTAAATAGAAAAGTATTTTACAGTTAACATACTTCAAGAAAACATATTAATAAATTATTAAATTAATAATGTTACCGAGTAATGTTTTTTAAAAATATACATTCCATAAAAAATGTCTCTTTATAAAAATAATTATATTTCCATTCCTAAATCGAACAACTATAAGTAGAGTTTATAAAAACATTATCCTTAATTTCAAAAACCTAAATAAATATTGATTAAAAATAATTCATTCATACTGTTTCAAACCCACTAGTTATGTTATTTGTAAGGTAACTACTTAACCAAGTTGTATTATTTCATTTTGAAATATAATTCATTAATATTATGGTAATAATAAATTATTTAATTTATAAAACATTATAAATATTAAAGATGAAAATTTTTAGATATTTACTTTTAAAAAATTTAATAATTTTTTATGTCTAAGGATAAAATAATTTTGTATGGAATATTAAGTTCATTTTTAGACCCAAGTCCTCAAGAAGAGACCACTTGTGTTTCTTTGTCAAAATAACAATATACAGAATAACCTAAATATATGAAAAAAAACATTAATGTATGATTTTTAAATTCGTTTATAAATTTTTTATAATTTATAAAGATGAACCATTATAAATGAAGTCTTGTTAACAATAATTGAATATATAAACACACATCAATATCATTGGTCCAAATAAGAACATGCAATGTTTTGTATGAAAATAAATATATACAAACCATTAAACATTAGAAAAATACATATTCAAATTAATAGTTAACATTAATGAAAAACACTTTATGAAAAATAATCATTTCATAAGGTTATAGATTTCAGTTTTAAGTAAGAATGAATGAAAAAAAATTATATGGTTTCACATTCTATCCAATTTAAAATATTTAACCTGATATATCAAAATATTTTTGAAAATAAACCCATTAATAATTTTAAAAATAAAATTAGTCTTTACTATTAATTTTGAAAATAAGTGTAAGGAATATGTAAATAATATCCTAAATCTCACATATAGGGATGAAACCACCTAATATATTAGATCCTAGGAATTATTTTTATATTCCATTGAATACCAAAAAACACATAATAACAATTAATGAAAAATATATAACTCGGGAATAAAAATTACATAACCTCCCTAAATCCACTTATATTACATATTTATTTATTTTAACACCAATTTTTGGTTGAATGGGAACCATGAGAAATCCAATATTACAACATCACTAATGAATATAATTTAGAATAACAAAACATTAGAAATAAAATTTTTAATTTTTTTAAAAACTATTATTGTAAATAAAATCCACTGAACACAAATCCCCTATCCTCCTGAAGCCTTACTTGTTGTTGGTACATTAATAGAAGAACATTTTAACCCATCCCAACACTCCATTAAATTATATATTCTCAATTTAAAACCATAGCCAAAAATTTCAACATCATCCAAATGAATAACTCCACTGGTGTTAATCTGCCTAGCCAACCAAAATTATCCCAAAAACTATTATAACCACTATAGATAAAAAACTGAAAACAATAAAGATACATTGGTAAAAATATTTAGATCACCAATATAAAGATAAGAAATATTTGAGACCACCAGTTGAGGAAGTAGTCAGATCCTAACCAATATAAAAATCTCAACAAACTAATTATCAAATCAAGTGAATAAATATACCGCATACTTCAAACCCAATTTTTTATTCCTTCATAATGATTCTAGTACACCATTATTGGCATAATGGGAATCCTTTAGAAATATTGTATGATCTATTGTTGATACTCCATTGAAGAAGCACCACCCACCCATGTAAACTCATCTATAAATCATTATAAATATTTATGGATAATAAACCTGAACCTCCATATATAAAACATCATGAAAAAATATAATTGTGTGGGAAATAATGTTAAAAACCATAAAAATATAAATCATACCATTCTAAATAAAGGGAGTGACTAAAATTCAATTGACCGTGAGAATCTTAATGAAAGATAGATAACAATAAAAATAATTCTCAGATTTACCACCATACAACATTCACACAATTACAATCCTAATACACATTGAGATTAATGGTTATATAACAAATTGGTGTAGAATACAGTAGATCAATAGAAAATATAAGAGGTCTATTGAAGAGAATATTCACATAAAATCAATTAATTTATAGACAAACCCAAAAAACACAAAATAACTAACACTAGAGTAACTAAAATCACCTGTAATGGAACTCCATTGTAAATATCCCATTTTAACTAAAGAAACATCATTATTGACCATGATAGGGTCTCAAATAATGGTAAAAGAGGAAAAATTATAGGTGGAGGAATATTTTTAGTTTTTTTGTTAGTGAACTGCGTAAGAGAGAGAAAATTGGCATTAAATGAAACCATCAATACAATCCTAAACTACTGTATTTACTAATGAGTTGAACAAAATTGAGTCCAGGAATAGATGAACTAGTAGAGGGAGTTGTGGTTTGTAGATAATGATTCATAGAAGATAAGGGAGATAAGGGAAGAAATGAATATTATGAGTGTTGAGTTGGATATCCATCTCTACAAAGGAAAAACGTTCTGAAACATTCCAACAAGAACATTATCCAGTTTTATCACAAAATCATGAAATCCAAAGACTAAATCAGACATCACAGAACATATATCAAAATAATGATGAAAAAATATTATACAACCAAATTAATCTCTTTTTATAACGATAATAATATATATAAATCCAAAAATCAATTTGACTATGCGTTAGTGAAATCCCAAAATACAAAATCTCCATTATTTGAATAATTGAAAATTTGATAAAATGTACAGGGATAATGAATAATATTTTATTAAAGGAGTATTAAATTACATTTTTCAATGAAAATACTTTTTTTTCAATTTATGGATAAACGATGAAGGATGGGAGATGAAAAAAGAGAAATATGGGAGCACTCTATGGTTTTTGAATATCCTCTAGTGGAATTTCTTAAAATATCCCTTAGTTGTGTTTAAAAAAAAATGGGATGGTGTCTTGAATGAATCCAGGATTCCATATAACCTGTTATCCAACCCAAACTGAGACATGGCCCCAAGGGAATTACTAATCTTCAAGGGCTCGAAATAAGTCCCTAGAATCAAATTATTCAATGTGGGAATGATTTTTTCCACAAAAAACTATACCAAAATTAATAAACTGACCATGTAGATTAATTAACAATAATTGAATCTCAACAAATGTACAAAACTGATCAAAATAAAAAATAAATAGAAAACAGAAATGAATATAAAACTAAAACCTAAATACATAAACATTATATATATGTTTCCTATGGGTCACCACCATCCCCATAACCGACCTTACCCATGAAAAAAAAATACCATAAATTTGTACTAGAAAAATAGATTGGGTCTACCGATACTGAGTGGGACAAGTAGGGTGTGAGCATAAGTAGCTCAGATGGAAATTATTATAGAGTACATTAATATAATATCCTAAAATATCCAAAAAGTAATTTCAGGAAAATAAAATTCTAAAATAAAATTTTAATAGTTTAAAACAACCAAACAAAGATTTTTAAAAATTGAAATTTAAGATTAAGACACACAAATTTCATTTTCAAAACAGATTCACTTATTATAATCCATTTTAGAAATATAACCCAAATTCCAAATCAAAACAAAATTACCAAATAGGGACATGTATAAATATAAATTAAACCTTGTGTATAATAATATAAATAAGAAAAGATATATAAAAAACAGGGGTATCTCCTAAATATACCTATAACAATCCCTAGATGAACTCATATCAGACAAACATGATGAAATCTTGTGCATCACCATATTGAATATCTCACAAGTAGTTCTAACTAAAAATATAATACCACAATCCCACCTGGCCTCTAAAACATAAAAGGTGTACTAAACATCCTAATCCAGGTTGACAAGAAACCTTTACTCAACCCCCTAAAATATTACTTGGAAACACATGGTAACAATACATGGTGAATGGTGTAGGCCCTCACATGAGTAAATCACAATACATTCCTCCACCACACTTTCCTACCCCCAAACAGTGAAACCACATACGTGATAACCCACTCTCGGGTAATCCTCCATAGGTGTTCCTATATTGCATCAAACATTTTGCAAGTGCCAACAAGACCTTCACATAACATAATATTTCAAACTATTTATCTAAAATAACTTTGATGCAAATAGATAATTTGTACATCCAAAAACACAGTTCATTTTCAAAACATTATAAAGTAACTACTAAGACATCAATATTATCATGTTCAAAACATTTAAAAAAGGTTTCCAATCCATTTCCAGAACTGCATTAAACACTATTTCCATATGCACATTTTTAAATGGTCCTTTACATTTCCCAATCCAATTCCACTTCTAATACAATGTCAAAACCAAAATGAAAACACATAAAATATCTCATGATGAAAAATAGTGTTTCATATCATATGGGGGATATTAATAATTCAAAGTAACTAATGGTCCATAATTTCAAATATAGTGGAAATAAATTTCATGTAATTTGAGAACCAAGTAAGCATTAGTAATTCATCAAAAGTTTGATTAAGTAAAGAAGTAGGTGGGATATGTTTTTTGAAATTCAGTAATTAATTTGAGAAAGATCATCCAATACAAATATCTTTTGTTTTCCCATCATTTTTTGTACCCTATTCACACAAGAATGTGTGCACATCCAATGAAACAAGTAAATGATTCATTAAATCACCAAAAAACAATCCTTAATGAAATAACACATGATTTCAAACCAACAAAACAAAAAACTTGTAAGAAGAATCAATGAATTAAATCATTTTCCTCGAACAACCCCAAATTAAAAAACCACACACTCTACCAAAACATGGCCAAGGGAAATCACCAACCCAAAACACAAGTTTTCACATTAAAGCTTAAATTAATAATTTATTGAAGTCCTAGAATATATATTGATTAGGCATAGTTAATAAAATCCATTAGAAAACCATTTATTACCCATTTTCCATTATAAAATAATCATGAGAATTCATAATATCCCATAAAACATAATTATAATATTTTGAAAGAATTAATAGAATGATTGACAATTAATAGAATATTATATAAATTAAATGGATTCAAAAAAACAACCTCAACAGATGGATGATGTGATGAAAATATCATCGAAAAAAGAGAACACACCATGGAACAATTTTTTCACACTAAAACCTAGGAAACATATGCCAACACATCAACCCTATCCTCTTTGGTTTTTCCAAAAAATGAATAAGTAAGTAAATGCCAATAAAATCAGAGAGGAAGAGTAAGAGTACAAAATCTATCGAAATCCTTTAGAAATTTATCTTAACACCTTATAGAAGCAAAAATGTAGGGAGGAGAACCAAATAGAAGAGGGGATTAATACCCCTTATTGCACTAAAAATGACTATGATGGAGGGGGAATTATTTAGGGAAAAATAGAGGTGGGTAGAATAATTATTGAAAGATTTATATTTTCTAAGTATTTCCCATGGTTTGGCTATTGATTTTTCAAACTGTGCCCAAATCATGAGTTTGAAACTATCCAAATGAATATATCCTCTCATACAGTTTCTTCACAATTTTTCAATCCATATTAATCTTGTGTTCCTTACACTTGAACCCCCAAAAAGTGTCCTGGGTACATGGGAATGTATCCATGTTTTTCAAAAACCATGCACATGTCATGCACCACCATCTACCAAGCCCAAAACACCCTTTAAATAAACTAAAATTCAACTTCATAATCAACCCAATATTTTAACAAAGGATCCAAGATCAAGATAATACAAAAAAAATATTTTAGGCAGTTGTGACGTGACAATTATCCCACCCACAAACACATTCTCCCCTAGATATCCACCCATACAAAATGTAAAAATATATATTCCAATCCTGATAAAAAAACTATCAAAAAACCTTAGGTCAAACTTTATCATTATAAGTAACACCCTATCATATTTAGAGGAAACCACAACATGAATAACAATAGGAGAGAAATAGAGGGTTCTATCAACCATAAGAACCTGAATAACACCACCAACATTGAAAATCTCAACACGACGTCAATGAAATTGGGATCCCACTGTAAGGAGTTCTGGAAACATTCAACCCAAATAGAAAAGACCCAAAAAATGGGAAACCCATGACGAAAACCACAAAATAAATGGAGACCCAAAACAAAAGATTCAATCATCAATTCCACCAAATCCTATCATCTTATAATGAACACAAAGTAAAACAGAAACTAACCCGCTCATAGTATAAGAATTCCTGAAAGGTGAGAAATCATTTTAACATACAAATTTCATATAATCATATCCACATGTATTAAAAAAGAAAAAAAATACATCACACATTTATAATAGAATGAATAACTATAAAAAGTTGAAAAAATAAAACCAATGAAATAGAAAGTCTTCACCTCAACAGAAGTTGCATAGATGGGCCACCCCCCCCCCACACACACACGCACCTATGTCAATTCATGACCGCATTCAAGCTTCACTATGGGGATTATGGATGGATTTTAGATTTTAATGCCATCTTTTGAATCACATTTATGAAATGATATAATATGATCAAAACTAATTATTTGGGGAACTTTTTTTACAAAAATTATCTAGATGACCAAAATTTCTACATTGGTAGGGAATCTCTTTTGAGGATTGTGAAAAGATGAAATCGAATTCCCATAATAACTACATTCGAATTATACAAGAAAATAGTCTGGATAACTGGACTTTAAATCCAATGAATGAGAATTATGAAGAACATGTTCTTAAAGCACACACAACCCAATATACAGTGATCCATAATGGAATATGAGAAAAACTAGTTCATTACTACCATAGGTTGTACCTTGAGAAGTAACTGAACTAAAAAGGATTCATCCACCAATATATTGAAAAATATATCCTTGGAAGTGAGGGCCCTCTCTATGATCTCTGGATGAAGACCCATGATGAAATCATTTTCATTCAAATAATCATGTTGTAATATCATTAAGGAGAAAGAAACAATCTCCTTAAAATGGTCAATATAGGTCATCATTATACACTTTCATTGCTGAATACACTTGAGCTCTTCCATTTTCTTCATCTTTACCTCCTTAGGGATAATCCATCATTAAAAAAATACATTAACACTTCCCGTGTAAACCCAAATTGCATTTATGAGGGATGAAACATCTTCCAAAGATCCATAGATGGACAATCAAACAAACATTGAACTGCACAAACATTCACAACTTTGGGAGTTCTCAATGTACTGAAGACACCCTCAAACATCCTCAATCCTTTCCAATATCTTTAATGACCCTCTATCACCATAATGGATATTAATCAACTAATAAGAACGAGAAACATTGAGAGACTCACAAGAAACCTTAGTAAAATATTAATATAGAATATTATAGTTAGATTAAGAACACATAACACAGAACCAAAATCTACATCAACCCAAAGCCGAATCATGTAGGGAATGTCAAAACAAATGGCTAATAATCCAAACCCACATAGGTATAATAAAAAATTAAATTTTCCAATACCACCATTTCCATTATTATTTCAATAATTTCTTCTATCAAGGCCTCATTCAATGATACAATATCTATTTAAAAGAAAAATGTTTCAAAAACAATTTTCCCAAATTTTTCTAATGTCAGAATCAAATTCTATTTAAGAAAACATTTTTCAAAACAGACCCATTTGAAATAAATCATTTCAATCTCAAGAACAAATTTAATTATTAAAGATGAAATACACCAAAAAAAGGTAATGCTACTCACACAAAACCACATGAATGGAAAACTAGTGTACATTCCTAACCCAACAACATTGTTAGTTTGACAAGTAAAAAGTTTGAATTAATTGCTATGTGGAACTTGAACAATGCAATTAAAATAAACATGGGTCACTACATCATGTGACATCATAATATGACATAAATAATCATTTTAATTCCTCAATCCAAAAAAAATTCAAATTATTCATATCCCAAACAACCACTAAAAACACCAGGGTGAGAATGGGAAAGGGTTCATGAAGTCCTTCATGCACCCACCTACCATTCCCCAAATTTCCTAGTCTCCATTAAGAAAGATACCCCTAATAATAATGACCTACTATGATAATATATTTTCATGAACCAATATATGATTTCATCCTACCCAAGGTCTGACGTGATCGAAGACATGGCCCGAAGGGCATTCCTGATCTCATTGGGGTGGAAACAAGTATCGTGAATCCGTGTATTAATTGTGGGAACTAGGTTTTACCCAATAAACCAGGATAAAATAAATAAAATTAACACGATGAAGAACTAACCATAACTATGTCTAAATAAATGTGCAAAATTTATCAATATATAATATCAATTAAAAAAATTAAATAAAAACAATACTAAAACTAAACTACACAACCATGACCTCAATGTACCCTCTATGTCAACACATTCCACACAACCAACATGGTCCAAGAGAAATCGATCCAAAAAGCAGTACCTACAAAAAACAATGGTTCTATAGACATTGAGTGGAAAATGTAGAGTGGGGGCTAAAACAACTCAATATGCATCCACCTTAGATTCCATGCATATCCTTTCCCAAAATAGTCCAAAAATACTAGTTTGACAAACATTAAGAAAATACGACTTTAATCATTTTAAACAACCAACCATATAATTCCATAAATTATTATTTAAAAATATCACTTGTATCTTTACCTTTCCAAATAGTTTCACTTTTCGCTACACATTTCGATACTAGCACCCAAATACAAAATTCAGACCAAATGAACAAACACAAATGCCAATAAAAATAAACAAACCAGGTTCAACAAAATATATATTGCTGTATATAGATATCAACGATGGGTGTTTTCTAATCATCCACTGAGAGTTAAATAGATATAATCAGATCATGCTCAGCTACTGATATTTTTTTCAGCTCTATTGTTAATAAATGATAGGTTGTTATAACTACCAATAAATTTCTACTATCTCACTTGGACACAAATAAAAACCAAGGCATACCAACCTTTCTAATCATGGATGAAAATAAATAGTCACTCAACCATCTAAAAATTCCTATAAACCCAATGGTAATAGTACATGGTCAAAATAGGAGGCCCTGACTTGTGTGACTCACTTTACCTACAACCATCACACATGCCTACCCGAAACACCAAAACCACCTACATGATAACCAGATCTCAATGAATCCTTCATATGGGATCCCATTTCAAATTAATCTTTTCAGAAGTTCCAATTGGGCCATCACATCACATGATATTTATAACCATTTCTCCAAACAAGGTAAGATGCCAACCCACAATTAGTACTTGAAAAAATGAAATTAATTTCAAAAACATTATTAAGTACGAACTGAGACTTAAAACATATCAATTTCAATAAATGTACAAAAAAAATTAAACCATTTTCAAGATAACATCAAACACAACATTCATGTACACAATTCCAAATGGGCCTTTACATTTAAAATACAACTCCACTTCTTATACATTCTCAAAAATAAATGAATTCAAAAAAATATCTTTAGATGAAAAATGGGAATTCATATCATTTAATGGAAAACCTTCATTTTAATTATAAAATAGATCATAATTTCATATATATTTGAAATAAATTTTATGTCATTTGAGAACCATGGGACATTATAAAAGAATCCAATGTCTGACTAAGGAATTAAGGGGGAGGGATATGTTTTTTCCAAATTGGGATTTATGATGATAAATTTCATCCATGACCAATACTATTTTTCTCCCATCCACGTTTTTACCTCATACACAAATATATTTTCCCACATCTAATGAGACAAGTTAATTAATCATGAAATCACCCTAAAACCGATGTTAATGAATCTCCACATACATTAAAAACTCCAAAAAAATTAATATGTAAGAATCACATAATAAAGGCTCTAATTTCTATAAAAAATTCTAATTTACAACCTAACCAAACTACCAAAACATGGACATGGGAAATCAATATCCAAAACCACACATTTTCACTCTAAATTTTTAATTAATATTTTATCAAACACCATTGATACATTATGATAGGGAACAGTAAATGTTTCAAATGCAATCTTCAATTTTGATTCTCAAGAAGACTACTATAGGATTTGGGCTAAACGCACTTGGTTCTTCGGGGGTTGTGCGATAAGAGTACTCAAATGGACCCATACATTTGACCCTTTTTCTGAATCGCCCATAGTCCCCATCTAGATTGGCTTCCCTGGTCTTCCTCTACATTTGTTTAAGTAGTCAGCCATTTTCCGGATCGCAACGCTCATTAGAAACCCATTGAAACATGACTTGGCTACTGAAAAACTCTCAAGACCATCAGTGGCTAGGATATGTGAAGAAGTGGATGTCTCCCAGGAGCTTCCTTATCAAATTTGGATTCAAAATGGCTCTTATGGTTACTTTCTGGAGGAATGTTATGAAAACCTACCAGATTACTGCACTTCTTGTTTGAAACATGGACACCCATTGAAATATTATAGCTTAAAACCATCAACTTCAGCTCCTAGAGAAATGACCTGGGTGGAAATAAACAAACAGGAGAACAAAAAAGATTAAGTCTTGAACTGAGGCTGGTCCATCAGATACTCCTTTCGATAGTAATATTGTAGCTAAAAATAAAGATAACCTTTCCAATTTTGAGAGATCTTCTATGCCCCCTCCACCCTTAATGGAAAATCTGGATTTGATGATGGAAAAACATGGCAATCATAATCAATTATCTGATTATGTGAATAATGTTCTTGAGAACATGGCTAACAACCCTCCTTCCAAAAAGGAATCCGCCTCTCATCATGATTTCCCTTATTCAAATGATATAGAAACAAAGGACCCCTCTCCAACCTCTCCTTGTGAGTCAATACAATGGGAAGATGAGGGCTCCTTTCAGGAGAAAGTTGAAAGGATCTCTCAAGTGGTGGAGAATTTTCATAGAAAGGATTAGAAAGGGAAAAAATCCATTGTTGACTCTGATGGGTTCATCACTCCGAATCCTATGAAAAATAGGAAACATAGAGATAATTTAAATTATGAAAGAACCATTATCACAAGATTAGTAGCTGCCAAAAGTACAGACTTTGAGGTCCATCCACAGCTTGTCCCTATTGAATCCCTTCCTGAATCCTCACAATCATTTGATTTCTCTAATTCAGATACTTCCTCAAGTGAAGATGATGAAAATGATCCTACATATCGGGATGCCTATCAGTATGAAGAGGAACCGAATTTCTTAGAAGATCTTTCCTCTTGGTTTTCGGAAAATGATATAACATCCTTTCGAAAATAGAAGAATTGTGCAATAACTGCTGATTCTTATCTTGATATTATAGAGAGAATGTTTATTAGAGTGGCTATGGAATTTGAGAATGATCCAAATTTTGATTTTAAGTACATTCCATGGCAATGATTTCTAGACCCTGATTTCATTATGCTATTTCAATGCAAATCAGTGTGTCTGATTTCTGATCTGTTTATCTGTTCTGACCTTGATGTGTCCTCAAATTGTTCTCTCATGGTTTCTACCTTGTTTATGGTTACTCTGCTTGGTGAAAAATCATGTTGTGTGATGACCGAGTATCTTTTTTCATCATTGGTGCTATATTAGATCTGTGTATCAGTTATACAGATGAGACTGGACCTCTATACTCTTATTTTGAAGATGAACTGCTTCTACCGTCACTTCGGTTCATGTAAGGTGTGGTCTGCTCCTTCTTGCAAAGAATCTCATGAAGGCTGCAAGTGTCCTGCCTCTTCTGAAGACCCCTACCAGTAGAACTTCACCTTGGGGCCCTAGAGAATTCTCAATTGCTGAACCGTTTCCTGGATACTTGTAGTAGGACAGAAAGTCCAGTGCATAGCAGCGGGGCTTCTCTTCAGCAGGAAGGTTTAATTTCATTTTCCTTTGGTTTTCAATGTATGTTTTTTTATTTTTATTTTTTTGGTTTCTTTAAATTTTAGAGGGTGTAAGTGAATTACACCTAGAGATTTCCATGTAACCTACATTTTTTGATTCAATAAATTCCTTGGACATGAATTGGGAAACCAGTTCATGTCAGCTTTCAAAAAAAAGGAACCATCCAAGGAAATTCCAGGAATCTAAGATAAGAAAAGTTGAAGAGTATAAGATTTCCCAAAACACTAAGGAACTCACCTTACAACCATATAAGAGAATCCATGGAGGGGGTAGATCCAATGTTAAGGGGAGTTCAGACACCTTCATGTGAGAAAAATTACTAGTAGGGGACGTAGCTTGACTTATGGTGAAACGTGAGATGATTAAGATAAGAATTTCATGATTTAAAATTTCTGGACCTCTCGTATGGATTTATTTGAAAATTTTTGAAACTGTGTTCAAATTTTATAGTATACAATGTACAAATAAAAATATCATATCACATGGTTCACATGTTATATCCCAAAACATGTTAAAACCATAAAACATACACGTAGACCCTAATATAATCTACATAATATCATGGGAAAGGCCATACAGTTTCCCTTAACATTGTGCTCGTCGTGCTCCATGAGCTACAAAGCCCAAAACATCTATTTTTCAAAAAATACTAAAACTATAATAGGGTGTCCACCCATATCTCAAAATGGATCAATTCTCAAGTGAATAATAATATTAATTAATTTAAAAGGTTGCGGTGTGACAGAAATTATGGATAAAACTACACATATAAAAATTTTCTCACTCTAGCAGTTACTTAATTGTGTGCCTCTGGATACTCAATGAGTGCTCGTTTGGTAGACCACATTATTTTATCTACCAAGTTACCAATTATAAGTGACAGGGATCCTTTTGTCTACCTTATAACACTAACCTTAAATTTTTAAATAAATATCTACTAAAAATAGTAATCATAATATTTTATACAGGAATAATTACTTTTAAATACACATTCAATGATTCATAAAATAGTATAAATTATGACTCTTCAGATATATTTTTAAATTTTCAAATAATAACACTTTTTTATAAATCAATTTACAAATAATTTACATCAATTTAAAATTTAATATAATATACTAGGGAACAAGAAACTAAAAAAATTGTAAAATGTTATATCTCATGACATCATTAGACATGTTAATAAGGAAGTTTCCTTTTTTATTATTGTTTTGCATGGTTGCGAATCCATTGAGTTTTTCCAATATAGTAAAATGTTTGGTTATTAAGACTAGAATTATGTATATAATGACTTGTTTTATATTTGTTTTACATTATTACGATTCTCAATAATATGATGATTCTATGATATCATATTTCTTATTCCATTATTGTGGATAAAAAATATGGTTCCCACATATTTATAATTAATGTGACATAATCATTATTCCAATGATGTTATTTGAGTAAATGATAATGGGGTATCAAAATTTATAGAGAATAAATAAATACGATATACATGGTTCAAATTATATCTCAAACACCAAGTGATGAGAGTCCTTACAATATTTTCTTAATCTAATATTGTTGTTGTGGGAACCTCCCACTGGGTGTAGGCTATGAATTTATTCTATTATTTTAAAAAATATTATATAGTATTAATGAGTATTTTCATATAATTTTCAAAAATATTTTATCGTTTAAGATCTACTTCTTTTGATAAAACATGTATCCATGTGTGTATTTAATTTCAGAAGCATTGATTTAACATTATTCAAATCTAAAATATGTTTACGGAAAAAAAATTATGTCTGTTTTAAGTATTACTTATAAATATGAGATTTCGAATATTCAATGCCCATACAGATAAATATTTTATGTGTGTACCTAGATTATGGAACTACCTACTTTTTGTGTCTTTCTTGTTGAACCGAGTTTAATACCTAGATGGAATACATTGTAATGCTCCCAAATTATAAATGAATAACATTATAGGAAATAATGTGTAAGATAGACAATACCAAGCGTGTAAGGGAAAATAATATAATAAGAAATTATAATATACATAAAATTTTAAATAAATATCATATATTATATAGATTTTAATGAAAAGAAAATTTTGGAAGCATGCGACATATGAAACAACGAATTCCTCTAAAATATTACAGTACAAATAAGACTAGTTTTTACCAAATAATAATATATTATTAAAATATTATTAATTAATACAATAAGATATGACCAATTATTTAAATTAATATTTATATAGATTAGTAACTAACATAGTATAATATATGTTTAAAAAGATAAAATATGAAACAATAGGTTACCAATTAATTAGAAATAAATATAAAAACCAATTGAACATAAAGTGAATGTTTTAATATATTTTTTTAGTCAGAAAGTTATTTTATCGAAATAAATTAAATTAATTATAGTTAAAGATAGAAATAAATTTAATGTATATATTATATATTATATAAAATATTTTTAATATTCATACAATATATTTGAACTACATGATATAAAAAACCACATTATTACACATAAGAACACTTATTTTTACTAAGGCACTTTTACCGTATTTTAATGGTGAAAATATATTATGTAAACATTTTTTATATTATATTGACTTAATAAGTCAAAAAAATAGTATTGTAAATTAAAACTTAAAAATTTGGTTCGGCTGTATTTTTGGAATTTTTCCATGAAGTATTTTTTAATGAATAGTGAATAATACAAAATTTTTAATCAGAACTGCTTATCCATCTATTATATTTATAAAGTTATATTTTACATAAAAATATTTTTAATGTTTAATTATTTTCAATTTTTATTAATTAATCCATTATAGGTCATTATAATCAATTTTACATAGAAATTTTATATAAAAACATAGAAACCATTTGAACGTTTTTACATTAAAAACAAGAATTGTCACCCCAAATGTGGGATTAAATTTTAATAAATTGCATGCACTTATTTATTTGTAATTTTTAAATATTTTTTAAATATTTGGAATAATCATAATTTATATTTTCTAATAATTGAAACTATTTTATTACGATAAATCATAGAGAAATTAATTAATACTAATTACATCGATTAAGTTAAAATTTTGATTAACATTAGAAAAAACCATAAAAATATGGTCTGAATGATGTAGAGACATGTCAAAAATAAATTGTATTTCCATATTGGGATCTTATACTACATTTTATCTACTTTGATCCATTTTTTATCCACATTCAATACAAAAAACATGGTTGAAATTCCTATTTAAAAAATTTAAAAGAGTGTCATTTCTCTTTCAGAATAAAAAGGCTTCCTCTCCTCACATTTCCTCAATCCTCTCAAGAAACATTGGTTATACAAATTTGTAACAAAAAATATTATATAAATTCCTCACCTAATCTTATAATCCTCTATTAGGGTATAATTCCATCCAAGGTATCCCTTTAGTGAAAACCAAAATGTGTTACCCATAGAAGATGTACTGTAAATCATTAAGCTCATTTCTATTATTTCAATTATCCTCCACCTCAACTCTTCTTATTCAATGATTATATAAAAAATTATTCCTAAATATTTTTAACTATGGTTGTGTAATGGGTTTGAACTACACTTACACATACATCCATCTAATGGGAAATGGACCTACATTTTTCATGCACGATAAACAACCGATACAAGAAACGACGATTATTGATTTTCCTTATAAACATATCATGATTGAAAATTATGAAGGAATAGTATTTATATAAGATATATATGATATTGATAATGTATTTATGATTATAAATTTTTAAATATTACATAACTTTATTATTCCATTTTGTGTAAATACGATAACATCATTTGGGGAAGTGTTGACTACGATCTTTTAAAGTTATGTGATTCGATAACAAGATTAATGAAATGTTTAATGGATGTTTTTAATTAAATATATTTAAAATAAAAAACATATATATTATATTCATTTTATAATTACAATTGCAGAAATATCTTATATATCATTTACTTTATTACCTTTTCACACACATAAAATGTGATAAGGTCATTCGTGGACGTGTGGACTACCACATCCTTGACATGATATGATTACTTTTACATCCCAATAGTAATATATATATATATATAATGATATATAATTTAATTAAATTTATTTTATTATATAATTATCATTCTATAAATACTATTGTTAATTACATTTATTCTATAACAAATATTGAAAAATTGGAATGTGACTCATGCGAATGTATGACCCACCATGCATATGATGTAAAGATTGTTGATTTTTAATTACAATATTCTTCGATTGGATTTAAATGTTTAGTTTAATTATTAATATTATGATTATATCATGATTATTATTTTTATATGTTATATAATGATCCCTTTCAACATAGTTTACAAACTAAATAGATGTAAAGACCCATAAATTTCACGAAAATATTTTTTCTTAATTTTCTTTGGAATTTTACAAGAACGCAGTTTTTGACGGCACCTGATTTCGAGGCCCGGTGTGCCCGAGATCATTTTCCGAAAATTATTTCGGGTACGTTCCGTGAACGAACGAGCGGGTTTTTCTAACTTTTGAATAGGTGCTTGGAATCGAATTCTGAGGGTAGCGATGAAATCGCGGCGCCAATATTTTATTAGAAATGCATTTTTCAGAGTTGCGTTTTCTCGGGTGTGGTTTTTAATTTTTGGGGTTAAGTTAAGAAATAAAATAAAAGTGGTGTGACACTTTATTTTATTTCACTTAAATCCACTTAAGATATGTTAAGCGGATAAGGTGGAACCCACAATATCCTACCCACTTGGTAGGATATTTGTGAGGTGGGGCCCACACAAGCCCCACCGTTTCTCCCCTCCTAAGTAACGCACCCGCAACCCCCCTTTTTAATGAAATTCAAACCTTACATTTTGTTGGTTAAGAAACGCCCCATTAAATTGGGTAGTTAAATCGTTATAATTAATTCTTTAAATTAATTGTTCGTTTCTTATCTTCTGAATTTCAAATTATTATGTTCATAATAAAATAAGAGGACTTATTTTATTATTTTTGGGGTTTTTGTTGTGTTAAGGCTTTGGGAGAAAAAAAGAGAGGATTATTTGTTCTTCGATGAAGAACGCGAAGAACGCTCTACCGCCAATGAAGAACGCCAACCTCCGTCGGTGAGAGACGCCTTCCTCGGAGATCACCTAACACCAGTGATGTTCCTTCCATAGCGATACTCTACTTCCACGGTGATCCTATACTTCCGAGGCGATCCGCTTCTTCCGCAACAGTTAATTCCACAACGAATTCTCGTTCGACGACAGCGTTGAGGTAGGGGTTTTATGCGTTTATTTTTTTGTGATTACATCTGTCGTTATCCCCCTTTCAATTGAACTGCCTGTTATCGCATTAACAGGAGGAGGTCGGACCACACGAACACGGCCGACACTCCTCCCCTTTTTTTGGTTGTTGATATTGATGTGGCGAACAAGGTGAAGCGGTACCAAAGCACCGCGCAGAATTTGTAAAAAGGGAGAGAAGAGAAGCGTGGCGCCGTCGCACCACGCCGTTGGAAAGAATAAATCTGCGGCGCTATCATGCCGTGCCGTAGAAGATGAAAAAATAATGCGGCGCAGTCACGCCGCGCCGGAGGACCTCTAAAGAACCACGGCCGGAGTAGGGCCGCGGCGGAGGGGCGCGATAGAGCAGCGGAACCGGCGGCCGGCACCGGGCCGCCGACATCGGAGCAAGGGGACCGGCACTTCCCAGTCCCGTGGTAGCAGCAGCCGGCCGACCGGTGCAGGATGGCCGGTTCGAGGAAAGCGCTGGGGGTCGTAACCCCCGACCGGCCAGCTGAGCGGCCCCTTTATGGGTCCGCAGTTTCTCAACGTGGGGGCAGCACGCCCCCCGCACCGAAACGGCTCGTCCGTCCGGCCGAGCCCCTTGCCAACGCGCCGCGCGCTAGGCCGGCTGCCTGGCCGGTCCCCCAGACCGGGCCGATCCGTGCCGGCCGTGCCCGGCCATGCCCAGGCTTGCCGGACCCGGACCCGGGATGGGTCGACCCAGTTCGGGCCGACCGTGGGGGTATCGTGACGGGTCGGACTGGGCCTGAACCCCCTAATACTGATCCTTATTCTGTCTATTGCCCATAACATGAGCTACGAGCCTCCGGTCGTTTTTTTATATCTCACTCAAGGTTTTAGAGAACTTTGGATTCGTTCGGGTTTGTTCGTACTCGAAACCAACAGGGCCCTTGGACCAGAAACACTTATAACTTGAGCTTCGGACATCCGATTGACGTACCGTCGATTTTGTTGGTTTCCTCTAAGTGAGACAGAACTTTTGGCTTACTCCACTCGAGGTTTGGACGCAAGTGGAGTATAGTTGGGTTGGTTTTTACTTTAAAACCAACTGGGCCCCTGCGACGAAAAAGCCAATAACTCTCAGACCAGGTGTCTGATTGACGCGCCGCCTCTGACGTTGAGTTCCTATGGATGAAACGAATCTTTTGGATACATCAACTCGGGACAATGTGTCAGTTGATGTATCAGCCTCTCGGATCATGGAGCAGACCCTCCTGAACGATCTTGCTGTGTGTGGGAACCCTAGAGCTGGCTGCGACTACGATGATGACGACTGTAGATAGATCTTCACTGGATTCGACGGCGACGACTACAGCACTCAGCGATCCTACGTGGATCAGTGCTACCGATCCTGTGTGGGTCAGTGCTCAGCAGTCCTGTATGGGCCAGTGCCTACAGATCCTGTGTGGGTCCTATCCTATGTGGGTCTTTGTGGGGGTTAGTTACCTATCGATCCTGTGTGGGTCAGATCCTTTGTGGGTTATTGCGGATTTTAGTTACATATCGATCCTATGTGGTCAGATTCATTGTGGGTCATTGTTGGGTTAGTACCTATTGATCCTTTTTGGGTCCCACGGCTTAGATGAATCAGTGGTTATATTTTAAAATCTATATCGTCATATGATGAAGTATACCTATGTGAGCTGAATCATTATTTGCTTTCCTATGTGGATTACGTTATGCTTTCCTGTGTGGATTGGGTTGTGGTTTCCTATTTGGATAGGGTTGTACATAGGCTTAGAGGTTGGAGCGAATTGGAATAGATGACTTAGGTATATGTATGGGCATATACCAAAGCAGTGTCGAATGTTACTTCATGATTGAATCTTTCCTTTGTGGATTATCCTTTGTGGATTCTGGGAGACCTTCAGGGGTCTCAGGGTCCATACTGAGTAGATTATACTCACCCCTACAAGGGCTATGCCCGCACTACGTTGTGTTCGTTGTAGACGACAGACAGCGCTGATCGCGGTTGAGGCTTGCGGAGCAGGTCGGTACCCGGATGTGGACCACTGGGTAGGACGTACTCAGAGTGGATGGCTGGACCCGAGAATCTGTACTCACCCTTCAAGTGGGACTTCCATAGGACGGCTTGATGTTGTGGATTTAATTTTCAATTGCTATTTTACCTTTCTAGTTGTACATTACTTTCAGTTTGGGTTTGTATTCTGGCCCACTTACTTTTCCGCACTTACTATTGTACTCAGTTTTTACTTAGTGTTTACTTCTACTGCTTGCATCTTGTGTGGTGTTTGTTTACTTTACAAAGGAAATGCCTTACCGTTTTACCGGGATTTACGCCTTGGTGCTAGTCGCCAACCCCTGGGCTATTGAAGGTGGGCTTGGGGTAGTCACGGCACGGGCCCCAAGGACGGGTCCTGACAATAGGATTTTGACACATAAATCAAATTCAATCAACATAACTGATATAAACATAACTATTAATGTAGTTGTATAAGATATGGTACTATGTGAAATTAAATTAATGATAAACATGAAAATATTTCTGAATAAAATAAATAATATACTTATGTTTATTATTAAGGAATATAAAGACACACGAGACAAATCGGAATCAAGGCAACTGATTTTCATCTCACTTTTTACAACTGGTAGATAAATGTCATGTCCACCAATTATTTTTAATGTGTAATGTAAAAAATACTGCATTTTATATATTATATCATCAATAAATTTACAATAATGGTATTTAAAACATTAAATCTCTTTTCTTCCATCATGTTGATTATGATTTAAATTGTTTCAAAGTGTTATGATAATCTTTTGAATTCATAATGATTATTTTACTCAAGAATAATTTTAATGATATTTCAAAGGTAGTTCCATTATTAGAAATTATATGAATAAATTTCCATAAAAACATTAATATTACTCTCCTATGGTAATTACTGATATTTTTAAGTATTAGTACGGTTTTCTCACTATTTGGTACTGAAAATGTTTTAGAAAATGTTTTTAAGAAAACCCAAATTCCATTATCTCTTTTCTATGAGAACATGTTTTCTCGAAAAAAAAAATTTCTTTCAAATGTTTTAAATGAATATTTTTATCCTTTACACTTTTTTTATTAATATTATTTTACCCTATTTTTATTTTATTAATGTCATTAAATGAATCTTCATGTCTCATTCAAATAAGGGATTTCACTAACCATTTTACCGTAAAAATTTAATGTTATTTTTATCTCATATAACATGTATGGATTTAAAAAAAAATCTTTTCATTTTAGATTCCATTAAATTTTTAAAAGTTTATTTTTAATGAAAATTATTTCAAAATTAATATTCAAACCAAAGGGTTTTCAAATGTTTTTTATAAACAAAAGGATATATTCTTCAAGAATGTTTCTTAACTAACATTTTATAGTATTCTGATTCATCATTGTAAAATTCATTTTATTTTCAATCTCCATTAGATATGATGTATTTATACCATCTTTAGTATTCATCTAGATAGTTTGTGATTGATTTAGACAAAGATAGTATTAAAATTCACTAACATTATTCCATCTAGTTCTCTATAAATATCCAATTTCTTATGATAACATGAAATTTAATTTCCCCAAAATATCTATAATATTTTTTATGGAAATGATTTTTTCATAAACCATATACAATTTTTACTATGGTCTTTATTATAATATTATTGGATTATTTAGGGAAATATGGTTAAATTTGAATCCTTTTATCAAAATAGATAATAGATAATTCATATTGTTTATTCAATATAAGTACTTCATGGGACTCGAATGAAATGGGTTAGGGACCTTTTATTGTAATACCTGTGGGTTGGGGACCTGTTAATGAAATCCACTCGATGCACTGGTAATCTAATGAGATGAAATTAGTTAGAAATAAACCCTTATATTTTTTTTCCCATGATGAATATATGGGTTTATACCCATAGAATTCAACATAGGATGTATATTGATAGTATAGGTTCCATGTTCCTTTGAGATAACTTCAACTAATTATGCATTTCCTTTATTTTTATTCAATTTTTATTTATCCATGATAATATTTTTGATATATCTATTGATGAATTTCATTAATATTTAGTTGGTTAAACTAAATTTTAATCTATTATATTACTATACCATAATTTTTTATTCACTACCTTCTCAATTTTATTAGTATATGGTATGTGTGTTCATTTATTTACCATTCAATAATTAATAATCTCGTTGATTCAATATTTATTTTTTGTGAATTACCATTACATAAAATTTTATCTCACCGTTATTTTTTTCCATTCCCCAAGAATTCTTGATGTCCACTAAGAAAGATATTCAAGGATAATCTTAATGTGAAAGAGTAATTATTGTAAAAGAAATACAATAATGAGGTTGTAATTAGTGTATTATCTTATAAGAACATACTCTTGTATGTATTTGGTTTACCAAGACTATTAATTTATTTGGTACATTGGGATGCAATTCTATTGTGTATTATTTCAATATAAAGGAAGCATGACTTGGGCTCCCGGATATCTGTGGACGAGTTTCTATAGTTGATATTAGTGCATGTTTAGTAGCAACCATGGTAACTAGATTCCAAAAAATGTATGTTAGAAAAAAAATTCTATGATACGCTTTGTAGATATGTATAGAAAAAATGATATAATTTTTGTAAATTATTGATTATGTGGGTCTTCCTAGATATACATACATGTCTTTGATACTACAAGTGGATGTTGTTATAGCCGAGAGGTACCTAATGGTAACAATTCTTACAAGGTTGGTGTCCCTAACTTGACGTAACCTCGTAAATGAAAATTGGAGTTAATTCACACCTAGTGTGACAATCCTGCGAAATATTTATAGGATAATTAGAATTTTCTTGAAAATCTGTTATATAGGATTTAAATTGATAATGAAAATTAATGGACTAGGTTTAACCCCACACCAATTAAGGGAATATGTGGAAATAATATGGATAAAGTGTTTATGTTCTGATATTGTATCGAAAATAATAGTTAGAAAGGTTCTTATTGATTAATATTCATTCTAGGATGAAAATAATATTTATTTTGGAAATTGTATTAATATGGTTTTAGAAAAAGACAAAAAATATATTAGGTGACAACAAATCACGTTCGGAAAGGTATTGGGACATAAACCTATGACCAAAGGACAATAAGTGTTTCACACAAACCCTTTACCTATGAAATGTTCGGGTTAATATGTTATTGTTTTCAGTTATAGAATTTGATGAATAATTATAAATCATAAACTATTAATATTTCTCTATTGGGTAAGAAATAAATCTCTTAACAATTTTAGATTTATTAATAAATATATACAAATATAATGACTTTTTTTATGAGTAATATAATTCATTAAAAGATTATTTTAGTAATTCATGAATCAGAGTTAATTTTTGGATATCAATTCCATGAAGTATGGGTTGATTTATAATTTGATCAACACAGAACCAAAATATGTAATTTTGATTTGAAATGTTTTATATGAAATTAAAACATATAACATTAGTTAATTTATTTATATTCATAAGCAAAAAAAATTACTCAAAATGAGGATTATAATCATAAATTTTTTTATCTTAATACAATAATTTTTGTTGTACCGATAGTCTTACAAATCATCACGAATTTAGGGATTTCAGGACCAAAAAAATCCATTTATCATTCAATTTTATATGAAAACCTCCACTACAGACGATGGATATTTATACTTTCCCGAAAAATATAAATACATAAATATACATGCAACTAATATATTCCTACATAGAAAACATATTATATTTTAGTCCATGTGACATTTTATCTTCTCAATCATTCTTTTCTAGAGGATATTTTACAAACCTCTATCATGACGTGGTATTTCTGCATAAGAAAAATAAAGAATCTATCCAAAATACTTAGTTTAAATTTCCATGAAATAATTCCATTATGTTAGGGAGAATATAATACCCTAAAATTCTAAAGTAAGAACATTTTATGCAATTTCATATATGACACACAACACCAAGAACATAAGAGAATATAATATCCCTATACATTATAATATATTTACAATTTTAAATAATTCTAATATGTTTGATAACATAAAATTTATGAAAATTTGAGTTAAAATTACTTATAATAATTAGCCACTTCCCTTAAATGCTTACATTACACACAATATCAAGTTTTACCAAGAAAAAATATATTATAAAAATAAAAATAATTTAATAAAATAAGATATAACTAATATATTAAATTAGAAGATATAAATAGTATTAAATAACTTATAAAAATATATGGGTTACATAAATATAATCTTATTTTATATTTTACCAATTATTTAAAAATTAACATAACAAATAATTTAACATAAAGGGAATGATTTCATAGAAAACTATTTGTATGCTCACAAAGGTTTTTTATCCTAATAAAAATAATTAATTACAATTAGTGAGATATATTAATTTAATAAATATATTTTATTTAAAAAAATATTTTTAATATTAATCCAATAGATTTTATAGGCATGAGATAATAAAAAACCCAACATTACACAAAAAAATAAACTTTTATTAATGCACTTTTTCTGTCATTTAATGGAGAACATAATTTAAATCCAAATTTTAGATCTTTTATTGAATTTATATTCCCAAATAATCTCTATAATTGAAATTAAAAACCCAAAAAATACGTTAGGATTTTTTTTGGGTATTTTTTTTGTGATGTTTCATTTTTTCAAGAATAGTGAAAAATATCGAATTTTAACTCATAACCATTTTTAAACTATTTTATATATAATTATAATTTATATTTTAAATTAATTTTAATGCATAATTAGATCAAATATTTATTTATTAATCAAATATTGTTCATTTTAATCAATTTAACAAGGAAATTGGACATAAAAATATAGTAATCTTTTGAACGTTTTTAATTTAAAAATATGTATTCTGATCCATTATTCGGGATCAATTTTTAATTAATTTCATCCACTTCTGTGAATCAAAATTTAAAAATTAATTCGCTATTTATAATTATAAAAGTTTATAATTTATAATATGGTCAACTTAGTTTTTGGAAAAAAATATGAGAAAATGAAATTCAAATTAATTAATTGATTAAGGTTAAATGGTGCTTAATAAGTGACTAAACCATAAACTCAAGAGGAAAAATGACCTATAAACGTGTCTAAAATCCATTGGATAGAAATATTTCTACCCTATAATTTATTGAATCATCTTTGGTACATTATTGGATCTAATTTAAATGAGTAAAACATTGTTGGAATTACCTTTTTCAGAATTTACCAGAGTGCCACTTCTCCTCCACTATAAAAATACATCCTCTCCTGCCACTTCTTCACACCTATCAGTAAACATTTATCAAAACAATATAAGAAAAAATAGCTACTAAAAATACATCCCCTAATAATATTATCCAATCTTTTGGCTTAATTCCATCCAAGGAATCCATTGAGTGCAAACCAAAGGAGTTACCCAAAGAAGAAGAAATATCTTTACTCAAGATATTTAGTTTCACTTCCATTATACACCACCTATACTCTACTTATTCTATAATTATATAAAAAATGTATCCTAAATATAATTATTATTTTTTATATTATGTTTTCTGTCTACACTCACACATACTTCATTCTAATGTGTATTGAACATAAATCTTATGTGTAAGAAGTACTAACACCTCAGAAAATTATAATTATTCATTTTATTTTACCACCTCTCATGATTTGGGATTATTTGGGAAAAAATTTATATATGTTATATATGATGTCTAAAATGTATTTTAATTCATTAATTTTTATATTGAACAAAAATTTATTCTTTCCATTTTTTGTAAATTGGACAACAATATTAGTGGATGTGTTGAATACTACATCCTAAAAGTTATTTGATTTAATCACATGATATATGGAATGTATAAAGGATGGATTTAATTGAGAATATATGACATATAATATCCATATGATATTAATTACATAATTTAATATCTATAAATATAATATATATCATTTTCATTGTTACACTTTCACACACATAAAAGTATAAAACGTTATTCATGGACGTGTGCTCTACCGCATCCTCGACATGATATGGTTCCTTTTATCTCACAATATATATATATATATATGATTTAATAATATTATATTTATGATATTATTATTATTATAAAATTATTAATGTTAATTACCCTTTTACAATTACGATAATTTAAAAATGGGAATGTTAGCCATACATATGTACGACCTGCCGTCTCCATGATTGTAGAGTAGGTTAATTTTTCATAACCATATTTAATGATTAGTTTCAAAATTATAATTGATATATATATATATATGATAATAATTTCATTATTATTATTTTAGATATGTTATATAATGACCCCTTTGATCATATTTGACATACTAATGTTTTGTTTGAAACATAATCCAAATTTTGTCAAAACACCATAAATAATCATTATTTTTAAAGTGGTTGTACAAAATAATGTACTAAGTAATATTAATGTAATGATAATCTTGTAAAGGTTAGGATGTAAGTAATTATAGACAATAAGTTTATTATTCAAAAATATAATGACACATAAGACAAATCAAACTCAATGAAAGGTATTTTGATCTCAATTTTTACATATATGTGATAAATGTCAAATCCACAACATACATATTTTATGTGGTGTATCTTATACCTATTTTGATATATTGTATCATTAATCCTTTTATATTCATGGTATTTAAAACATTCATTTAATTTTATTCCATAAAGTGTATTATGAATTAAAATGTTTTATAGTGGCATTAGACTATTTGGAATGTTTCAATAGTATATTCCTTAAGAAATGTTTTAATGATCTTCCCATTCAATGAAATTATATGACCATTGTTTTATAAACCATTTTATTTTCATATAATCTAGTTATTCATAATTTTTTTGAATTATTTGTACCATTATTTAATTAGTTGGAACTCAAAATGTTTTATAAAATGTTTCCAAGAAAACTAATCTTCATTTATATATTAAATACAAGAAGTTGTTACCTCCTAAAAACACAATTTTTTAAAAAAATGACTTTTTTCAAACATTATAAAATGATTTAATTGATCAAACATCTTTCATATTTCAATTTAAATAATATTTCCAAAAAACTTGTTAAATTTTTCCAAACAAGACATTTCGGTAACCATTTTATCGTGAAAAATGAATGTTAAGATTACCTAGTATGATATGTAGTGATTTACCCAATATCATTTATTTGAGGTTTCATTTATACATTTAATGGTTTAATTAAATAATGTGTTTTACAATTATTCTTTAAAAAAATGTTTTATAAAATGCTTTCTAATAAAAATAATATTTTCTTCAAAAGTGTGTTTTAACAATATTTTTATTGTATTCCTATCCAATATGTAAGAAACCAATATTTTTTATCCACTTGGGATATGATGTATTGAAACCATCTGTATTATTCCTCTAGATAGTTTACGATTTAGATGGCTGTGGATAATATTGATTTCCACTTCCTTGATTCCGTCTATTCCCCATTAAATATTCATATTCGTATGATCTTTTGACATTAAATTTCCCTAAATAATCATATCATTTCCATGTATATGATTATAGTATAAATCCATATAACGTTTTTCATTCTATGTTTACATTGAAAGTTATTTTGTTATTTGGGTAAATATCAATAAATATGAATCCTTTATTCAATACAGATATTTGATAAGTCGTATTATTTATTCAATATGTGGAATGATTAGTGCATTAATGAAACGGGTTTGGGATAGTATACGGTAATCCCTATGAATCCAATATAGTTACAATGAATGATATTCAAGGATAATATAGATAGAACAGAGATGTTTTAATTCAATAGGGAATAAAATTATGTTTTAATTATTGAATTAATTTTTAATATAAGGCTATTATAGGTATCTAGATTACCAAGACTACTATATTGTTCAGTCCTTTGGGACACGATTTATTTTTCTCTTATGAAATATACTGGTAGGATGACACTGACTCTGGGTCTCCAGGGCTGGGTCCCTATATAAATTCATTATCATACCCAAATATCATGTTCCTTTTTTCCATTTGGATAGATAATTTCCCATTTGCATAGAAAATGTCATGCACACCCTATTTCCATGAACCTAGTCAATGTTTCATGTGCACCGAGGTAATTCCAGAAAGGTACTCATAAAAATGGGAATTCATAAATCCATTCCCTAGAATAAAATAAATTAAGAGGTATTAATCAAATGAGGTTGAGAAAACAGATTATGTTTTATTGAAAAATGTCCCACATGGCCTCTATTTGGAAATGGATGTTTCCCCCGAAGCACCAAACCACACAAAGAGAAATACTACCAATCAACTCTCTATTAAGTCTAGTAGGTGATTTTTGAATTTTCACCTGAGGTAATTTGATTGATCCAAACCCATGTTATTCCACATGGAGATACACCCAGTTCATCCATATTTTTAGCCACACATAGGGTATTTCTAAATAGATTTCACCATGGATATCCCTATATAGGGTTATACCTATCATATCTTAATTATAATCATTACATGTAATGGGATCCATTCATATAACTTCTTAATTGAATTCATGATTAGATATCAAGGATATAATTAGTCATTCAATTCACTATCTCTTAATTAGGAACCCCTTCACTTGGTTCACATATCTGGGTTCCCATTATACCAAAATCCACATTTAAATCCACACACATCCCAATCAAGTTGGTATATACCATGATAGTTTTATCCCATTAATTTTCATAGCCATTTTTTTTCTTAAAGAGCTACATTCTAAAGCTATGAAATCCTTTAGATATGAAACATTTAATTTCAAAAATAGATTGATAAGATTGGAATTCAACTCATACAATGAGTTTTTTATTACCTGATCCAGCAATTGTTTATTGATTAATTCCATATTAATGAAATATTTCATAGATTAAATATTTTTTAAATATTTTATTAGTGTAACAACTCATTAACATATATTTATATGAACATTTATATGTATCAGAGGCTCTACACCATTCCCTAATTGATTGGTCACTTTATAGATGAAGGCCACACAACTCAGAACACCAGAATTTATCCCCCAAATGGTGGATGATAAATGTAGTGGAGTTAGGAATTGCCTATATAGGGGATTCCTATATATCCATATGAAGGGAATAATTACCCATATAATTTAATGATTTTAAAATGATACATTATACGTTTTAAGGTAATGTGACAAGGTATATATTTTTTATTTTATGGTAGTACAACCTTAACCATGGAAGTGAATTTTATGGGCATGCATCTATGACCAACATTGTCCATTTTATGTTAAAACATCAAGGACCATGATGTATTATAGTTGTAGATCATTTTTTGAGGAAATTTTAATAGATGTGGAAAGTCAGATAGAGTATAATACTAGGAAAAATAGATATTTCTATATTCTATATATGAAATATAAATGTGAAAAAATTCTCATCCATACAATCTTTAAGTAACTAAGTAGGGGATTGGATGGTTGGGAATTAATCTTAGTAGAATCTATTAGATTTGAATTTACACTACATGTTTATTGGTAACTAGACGGGAAATAGAGATATAAACATGGGAGATATGAACAATAAAGGATGGTTTTGGTCATTCATTAGATTGGAAGATCAATCTTCCAAGTGACTACAACAAGTTATAAGCCAATGGTATTTATGATTTTTTTCAGATTAAAAACATGGAAAAATAGTTTAAATCATTATTTTAGAAAACTGTAACCAATATTGATGTCTTGGGGTGAAATAATGGATTCAAAGGAGACCTACTTATTATCTATAGGTATCCTTAATGAATAAATTAACCATAGGTAAAATATTTCATGATAAAGGACAATTGAAAATAGTCCAACTTGTAAATATGGAATGCTAAATTTCATAAAATATTTTAATTAAATGAATAAGGTAAATGTTTTGTAAGATATTATTGATAAATTGAATAATTCTAAATAGATTTTCTTACACAGTTGTCAATGAAGATTATATGCAAGAATCCATACATAGAAAACCCATCATAATAAATTTTTTAGGCAATACTTTATGAAATATCAGGTACTAGAGAAATTATGATGTTTTTATATTGTGGAGAAATAGTTATGTATAATTTATATAGGAGAATTTCCCATTCGCTATCTTGGATTCAAAATCTATAGGAATGATTTCTCAAAGTATCATTTAATGGAATTTCATTACTAATATTATTATTTTTTTGGATTCATTTTGAGAGAAATTTATTTTTCACCATAAAGTGTTTGTCAAGGTTATTTATAGGCCAAATTAATAAAAAAAAATTTAATATGTTCGAATAATTAGTAAATGAGGTCAGTGGTCGGATATACCATACACATCAAGCACAAAAAAGATATTATTATATGGGAAATTCATGTTGTGAATGAATTGTTATACCATAGTGATTTATTAAATCTATCAAAATCAAAGATGATCTATTAATTTAATCTAACGTAGCCACAAAGGATCATTAGGTGTTCTGATTTAATCTGATGGGATTTTTATGGACTGGTTAGTCTAGTACATTAATTATATATGGAATTAAATCCTGAATGCCTCACCTCTTCAAAGCGACTCACAGACAAAAAAATTTACATATGCTTATAAAGGGTTTCCACTACGATAACAAAAATATTGTTCACACAAAAAACGATGATCATTTTTATAGATGAAGTGATATATTTGTGGTAAAATTTCCATTATTCTTTATTTTCATCCCTTCTATATTCATTCCTCAATATATGATTAGAAGCACTAATTGACTTCATTTTGAAACAATGTGACATATTTATATCAAGAGAACCATAACTAATAGTTATCTTTCCTTATTGACATAGAATACATGATTTCTCGAAGGATCCAATAACATTGTAGTATAGGAAACTAGATACAAAAATATTTTTACACTATAGTTCCGAATATAAAAAACAAAAAAGAAAATTAATGATAACAATATTAAATCTTTTAAAATATTTTTGAAAAGTATACATAGTTATCTTCTATGTTTTCTGAGGAATGTAAAAAAATCAGGTAGAGCTCAAATTCATTGTATGTAGTAGTATGTCATAGAAGATATTTAAGCATTATCCTTGAACAAATATTATGATATAAGTAAATGATCAAAATAATTAAAAAAGAAAATGAAAATTTGGGGACTATATCCTTAAAAATAAATAAGAATATAGATAATAATTACTAATATCATAAATATGGAATTAATAATGTCATACATTATAAACAAGTCATTAAATCCTTGTCAAAATAAATCATACATAAATAGGAAAGTAATATTTCAATGCTTTAGATTGTCTATCTCATGAGATGTACTGATGAATCACATAGATATCAATATCAGTCTCCACCCATCAGAAATTATTTCTTATGCATTCTTCATACGAAGTAATGAATAAAATATTCCATCCATAACAAACATGATTTAATAATCAGTAAACAATTATTTTATAATAACATCTAATGACCTGTGATTTTATAAATTAAATTTCCTTTATGATTGAATTAAATGTCGTATAATGTTTATTGAAAACAGGTGTATTTATTTGGTATTATTAAATACTATAATATATATAAGACTATTAATAATCATAAACATTGAAAAATTATCATAGGATTTTTATAAATTTATGATTTCGAGAAATCCGGTTGACATAGAAAAAGGAGGTGTTGTCCTCAACTAGCAGGATTTTACCCATGTAATCCCATATATCAGAGCCTTCATGGGTGATAAAATACATATTATTTCCCCTTGACCAACCTCATGATGAGATCCAATAACCAAAGAATATGTAAAATAGTTTACATGGGTAGTTTAATCACATTGATATCATGAACCAAACAGTGTACAATAAACCACCAAATCAAATCCCAAGGATGTGCACCTTATGATTAGGGGATTTTCTCTTGTAATAAAGGTCTATGTATTAAGACCCCAATAAATAAGAATATATATATATATATATTTAATTTTAGAATGAATATATTTTCTTCATATTATGGTATCATTATAAATGTTTTTTATTTTTCAATGTTATGAAAAATTGTATTTTTGGGTAATACACAATTTAATAAAAGGAATTTTTCTATATAAATTAATTAATTTTTTAAATAAATGATATTTAAATTAAATATTATTATTAAATAATTGTGATTAAATGTATGTGATAATATATGTAATTTTTTTAGGGTTCAAATGCCTTTATTTTCCATAATTCCCAGCATTTCACAGTGAATATCGAATATGTTTCTAAAGTGAAAAATAATATATTTAGAAAATAATTTTTGACAAAAATAAATTATATTTTTAATAATCACATTAAAATTATCCAATGGTGAATTTGTCTTAATTTTTTGAGACAATAATTTTTTTGGTAAATATAAAATATAGTATAAATTTCTGGCGGAGATTATGACATTATAATGACCTAAAAGAAAAGTAATAAATGAAATAGAAGGTATTGAAGACCATATAATTGATTCCCATTTAAATTAAGGTGTTTTATGTTATTTTATTAATTTTCATATGCCATTACGAATCCCAAAAATTAATATTACATTTTATGGTTTTCAAATAATTTCATTAAGAACATGACTCACTTCAACATCACCAAATGTAATATTTTAATGAGTTTTCCATTATAAATATAAAATAATGACATAAAATACTATTTGGTAGTGAAAATGGGAAAAACATGTGAAGGATTTTTCTTATTTAAAATTATATTATATAGAGTACTAAACCCACATTTATGAAATAATAAAGAACTCATCTATTTTCATTTAAAAAGATCTAATGATCCTATTAGTATTCTCTAAAAAATCATTTAGCAAATCATTAATCCAGCCTCACATATCTACAGTCCTCACAGGGTTCCAGAAATCCCTGAATAATACCTTCTAAAGCTTTCAGAATCAACCTCTCCAGCTAAGAGTTCCTCTCATTCACCTCATTATTCCAGAATAATATTCATTTTCTTCCTTTTTATTTACAATTCCCAATATTGAAATATATTTTTCATACACAACTATAACATACTATTTTCTATCAAAATTATGATAGATCTCATTCAATCTAATTAAAATATTTTTTTACCATTTATAAACTATATTTATGATAAATAAATTCCATGTGATTTGTCAAGGCCAAACCTTTTGTGATGAATACCATCGCTATATCAAATCATGGATATTCACAAAGAAAAAGCAATGCTTCTTTTATTTTGGGATAAAATATTTTTATTCCATAGACCATGACCAGTAAATTAATATTGGTTAATTATGTACTTATGTTATATGATCTATGTGGTGCACATATGAATGTACATGATATTATTATGAGGGGTGTGCGATGATAGTGATCAAATGCATTAATAAATGTTTTGGTCTCATGAGACGTCGTCAACGGTGTGTGGGAGGCTATCGAAATAACATTATGTTATGATATTTTGGTTGACAACCTTGTATTTTTTATAATGTTTTGTTTAATTTTTTTCCCAAATTCCTATGTTTAAATTAGGTTATCATTCTACATCATGCATCAGAGTTCAGGATTATGATTGTCAACCCTTTTATGACTCATTGATATACCAATTGTCTAATAATTAATACTATCTTCATGTAACATTTTATTTATTCTCGTAATGGGATTTATAGGTCACCCCTTTATAATGTATTTCCCCATTTTATCCCATCCAATTTTAAGAATATAGTAATATGATCATGTAAATGATGTTTTTAGTAATGTCAATGTACCCCCAGTCTTAGGTTTTTTTATAATTTACCTATTTCACAAAGACACTATATATCTAGATCTTCTATGATTTGTTATTTTTACTTGTATCTAAAAAATTTTGAATTAATGGGTTGTAAAAACATGTGTTTTCATAGTTGGTATCAGAGGAAAGTCTATTTATTTGAAGGGATTAGCTTTAAAAAATTCAATTAAAAGCCATAGGATTGAAAATAAACATAATAGACATACTTAATTATTTTTATTGTATATATTAAGTTTTTTTTAAATAAAATACAACCCTTTATTCATATTACAAGATTTTGTGTCTACAGAAAAGATATACATAAGGGTTATACATGGAAACACTATATTGAGATACACTTGATCACAAAATAGTGCGCGACAAAGGGCCTTGTTGTACTCATAATTTGACACTCCTGAGGGATACGATTTGATAAAATCACAGGCTCATCACAAACAATTAATAAGAGATCCAAAATTCACACAACATTTGATGATAGGAAATTGATCATTGATAACATATAAAAAATCCTATAAATTATTAATTTTAATAAATACATGCAATTTATAAATTATACCTTTAATGTTATTGGATTCTTGTATGTGATTAATAGGTTGATCATTATCATCCCGATTTTTTTTTGGTAATTTAAATACTTATATCAATAATAAAAAAATGTAAGGTAGGTTTAAAATATATAGTTCTACACATTATTTTATATCATTTATGATTAATATTAATATTCATATAACCCCACAAATCATAGAATTAGATTTATTGGTGAAAAAATGGGGAAATTATTTCCTCCCATGAATATAAATTCTACAATGATAAAATTTGTGGGGTTATCATCTCAAACAAGCTTGTGATATTAAATTTACATTAATTAGATTCAATTTTATGTTTGGATTGGATTTCCTACTATAAATCCATCATAAATTTCAATGAGAAGGGAATCAATCTCTATATCAGGAATCATACATTAATTATATAAAAGTGAAACCAGACGGATTAATCATGTTTACAACCAATATCTCAATAATGCATATTATTTACTAACAAAACATAGTATCTTGCTCAAATAATTTATTCAAAGGAAGTGGCCATTATTTAAGACATTCATGTTGTGATGGAATATGTTTAAGTGTTTCCCGAAGAGTTTCTTCATCTTCCACATAGCTGAGTGGAAGAAAATTCAATTGATATTATACCAAGAGATTATATGATATCCAAGAATCCATATATAATTTTTAATGTGGAACCTAGGGATCTAAAGAAATAACTAATATAGACTTCTCAGAAAGGGGTCATACACTCATTTACTTCACCGTGGGGTACACAAGTTTTCATCATCAAGAAGAAGGATTCGTCGAGGTGAATTTTTTTTGATTATAGTGAGCTCAACAAGATCTTGATAATGAACAAGTATCATCATCCATGAATTGATGAATTATTTTTCCAGAAAAACGGATCCAAATAAATATCCATTATGGATATTTAGTTGTGGTATTTTTATATAATAGTGAATTAGGATGATATCAAAAAGGCAACATTTGGTTAAATGTATGGGGACTACTAGTTCACATTTATTCAATTCAGACCCACTAACACTCTAAATATCATCATATAGTTTATTAATAGAGTATTTATTGATTACCTCAAAATATTTGTGGTATCATATATAGAAAATATTTAATTATACTCAAAAATCATGGAGGATAAAGAGGAGGGTATATGAATTATGAAAAGAAACTTACCAAAGGAGAGGGGTTATGAAATGTATTGAAACCATGAGTTTTATTTGATGGAAGTATCATCCTCTAATTATATTTTTCCAATTAATGAAATATATAGGGACTTGTAAAAGAGATATTCAATTTAATGATAGAAGAGGAAAATATCTATGATAGATACATATAGTTTCATTCTACTAGATGGGTATTGTCATTGATTTCTGAGAAATTTCTCATGCTTTTAAAATCCTTTAACAATGATATATTTATATGGAGTCATTTTTTGATAAGGAATGTGAATAATGCTTCATAATGTTTAAGGAGATTCTTAAAATTACACATGTACTTATACTACACATAGGTGGGGCACTTTTCATGGTATGAAACGATGGTTCAAAGAATGTTTTAGAATGCACACTAATGGAAAATAAAAAAGTTATCACATATGACTCAAGGAAATTGAATGTTGATGAATAGAACTACCCAACACATGATATTGATCTAGATACTATTATATTCATATGGAAAATATGGGGATATTATATATCTATATAAAAGTGTGAAATATATATAAATCATAATATCCTAATGAAAAAATTCTCACAAAATAATATGAATATAAACCAACGTAGATGGTCAGAGTTGATTAAGAAATTTGAATGCTCAATATACTACCATCTTATGAATTTAAATAATGTAGTTGGCACTCTATGTAGAAATTATCCAGAAATTTAATTTTTTATGATAATTATTAAGGATTGTATATTCTTAGACATGAAAGGGATGGACATGAGAATTATAAAGGACGTAGTATAATTAATAATTTAATAAATGATTACACAACTATCCCTTATGGAGAATATAATAGATGATCATAGATATGGCGCGATGATTACAAATAAATTTGATTCTATAAGCAAAGGGAAACACTTAGTGTTCCAAATTATTGAATGATTTTTATGATTTCTTTCAGGGATATGTGTACTGTAACATCACATTACGTTTCCAGGTACATTTTGTTGTTTTTATGCACCTATGTTTTGGAGTAGTGACTGGGGGTGCATTTGGATTAACTTTTAAGTAAAACAAAAGGGCAATAGCTTGTTCACGGTTTGAAAAACAGTGCGACCAAACTATTCAAACCAAGCAGCACTAGATAGAGAGGTATGCATGTTGTGTGCATGGTTTGAGAAACTATGCAACAAAACCGTGCAGACCATGTAGCTCTGGACAGTAAGGTCCTCTTGTTGTGCACACAGTTTGACAAACTGTGCACCTTTGCCCAGGTAAACTGTGTGCGTGGTTTTTAATTCCGAATATTTATTTTAAAACCACCCGAACCCCTGGGTCTTCCATATTTTCGACCTTGTCTCAGGGTTATCCCTTTTTAGGTCATTCTAAAGTCTCCTAGAGAGATTCCACGGCGATCTGAACATCTTTCTTCGAGATTTAAGGAATGGATTGATGATCCGCTCTCCTCCCGGTAAGTGGATTTCATCCCTTTGCATATCTTGTTTATTCCTCTATGTTTCCTTAATTGTTTCATTGAATATTTCCTTTGATTCCATGGATATATAACTATGAGATGAGGCATAGATCTAGGATTGTGAATCTAGATCTAGTTTTTCTAGATCATGATCCCTATGATCTTAATTTTGGTTTTAAGGATTTAGATCTAGATTTTTATCGACGTCATTGTGCTGCTCGGTGGTTAGGGTTTCTTGTTGGGTTAACTCCCGTCAATAGATCGATGTAGGCAGTTCTTTCCTGATTTTCCAAACTGATTAACATTGTATTTCCTTGATTTATTTATATTGTTTATTTAAATTCAATTTCTCATGTTTTAATTCAATTTAATTGATAAAAACCTGATTTTAATGAGTTGAGGTATTTCAAATTGTTTTGTCATGGGAATTTGGAAAACCCCAATTCCATTGAAATGGATGTGTTTATGGAAATTTTTTTATTTAAATAGTTGGATTTAAATTGATGATTTGATGGAGATGATTTCAATTAAATTTTTTAATTTAATTATGGAAATGAATTTTGTAATGATGGAATTGGTTTTGAATGGATTTCAAACATACGAAAATGGCTTAAAATGATTTGACAGAAACCCGTTGGTCTTATCTTGTGGAAAGGCATGTTTTGAATAAAACCTGTTTTGGTTTTAAATGGAATTAAATTGGCACATTTGAAATGGAAGAATGGGATTGATCGTATTTTAATCATTCTTAAAATAGTTCTCCCATCATGTAGGAACGCATGAAAGACTTAGGTATTTAGTGATTTATTTGGATACACTCTATGATACGCCAATGTTCTAAAACATACTTACAGCGGGTCACATCCCCGACGGGTTAGTGATGAATCTCCATTGGCTAGTGCTATAGGGATGTGTGTATACACATTTTGCTAAGTTCACATAGAGAGTACAGAAGCCTATAACTAGTTAATACTATCATACCATTTTTTATATGACCATGTTTCTTGCTTATTTATTTATATTTCATATAAAAATTCATGCCAATGATTTTGAACTACCTTACATTCCTACTGAATAAATATAAACTTGTTGATATATATGTTTTACTTAATCCATTGTTTTATAAACATCCCATCATTTGTAAAACCTTTGTATAAATTGTTTTTATTTCCATCATTTGAAAATGTATAGCATGATTTGATAAAATATTTTTTTTAAATTCCAAACATGTTTATTGGAAAATGGATATCTTTTATCCGGATAATCTATATTTGTCATTTGTTACAGAATCTTTGGTGGTATCCTACTGGTCCTAGGCTCACACACTACATTTTCCTTTGGGTGTTTATTGATTTTCTTCTTCTTCCAAGATCAGGAAAAGGTAAGGGACCTCTTGGAGGTGGATCCAGTTGTTGATCTCTGGTCTTGGTGAGTTGTTTCCTTAGGGAATTTGGGACTATTTTACCCATTTTTAGTACTTGGGTTTTAGTATTTTTGCATTTCATGCCTCTTTGTATTCTGGTACATCACTCCTAGTGGAGTTTCTTTTGTTATGAATAATGTTTGTTTTACTCTTGCTTCTGTATTCTTGTGGAAAAATCATTCCCACATGTATGTTGTACGATTCCAAGTCCTAGTCACCAACCCGTGGGGATCAGGAACGCTCTTCAGGCTATGTCAGGGCCAGCTCGGTTATTAGGTTACCATGTTACCCGGGCTGGTTCGTGACAATGTGGAATCAAAGGGAGGTTAAGAATCCTTCCTTGTTGACAATATGCATTTGTGTTTTCTTTTCAGGATATAGGAGGTAGTTTTGATTGAGTTCCTAGCTAGCTCTCACCAGAATTAACCATATCTCACCAAGGTTGGTTAGGGAAATACAACCTGTGGATTAGTTCTAGTATTTTCCTTGTTTTGATTTGGATAGAGTGGAATCCTAATCATTTTATCCTTCTTTTAAGAATAGTTTTCTTTATTACTGAGTTTGGGGGTTAATCAAATGTCTTTTTGTGTTGTGTAGCAACATGCCTCCGAGAAGATGTGGAGCTCAGATCCAAAAAGAGGCTATTTTCAAACCTCAGAATGTGAGTCCTATTGTGGATCCAAGTCAGGTTAAGGCGATTGTTCGCATTGTCCATGCTCTGGACATGCACCACCTCATATTCTTGTTCAAACTCCATTTATAAATCCTTATAGTGATATTCTATGAAGTCGTTCACATTAATTCCTATGCCAGAAGCCACCAATTTTCAAAGGCTCCATTGATCCTCAACATGATGAGGGATTGTTGAGTAAGATCGAACGTCTTTTTGGGTTCTTGGAGACATATGATGAGATCATGGTGAAGTGTTCCACCATCGTACTGGAGGGACCAAGTAGGATATGGTGGGACACAATGGTGATGGCTGGGAAACATGATTGTTTGGAGTGGAAAGACTTTAGGGTTCTTTTCACTAACTAGTTCTATCCAGAATCAATGGAGTTGACCATGGATATGGAGTTTTTCAAGCTTGAGCAGGCCAACAAAACAATGACTGGGTACTCAAATCACATTTCTAAGATGGTACAGTTTTCTCTTGATATTGTATCTAATGAGAGGATGAAGGATCGACGATTTGAGTTGGGAATTCAATCAGATATCTATTCTCAGGTTTTCTTACTAATGCGAACCACTTATGCTGATGTGCTGGATAAGGAGACGATGGTTGAGATGGACTTGGCAGGAAAGTCAGGGTTCATGGAGGTTATTTTCCCTCCTTGTGGAAGTATGAGTTCCTTTAAAGGAAAACAGAAGCATCATGTTCCATAGGGTAGTTCTCTACAGATGATTCATTCAAGACCTCCAATAGCACCAGGAGGGGCTTCTTTGACTTTCTATCAGTGTGGGAAGACAAGAAATTCTAAGAGGGTTTTCACTAAGGCACCCAATAACTGTAGCTCCTAAGGACGTTTAGGGCACATATACAGATTCTTCCATCACTTCTCTACTCCACATGGTGGACCAATATCATCAACACCTCCATAAACTATGGGGAAATCAAATGCTTCACGTACAAAAGGGTTCCAGCCATTGTCATATGCAATGATGCTTCATCATGCATTGGAAGAGTCACAAGATGTAACTGATTCAGGTCCTGCAACTGTGAGATGTACCATAACTATAGCTTCATATTTAGTGACATCTCTTCTTGATACTTGTGCATATCACTCTTCTATTTCAACCCATCTTGTTAATCTTCTTAATCTACCTATGGAACTTTTATCGTGTGCGATGGATATTACTACACCCCATGGTGATATGAGAGTGAATAGTCTCTGTAGTCTTGCTTGTGTCTTCTCTCCATCATATGTTGATCATGCTTGGAGTTTCTTGGTTCTTGACATGTAATCTTTTGATGTCATTTTTGGGAAGGATTGGATCATTGCCAATAAATCCCATGTTGATTGTTATCTTTGACGGGTTTACCTTACTACACCTAGTGGTGTACCCCTTTTTTATCAAGGAGAGTGGGACCCACAGTCAAGCAGAGCTGGACCCTCTTATTCAGAGTTGGGGAAAGTTATATCAGCATTTGCTTTTTATCTGGAGAAAGATTCAATGTGTGTTGATCTTCCTCCATTCATTGCTAAGTTTCCCGACGTGTTTCCTTATGACATCTCTGGTTTTCCACCAGTGAGAGAGGTTGACTTTTCTATCAACTTAATGCCTAGTACTCAACTGGTTTCTATTCCCTCTTACCAAATGGCTCCAGCTGAACTAATGGAATTGATTTCTCAGTTGGAAAATCTTCTTGGGAAATGATTTATATGCCCGAGTGTGGCACCTTGGGTAACACAAGTTCTCTTCTCCAAGAAGTCTACTGGTTATCTTCGCTTATGTGTTGATTATCGAAAGCTCAATCAGGTAACGATATGAAAAAAATACCTGTTACCACGAATTAATGATTTGTTTGATCAATTTGAAGGGAAAAAGTGGTTTTTCGAAATTGATATTCGATCAGGTTACCATCAGTTGAGGATAAAACAATCTAACATTCATAAGACCGCTTTTTGGTATAGGTATGTCCACTATGATTACCTTTTTATGCCCTTAGGCCTATCAAATGATCATTCAGTTTTCATGCATTTGAAGAACACGATTTTTTGTGAGTACCTAGACACATTTGTGGTGGTCTTTGTGGATAACATTCTTGTCTACTCCATGTCTGTAGAGGTTCATGTGCATCATCTGAGAACAATTCTAAGTCTTTTAAGGAATCACTGACTTTATGACAAGCTTTCAATGTGTGATTTCTGGATTCAGGAAGTGAATGTTTTGGGACATGGGGTGTCATAACAAGGAATATCAATTGATCCTGAGAAGGTGAGGGATATTATTACTTGGTAACAACCAAGAAATGTTTTCGAGACTCAGAAATTCTTGGGCATAGCAGGATATTATCGCCGGTTTGTTAAAGACTTCCCAATGTTAGCTTCTCCAATGAATGATTTGACTAGAAAGGGAGTGAATTTTCCTTTGAATGATAAATGTCACAGTTCTTTTGTTGAGATAATGAGTCTTTTGAATACTGATACAGTGTTAAATCTTCCTGAGGTTGGGATAGGTTACGTGGTCTTCTATGATACATCGGGTTCCGGTTTGGGATGTGTCCTTATGCAAGGTAATCATGTTTTTGCCTATGGATCTCTTCAGCTTAAGCCTCATGAGAATAAGTATCCTACACCTGACCTTGAACATGCAGCTGTAATTCACTCACATATGTTTTGGAGACATTAACTTTATGGGGAAAGGTTTACTATATATTCATACCACAATAGCTTGAGTTATATTTTCTCTAAAAAATATTTGAATCTTCGCCAAAGGTGTTGGGTGGAGTACCTGCAATCTTTTGACATTGAAATTTCCTATACCCTGGGGAAAGGGAATGTACTTGTAGATGCGTTTATCAGGAAGCTTCCTTCTTAGGATGTGAAAGAATCTTTAGAAGAACGGAGTTTGATGGTTCTTTTTGCTCAGTTTCATATTAGAGTTTAGTTGAAGGGGAATGAAGTTTCTTTAGCCAGTGTTCAGTTGACTCTTGATATCCTAGAATTGATTCGTCAGTAACAACAACTAGATGATGAATTCCATAGCATTAGGGACTCTTTTTTTTGTGTGGAGACCAACACCCATTGGTCGTTCTACAAATAGGGTATTCTGTGTTATCGAAACCGTTACATTGTGTCATTATCAGCAAGAAAGTCTGTGATGGGGGGTTGCCATAACTGTCAGTAGGTTGTACACCCAGGAACCATGAAGATAGTCTAGGATATTCAGTGAAAGTTCTGGTGGCCTGGTATGAGATGGGACATTGCTGAGTTTGTTTCTCATTGTTATACATGGTTGTAGGAGAAAGAGGAGCACCAGAAACCATCGGGTTTGCTTCAACCACTTCCAGTCCCTACATAGAAGTGGGATGAAATCTCTATGGGCTTTGAGGTTGGGTTACATCAATCCCAGATGAAGAATAATGCAATATGGGTTGTTATCGATAGGCTGACCAAGTCGGATCACTTTATACTTATTCGAGATACAACCAAAGTTGAGGAGTTGGGAAATATCTATGTGAAAGAGGTTGTTCATTTTTACGGAGTTTCATCTGCTAAACTCTCTGAGAGGGATCCTCTATTTACTTCTTGCATTTGGAGATTCCTTCAGGAGGTACTAGAATCTCAGGTTCATTTGAGCAAGACCTACCATCCACAATCAGATGGCCAGATAGAAAGAGCTATTTAGATCATTTAGGATTTGCTCCATGCCTGTGTTCTTGATTTTGGTGGCTCTTGGGATGATCATCTGGGAATATTTGAGTTCTCTTAGAATAACAGTTATTATTTTGCGATAAAAATGGATCCTTTTGAAGCTTTGTATGACCGTCCATCTAAGTCACCATTATGTTGGTTGGAGATTGGTGAAAGTTCATTGGTAGGACCGAGTTTGGTCCAATAAATGATAGCTAATATCTAGTTGATTCATCAGAGAATGTTAACAGCACAGACTAAGTACATGCCTTATGATGATCATCACTGTAAACCATTAGAGTTATTAGTTTGTGACCAGGTATTCTTGAATGATTCACCCCGATTAGGTCAATGACGGCTTGGGATGAAAAGGAAGCTTGCTTCTAGTTTTGTAGCACCTTTTCAGGTTATTGTTCTTGTGGGGAAAGTTTCTTACCATTTATCTCTACCACCATAACTGACGTCGATACATAACATGTACCATGTATCGTAGCTGCGAAAGTATCTCCATGATCTATCCCATGTTTAGAGGTGGAGTGACCTTGATATTGAACCAGATTTATCTGTTACTAAACAACTAGTCATGCTTGTTGATTCATAGACCAACGTACATCGTGGGAGAACGATACCTCTGGTCTGTGGGCTATGGCATCATGGTTCTGATTCTCATGAGACGTGGGAAAGGTAGGCACTAATGAGAGACTAGTGGCCTCATCTTTTTGACGTGGAGGTTTCTTCGTAGGCTTTATGGGGACAGAACGGTATTACAGTGGGCGGTTGTAACATCACGTTACATTTCCAAGTACATTTTAATGTTTCTAAGAACCTCTATTTTGGAGTAAAGACTTGGGGGTGCATTTGTGTAATCTTTTAATTAAAACAAAAGGGAAATGGCTTGTGCACAGTTTACGCACAGTTTGACAAACCGTGTGACAAAACTGTTCCAACCAAGCAGCAGTGGACAGAAATGTATGCATGGTGTGTGCATGGTTTGAAAAACTGTGCGACCAAAACGTGCGCACCGTGTATTTCTGTATAGTGAGTTCCGTACGGGGTGCACACGGTTTGACTATCTGTGCACCTCTGCCCAGGTAAATCATGCATGCAGTTTTTAATTCCGAAAATTTCTTTTAAAAACAGCCAAACCCATGGGTCTTCTATATTCTCGACCATAGCTCAGGCTTATCTCTTTTTAGGTCTTTTTAAATCTTCCTTGAGACATTCTAAGGCAATCTGAACATCCTTATTCGAGATTGAAGGCATGGATTGAAGATCTGCTCTTCTCCCGGTAAGTGGATTTCATCCCGTTGCTTAACTCGTTTATTCCTCTATAATTCCTTAATCATTTCATGTAATATTTCCTTTGTTTCCATGGATCTATACCTATGAGTTGAGATATAGATATAGGATTGTGAATCTAGATCTAGTTTTTCATGATGTTGATCCCTTTGATCTTAATTTTTTTTGAGGATTTAGATCCAGTTTATGATTGACGTCATTTTTCCACTTGGTTGTCGGGGTTTCTTATTGGGTTAAATCCCATCAATAAATCGAGGTATGTGGTTCCATCCCGATTTTCCAAATTGATTAACATTGTATATCCTTGATTTATTTCAACTGTTGATTTAAATTCAATTTCTAAAGTTTTCTTTCAATTTAATTGATAAAAACCTGATTCTAATGTGTCGAGGTATTTGAAATGGTTTTGGAATGTGAATTTGGAAAACCCCAATTCCATTGAATTGGGTGTGATTATGGAAATTGGCCGATTTAAATTGTTAGATTTAAATTGTGGATTTGATGGCGTTGATTTCAATAAAATTGTTGAATTTAATTATGGAAATGAATTGTGTAAGGATGGAATTTGTTTTTAATGGATTTCAAACATATGAAAATGTCTTAAAATGATATGATAGAAACATGTTGGTTTTATCTTGTGGAAAGGAAAGGTTTTAATAAATCGTGTTTTAGTTTTAAATGGAATTAAATTGTCACCTTTGAAATGGAAGAATGTGGTTATTCATATTTTAAGAATTCTTAAAATAGTTTTCCCATCATGTAAGACCACATGAAAGACTTAGGTAGTTAGTGAGTTATTTGGATACACTCTACGCTATGACAACGTTCTAAAACATATTTACGGTGGGTCACATCCCTGACGGGTTGGTGAAAAGTCTCCTTTGGATAGTGTCATAGGGATGTGTGTATACACATTTTTCTGAGTTCACATAGAGAGTTCGGAATCCAATAACTGGTTAATACTATTGTACCTTTTGGAAGATGACCATGTTGCTTGGTTATTTATTTATATTTGAGATATAAATGAATGCCAATGTTTTTGAACTGCCTTATATTCCTGCTGAATTTATATAAATTGTTTTATATAAATATTTTACTTAATCCATTCTTTTAAAAATATTCCATCATTTGTAAAACCATTGTTTAAATTGTTTTTATTTCCATCATTTCAAAATATATAGAATTTTATTATTAAAATATTCTTCTGAAATAAAAAACATTTTTATTGGAATATGGAAAGATTTTATCTAGATACTCTATATATAGAATTTTTTATGGAATTTTGGTGGTATCCTACTAGGATTAGCCTCACACCCTACTTTTGTCTGTGGGTGTTTGTAGATTTTCTTCCTCTTCCAGGATCGAGGAAAGGGAAGGGACCTCTTGGAGGTGGATCCAGTTGTCAATATCTAGTCTTGGTGAGTTGTGTCCTTAGGGACATTGGCACTGTTTTACACCTTTTAAGTACATGGATTGTAGTACTTTGGAATTTCATGCCTCTTTGTATTCTGGTACATCACTCCCAGTGGATTTTCTTTTGTTATAAATACTCTTTGTTTTACTCTTGCTTCTTCATTCTTGTGGTATAATAATTCCCACTTGAATTTTGTACGATGCTGGGTGCTAGTCGCCGAACCATGGGGATCGGGAACGCCCTTCGAGCTATGTCAGGGCCTTCTTGGTTATCGGATTACCAGGGTACCCTGGCTGGTTCGTGACATGTACCATCAAATCTTGAGTTAAATGAGAAATTGGATTATACACCAAGCTCAACATTCTCTATTCATCTAGGATCCGAAAATATGTATCGAGATCATATCAATAATTATAATTGAGACCATATGAATATGCAGATTTGATTATATAAAACAAGTGGTGTTGTATGTTTCTCTGTGAAGGAAGAAAGGAAAAAATTAAAGGTGATAATGCTACCTTTACCCATACCTACACAAGATTGGGAAAATATTACCATGTAATTTTTTAATATTCTACTAAATACATCAAGAGCAAATAATTCTACAAGGGTTGTAGTGGATCAAATTACAATTAACGATCTATTTATATCAACTATATTGGAGTTCCCACTCAATTAACATGCGAGGATATACCATAGATAAGTAGTGAAGAATAATAGAACATCACTATCAATTATATTTAATCAAAAAATAAGATTCACCTCCATGTTAATGAATATTATCCAACATGATCTAAATAAGAAGTTGATCTTTGGAATGACTTATCACCCTCGAAAAAATTTCCAATATATGTTGACTATCCCAACCCTCAGGGACATGTTGAGATGATGATCAATTTACTTCAAAGGATTATAGGGTAAAAATATTGATCTATTTGAATTCCATAAAATAATAGATTCCACTCAAACATAAAAATTGATCCCTATGATGCCCTTTGTGGGAAGATGTTAGGAACAAATTCATGTTGGGATGAAGATGGTGAACACAATATGATGGGTCATGAAATAGAAGAGAAATTATTGGAAAATATAAAGCCATTAGTAAGACCCTAATATTTTTAGGAGATATATATTTTTTGTTTATTTGTGGTAGTGTGTTATATTCAAAAACAAGATAATCTTGCGCTACAGGAACCTATTAAAATGCTTGTGGAATATACAATAATATTCTTGAGTTCTGTTACACTCAATGTTATGTTCTTTTGATAGATTTATTTAACTCAATACTGAGATTAAACGAAATACTAAATATTATTATGTTACGTTATTACCTAGTAATTTTAAACAAGAGTATGCAGAAATTAATTATGAAAATATTATTTAAAATATATATATTATTAATTATTTAGATAAAAAATAATATTAAATGAAAATAGAACCCTTTTTAAGTAAAAAGATATGCTTTTCTAAAAAACTTTTTGAAAAAATATCCGAGTTTATGAAATAATAAAATCACTCTTATTATATTCAATTAATTAAATATATTATTAATATATCAAATGTAATGTTTAAAATTCAACTTATTTGATTTCTAAACATGATATAATAAAGAATTCAATTTGTCATATAAAATAACTATTTTTTAAAAAAATGCAGCTTTGACCCCTTTTGATGTAACAACCATGTTTAATATAATTTTTAACACTTTTATATATTTTATTTAACCAGATAAATTTATTATTTGGAATATGTATATATAAATTTTTCTTTTTTGAATTATTGATATTTTTATGAATAGTTTCATGTTTTGACCAATTGGAGCCATATGGAAATGATGATGACACTTATAAAATTTTATTTAATTTGATGTTTATGTTATCATATTAATTATTCAGAAAATATATTAATATTGATGTTGGATTTTATAGAATTTTTATTCAAATATAATTATTCTTGTGAAATATATAGGGTTTATATTCATTATATTATTATATTTTTAATTTTTACCCAACATATAAATATATTAAATAATTAAACAAAAAAGACGTAGTAACAATTTTATTAATGTAAATATCAAATCTATATTTTCGAAAATTATAAAATAAATATAATTTTTATTATTAATATATCAAATTAATATTATATATTATACTGAACCACTAGTTAGACAATAAAATTTGTTTTTGGATTTTATCATCTTATCTTTATATTGTTAACAATCAATGAAATTAATAGTGTACAAATAAACACAATTGATATTTTTTCAAAATAATGTAACAGTAAATTATCTATAAAAAATAAACCATTTTTAAAAATATATAATAATTATTTTATGGAGTAAAATGTTTTTAATTTTTCATTTATGGACTAATTTACATGAAAAAAGTGCATATTAAACCATTTTAATAATGAAATACTTGTTACATTAGTGAAATATTAAATTGAATAACTATGTTTTAATTAAAAAGATAAGGTTTAAATTGATAGAAAAACTAATATAAATTTTATTTTTTTATGATATTAAAATTTTATGTCATATTATATTCTAAACTATGTCATTTTTTTATTGTTTTGTATTTTATTATTTTTTTGGAGATTTCAAGGGTTCCCCTCTCCTCAATTATAAATGGGCTTCTCATCCCTTATTTATGGACTTCACATTGAACCTTAATTCTCATCCATAATCCACCCATTAAACTTATAAACTTCCCTAGTCATATTCTAGATGTTATGGTCATCTCAAAAGACCAACTCTTGTTAATAAATAGGAGATCTATAGGGATCATGCTAAAGAAGCTGTAGTCTCCTTCATTGACCCTATCATGATAATTTATTCTTATACATACTATTAAATAATGGTCTCAATTATCAAAATAATAAATTTTGTGCAAAATATATAATTATATGTTATTATGGGTATAAAAAAACTGCATTCTACCTTATATCCATAGTATGAAAAATGAAATCACTATGCATGCATACGTTAAACATCCCATCTCCCCGGTGTGGTGCAAATATTTTTCATCACCCCTTGCATGGATGGGTATAATGATGGTAATAATAGTTATATATGATTATTATAACATTATATTTGTTCTTTAATAATTCATATAACATCCAATCCAATAATAATTCACAATTATGGAAAAGATATTATTGCATGTGCATTCATATGAACCATCTTCGCCATGTTGTGATGTGATTTATTCTAAATGATTAATATAGTAGAATGAATTATATAATTGTATATAATGAGTAAATATGATATATATTATATTAATATAATTATTTAAATGATATTACTATAAACTATTAATAATAATCCTAACTTATTCCACATCACAAGCATAAAGAAATGAAACAGTTAACACATGAAAGAAGTGTATTCGTGAAATATTATTAAATGTGTCTTAATATGATCATATTAGTTATCATGAAAATGATTATTATTCTTCAATAAGTCAATGAAATTATTTAGATAATTATACAGGAGGTTCAAATACATACAAAGGAAATCATACCAAAGGTGATTGATTATTTTGTAATAACATTATTATCAAAATGTTTTTAGAAAAGTATTTACCGGTATTTATTTTCCCAGAATTTCCACATTTTCTATAAATTCAATCATTAAATATTTTACTATTATACTATATATGTTTCTAGACTTTATTACCAATTTTTTACTCTTTTATACATGTTATGAAAAAAATATCCTTCATTTCCCATAGGAGTTTCTTTTTGACATTTCTGGTATAAGTACAAGAAGAAAGTTTTATAACTTATAAATCATGAATAGATTTTTAATCATTAATTACACATTATTTACCAGAATCATACATTACATGTTTTAATGTTTATAATAAAATAAAATCTTTTCAATGTAAATTGTGCGGTGTTTAATGAAATGATTTTTTATGAAGAAATGATATTTTCATTAAAAATCAATTTCATGTTTTTCATAATTTTTTTCCATATAATAGGAAACAATTTAATAGGTATATATTTGAAGTATATCATCACTATTATTAAAATGGTTGAGTATGATTATAATGGAATGATATTTTTGAAAACCATTCCTTTTTATGGATTATTTTATGATGGAATAATGTTTTTCAAAACCCATTTAATTTCATAGATTCAGATATGATTAATGATTTATAGTTTTGTAGCACACATATATATGATTTAATTATAATATAGGTGGTATCTATATATTCAAAAAATTAATTGGGTAAGGATGTATAACTCATGAGTTATATATGTTATTTGTGAACCCGATTTAATATTCACATTTCTATGCATGGACCTGGTTTTCATGTCCTTAATTTTATGAGTGGCCCCTGTTTCCATTTAAATATATTTATGTAGGGGCATGATTTTATGTGTTAAATGAGTGAGCCTGATACTATTCATACATGATCACAAGGTTAAAATTTGATGTGTATTCCAAAATTTCGTGCCTTATGTCAATTTTATGATCATATGGATTATATTCTTTAATTTACTTATGATTCAATTTTACATTTGATTTGACGATCATGATCTTACAATGTAATTTTCACATTATCATTCCCATTATACACATGTTTATGTTTACATATCACACATGTTAACTCTTTCCGATTATCCCAGCACAACCTTTATTATGTTTTCTTTTCCATAGGTTATAATGAAAGGATTTAGGTTTTAGTGACAATGGAAAGATATTTCAGGGAAACATTAAACATCATTCAAATAAATAGATGTTTTTATTCCATGTTTTCAAAGGTACCAAATTAATATGGTCATTTAGGAATCTTTTTTTAATTTAGTAAGTATTCTTAAAAATTCATGGGACATCCATATACATCACTATTGGTTCATTATACATTTCACTAACATATTAGGGATTTTATGGTTGAACAGAAGCGATATGCTTACAGTCTTAAAAAAGGACATGATTTTGAATCTAGAGATTTGGTATTTCTCTACATATATTAATGGATGAATGTTGTGAGATTTTGGAATATGGGATATCTTCTTAAAAGATAATTCGTTAACTTTGAGATCATTGATCGCATCAGATAAGTGTATAATCTACTAGAAGATGCACCTAACCTATCTAATGTACATGATGTGTTCCATTAATTTGTTATTTGTATGTACATTCTATACCCTCTAATGTTCTTAATTTATAGGTGGTGTCATTTGAGAATGATCCTTTATATGATGATCAGACAGTGAGGATATTAGATAATAAAGACAACCTTATTATAAATAAGACAATGTACCTTGTCAATGATCTATAGAGAAACCACTTGTTTGATGAATCAATGTGGCAACTAGGGTAGGTGATGAAGACAAATTACCCTAATCTATTATATTATGTTAAATATAAATTTCAAGGGTGAGGTTTCTGAAGGGTGGAATTCATATGATGTTCCATTAAAGCAGAAAAAGACAAGAACCAAAAAACTAAAGCAAGAGTTCATGATCATCGAGATCATGTCCAAAACTATGTACACTGAACCACCCCATAAAAACATCACAGTCATGCACCGTAACCTTAGGAAATATACCTGTGTAATAAAGGGATATGTGTCAAGTCCTTAATAATTATTACTATGTTTATTTAATATCATTGTGAATATATTTTCATCTTATTATAGTTACTATATTAATGATAACGAGTGAAAAATGATAAAACCGAAATCGTGTTCTTGGATTATATAAAATTTAAATTTATATATTTCTTATGATGAATTTATGGTCATTTAAAATCAAAAATATTTTAATAATTTATTATTATTAAATAATTATAATTAAATATAAATGATAATAACTATAAATTTTATGTGTTCAAGAACTATTATTGTCAAAATCCCCAACATTTCTCAATAAATTATGATTCTATTTCAAAAAATAAAACTCATATATGTAGATTATTTTATAAAATATATATTATTTTTGGAATCAGAACATAAAAATTATCATATATTTTAAATTTAATAAATTTATGAGACAATCAAATTTTGGGTTACAAGAAAATAATATATAAATAAACTATGTGAATTAGGAAAACATAATGACACAAAAGTGATGTAATAGTTGTTATAAAAGGTATCAAAACCCAAATCCATCATTCCACATTAAATTAATGTGTGTTTGGGTTATTTCATTTAATTTATATAGCCTTTATGAATCATCCAAAAACTATATTATAGTTTAATGTTTTAAAATCATTTTTTATGAACATGACTCTGTTCCACAACATCAACACTATATTTTAATGATTTCATAATTTTTACATATAAAATAATGCAGTAAAATTATATTTGGATGAAAACATGGTCCAATACCATGGGAAGGGTTTTTATTTTTATTTTATTATATATAATAAAAAACCTAGGATTAGATAATATAAAAGAACTCCCATTTATTTCCCTATTTTAACCCACCTAATATCCTACTCATCTATATTAAAATACCTCTGATCACATAATTACTTTCCCCTCCCCTATCTAGAATCCTCCCAAACTACCTAATGATCTCACGAATCTCCTCATCAGCTTTTGGTGTCACCCTCTCAAGGTAAACGATCCTCTCATACTCCTCTTTATTCATGTATATTATTAATTTAATAACCATTCATTTACAATTCCTAATATTGGGATATATTTTTACACAAACCTATTATTTATTATTTGAATTATAAATAATGAGATAACCCTTTATCTCTCATTAAACCACTTTATGAACCATTATGAAATAATGTTTTTCTGTCGAAATTTCACTACAGTTTTTCCATTCCAAACCTTTTTGTTGTGAAAACAATCACAGGTTCTCCTAAAGGGTAGATACCTAAGAATGCCTATAATTATTTTATTTGGTATTTACAAATAAATATTCCAAGGTCATTGATCATGTAATTAAATGTGATGATATCTTATATTGTGTTATATGATCATTGGGGAACAATTATTCATATACATGATATGATTATGATGGGTGCACCCAAATATCTCTCGAATGCATTAGGTAATGTTTTAGTCTCATGATATGGAATGTATAGTTAAAATGATGTCATACTAAGAAAATTATGACATGATATCATGGTGTAGAATCTTGAATAATGTTTATGGGGTCATGTTTAATGTTGCTGATACATTCCAATGTTGTAATTATGTTTTATAATATATCATTCCTCATTTTTCATATTTTTTATTGTCACCCATTTTATATGACATTTATAAGATTTTTTTTTCAAATATGTAAACCCATATTCATGTTATTATTTTCTTATTTACATATTAGTATTCATTTCTCACCCATTTATTATGAATGTACCTTGGTAATCCCATGTGGTTTTATGAATGAGGGAATAATATGAACATGTTAAGGGTGTTTTCAATAATTTAGATTCACCTAATATACAAATTTCTATCTAGTGTTCATAATTCCAAACTACACTAGAATTATTGAACTTTTGGGTTTAGTTATGTGTACTCTTCTGTAAGAAGTCATGAATTGGTGTATAATAAAAAAAGGGTTTTCACATAACAAGTATATAATATTTCAATATTCCCCAAAAAATAAATGGAATAATATTTCTAATAATGATAACATCATATAATGAACATATAAATTCTGTGATATTCACATTATAATTTGAACTTCTTTAATTAATTATGTAACAATATTGTTGAGAAGACAGGTACTTTCAAAGTGTTAGGTTTTAAATAGAATATAACAATTTAGTTCAATAGTTTTAAATGGATTGAGAGAAAATAAATTGTTATAAAATACATCGTTATAGTTTACAATGATAATGTGATTTATCATAGGCATATCACGCGAGAGTGGAAATCTAAATGTGATGTCTTAGGCCCACTAATCATGCATCGAGTGAAGATTGAGTCAACAAACAAAACAACTTATAAGTGTGATAAAAACTATGTGAATTTGTTCCATGACAACATAAAAAATTATATTTTCAAAAAATAGATATAATTTTTATAAAAATTACACTAACACACCACACTTTACATTACAAAAGATAGTGTTTTGGGAATTATGATGAATTTAGTTAATATTTCGATAAAAATACCTTAAAGGCTATAATTTGAAATATAAAATTAAATAACATAATTTAAGAAATAATCATTACAAATAATATTGAAGTGGTAATAAGAACACCATGAAATAAGAGATATGGTTCCTAACATAATTATGTCACATCGAATTGAAATTTATGAAAAACAACCCTTGGAACCTTATAATCATTTGATTCAAACCCCTTAAAAGATATGATTTCAAATGAAGTATTAAATAACATTAATAAGGAGACGATAATGATAAATATATAAAAGTGGGTATACATACACCATAATAAATAAAATATTGTCTATAATAAGAAATATGGCTCATAGGGTGTATATTTAACACATGAAACCCTTACATATAGTCCACATAGAACAGAATTCTCTATAATACCATTTAAAAAAATATTAATCTCTTATTTTAGAACCATATTCATACGGATACCTTTTTTCAAAATAATTTAAAATTATTCTATACATGTATATTATTTAGATATTATCTATTTTTATTATCAGGTATGAGTAAAATGGATAATTTGGAAATATTTTTGTAATAGTAGGGTTATTATATATTTTTGAATGATTTATTCATTCCTATATAATAAAAGGTACTATAATGGAAGATTTATAATTATTTATTATATAATAATTTCATTTCATTAGCATTCTGGTTATGACACTTATTGTCCAAATTGATGATGAACATTTATTAGTGATTTTTTATAAATATACATTAGTATCATAACTAATCATTTTAATATTAATTTAAAAAATAAAAAATGAATATAAAAAAATTATTTAATTATTAATATAATATATTATTAGAAATTAAATTTCCATAGTCATCCATGTTATAAATTTTTAGAATTTTTTATGTAGGTGGTTACACCATCCTAAACAAAAACATCGGATAATTAATTGATGATTATGAATATTTTTACAGTTAATATAATAATAATAGAAGCATAATAGGATTATTTATTTTCTATTAGTATGATATATCATAATTGGATATAATATTTCATATAATATAATACAAGGATAGTATATAGTTTAATGAAATCATTTTTCTCTTTAAAAACTATTATGGACCGTTGAATTTAACAAGGTTGATTATAGTTCATATTGTTAACATATTGAATAAATTTTATATAAAAACGAAATATTATTATTACAAACATATTTATTCACGAAAATCAATATCATGACCATAAATGAAACGTGGTGATAAAAATAATAGAAAAAAACTATTCTATAGAGGTTGTAGTTCACAAGTATGCATGGTTGATGATTTTGATTTCCAAAAATCAAGAGAAATTTGAAATATGATTTATTAATTTATAGAATATAATATATTATAAATTTATTACATATTTTTTAAATTAAAGATTAGGACTATCCATGTAAGATGTTTAAGGAAATTGAAAGATGAAGCTTCATGAAGGTGGTAGTATGCACACATACATATTCATTTATTGTTTATCCTAATAGAAAATGTGAAATATGCTAAATCGTTATTACCTAAGACTAATAAAATTTAGTATTAAGTTTTTTTAATAATATATCTAACGGAAAAATGTATGTTGAAGGGTTGTGGACAAAGTATATAAATTAAGGAAAATCAGTTCTCAAGATGAGGACTTGGGATATCCCATGGGGGATTCCATTGGATTTTCCATGGAAGAATTACCTTAACTAAAAGATTAATAGGGTGAAAATGGATTCTACGGTATGGATAATAGTATATTTTCATGTGGAAATTGAATTTGTGAGCGACATTAAAGTGGTTATGAGAGACCCATTTTATAAGGGGAGAGAATATCTTTTTTGATAAAATTTCAACATTATTTTAATTGGGCACATGATTCACATGAAAAACAACTCCAGAAAAGAAAAATAATTTATTCCAGGATGATATAAAGTATAATATACCTCAAAAATTCATTTTATCATATGTTTGGACCATTTATTAATGACCTATAATTTTATAATTCTCACATCCAGCATTTTTTCTTTTACCATGGTAACTATATTTTACCCAGATAATTTACTTTTAATACATAATAATAAAATGAAAAATATTACATCATATAAAAATAATATTTTTAAACAAAAAATTCATTTTATCATATTAAATTTAAATGTTTCTGAAGAATAAATGATAATATTTTCACATGTATAACAAAAAAATAGAAAAACATAATTTTTATTGTTAAAATTCATTTGTAGGAAAAAATTATCAATAAATTTATTTTCAAGATATAAATTGGATTACTATAAAAAATTATTAACGTGACTTCAAAATAAAATAAAAACCAAATTTAACCAAAAGGAAATTTAATAATAACGAATGACAAAAAAAACTAGAAAATATAATATGAGTCCTTAAAATGTTAATAACTGTTTTTATGAATTCAACATAGTATTTTTAAATTGTATATTTTTAAATAAAAAATTTATATTTTACCAATTAATAGGTTTTTTGATCTTATGGTTCTTTATTATAATGTGATAAAATATATATATTTTGTAAATAATCTATTTTCAAGAATTTACCTAAAAAATTATTTCAAAAAACTACCCAAAAATAAACCTATTCTAATTTTAACATGATCAATCCAAATATGAACTCCTTTTACAAAATATAAATCCACAAATTTATGATATTTTTATATTAAGTAACATAAAATATAAAGGCGATTTAGTGTACATGTTATGTAATTGTTTTGGGATTCAGTTTTTTGCTACTATTGTTGTGTGTCATGTATTAAATTTTCCCCCCATAAATGATTTCATCCCTAAAATTGGTTACATCTAACATACAAAAAATACATGGGTATTATTTCTTCATAACATATCTGGGATCCCATGTAGAGTACTCCTATATTTTGTTAATTCATTTAATCACATTAACATTTCGAGTTTCCCCATTATAAAACACTTTCTATCTAGTGTTATGAACCTCAGTGAGACCATCACAAAAAAAAAATCATTTCTAAAATCTATCCCCTTGGATGTGAATATATGCATTAGATCCAATAAAATACCTCATTAATTAATCATAGAAAATTGCATGTAATTTAGAAATGTTGGATGGAATAACAAGTCAGTAATCTATATATCAAATTGTTTTTATAATTACAAAATTACCTATCAATGTATTTCTTATATTAAACTTTTAACGATGTATTACAAATTCTTTCCATGGTGACACAATTAAGAATACATGATCCTGTAATTAAAATTTTATATATTTCCATTTATTATTTTTATTTTTATTTTTTAGATTTTAGATGATTGGATATGATTGTGGATAGTCTGTACATTCACAGTTGTTTCCTAAATAAATTCTTTTCTTATAAACCCTCTTTCTCTAGCATTTTCATAACTTGTTTTAATAAAACATACAATTCCTCAAATAGTTCCATCTAGATTCTCAAATAGATATTATTATTTTATGAAAATTCAATAAGGGGTAGATATTAATCCCTTGATCCCTAGAGGTTAAGATAATTTTACATCTGCATTTATTCTAGTTTCTAAGTATCCCATTCATAATACACGTCCATTTGTGGATGGTAGGTGGTATATAAATGTTCTTCGTTGAAGATATCCTTTTGAATAAACATCTAGAATTTGTGTGGGAATGAAAGTCATTATGAATTAAAATTCATAGATATTCCCATTGATGTCTCAACATTTACTTTATATAGTGGTAAGAAATCACTCATGGGATTGGTTTTCTATTACTTCTATGTAGTGTTTAGACTTTTAAGGTGACCCCTAAAGACCCATATGACATCATTATTTATTGCAGTTTTTAGAATTCCAATGAACAATTCCATTGTAATATTATCTCATTTCTATATAGGAATGATAAAAGGGTTCATGATTCCACTATGATATTTTCCTTTTTTATTTTTCGAATATTGACTATACATACCGACACTATAAATGTTCCTACTTCATACAATCCCCCTATAAATGTTCTCTAAGATCCATATATATCTTTTTACTATTTGGTTACATATATATATTTTATTCTATGTGGTTCATCTTGTATCCCCCATACCATTTAGAAATGGATATAACAAATAACCTCTTCCCAAAAATCAAAACATCATATATATATATTAATTTATTGAATTTTCCATCCTACATTTATTTGATGATCATTATAAATAATTATCATCCTATTAATAATTCCCTATATTTTCAAGTAACTATGGTTTAGTAAATTCTTATAAAAGGAATGAAAACTCACATTGCATAACAAATACCACAACCTTATTCACTAGATCCATAAATATATGATCATTATTAATCCTTATCCTTGTTGAAGATTTATTTTACCTCATACTCTAAAAATAAACCACCATGATTCTCATCCCACCGTAGTAGTGGGTCGACCAATCATATTATTTGAGAAGCTCCAACTATCATATTTTCCTTACGATGTATTATTTCTAGGAGCAAATAAAATTCCATAGTTTTTGGTCTATATATATTTCATATATTGATCCATATATATATTACCATAAATATATTTTGGTTTAATATTACTACTTATAAATAAATATGAAAAGCTATATAGCTATATTTTTGGATCTTTCATTTCTCTGATTCATAAGTAATTACTCTATCATTCTTCACAAAACAATACCCAGTTCTTCATTTGATGCATCAGTATATATAAAAAATTCATCCTTCCCTGATGGTATATCATAAAGCAATGAATTAATCAACCTAGTAATAAGCACTTTTAAGCATTCTAAACATTCCATGTACCATTTTATTCTAACCCATTTTCATGTTAACATCGATTACAGGTAAGCCAATTGGGAATTTTTTCAAACAAGTCACTGATATTAACTGATAAAGTATATAAAATATTTCTCTCCATTATATCAAATAATTTGAAACCTTTTAATTATACCTTTTTTATTAATGGATACAAATATATTCCATCCCTAAAGACAATATGGAAAAGATATGATACTTCTTGGAGATAAAACTCACACATACTAAATTTGCAATACATTTTCATTTATCTTAGGGGATAAACAAAAATTTATTAATGGTTATCATTCTCATTATAAACTTCATATTACATCATTATATAATCAATGAATACCACAATGATGTTGTAAATACAATCCTGGAATACTTTATTTTCAAATCCTTAATAATAGAAGGTTCATTACTTAATCCAATGAGAATTGTTACAAACACATAATGTTCAAATCTTGTATGAAATACAATATTTACTACATGATATTTATTCACCGTTAAAATATGATAACTATAGTGAAGATAAATCCTTTGAAAATATTACAGTCCGTTAATTTGATCAAATAATTCATAAATTCATTGTAAATGACAATTATTCTGTATAGAAATCACATTGATCTATATGTAATAGAAACATAATATCTTAGATACATCAATTTTTTATTGAATTAAATAGAGGGCCACAATATTTTATAACTATGGAATATAAATAACCTTTCAAAATACTTAATTTAGTTTTTATTAAACTCTTTCAAATACACTATTATAATTATATAATGAATTTTATATATGGATCTTAAATAAGAAAGTGTTCAATGGAAAACATATCATCATTCTCAATTTGATGAGAAAATAATTATTATCAAAATTGATTAACTAATTTTTGTAAAGTGGGTATTTCCCATATCCACAAAATAAAATTTTCATCCTTAAATTTCATTTTCTATTCCCCTCTTCCACTAATTTAATTAAGGTGATTAATTGGAGGTGGGTATAGAATAGACTCAGGAGGTGAAGTATATCCCTTCAAAAAAGGGATTCCATAAACATTTCACAAATAAAAATATCCATATATCATAAATAAATTCAGGATTTATACATTGAGATCCATTAAAACCAAATTATTATGTTTAAATAAAACATAGTAATAATAGAAATGCTTTCCCAAAGGGAATACATATCAACCTAAATAGAGAAAACCCTGTAAATATTTATTAAAATAATAATCCCATTAGATTTCATAACTAAAAAATCATTTCTTATTGTATCATAGGATAATTAGATTTTTTTAGGAATCATGCATGATATAATGAATTTTTACAAAGGCCCACAGATAACATATATGTATATTATATCATAAAATATTAATATGTATTAAATTAAAAAAATATATACCAGAGGACCGTATTACTTTATTATCATTGGAAAACTGGAAATATTGTCTTCTAACTTGGTGAAATATATTAAAAATATACCACAAGGATCATCCCATTGGTAAATCAAAATTAAAACCTTTCTTCATAACCTGATCAAAGGATAGATAAGAAACAACTGAGATCAGATGCTTAGTAAGTGTAAAAATGGCGATACGCAAGTATAACATAAGAATTTGTGTATTAGAGGATTAAAATAAAATTAGAATATCATAACCTTCATATCAATGAAAATAAACATGAATCATGGAATAAAGATTTTAATTTCATGAGACAAGAATAATAATGGAGTCAGGAGAATAATCCAAGATAAAAAAACATACGAATAAGACAAAGAATTTTTGGAAGACAAATAAGCATAAAAAAATGATTTCCATGGTAGTAATGTATTAATTTCAATTATATATTAGTGGAATGGGTTCACTCCCTAAACCATCCATATAGTCAAGGCTCACATCCAACATCATATTAGTAGACAATGCCTTTTACTAAATTGAGTTTACTCACCATTCCATCCCTATATTACCGAACCGAGTTCAATTCCCGTTATATCCCTGTATTAAAGAACCGAGTTCAATCCATGTTCCAACCCTTTCATATTGAACTGAGTTCACCCCTCATTCAATCCCTATCACACAAAACAGAGTTCGTTACTTTTTCTAACATTGTAATACTCATGAGATTTAAATATTTACCCAATGTTTTGGAGGGAGATATAAGTCTCTCCCCTCACATAATATAATAGTATATAAATGTGACATAAGATAATGAATCCATCATAATATAATCACCAATGAAAATATATGGGTTTATGGACATCATATAAAAACCAATGAAATAAAATGTATATCATAAAAATTTCATAATATCATTAAATATATAAGATAGACATGCCTTATAATCATTTTATGAAATCATACCCAATGAAACGATATTGATTTCAATAGAAAGAAAATTGTGGAAGTGAAACATGGGATATAAACATCATTCCATAAAAATGTAATCCATTAAATAAATAAGACGAATTCTATCATTTGATTACAGCACTAGTAAAATATAAATTATAACAATTTATTTCATATTATATGGAGGTGGATTTGAAAATATCACTTGGAACATTTCTAATTTAAAATACCCTTTCATTGAACATAAATTTCTTAAATCAATTTATAAAATAAATTTAAGGTAATGAAGTATTTAAAATTTCATTTAAAAAACTTTATTGAGGAATATATCTTCTTCTCTTTGAAAAATTTCTTTTTAAAACATCAATAATTTTAATATAATTTTTCATATAAAATATATTTCAAAACCTATAAAGAATGATTGAAGATATTTTCAAAACCATTTTCATTGAAAATTACCATGAAAACACATAAAGATAGACGAAATAATATTGAAATACATTTTTTCGTAAAATTATAACATATAATTTAAAACACCTTGAAAACATTTTTCTATTAAAACTTATAAAAGAAGCTTGAAAGCATTTTAAAAATATATTTCCCTTGATAAATTATTAAATAACATTGAAAAAATATGATGTCTATTTAATTGAAAACATATAAAAGAATCTTATAGACCTTAATAACTATTTAAAAAAATATATTTTTGAAAACTATTTTTAGAAAAAATTGTTTTGAAAGAACACAAATTTATGATCAAAGATAGAGATAAAATCAAGAATTCTTAAAAACACATTCTTTTTTATCTTAAGAACCATAGAGTGAATAAATTCTACCAAGATAAGAATATATCCAGAATAACAAGAAGATAATAAAATACAAGAGTGTTATTCAGAGATAAATTATATTATTTTATCAATGGAAGCAGTATCATAATCAATATCTATAAATGATGAGGTTGTAGCAATAAACTATTACCACCTTTGATAATATTGACTCATAACACACATTACAAAATAAAATTACATGAATAAAAAAATCTTGAAATAATTAGATTCATGATAAAACATTTCAATGGTTAGTATATAGACACTATTGAAAGATATTGGTTCATAACAAGACATGTATCTCAATAAAAAAAATGTGACAACCACTATATAATATATTTGATAACTTTTAAACAATAAAATCGATGAAATAAAGATCCAAAAATGATAATTAAATACCAATAAAACTAATCATAATAATCATAAAATACATTAATGTTGTGTATATACAACACAAAAATAAAATTACTGATGAATAAGGAATATGTCTCAAAAAATAAAACTGAGACAAGTAAACCTTTACCTTAAGCATGGAATTTCAATGTACATGTTCAAAACATTTGTTTAATAAATATAATTTTAGTATAAATCTACCAAAAACCATATTCTTTTTAATAACATAAATTATTTTATGTTCTCTTTATATTACCCAACTATAAATAATTCCAGGTTATTGTTACATTTCAGGAAATAGCTACACTATTTTTCAGATATGTCCTGATTTCTTATTCCTAGTATTCTAACATAGATCATGATTTAATTATTAAAAGATATTAAAACATGATATAAATATAACATATATTTTTTATATAAATATTTGTAATAATCTATAAAATATTGAAATGTGGAATGGATTACACCGTTCATGGAGACTGTATGTCGTACGTACACATGAATGTTATTTATCTTTTTTTGTTATATTGAATGAATGATGCGAATGGAAAATTATTTATGTATATATAAATATTATCATTTGAGTATATTTTTTATTTAATATATATCATATAATTTTACTAGAACCAACCTTAATAAATTCCCTACAATGTGTGATGAAATCAAATCACATTGAGAGGGAAGTAGTCTATACTTCCATAAATAATGTTATTGTATTTACATAAAATGGAATTATTGAAGGTGTGTTTTTTTCTAATAATTAATGATTCATAAATAAATCATAAATAACGTATAAAAAATGAAAAAATTATGTCCATCATAATTCCTATCCAGGAGAGGTGGTAAATGAGAATCTAACAACATTGTTTCTGGAGGTAGTAGCCTGCCAAACACATGAACGGTAAGTTCATTACCAATTTTATGTAATTTTTTTATGTGTAGATTTAACCCACATAATAAATAAATTAGGTATATTAATTTCACTATGATTATTATCTAATCATGGAATAATAACAATATTGCGGGTGGGTAATGAAAATAAAACAAAAGAGCCTGTGGAATGTTTGGACCTGTTCATTGGGTAATTCCTTTTGGTTCCCACCAAAAGACACACATGGGTTGATTTATGTAAAAATTGAGGTTTTTAGGTTGATAAGAGGTATCTCGGGTGCTTACTATGTCAGGTTTTGGATGAGGCAAAATGGATTGAGAGGTGTGAGGAAGTGAGGGGGTGAGTACCCTTTTATAGCAAAGTAGGAGTAACAATCACGTAAATTTTTGAAAAAGGAAATACACCCATTTTTTCCCATGTCCTCTAGATCCAATAATGGTAAAGATCTAACAAAATTATTTATAGGGTGGAAATATAAACAAAAAATGTATTTTGGACATGTTTTTAGGTTATTTTGGGCTTTAAGATTATGGTTTATTCATTTCTTAACCTAATTTGTTTCGTAATTATTCTAATTAATTTTAACCACTTCACTAATATTTTTGTTTAAAATTAATTTAAACCATATTAGAAAATATAAAATATTATTATTCAAAATAATGAATCCATTTTTAAAAATTTCAATAATTTTTTTTTAAAAAATTAATTTTATTTTTAGCTAATAGATGAGATGAAAAATAGGAGTTTTAAAGCGAAAAAATCCAATAGAATGAAATGTTCTTATATAAAACGTTAATGTGAAATTAGTTTAAATAAACTGAATTGGATTACTTAAAGCATAATTTATATAATTATAAATAAAAACTATTGTAATTTATAGTTTATATATGTAAATAAATTATATGAAAATGTTGTTTTTAATTAAATTTTAGCATTTTTTAGTAATCATGAAAAAAAGAAACTTACCAAAAAATTAAAAATATTCACCAAAATAAATTTTGATATTTTTCATTAAACAATAAATAATTATTATAAAAATAAACTATTAATGTTCCAAAATTTATATATAAATTCCTTCACCATTAAATGGAAATAAAATTACATTTTAGAAAAATAATAATTTTCATTCATAAAATTGGATTCTTTCTTATCTTAAACATATCAAACCTATTTGAATAGTATAAAAAATATTTATTGAATATATAATATATAAATTTTACTGGAAAAATTATTAAAATGTTTTTTTAATTTACATAGATAAAATTGTGTTTCTATATATAAAAATAGAATTCTGAGAAAATTAATTTAAATATTTTTAAATAGTTCATATATCATTTATAAATAATTTATAAACCAAATTATTCATTTTATATAGATGTGTAAATGATGTATTCAGAATTTAATTAATCTTATTCACAACTTCCATTCTAATGGCTATGTGTTTTCAATAATAATATTTCAATTATAACATTAATAGTATATTATAGCTTGGTAAAACCCTGTCTTGTATGTACCACAAGCTATATATATGAATTCGAATTGTGTGTAATATAATCCAAACATATTGTTATGTGTACCTGAGGATAATCTATCTGTTTCAAGTATTTAATGATTAAATTGGTTTTTTATATCACACAAGAAAAACATTGTTCATTCTCATAAAGAAATTAATATTCAGTGTTGAGTGAAATGAAAAAATTTCAAAATAATTAAATTAATTGAAATAAAATTCACAAAATCTCAAGGTGTTCTATTATACACCCCTTAAAAAAATTAGACCATCTAAATTCATCAATTTTATCATATTTTTAGTTCTTTAATGTTACATTCGAAGAAAACCACATCTTAAAAATGATTACTAAATCTTCCATTTAAAAAAGGAATGATGGTACCAAAACGGCAACACAAAGTAACACATAACTAGGGTTACACATAAGAGAACATATGTGGAAGGTGAAATCCATGAAATGGTAGTCAAAAATAATGATCTAATTTTTAATGGGGTGATAGTGTACTGGGTTGTATAAAATTTATCAATCACAATTCCATAACCCAAAAATGATTGAAAAAGGTCATTGCTATCATAAAAAATGATGATAATGAGACAAAATTTTATTTCAATGCTATTTTCATAATTTTTAATAATTATCATAAGAAGATATAAATACTTGATTTAGGAAAATCTTAGCCTTTATCATGGCTTGATCAACATCCACTTTTACAATTATTCCATGAAATGAGGGTGAAGTTGTTATTACAGAAGTGTTAGTATATAATGATGGCCATATATATAATTATATGTCATTTAATATTTCCTAGTCACACCAAATGGTTAAAATAATATATAAAATATGAATAAATCACTATTTGGTGCAGTAACACTTTAATATCTAAATCCTCATCCATTGTTTTACATAATACATTACATAAATGGTTAACCATATAACCCCTACAAAATAGAATTTACACTTAAATCCTTAAATAATCTCATATATTATACAAAAAGAACTTCTCAAATTTTGTTCTATACTTGAAATCATCGAATATGTGACAATCTTTTATTATAATAAATCCCAATTAGATGTAGACAATCACATGAAATTTCAACAAAGTATGAAAAATAATATTTTCATAGGATTTATTAATTAAATATGAAATATAAAATTTCTAATTAAGGATAGAAGGATTAGTGTACCCCAGTTATCATTATTCTCTACATCAATTTTTATTTCATAGGCTTACTCATCATCCATTTTCCTCAGGGGTTATTTTGGATTGTCATCCCATTTTTTAAATTGGCTTGGGGAATTGATTTTTATAATTCCCAATCTCCTAGAAATTGAAACATTTGATTGTCCTGGGTGAATTATGTGTTGCAATCTATATATTCTCATCATTAGTTATCTTTTTCCCATAAATTTATTTTTCGGTTTCCCTATGAACATATTTTCCACAATTAATAAATTTATTAGTATTGTTAAGAAAATTTCCTCCATGATTCATCCAACTATTTTAAAACAAAAAAAGGTCATCATTTTATCTACATGACATTACATGTTATTTTAACAGCCTCATCATTTTTATGTCCTCTCCATGAGATTAATATGAAACTCTATCGTCCATTTCTACAAGATATCATATCAAACAACTTCTTCATATCATATAAAGTATCTAATAGCTAATTACATTTGAAGACTAGGTTTCAGGACACCAAATAATTAATCAATTATTAATTTGGGATGGATAATAATACCCAATTATTTCCTCACATTACTTGAAATTTTTTATTCATATGATCATATTGATATATAACCCTTCTTTTTATGATATAGGAACCCACTTTACATATTTATGCAAAAAATATGAAGAAATTAATTATTGATAAATAATATTTTGTTATCATCCCAATATATGGATTCAATTTCATATTGTCTCTTGGTATTCTTAATAATATTCCTCCATTGATCTTTCTATCCATTCAAATGGTAGACATTTCAAGTGGATTTTTCAGGCACCAAAGACTAGAGAATGGAAAATGTCATTCTAGTTTTACTAATCAATTAATCGGTAAATAATTGTTGAGAAAATCAACTAAAATATGGAGGGAGTTTCCTCATGAAAAACTCTATAGATTATTATTCCATAATATTCTTGTTTGGAGGTTCACCATGATTCATAGCTTGATAAATTTGTGTGATCATAAAAGTGATGTTTTTCATTCAATCTACCATAATATTTGGTTGGTCTAGAAAAAATCATTTTATTTTCCACTGAAATCCAAATTAAGACAATTCCTTTAAGTTATATACATATAATAAAACCCCAAAGTATAGAGTAATAAGTAATCATCATTTTGTGGAACCACATAATCATGAAAAACTCTTATAGGATTCCAAAATCATGAAAAATCGTCTTTAATATATTACACGTTAGGTTTATCATAGGTCATTCATATTCATAATCTATTAAAATACAGAATTATGGTTCATAAAGATTTTTTTACTTCCCAATGAATATCTTCTGAGAGTGTCAAACAAGGACGGTATCAAGGCCCATTGTCATGGACCAATTCCCGATTGAATATATCTCAATATGGTGTTTTGTGGTTTTACCCATATGTATAAATATTTTACATCCAAATCCACTAGTTGTATCCATACATGGTTTTATTTCATGTAAACTACTCTATATATCCTTTAAAAAAATTCTAAGACATTTTCTTATAGTATGACATATCATTAATATTATACATAGAGACATACCTAGACATATCCTTTGAAATATCCCTAGGGATCTCACTAATAATTTCTCATCCTGGTTTTAATATGTTGACCAATAATTTTACTTTGATACCATATATAGATACCCTGGCATAATATACATGAATATTACATTATTTTAGATGAATATTAAGCACAATAACAAAAATATAATCCTGGGGACCATAATAGTTCTATGGATTTGGAATCATTGAAACATTGTCTTCTTACATGGTGAATTATACTCACAATCTACCTTAAATATATTCACATTTAGTTATATCACTTAATACAATTATTCATCACATGAGGAAAGGTTGAATAAGAAAGGTATTATCTCTAATGATTAATTAGGGTAAAAAATGTAGATACGTCATCCAAACATCAGCATTGTGGTATGAAAATAGGAGAACAACCATTAAAATCATATTTTATATATTAAAAAAATAGAATGATGGCATAAATATTTACTTTTCAGAAGTCCAAAATAATAAGGGAAATAATATAAGAATCCATGAGATCATAAAATATATATAATACATAGAATTGCTAGCATACGCAAAATCATATAAAAAAAATTCCATGGTAGCCAATGATTAATGTCAAGAGAATAATAGTTGAATGTATCCACTAAAAAAACAGTAATAGTATTCAAGGACCACTCCCAAGACCATCATATATGAAAAATTAATTTACCGAACATGATTCCCTACCCATTCTAGTACTCTATTACTAAACTAGGTTCACATCCCAATCCGACACTATATTACTAAACAAAGTTTACTCCTCATTCTGACCCTATCAAACTAAACATATTTCACTCCTTATACCATCCATATCACACTAAAATACTTTTTCTTCTTTTTCCATCCTATTCATACTCATGATATATAAATATTTACTCAATTCATTGGAGGGAGATATTCATCCCAGCCATCACATAATAAAATGATAAAAATGTATTCCAGAAGATATTAATTCATTTATTATATCATGGCCCCAAAAAATTGACGAGTTTCATAAACATCATATCATAACTCATGAAATGAAATGGTCATCATAAAAATTTCATCACACCATTTCTTATGGAAAATATATAGGGCTAAAAAATATTTTATCACATCATAACACATAAAGTAAGAGTGTTGGAAAAGTATATAAATCGCGAAGGATAAATAGGGGTTATAAACATCATTACACTAAAAGATTAACCATTAATGAAATAATATGATTGGTGTACCTGTATAGTGTCATTTGTAAAGAATAAATTATAACAAAGAATTTCATCATAGATGAAGAATTTTTATTATAGATCACATGGGACATTTCTAAAGGAAAATACCCTTTCACTGATAATAAGATTTTTAAATCCTTTTCAAATATCATGTTCTTAAAATGAATGAATTTTAATTTCAATTAATGTTTTTTTTATTAAAATATATTTTCTTATTTTAAAAAAACTTTTAAAAATAAAACGCATTCTAAAAAACAATATCTTTTAAAATTGTTTTGAAAAATGAATTTGAATTTTCAAGATATTTTGAAAACAATTATCTATTAAAATATCACTAAAAAATAGAAATAATTCCTAAAATAATTTGGAAAACCATTTTCTAGGAAACATATAAAATAATATTTAATATATTTTCAAAAATTGTTTCTTCAAATTTTTATTGAATATTGGAATCATTTTCACAACATTTATTCCCTAAAAAATTATTAAAGACTCTTGAGTTTTTTTGAAAACCCATATCCTTGAAAATTAAATAATGATTTGTGAAAAAATTTTGAAATAAATTTATGAAAAAACATTTTTTAAAGCCTTATTTGGAAAACATTGTTTCTAATGAAAAAAAGGGCCGACCAACGAGAGAGATAAAGTTGGATTTTCATAAAAATACATTCTTAATTATTTTTAATAAAAAAGTGTTGAAAAATGGTATCATAGATGAAGATATTGTGTAAAACTAGTATAGAATAAAATTTATGAGATTTAATTAGTGGCTGATCATAAATTTCATCGATGTAATAATTATCATAAATAATTTCAATAAACATTGAGATTATAGAAATAAACTATTCCCACTTTGTTATCCTTGAATCATAATCCACATGAGACAATAAAATTACATGAAACATAAAATATCATTATAGAATGAGATACATGACATAACATGCCAATTAAAATTATATACACTCCATTGAATAATATAAATGAATAATAAGGCATGTATTTCAAAGATAGGGAATTTAGAAAATATAACATTACCGATTTGTTAACTTTTGAACCATCAACCACATGAAAGAAACATTATAAAAAGGATATGTAAATATCCATAAATTTAATTATAATAATTATAAAATTTATTCATTGGATGTATAACCAGCACACAAAATAAGTATTTTGTGAATAAGGCATAAGTATCCCATCAATTAAAGTGAGGTGAGAAACCCCTTACCTTAAGTCATGAAATTATTTATACACATTAAAAAATTTATTATAATAAATATATTTTTGTTATAAATCTAAAAAATAAGAAAATTTATATACATAATACAAGATAAAATTTTATTGTGATAATATATTATCGACTTATTATCAATTCCATGTTAATTTTACGTTTCAGGTAATATCTGTTTTGTTTTCCAAATATGTTATGGCTTATTATTCATCATACTATTATATAGATCATGATTTAATAATTTATGAAATGTAAAAAATTATTTAAATATCCTATGTATATATTAATTTTATATATATAATGATCTATAAAATATATAAATATGAGAAATAATACACCGTTCCATGAGACGGTTGGTTGTATGTACGCAGGAATGTTAATTCTTTTTTATTGTCATATTAAAAGAGAAAATGTGAACGAAACACGGACACACACACTTATATATTATAATTATACTATAATTATTATTTAATATATATATATTATAATTTTACTATACTATCTTTAATACATTCTATGTATGTTGTAAACAAATCACATCACTTTGAGGAGGTGGTAGTCCATACTTCCACGAATGAAGTTATCATATTTACAGAAAATGGAATGCATGAATACATGTTTTATGTAATAATTTCAGAAGTATAAAAACATCATAAACCTCATATATATCATATAAAAACAATATTTACATCATAATTCCATACCATGAGAGTTGGTAATGGAAAAATGTATGACATCGTTTTGCATGACAGTAGTCCTTCGGTCACATGAATAATAAGTTTCAAACCCATTTTATAGAATAGTTTGTAAGTTTAAATAAATCCATTATAATGAAATTTCTAAACTATGTTTAGGTTATTGATTACTTTATATAATATTTTAATAAGAATAATTGATGGGGTGGAGAATGAAAATTAAATAAAAGTTCATGCATAATGATGTTACATATTCTTTGGGTAATTCATTTTAGTTTTCAACAAAAGATAAACATGGGTTTAATTATAGAAAAATTTAGGCTTCTAGGTTTAGAGGGAATCTGGGGTATTAAATAGACATGGGTTGAATGATCTAAAAGTTCAACAGATGTTTGAGGATGTGAGGAGGAGACATACTTTTGTAGTGTGGGAGGAGTGTCATTCTTGTAAATTATTGAACATGGAATTCCACCCACGTTTTACGCATCTACAGGGTCTCAAATAATGGTTAACATATAATAAAAAGAAGAATACGGTATAATATGAACATAAAATGGATTTTTGATGTGTTTCTGGGTTATTTGGGGTCATATGTTTATGGTCTAGTCTATTTTCATATTAATTTATCTCATAATCATATAAATAAATTTTTATCACTTTAAATATTTTTTTTGTAAAAAATAATATAAAATTATTCATCATTAAAAATGATTATATTTCAAAATATAGACTGCATATTTAAAAATTAAAATCATATAATTGGTGAAATTAATTTAAATATAATCCCACAGATGGGGTGACAAAGTAGTATTTTAATGCAAAAAACATAAAATCTAGAGATGTTTATATTTCCAATTTCAAAGTGAAATTGTATAAAATGGATTAAATTGGATTAAATGACATATAATTTATATATTTTATATTTAAAACCAAACTAATATATAATTTAACAATATAAATAAAATTTTCTAAAAATCAATTTTGAATTAATATTTAGTATTTTTCAATATTCAAAAAAAATTTGAAAATGCATAGCAAAAATCAAAATGTTCACCCAAAGTAAATTTTGATATTAATATTTCAAAAATGAAGATATTTTTTTCAAATATAAATTATTTATGTTTCCAAATTTAAATTTATAATTGGTACACAATTAAAAGGCAGTAAAAATATCTTATAGAAAAAAAATATTTTTATTTATAACATTAGATTTATTATTATCGTATAACTATTAAATTTATTGGGTTAATATGAAATATAATTTATTATTATATTATATAAAATTATATGTAAAACAATCTTAGAAATAGTTTTGTTTAATTTCATGGGATAAAATTGTGTTTTTACATACAAAAATCATTTTATTATAAAAGTAATTTCTTTATTTTTAAATATTTCGAACATTCATTTCATACTAATTTATAACCAATAGATTCATTTTATCTAAATGTGTAAATTAAATTTTCCCAAAATATTTAAATTTATTTAGCATACATTCTAATCACTACATAGTAGTTATGATATATTTTGATAATAATATCAATAGTTTATTGTGGATTGGTAAAACATGACCTTGTGTGTAACGCAATATGTCAAAGGGAATTAGTATTTTGTGCAATATAATCCAAACCTATTTATGATTGTACCAAAAACAAATATAGTTATTATTTGTTGTGAAATATTAACTTGTTGTTTTGTATCACCCAATACAAAGTTAGTGCATTTATATAACAAAATCTCTTTTAAGTAATCTGTGAAATAAGAAATATCAAAATGTTTAAAATAATTAAAAAATAACATTTCAAAAAAAATTCTAGTGTTAAAATTTAGAAGATATATAATATAATAAAAAATACAATAACCTTTAATTTATGATCAATATAACTTACATCCCACAATTTTTTACTTCCACATTAGATTTAGTGATCAAATATGAATTGACCTACCCATCATCATTTTTAAGGTAAATTACCTTTAAATTTTGGAAATTCATTTGCATGTTTCCCTGAATAATTAATATTAATTAAATGAATATTAAGACCCTATATCATTCCTTTTCATTAATAATATTTATTTACTTTTTCACTACACTTGAAACAAACTCCAATTACATTCAAGAAACTCTCGTAGTTTTTTGGTCAATAGTTATAACAAGTTGGAATGTCCACATTTCCATTCTATCACTATGACATACTTCTAATTCTAAAGATATTAATAGAAATAATATTCTCTATATTTTCATAAAATTCATAATTCTTGGAGAACTAGTTTTATGCCTTAATCGAACTTGAGTCAATATCTTAGTATGGTGAAACTTTCCAAGAGACGAACACCCTTCAAAGGATGGTATTTAGAAATAGAAAATATTACTTTTCTGTCTACAGACATAGTCAAAAACATGTATAATTTTCCTTCTAAATTAATCCACATAATCAAAAAAATATCCACATCATATTTTCTATGATCAAAAAAATACCACTACATTTAATTACATTCTTTGTGAGGACTTTATATTTGAGAAAATATTACTCTAAAAAGCCTCTATTCCTTGTACTGTATCTCTACTTACTCTTTAGTGTTATGAATTAGTTACTAACATTGGTATAAATCTAACTTCATTTGATATACCTCCATGATGATTATTTTCTAGTCACTACTTCCCAATGTGAGATATACAGTTTCTTGGTACTTTATCCACTGAATAACTACCAACTGATTAGTAGTCTCCTTGAATGGAGGAGGTTTTTGTCACATTATGTGGTCTGACATAGTTACACCATGTGATGGATCAACATTATTCTCTAATTTGGAGAATTTATTTTACATATCATGGATTTACTACATTTATATGGGTAAGATCCATTTTTATAAAATTCTAGACTCAATGAATTTATGGGGATGAACATACAACATCGAATATTTGTGTAGAAATTGTTCCAAGTCCTTTAATTAGTCCCCATAACTTTATAATGGATTACATGTAATTAGTTCAAGATATTTAATTGGAAAATACAATTCCTATAACATTTTCTATGAACAGATTACATAATTTTTTTTATCTTCCATAATATTTCTAATATCTAACTAGGTTCATTTAAATATGGTCTGAAGTCTTCTAAAAAACGTTGATCTAATGGTAATAACCTTGTCATTAGAAACCCTGATCCAGTAGGTATATTACATTATAGGTATATAATATAAGATTTCTTAAAGGATAAAATATAATATTAGTCTTTGATGACAATGTATATAAAATAATTTCACATTCCAATTTTGAAATAAAATATAAAGTAAAAATTCCATGAGATCATTGTTATCTATTCTAGAAGATCATTGATTATTACACATAGTTCTCTTCTAGTTTTACTAGGGAATGTAAAAAAATAAGGATGAGAGAAGATGCTCAATAAGAAGTAGCTTACACTAAATGATTTCATAAAATAAATAAGAAATAAATAGTATGATAGAAATAAACTATCAAAATAATTCCATAATTGAAAAAAATAAGCTATTTTATATTAGTAACAATAAATAAAAACCTAGATAATAATTATGGATCTCTTATTGATGGAATGAATAATTTCAAACATCATGAAAATTTATTTGGGGCATTTTTCCAAGACAACATATTTAAATGGGAGTGGAATATTCCAATACCATTACTAGGTTTTCCAGAAAAGACCAACAAATGTATCATGAGGCTATCTATATTGGGCCCCACCCTCACAAATTAAGTATAATTAATTCATCACGTGAAGAAATGAATAATCTATGAAATACATAAATAACATGATATAGTAATTATTATGACCCATGATTGCCATACATGGATATTACATTTTTTAGAATAATATTCAACTCATTACACATGTACATGGAAATATATTTTAATTGTTTTTTGCTTTTGGAATGTTGGAATGAAGTATTTTATCATTGGTAATGATCATCAATATCTATCAAAATGACCTTCCATTTTTGTTATATTCACAAACAAACCTTACATAAAACCATTTTTCAAATAATGGGGGAAAACATAAAGATGAGTTGGACCAGATTCTCAATATCTGTAAACAAGTGATATACATAAGCATAACATGAGGATAAGGTTATGAGAACCAAAGAATAACATTTGAAAATCATACCCTACATATAAAATATCAAAATATTGAATCATGGAAAATATATTCAATGTTTATAAGGCATGAATTGTAACAACATCAGTGTACATGATCCACTATAGCATAACATTGCAATAAGGAATTAAATTTTTTTGTTTAAAAATCATATTATAACATTTTGAACATGTATAAATAGAGACAGGTTCATTCATTATGTTGAGGATATTAAATCAGGCCCTCGCATAAACTTATCATAATTCAACTAGGTCCTGGTATAACATTATGGATATGAATGATAGGTCCATCTATATCATGGTGATCTTTTAATCAGGTTTATGTATAAAATTGTGAACATGAAATTAGGCACACATATAATATTGTGAACATGTAAATAGGTTATGCATAATATCATGGTAGTATGTATTCACTACAAGGACCTTCTTTGTAGAAAAAATACCATACAGAACTCAGTTCACTTACCATTCAAAAAATATCCATATTATGAGATATAAGTCACTACCTAATGCATTATAATGACATATAGGTCAGATCTCCACATAATGAAATCATATATATGTGTGCCAAAAAAATTTATCATATCATGAACCATAAGATAGGTGATTTTTATAAACACCAAATCATTACAAATGAAACAAAATGGGTATCATAAAAATTTTATCATATTATGACCAATGGAAAGGTGACTAGTTTCATAATCATTTATTCATTAAATAACCCATGAAATGAAGTGAGTTTTAGAATAATTTTGTTATGGTATATCCCAGGGAAAATAATCAAGTTTCATATACAAATTTTCATCTCAAACATAGCCCATTACAAGAATTAATGAAAATGGAATCCATGGAATTTATCATAAATAAGTCATAAACTATATCAAATTATGTAATTTTAGTTGTAGAGGTTTTTGGAAATCGATAGGATCATTTTTAAGGAAAATTACATTTAATTGAAAAACATTTTTTATGACATAAAATATTTTCAAAATATTTTTATTTGAAAAACACTAAAAAATTCATTAATTATGATTGAGTAATCATTTAAAACATTTCATGTATAGATTTCCATTTATACTTTGAAATATTATTTTGAAAAAAGATTTCTTTGATTATAACGTTAAAAACATAAAAATGGAATTTTTCGACAACATTTTTAAATATTCAAAAAAAAAATCATTTTAAATATAAATTTACATAAAAATGTTCATAAAATATCACATAAAAAAATTGACTACATTATTATAAAATAATTTTATGTATAAACTAGATTTTTTATCTGAATAAGGAGATAAAGATAGATTTTCTTAATAACACATTCTTAGAAATATTTCATAACAAAGAGTATAAATTGATACCATTACATTAATACATAATTAAAAACCAAAGTAGAAGGATATAAATAATAATTTATGGGAGATAGATCATATCATTTGATCAATGGAAGCATAATAAAAAACAATCCTCATAAACAATAAGACTATAGAAATAATCTCTTACAACATTAGTAACATTGAATCGTAATAACCATGAAATAAAAAATAAATTAAGCTTAAAATATCAAAAAATATATATATTCACCATATTAAATAAAAATGGGGAATTATATAATCATCCTTAAAGAATATATGTTCATAACATAACTTGTGTCGCAAAGAAAGAAAATTGTGACAAAATCATATTATCTATTTGGTAAAAGTGAAACCATAACCCCATAAAATTGATATCCTCAAATGGTTGTGTTAATAAAAAACATTATCTAGAAGGACCATAAATTATATTCCTGTAAAGTATATAAAAAATAGAATAAATATGTTGTGAATATAGCATGTGTCTCACAAAAAGTAAACAGTGAGACCTAAATCCATTACCTTAAGTATTGACTTCTTTTGTACTTATTCAGTATTAATTTATAATAATTATAAGATTATTATACATATATAACATTACTATATTCATTTATATCCAACTATATATGATTTTATTGTGACTTTATATTACCCTTTTCTTAATAATTTCAAAATTGAAGATATTTTTTAAGTAATAACTGCTTGGTTTTTCATATATGTTTTGACTAGTTATTTTTTTCCATCTTAATATGATCAATAATTCCCCATTTCTAGAATAGAAAACATTATTTTTGGGTCTTGAAAACTGTTTATTTTAGAATTTTATTATATCACTATCGATAAAGGGTAGAAATGAAACCCATAACCAGATCAATGAAAACATTTCAATGGGGTGAAAATTTTGAAAGAATGATTGATTTTGTGAAGATATAATGCTTTACATACCATCACTCAGCATGTTGTTCTGATCCTCAATGAATCATCCCACAAATGAAACATTTCATAGGGAATTTTGACCATGAAAACCACAAAATAAGAATATACATTTTACAGGGCTATGTACTAACTTTGACCCCCATGAAAAGACAATCCCCAAAAACTAAACTGATTGTTGGAAGAAAATGTATATCTGGTTCTTGTTAATGAAATAAAGTCATTTGTGGAACTAGATAGTGAATTAAACCTCAAAAAAATTGAATACCTATAGAATAATTAGTTTTAGGGTGAGCTGGAATCTCTAACACCCCAAAAATGATAGTCGCCTCTTAGTTACATAGTCATTTGCTGGTTGAGGAACACTCTCTGCGATCCCGCAAAAGAAGGCCCATGACCCAATTGGACAACCACCCATGGGATTATCTAATCCAGAAACAATTTTATATATCAACACTGATGGGGAGGCTGAGGTAAGCGGAAGAAGATGAACTTAATAGAGATGTAATAGATGATTCAAAATACAAAAGAGCCGATGAAAAAAAGAACTACAAATAGTGGTCAAGTTTCAATGATTCTCAATAGGTAAATTTTATTAGCATAGCAGGAATGAGGGAATAATATATCAACCAACTACTGTGAACTTAATGAACCATTACATACCAATCAAAATTCCAAGATAGATCACCCCATTTTTTTAATAATCACCCCACCCAGAAAAAGTTCTAAATATGATGAACAATTCATCTCTTACTAAAATACTATGTGGGAGGAAATCTTCCCTAGTTAAAAGAATACTACAATGATAGAACATATCCCTATGAAGCATCATGCTAAACAGGATGAACCCATGTTCACATATTATGATGCTACAAGGATGGTCTCCCTCACCCATGTAATAACATGTAATGAAGAGGGAATCACATCCTGTATAATATTCTACTATGAAGAATGTAGAATCCTAGGTCATTCCACTCTTCGCTCTCATAACTCCCTTCCATCAAGTCATCGACCCCCATGTTGTCTAATATGAGAAGTAGAATAATTTTTTCAGGCCCTTGTCTCCTCCAATACTGCCTCACTTTTATGATAAGACCATCGAGAACATTTGTGTTTCCTATTGAGTTTACATAACCGTGGTTAGAAGAGTTAGGTGGTTACCCTAAAAAATAAATAGAACTTTTATAATATCCTCTAGTTTACATTACCATTGTAAAGTTGGTTATGAACTTGGAATTATCACATTATCTCCATTGTTCAACGGATTGAGGGGATCCTATGGCCATTTTTACAAACCATCCTAGTGGGGCACATGCCATGTCCCCCCAGCATGTCTCCAATAGGAAAATGGTTGGTGACTTGCACTAAGAAGGAAGACCAATAACAAGGGTTTCTTTGCCTAAATACCTATATAAAACAAACATCTATGATCCCACAAATGAGGGAATATAAAAACTACAATGAAATAAAAATTCATTCATAATACTAATCCAAACCAATAGAGTACAATAAAATGTAATGTAAAGAATAGTAAACTAAGCCAGAAGAAATGTCCACTAAAGAAACAATTCCTCAAAATACAAATTCCAACATATAAGAAAACATTATAAGTATTGGAACTGCAAATTAAATCCATCGGAACACCACAACAAATCTAAAACATTAAAATCTCTACCTGGTCATGGTCCTCCCTAGACATGATCAAATGATCGCTCATCTTCAAAAGACACAACATTTGTGGGAAAAACACGTGCATGGGTGAGTATCACAATACTCAATGGGACACCTCAAAAACCAAATATCAATACATCATGTAAAGTTAAATTCTTCTCTACAGAATATATGTATAAATTATATTCAATAAGTACATATAAAGATATACATGGAACCTAGACCCGTAGTCTAGAGGTAAGTCACAACCACCGTGTACCCACGCTAGTGATTCAGTCTAAATATTCAATGAAGAACTCATCTAGGAGAACCTTCTCCTATGTTTTATAGACTCATTGATGTTTGTTTTAGAATTATTATTCATCGGGACCCACCATGATACATAAAAAGAATTAGATATCAAAAGATAAAATGATACAGTAATTGCAGGAGATCCAACTCCATGAGTGAGGATGATCATGATACAATTATGAAGATCACTTCCAGTGGCATGGAGATTACCATGACACATCATCATTAACCTTATATGTCGTGGATTGATTTCTGGTAGGATTGGTTTCATCGATAACCTGACTATACATAGGGCAGAAGAATGGATAGAGGATCTTGCTCCAGGCCTCTGAGAGGGGACACCAAACTCTATCCATAATGTCCCATTGAAGAGGTTCATACATCTATGGATAAGAAATGATACCCACAATCCTTCAGGGGAACGACTAAGGGGAACCAACCCAAATGCTACTCATCTATGATATGTAGGAATATAAGATCACACAATTTAAAAAAAACATGCATGTTGCGTAAAAGTGTCACATGTCGTATCCCTTAACCCTAGTTACTGTTAGTTTAGAAAAACCCATGTTTGAAAATATGCCAAATAGGAAAAGGTATATGTGGTGTTTATAAAGGATGACATTCCATGTCCGACTATTTAGAGTACAATCGATGTATGTTGTCCAAGCTCTAGTACACAACTTCATCCTTTTTTCACCTACCGGTGTAATCACACACATGTTAGGCTGACTATCTTGTGAGTATATGGATGTGTGGTGGATTACATGTCATGTATTTCACCCTTTGTCCATGTATCCTTTGATATACATGCTAATTTCTTGATAAGTTCCCACACACCCTTTGATAGCTATCACATGTCGTGCTCCACCTCTGAGTCACCCAAAACCCTTGAAGCCACTGAACTGGCCCACAAATATAGTAATCCGAGATTTAGTCCAGGTTCATCAGGATTTTAGAGAATTTAAGTTCTTCCTCTAGTGATTCGGTTGATCTTTTGTTGTTTCATCTAATTATCAGTTCACCTCAAAAACGAAGATCCATGGTCATCTCATCGTTAAATCATCAATTTGGTATGTTTTGTGTTGTTGATTGGCTCCAAAAATGATTATGATCATCTGTTTAAAGAATTCTCTAAGAAAGATATCTCCCAGAATATGTCGATCTATCTCTCGCCATCGTTTTTGAACCTCCTCTTGGTTATCACGAAGTATTATCTACGCTTTCAGATTGTGTCACTGTGAAATTTATTCACAATGATCCTTCATTTATAACCCTGCAATTAATGAAAATCATATAGGAATATAGGTGAAGAAAAAAATAGAAAAAACCCAAGGAATGAACATCATCCATTGTTTGTTACGACCTTGATATTATCTTATTATATAGATCAAGAAACCAAATCTAAATAGGATCCATTCCCCTTAAAAAACCCACAATCACCCATCCTGAAAGAATGAACGAACCACCAGTCAACTTGTTCGTGGGTTGATGAGTGATTGACATTAAATCAAAGAATGGGAAATAAAGAATGAAATATAATTATCCACCTCATGTTTGGATCGATTGTTGATGAATAATTATTTTTCTTCCATTGTCAATGAGATAATCCAATTTTGCTGGCACAAAAATCCATGATCATTGATTCATCATCCTTCTTCATCAAGAGGTTTCTCCGAGGGTCTCTTCTAGAAAACTATATATAATTCAAGGGATATGTGGTTAACACTACAAATTATTCTTAATAGATTATTTAAATTATTAGTTCATTACATTAGCACAATGGAAAAATAAAATAAATATTATATTTATTTTATTTACTTAAATGTCTAGAAAATAACATTCACAGTCAGCTCGTCCAATACACGGTTAGGAATCATGTATTGTAAATTTTCTACTCTAAAATGCATCAGTTCCCTCGAGTTTTTGATCTTGGAATCCATTTAAAAATTATTCATATTTATTAATAAACACATGCACATGTGCTATTTAATGATTAATTTATTTTGATCATTTATTTTGGGCCCCCTAGGCCACAAAATTACACAACGTCTAAAATAATGTTCTCGAATTAATTGAATATGATATTTAAAAATAATACATGGAAAAATCTAGGACATTAAATTCTCCCCACCCTAGGGATTTACATCCCTAAAAATCAGAAACAATGGTCTCTAAAAATAGATGTGGTCACTGCACATGAATTTGAGCCTCCTGCTCCCATAGGCTCTCCTGGAGATTCTAATGCTGCCACTTGACATGCACTAGAGGAATCACTCACCCGCGAAGGATCCTCTCCTTTTGATCCAATATCTTCTCTATGTAATCCACAAAAGTAACAATTTCCTTGATATCCAACATGCCCCAATCGATGACAAGCAATAGATCAAGCACATACCTTCTCAAATGTGACATGTGGATGACATGATGTGCCCGATGAAACTATAGTGATAGAGAAAGGTGGTACATCCCCTAAACAACACTACATATTATCTAAAAATGGCTAATAAACGTCAAATATATCTTACCCCCACAACCAAATCTCAACAACCCTCATCGAGGAGATATCCGAAGGAAGACGTGGATTCCATCCTCAAACTCCAATTGTCTCCACCATCTATCAGCATATAAAATATTAATTCTCTATGAATTATTCATATAATCCTATATGACATGAACTTTTTCAATAGTAGGTCACACCAATTCTAGGCGCATGAGTGTTGACTCTCCTAGATCAGCCCAACAAAGCGGTGGCTGATAGTGACACATGTACAGAGACCTGAATGATGTGATATAAATGATGGACTAGTAGCTGATGTTGTACACAAACTCCCCCCCCCCCCCCCGTGGAAGGTGGTTCTACCAACAATGAACACAACCCAACATGAAATCTTGCAATATTTCCTCTAAAACCCGAATGGTTCTCTCTGTATGGAAATATTTTTTAAGATGAAATGTTGTTCTCAATCATAGTTGAGTCCCACAAACCTCATTAAATTACTCCAATAATTGGGATGTAATACTAAAATCATGATATTCAAAAATATTTTATGGGACCCTATGAAGCCACACAATCTCTTTCACATAGATGGGTCACAATCTCTCCACTGAACTCTTCTCTAGGATAGATAGGAAGGTGGATAACCTGATGTGTTAGTAAATGATATCCATGATGGAAATGTGTCCCATGGATGTATGTGGTAAACCCATCATTAAATCCATTTATAATCCATCCAACATTCATTCTGGAACCTATAGGGGTGAGCTAATCCCAATTGAACCTAGTTCCCATCCATCACCAGATGCCCTCTATGGAATCGGTAAACAAAATCTTCCACATCCTTCATCATCCTTGTCCACCAAAACTAATTCTAGAGTTCCTGATACATCTTTACCACAGAAGGGTGTACCTCTAAGGGGTATGTATGAAACTCTGTCAGAGCCTCCACCTACAATGCCACTGGTACAACATTTTGTCCCATAAAAAGGACAATGTTCTACCCACATTGTGAATATCCATTAGAAGAATAATATTTTGACATATGATCATGTAAAGTCATGTAGTTGACATCCACATGCTATTCCACCCCGAATCACTAAAATAGATTAGGGGTGACGACCATCTAATGGAGGTAAGATGAATCATCTCCATCCATGATGGATAAATGTAATGATTCCAACATCTCGGATGTCTTGTTAAGTAGCTATGTACTATATCTCCTATTGAGATGATCTCCCACTACATTTCCCATCCTAGAAGTATAGGTAAACTCAAATTAATAATCCTGGATGAATTATATCTATCTCCCCTATCTAATGTTTAGATCCTATTGAATGAAGATTTACAGGAGACTCTTTTGATCAGAGTAGATGATAAAACGCTGTCCCATCAGGTAGTGTCTCCACATATTCAATCTGAAAACTACCGCTACTAACTCAAGATGATGGGTAACCTAGTTCTTTCTTTGTTTCCTAAAATAGAGTGAACCATAGGAAATCAATCCGTTCCTCTAGATAAAGACACCGCCAAATCTAGTCCCTGATGCATATCAAAATACCTTGTACTTGACTCCCTTTTTAGGAATTATCAGGATCAGAGCACTCATGAAACTTTTCCTCAACTACTAAAAATATCACTGGAACTTCTTCAACCGCACAAAAGAATACCCCTTTTGAGTCTAAACATCCATTGGTGGTAATACCGAAGAGAAACTAGGCATGAATATCAGTTAATGTTCATCCAACCCAATGAAACTCTGCACCTCCATCATGTTCCTTGGTGTCACCCATCAAAACAGTAATTCCACCTTAGTTGTTTCTACTGATAGTCTATCCGCTGAGATAACATGTCCAAAACATGGACCACATGAATATATAATTGGAACTTTGAGATATTTCCAAAAATATGGTTTTATCAAGGTTCATCTTTGATCATCCACAGGTGCCCCACTTCCCCCACCATATGCTGAGTATACAAGGATGTAATCGATGAAGACCACTATGATATAGTCTAAGTATGTCTGGATGATTTGGACCATCAATCCGATGAAAACTATTAGGGCATTAATCACCCAAAATGGAACACCATGTTCTCATAATGAAAATAGAGTCATCTGAAATCCCTCATTGATATATCCCCATCACAAACACACATATGGTGATTGAATGATATAAGGTCATACTTTAGGAACCATTGTGCCCCACTCAAGTGATTGTTGCAGTCATCAAACTATGGCTATAGATACATGTTCTTTACCATCAAATGGTTCAAATGCTGTTTATCCAAGAACAACCTCATGATACCATATGCCTTTTTTGAAATCAAAACAAGGTATTTCTAGGGTGAAACACTAGGTCTCATAAATCCCTTCATCTCAAAATCTTCCTACAAAACCCTTAGATAGTAAATCTATATGAATCCATCCAATATGTTGTTGATGATATCAAGGCGATACCATGGTGTAAAAAGATGTTGAAGATGATCTCCTGATGGGGAGATAACCACAGATAATTTTTGGAATGCTGTCCTCATACTCTGCCACTAATGTTGGGAACTGGAATCTCAAAATATCTATATCTCTAAGGGTATGGATAGACAATTCAGGTATGATCATCTAAAACCCCTTATGCATGAGCCCATCCTGTGATGCATGTGTTTCCTTTTCAATATCAAATGAAAAAATTTCTTGTATTTAGAGACACACCATACACTTCACCTAAAAAATTCAATCTGTGCATAGATCGATGATAACCAATGCAAACTAAGAATGACATTGTAAGGCCTCGATGCTGCGACCATTATGTTCCAACTAAAACTCTCACCTACAAGGGTATGATAACACCGTCAAATATGGTGTGTGATCCTAGAGTCACCTCTTGTAGGCGCCTCCATGTGTATAGGTTGAGTAATGGGTTCTACCAGAATCTCAAGGTCTAAAAAAACATATGTAGCAATGAATGAATGTCAGAACCAATGTTTATATGTATGGAATACTAGGTTGAAAAGACATATATCGTACCTCAGAACATCCATGTAGTCCTTGGGTTATAGGCCTCGACCACATGTAGCTTCCCCCACCCCTATCCTCCAGCTCCATGAGCCTGGAATGGACCTCATGGGGGGTGGTAGAATGTCAAAATTCATCCCACCTCCTGAATATCTCCCTACTCCGCTGCCACATCCACTTCTGTGAGGATCTTTATATTCCACTCATTGCCTCAAACATAGTAGTCTATCCATGCCTTCCAAATTTGATGCTAAAAATGTTATAAAATCTATAGTAAGATGTACTCTACTAGTATATGTGTAGAATTTCATCTCCCAAGGTGGACTAGATCCACCATGAGAGCCTTGGAATACAGATCCCCTATCATGGTTCCACCTAAGACATCCACCACATCTTAATCCCTATTTCTAACATCGTCTCCCCGCTATTGAGGTCTCTTCATTTGTCTTCTTTCTGCTAACCGTAGATGGTTTTATCAGCACATCCAATAAGTAGTTGACCACCAAATATTGGTAGAGAACTTCAACAAAAGTTGGAATGAAGAATGGAATCATTTTGACTCAGATATCCCAACATTGACATCTTATAATGGTCTAAGACGTGATGTACTAATCCCTGATCATATCCATCATGTACCTAGAAATTTTAGTGAACCTCTATGAATAGTTATCCAGTTTTATGCTACCATGATAAAGCTTGATAATTTAATATATATTCACTTCTCTTATCATAAGTTTTGATAACATCTCTCAAAATAGATACAGAAACTCCTTCCACGAATAAGTCACCTCTTCCTAAGTCCATGTGGTAAAACTCCACCATCGTCCTCTAGAACCAAGAAGAAGGTTCTCTGCTAGGATCTACATAAGGTCTTATGGTGTCCTCATTAGATGAAAAACTATAGAGACCACCTCAAATAAGTATTCAGTCGCCTGATGGATGGGCTCGCCTCATAACATGCGGCATCTCCGTCTCTGAATATAATTTTGTGCAGTTAACATGGGCTCCTCATTTTCTTGTACTACAGGAACCACAAGATGATCTACTAGGGGTGGTATAACCGGTACACCACCTCGAGGTATCTGCTAGGAAACTATCCCATGTATCAAATCCTCTTTAATGAGGTTGTCATCCTCATAATGGAGCTACTAAATCCAATCTATTATTTGTTGTGGATGCATCCTGTAGGGAAATAGATGTACCACATTCAATGAGTATTTTTGGAAAGGTTACTCTATAATGACATAGATTAAAAAAATTCTTATATCATGCCTGCCCCATTTTGTGTTTCCCCACAACTAATGTTTTCATATACCAATTAGAAAATAAGGTTATCATATTCATGGTGTATATATATTTCATCATCCCATACCAACAATGGAGTCCCTCACAAGAAATCATAACTAGAAACACTTAAAAATGTTTCCAAGAACCAATCCCATAGAATCGCAATAGTATGGTTGAAAAGAACACATTTGACACCACACTCTCATGAAACTTCCCAGTGGGGCCCAATCCATGACCCCACTAGACCGCCTACAATTTGCTAGTGGCTGGTGACTAGCACTGAGTAGGTGTGTCACTAACATTAGAGAATTTCCTATGTATATGTACACACACACACACACATCCAATCCCACTAATTCTGAAATGTAAAAACTGTCCAAAAAAATGCATGCATACTAAAAAACCCAACCAATAGTGTACAATGTAATCTAATGTGTGGAAAAGTAAACTGCTCCAGAATACAAACCCACCAAAAAGAAAGAGTCGTCCAAATAAAAAGTCCAAACTCAAAGAAAACAAGATAGGAATATGGATTGTTACTTGAAGTGATAAGAACACCTTGTCCTATTTGAGACATACAAATATCTATTTGATCATGGTCCGCCAAACCTCTATTAAATGTCCACCCATCTACAAAAGACATGATACGAGCAAGAAAATCCCGTTCATGTTGAGTATAACACTACACTGTACGACACCCCAAAAACCACAATGAAATAAAAAATATAAATGTACAGTCATATCAACATAATATATGTCTACGGTTCACATAAGAATAACATATCCATATATACTGAAAACCAAGACACGTATTTTGTAGAAAATTCAGAACAAGTAAATACCCATGATAGGGATTCAGTCTGAAGAATCCACAAATCAATCATCCTGGATAACTCAATCGGAAGTCTAATATCCCTCATAAAGTCCATTCAAGATGTACTATTAGTTAGTAACCTCCATGAGAGAGATGCACTGATATATTTGTAGAGAGAATAAGATACACTCATTTTGGGAGAAACAACTCCACAAGAGGGGAATATCACGATACATAGATGAGGATCACTTCCAGGGACATGGTGTATACCATTACCACACTAGAGTTTCTTTCTAAGTAGAGGACCAAAGTCCACTTGGATTTGTCAAACCAATAACTTGGATCTACTTAGTGCATATGAATAGATAGAGGATCTTTCTCCATGCCTTTTTTAGGGGACTCCTGTCTCTATAAAGAATGACTTTCTAAATTAGGTCATACTAATGTGGATAATAAATTATACCCAATTACCATTATGGGAACGATAAAGGGGTAAAAAACAAAAACTATACTTGTCCAATATACTAGGGACATGAAGATCAGTCCATGTAGAAAAGGGTACAAATCGTGTGGAAGTGTCCATGCTATGTCCCTTGTCCTCGGGTACTACCCGTGTATAACGACCCCTGTCAAAAAATATGTCATGTAGTAAATGTTATACATGATGTGTAGAAGGGATATCATGGCATGTCTAACTAATTGATTTTTGCCCCATGTATATTGTCCATGTTCCAATACAAGTCTTCAATCCTTTTTCTCTTTCCCATGTATCAGTACATGGTGTAGCACAAGTATCTAGTCAGGGTCTAGCCATGTTGTAGAGTACATGCAATGTATTCCACCACATGTCTATGTATCCTCCAAGATACAGTCGGATTTCTAGGTATGTTCCCACACAATGTGACATAGCTATCACACGTCGTGTTGCACCTCTCTAACACCCAAAACCCTAGCATCCACAATACTGGTCCAAAATGATGTGTATTCCGAGATACTCTCCGGTTTCATCGATATTTTCAATAATCAATTTTATTCCTCCATCACATTGGTTAATCATTAGGTGTTCAATTTTATGACTGGTTCACCTCGAAAATCATGATCGAAGGTTTTCATGTCCTTGAAACATTGATTTGTTATGTTTAGACATTTCTATCAGCTTTGAAGATGATTATAATTATCGACACGAAGAAAGATAGAAGATTGATATCTCTTGTAATACATATATTCATCCATATTCATCATCTTACTACCTTCTATAGATTATCATGATGTCTGATATACGATTTCATATTGTTGCACCATAGAAGAGATACCTAATGATTATTCATTCATGACCTTGAGAAGACTAAAGAACACTTGAAAATCATCGGAGAAGGAAACAAAGACAAAAAACCCAAGGAATGAACCTCATCCAATGTTTGTTATTACCTTGATCGACTACCATTTGAAGTGTCAGGATTCAAAATTGAAGCAAAATAAATTCCTAAAATCAAATTTTAAATCATCCATCCCACAATAATGAATGGAAAATGGGTCAACCAGTTCATAAGTTGATCCACATCCATAGTTAATGAAAATAAGAAGAAAAAAATAATTAAATCACATGCCCTATCCTTAGTTTGGATCGATTGTTGAATAAGAATAATTTCCCTACCATGTTCAAGGAGATCCTCCTACTCCACTAGATCAGTGACTCTTGATTGCAAGATTAATCATTGTTCATTGTTGAGAAGGTTCTCAAAGGGTCTCATCTCTAATGATCTAGAAAATTTGAGGATTATGTGGCTATCCAAAATATTTATTCATAATAGATTATTTAAAATCAAAGTTTATTGCATAATCACAATAGAGAAATAAAATAAATATTAAATTAAGTTTATTTCCTTCAACCACAAAAAAAATGTTCAATGACTGGCCATGCCAAACAGTGTTAGGATTCACCTAAGGTACAATCTCTACTCATATATGATCACCCATTTAATTATTATTCCATATTTTTTGGAAAAATTCTTGCGCGTTCCATTTAATTTTTAATTTATTTCATTTATTTATCATGGGCCATCGGGTCTATAGAATCACATGTCGTCTCATAGACTAGTCTCAAATTAATGTAATATAGTATTTAAAAGTAATACACTGCAAAATACAGGACATTAAATAATTTCCATCAACGAGGGATTGTTTTGAACATTCCTCTTATTCCTAGAAACTAATTTTACAACACTCCTCCTGAGGAATGTCACTATCATTTATTGTGAGAGGTGGAAATTTTTCTCCACTTTTCCTCCACCATGAAATATCCAGGTAGGTCAACAAATGAAATGGTCAGGAATATCAAAAAATAATAAAAGATAGTAACATTCAATGCCATATCTCTCTCCCATTAGGCTCTATCAACTTCCATTAGTGGATAGACTAGGTTGTGCAATCGTTAGATCAATTTTTCCTCTTTGTTTCTCAAATTGAGCATTAATCTGGTGGTCTTAGAGGTTAGTAGTGATTGTGAAATCCAAAAAATGCTACTTTGAATGATAATCTCTAGAGTTTAATCCCCATTCTTGTCTCTCATAATTGGCATCCATTGAGAGTTAATCCCAAATCTTTTTCACTAAAATGGACAACATCCATGTGTAACCCCAACCAAATGGGCCTTATCCATAGACGTAAGCCCCATATTAAAATATCAAATGAGCCTATTATATTGTATAATGTCCAACCATGCCTCATCCTTAAATGGGACATATTTCTAATGATGTAGCACCAGATAACCAACTTCCATGATTAATTCGCAACAAACTGTACTATGTTGGGCTTTGATTCCCTACTAATTAGGTTACCTTGGAAGCCTCCTTGAAGACCAAAACTAACACCCAAATCCATCTTAAATATATATGGAGCACATTATCAATCAGTTCATATCTACCCAAGAGACCATATCTCTCGTGGGTCTCTCAGCACTCCTGAATATATGTTCGACATCATCCTTGAGTGGGAACCTTTTGTCGGGGTGTCCTCGTAACATGAAGTTAAAATACATAGTAGTTCCTTGTCACTAGACTTTAAAAGGTGATGCAACCTATTAAATGACTATAAAACATATGGGTTATGATTATTATAATTAGGGTATGTTTGAATCTAATCTTATGTGTTCGATCCCAATATCAAAATATCATTCATCTCCTTAGATGAAAACAACCTCCAGAGTACCACACCAAATGGTTTAAAACAAGAACCATCGTAATTAATGACTAATATATACCTATTACATCTAGAAAAAAAGTACCATTAATGGGAGAACATAAATACATATAGATATCATCATTGATGTAGAGACTCATATATATACCAATTATTTCAAAACTATGCATAGGTTTGATTGATTTTTACTTAGTGGTAAGCACCATATGCCTACAAGGGAATGAATTAAGTATTTTTGAACATGTCATAAATATATATGAGAGTCACTAAATATAAACTAGATCCCATCCAAAATTGTTTAATGATCATGACATCCCATAATATTTACCAACGTGAGTTTTTATGTGTCATAGGTCGTGTTACCCAATGAGCATCTGGATTTGGAAATCAGATCCCAAAATCATGGTTGTGAGAGGCATTGGATGTTTTCAGGACCACAAACAAAACACACTGAAAGCTATTTGTAGACCATGTACACAAAATAAATTATTGGACACCATTTAACCCCCAACAATCAACCATTCAAGAAATAGACACATATTTTAGGGTAATAATGGTGATGTCAATGTGAATCATTAACCAAGGTGCCAGTGCTACCCATCTCCATGCCCCATTCACATCAAATATGGGAGAATGTAAAATGATACTGTCAGCTTTGATTATATAAAGAGATGCTAATTTGATTTTTTTGTCTGTGTCTATCACATATATTATTGGAACTCTTCAGATAACCCTTCAATATAATGAAATATAAGATGTTTTCACAGACACAGATACCATCCACTACACCAGTTAGATTCACCATGAAGCAATGGACCCTTTCTCCCATCCAGAGTTTTCTAATATCGGTCTCAAATTTACTGGTTAAATAGTACCATTCAAATTTTACTATCCCCACCCTAGAGGTAGCTATGTAGCCCTCCATTCCATGCATCCCCACTAAACTTCCACCCAGTGATAGTTGATTTTCCAAAATTAGACGGCTCTACAAGCCATATCCTACCGTTTCATGAGCCTATCATTAGATCATGAAAATGGGTGCCTCCATTACTTTGGGGAGGATGATGATGCCATCCTCAATGAAATAATTCCTGAATCACAATTGTCCATGCTATGGGACCTTCTGAAAAGCATAATCACAAATTTCGTGCAAAAAATCATATAGACTGTGAAGAGGACACTACCTAAACCCCCCTAATAATGTCAAACAAACATAGGACCCTAGGGAATATAACGAAGAATGAAGATCAATAAATACCAAATAGGTTATCAAACTCATTTATGATGAGTAATTCATCCATGAGAATATGGCCACATGCTATATGAAGATATATATTCCTTCTCTCCCATATAAAAAATATCATTCAAATACAACAACAAATTATGAGCAATTTCATATTCATGATAATAATCACAAATCCCACCATTTAAAAACGGATGAAATAAAAAGGTAGAATTATATCCCCTCCAATGAATATGGACCCCCAGTCAAATAAGACAATAAATTATAAGCAGATAAAAATCCCAACACGAAAATATAAAGCCCAACAGTCAAGTAATGTGGAAACCAGTTACAGGCAGATAAAAATTCATGATGTTTTACACCAAGTAAATCCCATAAATATGGTAGAAAACTACTCTTAGTATCATATCCCTACTAACACATATGATTCATATCAATAAAATTAAATAGTAACTAAGAAGTAACAAATTCTTTCTGATCAATATCATGCCAACAAGTCAAATATAATGGAAAACAATAAGAATATAAAAATATATACATTAAAGTATGAAGAAATCCAGTCAAATACAATGTCAATTGTGGAGAATAAGTGTCCCATCCAAGCTATAAATAAGGGGATGAATCATAATTCTACCCCTGAACATGAAAACTATCAGTACCCATTGGAATGAAATGGAGGAGTGAAACAAAAACATATTTCTACTCCAACATCAGAATGGGAATATATTTCCATTTTATCTAAGGAAATATCTAAAAACATTATATAAATGATAGAGGATCATATTTCAATCAATTAATATGTCGTACATACTTGTGAATATGTAATCACTTTCATGGAATGAAAATGAATATGAACCCACAAACCCACCTCTTAAAGTGAAGGGACTCATCCATAAAATTTGGTGGTCAATAAAGAGAATATATTCATCATTGTTACCATACATGACTATCTTCAATATTACTCCATACTAAAAGGACAACAATATCGAGAAAATTATTCATTCAAACTAAAGGACACAGGTCCACGGCACTGGCCACTCCAGGGTAGGCACATATCTCTTCTAGAAATCCGGAATGTTTTTGGAATATCCCAGTATCACCATAACAGCCACTCTAATAGGTTTCAATATATAAAGGTCATCACCAATAAAAATGAGACCCAATCACTTATAAGATATAACCCAAAAGTAAATCAGTCTAAAGGAAACTTGAAAATGAAATGAATATCCATGACCCTTATCTTATAAAATCTATAGGTTGTGATACCCTTTAACACACATTAATGGTGGCTATGGAATTTACAAATCCATTACCAAATTAATGAATCAATAGTAGAATTTATGAAGGACCTACCCACAACCCTTGTACCATCATCTCTGAAATTAAACCCTTAATCATTAACCATGAATGCATATTTAATGGACACCAAATATTCGATCACAATAGATTATTTCTTAATGAGAATCACAGTATCCCTCATCGTATACAGAAGATAAAATATTAAAAAGGAACACCCCTTTCTAAAATCCAACATTAAGGTCCTCCCCAAAGAAATACACAACATAAATTTTCCGTACAACCAGACATCAAGCTATAATGGTAGTTCTTACCATTCTAGAACCATTTGAGAAGGTCCTACCAATTGTCACATCTCATGATGACAATATGGTCCTCCAATTTCCTTGTTAAATTTCTAAAAGACCTCATATTTTAAAGTGTTTGGAAGGATATGGTTGTCCATGATAGCTGCCCTATCAATAACAAGTGACATAACTTCTCATCCAAGAGATGTCTCAGGGTGATGATTTTCCTCTAAGATACAATATACTATTCATTTATCAAGGAGATCCCTACTAGACCTTATACTCGTGAAAAAATACAACAGAAGCATTCATAGTGGGAAAATCAAGTAGATGAGTCTCTGCCAGAAGAACAATAGGATATGTTTCTCATGAGAATACAATTATCTAGGTATTATATAACAATTATAAAATTATCAATTTTAGATACCATTGGAATTTTTAGAATAATGTATATATAAATTTCCACTCCTACGTAGGAAATCTATCTTCCACCTGAAGGAATAAATATTTTCATATAAATTGTATAAAAACAATGTGAAAATACTGGGTGAGATTTGTCAGCAAATCTAATTGGAATCCATTCCGTCTACCTAGTAACTAGAATTAGAGAGTTGGAAACATGACATCCAACTGACCTACCTGAATTCAAATAATAAGTCGCTTCATCTAATCTTCGATGCCATATTTTTTGTTTGTATTTACGGTTGTGAGAGCATGGAACTATGCATTTCTCCCAATGTCCCATCTAATCAAACCGACTAGAATCAGATCCTATAATTTAATTATTCTAAGGAGGATCTTCTGAAAAAATACCTTCTCTGGAATTGTGTCAAACATTGTAAGGACAATCCTTGAGTAGGTCTCAATAATCATAGGCCTGAAGTGATTAATCCTTCAAAAAATATCTTGAATTAGGAAACATATAATATTCAGTTGGATTCCAAACTACGAGAATAAAATCATCAAGAACACCTAATCTCCTTGTAAAAATAGTTCATTTACTAACCCGAAATCATATTGGGTTCAAATTAAAAAAAAACAAAATATATCAAGAATGCAGAGACAGTAGCAGCCACCACCGCAATATAGGATCAGCCAATCCCATTGGAATGAGGGTATTTCTAACCAATAATTCCCATATAATACCATCTAATCCTATCCAATTTATTAAAATAAGAGAATGAGAGAAACCCTATCTCAAATGGCTATGGATATTTTTAACCTAACCACCCCCTTAACAAAAATCAATCTTTTTCAATTTGGGGAGGATGAAAAGATACATGGTCTCCCAATTCACCCCATCTCATGATATACACCACTTATACTGGAGGAAATTTACAAGGTTGTAAAGAAGTTCCCTCAGTGTCCTGCTTCACCATGAATTTAGAATATGATCCCTATGATGGAGGTAGAATTCGAACAACAGATTCGAACACCTCCCTTAACATTCTATAGAGAGTAAAATGCCCACATTCTATTATGCATCATTGAAGGTCATGGAATCCAATCCAACAAAAGTCACTAGAAATGATACAAATATAGAGTAATAAGGAGAGGATGTTTTCACCAAAAATATAATTCAAAATGTGAATAATGGTGAGAATAACCAGAATTATATAATCACCCAAAATCTAGGCACTCCATCGATCAATCCCACATTAACTTCTTCATTAATCCTCTGTTGAATAAAAAACTAAAATCAAGATAAAAAATGATCCACATATTCATCTTCATGAAAAAAACCCAATAAATTCGAATAATGATTCACTGTGAAGAAATAATAAATCAAATAATTTAGGTGAATCAAAAAAAAGTTACTCCATGTTAGTATTCCAATAATGTATGGTCCTCCGTATGAGACTTAAAATAATCTTCCATCAACTATTGTTTAACAACAATGGTTCATCACGACAATTGATGCATGACCATGAAATCTACCAAACAAGGCTCCTAAACTATCAATCAATTCGGACCTGATCAGGGGTGGATACCAAGATGTAAATTAATTAAGGGAACTTATTGATTAGGTTTAGGTAAATCCTAAAAATAAGTCTTGATTTGAATATATTCCCCAAATAGAAAAACAATCAACATGCCAAATCTGACCCATTTCTACACCCGTCTAAACCGAGGTTCAAAAGAACACTCATAAAGGTATAATAAAAACAACCAACATATTTGAAGCTCAACTAGAAGATATAGAGGAATGGTGGGGACCAGTACAACTGGAACACATTCCTTACCCCAACATGGTAAGCGACACCCTACCATGGAAAAATTTAATGATTCCAATGTTTTCACTGTTCAACGTTTCATGTAATCCAGAAAAACATCTAACCCACTATTTATCCTATTTTGATACCAATATAAATAAATATAGATCAACATGAAGCACTGAAACTCAGATGCTTTGAACGAACCCTACAAGGGACAAACTTCTTGTGGTACACATGTTTTCTTGTTTGTTATTTCATGAGATTATAAGACCTCTGTTTGTAGTTTCCATTATAGTTCAACAAAAGTTTTTAGAATAAAACAGTCATTAACCTCTCAAACTAAAAATATTGAGAAAATTATAGAGTCTTGAAATTCATCACTCTATAGAGAGGGTTGACCTAATCCTAAACTGGCTAATCCCATAGGAAGATAAACATGATGCTTATGTCAATAATCTCCTTGATGATATATGAGATCCACTAATCCTGATGAAATATAATAGTGGGTTTTGATTATTCTCTTCCATTTTCTAAAAAATGGAGGATTCCATATAATGAACTATTCCCAAGTCCCAGCTAACCCCACTGGTCATGGGGAAAAGAGAAGGAATGGAAGAGGTGTCATTAGTCACACTTAAGTTATCCCCCACACATTCTTCATCCCATATGATGAAACCACATCATACAACACCCTTTGGGAGTCACCAAAGACCACTTAATCGATACGTTGAACAAAGGGGGCCCAGATAAAATAAATTTAAGGAATGTGGAAATATATTTTAGTCATTTCAATATGAAAATGTTGCTTCCTATTTCATAGCTTCTATAGACCATGGTATATTACTTCTACTAGGGACAAAAGGGATAATGAGGTGGGTCTCACTGACTAGATATATTATTTCCCCTTTCACAGGATATGCGTAAAAAACATCCAAAAACATTTCATCTCCATTTACCTCCTAGAAAAATGATAGTTTCTGGGTATGTAAAACTGGGACCACTGCCAATACAAGTGGTGAGTCCTTCCACTACTCTTTTTGGGGAAGGAGGCGGGTTGAAAGGATTTCTTAACATAAGGAAACAAATGATTCATAATTTGATTAATTAGAATAAAATCATACAATCCCATGTAATACTCTTAGAGTAGTTGAAAAAAATAAATATTTCCCCAACAACTTCCACTGCAACAAAACTAATTCTATGAAAGCCATAAAACACCAAAGGAAAGACTTTAAAAGGCAGATTGGAATGAAAGGAAGAGATAAATCATTGGAGGATGAACCTAAAACTAGGATAATTTTGGATTTGATGATCTCAGATTTTATACCCTCAGATATAAAACAATAGGATCCTCTCTACCAAATGAAACCACTAAAATTTGTCACCCTCGATGAGTCATCCTCGAAATAGGGGTAATTTTTGTTTCTAGTAATTTCATTCAATTAATGGATTCCTTCTATTATTATGATTATGGATATGATATTGAGTTACCCACATTCAACGGGGGAACTAGAGAAAGAGTTTTTAGTAGACGACCATACCGGGGAAGACACAGTCATGAAAAGAAATAAAATTATAGTCATGCCCCGACTTAGGACAACCCTTTTGAAGAGGCTCCAGAAATATCCTTTCAATTGGTCCAAAAAGAAAATCAAGATCCCAATTAACCTTCTATAATCCACTATAACACAATCACTCTAATATATATATCTCATGTAGAACATGTATTAGATCACCTTCAGTAACTAGGAAACCCAACCCATCCCACCACTCCAAGGATAAAAACACCTATAGATCCTATAATGAGGGATGATCCATATTTTCAAATACTAAAGACCCTACATACCCTATAAATGTAAATCCCTACACTAGGATGTGAAATTTTTTAGACTCTAAGTATGAATTCTTGAAACAAAAATCTTTGGTACTGGCTAAACTATCGATCATAGATGCCCTATGTTTTTTAAAATGCCTTAGGGAAGTACTCATAGAATATATTCTAAGCCCCCAACCCTATAATTTTTAATCCAATGTGGTTTCTGACGAGGTATATGAAATAGATAATGATTACATAAAATTCCACATGATTATATCTTTCATAAATAAAGATGCATGATCAATTATACATGGACATGTTAGACCCTTGTATGTGTTTGGACTGATAAATAACATCGATGTCCAAAATGGTTTCATTGAAAATGGATTTGGAGATAATCTCATTCTTGTATGAACACTTTGAAAAATAGACTATGATAAACATAAGTTGGTACCAGCCTTCAAAACACAATTAGGCTACGAAAAAATATAGCATATGACATTGGGCCAAATCCTTCTCAGGGCTCAGTTTGGAGAACTCGTAGATGACTAAGAATTTCTAGTGGTTCGTAAGAACATTACTTTCATCATCTCTCTAGGAAGGACCCAATTTCACCAAAACATGATATTATTCTCCTCATGCAATAAATTCATCAAATACATCATCAATAGATAAATCAGGATATTGTACATTGATATGGGTTTGTTGGAATCCAATGAGTTTCATTATATCATTGGTGGTTTCTATTATGTGAAATGGAAACATCACTTGGGTAATAGGGTTCAATGGGTGACCACCCCAAAGGTTTATAAATAATCTTGATCAACCTTATGTTCTACCCATCACATTGATCATGCATGTGTTCCAAAACTCATCACTGTATTATGATGTATTCATGATTTTAGTCATGAGCACTGAGTCTAGAAGTGTTATTAAATTCATTGAATCCCAAAAACAATGGTGAAATCGTAAATGAATATACATTCATTTATTCATAAGAGATCCATGAAATCATTTTCTTAGTATATTATGAAGAAGAGGCCATCTCGCCAATCCTTGTTGATGATGAAATTCTCCCATCTCCCTCTCCATCCTCTATACAGTTTCACGAAAATCCCCTATTATCCAGTGGATCAAAGGGAGTCACTACATTTTTCAAATACCAATATATCAAGTTCTCTATCAACTCTAGGGAACACATCCCATAACTTGCTTCCCCATTAGAATAGGAGGAATATGATGACGAAGAGGATGTGTAAGAGGAATATGAGGAATAAGACCTTAGAGATGCCCCTCCATAATTTGAGTGGGGTTTATCTACCATCAATGATGAACTCAAAGGAATAAGTTAGGGAATAGAAGAAGACCTACGACTCTCCTTGATTAGTGAATCCATGTATTCTGAAGATTACGATTTATATAAATCTACCATAATATATAATCATGATGTACTACACTATAACTACATGAAATTACATGACTTTGTCCTGAGGTGTCCAATCACCACCTAGTCCATCCAGAGAATCTTGGTGGCTAAAAACATGCTGCTAGAAGGATGCACCTGACACATGCTACCAACATAGAGGTGGAATTGATAATATCATCGGTGAAAAATTGACTTATGAGGTCATATATCCCATTTGTATGGACAATATCATTCCTGTAAAAAAATATTGGAAAATCAGAGTTTTCATTGGTTTTAGGTATCTCAACAGGCATTATATAAAGGATGATTTCTCATTCCCAATCACATCAATACTGATTAAGGAAAAAACTAGATATCATGATCTCTTTCATGGATGGATAGTCATTATATTATTTAATCTGACTATCCCAGGAAGATAAATAATCTATCACTTTGAATTTCCCAAGGGAATATTTTTCTACTAGGTAATACACTTGTTCTTGGAAATTTACGGCACAAAATACCAATGTGTGATGCATAGAATCTTCAAAATATTTTATGGAAAATATGTATAATGATTTATTAATGACATGGTGGATAAATATTTATAGAACTCAGACTACCTGTATGATCTTGAAATCTCTTTAACAAACTATGGCAACACAGTCTGAAAATGTAACCCTTGAAATATACATTAATTTTCACCTTGTGGATGTTCCTCAGAATTATCATACACTATAGTAGAATTGAATTTGAAAACATGAATATGATGAAATACTTAGACTATCACCTCCACATGACCACAAATTTTTTATAGTATTTCAAAGAAATTTTTACTATATCTGACACTTTATTCCCAGTATTTCTAGAAAACATTTTCCCTAAACTACGGTGATGAAATAAGGGTTACATAAAAATGAACAGATGATTGTCAGGAAGTGCTAAAAAATAACATGAACTACCTATAGAGCCCTCTAGTTATAATTCTTCAGTTTATGGGAAGACCAGATATCTTATATGGGCATTCATTTTAGAAATCATTTGTATCATTCCTTGAGAAAAAATGGAAATGGTAGAAACAAATCCTTGATTATCATAGCTGAACTGTGATCGATGATGAGACTCGGTATTCAGATTTCAAGAAGATAAGTTTGGTGAAAATATATGATGCTTAGAAACTAAGACACTATCTGTAGCTCCACACGTTCTATTTGGTCTCTTACAATATCCCACTCAAATATGTTCTTAGTCATCTGATGTTGACCAGCCATCTTTCATTGTGGGCAGTTATCCTATAATAGTTTGACATTTAGTTTGTTCGTAAAAAGTAATTAAAAACCAAATTTTATTAGAATTTTTTTTCCAAAAACCCCAGAGTAGAATGGCTTCTTTGGATATTAAACTACCCAATGAATTGGTTTTCACTATTCAAGAGGAGCCCCATATATTTAAGATGAATTGTGATAGTGCATATAGAAACCTCTAAAAAATGAGGATGGAAAACCCAAAACACAACAATGTAATTTTGGGATTGATGATAATATATCCAAGAAATGGAATTCATGCACTAATCCTTCATTCTATTTGAGTGGTGCACAAAAATAAAGTAGACTATTTGGCTCTAATGAAGGGGAATGAGTTGGAAGTCCATGAAAAAGTAAATAAATTGAATATAATATGTTATTCAATACAAAATATTAACAACTTTGTAGTTATAATACAACAAAAAATAAATATCCAATCCATTAATAAATCATGCATGATGACTAATGGTGGAATTCCCCTAGGAACTGACCTTGATTCATGTGCTAATGTCACAGAATTCCCTTAATGATGTTTCCAATATTGCAAAAACTCAAGATTATGTCGAAAAGGATGAAACACTCATCAGCATTGTGCACAACTATACGGTGTCACCCTATATTCCCACCACCATATAGAAGAGATCAATGAGATTAGTCCCATACTTAACTATAATATCCTCCCACCAGCAGGATAGCACCATTAATAGACTACCATTAAAGTGGAGAACTCCCAACTGATAGAGACGGTAGAGAGAATACCTGATTAAGATCAATTTACATTATTCTATATGATATCACAAACCTTAAAAAAGAACTCCAGAAATGGAGCCTCGATGGGGTCCTTCCTAGGATCATTGAATGAGAAGAGACTATTGCGGTCATGAAAGAAGTGTACAGTAAATTTTATGGGGATCATCAGTTAGAACTCATGTTTTCCCACCAAATCCAATGTCTTTTGAATTACTGGCCCACTATAATGTATGACTACTTTAAATTTACAAAAAACATTCATTCATTTAACATTCATGCCAAATTCATTACCGAACGGTCAATGTTTTTATACATAGAGAAGTACTCATATCCATTTTCCATAAGGGGAATGAACATTGTGGGACTATATCCTCCAACCACATCCAAAAATTTCATGTATATTCTTACTAAATCTATAAATTTGGGATAAAGAAATTCCCACAATGAAGTCAGAGAAAGGAAAATTTTTCGTTTCATGAAATCCAAAATCATCACAAAATTTGATGTCCCTCAGACAATAATGATGGAAAACAGCACTGATTTCAAATATAATAAATTAGAGAATCTATATCAGGATATTAAAATCATGTCTAAACATTCATCCATCTACCATGTAGTGGTTAACAAGAATATAGTGGTCACAAATACAACCCTATAAAATATAATTCATATGAATGTCGATAAGAATAACAATGTTTTGGATGGACATGCTCCTACATTACTTTTGGGATACTAAAACAAAACTGGCACTACAATTTGGATGACCCCACACTTATTAGTATATGAGAAATAGGTAGTCCTACCCATTTAATTTAAATTTACATCTCCCGGTTGGGCTATCTATGATTAATTATCCATATACTAGAAATACCAAAAATGGATGGCTTATTTGGATGAGCTGGATGAGAAAAATAGCATACCTTTAATCATAACAATTTCAAAAATTCTAGTTCATGTGATCCATTAAAAAAATTTCACATATGATCTTTCCATGAAGGGGAGATTATGTTAGTCATCCAGACTCCAATAATACTCAAAAAAATCATAGAAATTGGATCCAAAATGGAAGGGACCATATGAAAAACATAAATTATACTACAGTGTTGAATAATCCTCAATTTAAATGGATGTATAACTCACCATGTCTCCCTCCAACAAAAATATCTAAAAGTAATTTTTTTGTGTAATCACATGTCACATTATTATAAATGTATGATGATAAAATCTTTTCAACCAAGCTAACATTACCCTCGACATCAGTTATCTATCATTCCATGTTTAACAAACCCACATGGAATGATTCATGCCTTCACAAGATATGTAGTGATGCATGGATTATACATCCCGGTACATGCACTTTAAAAAAATGCCCACATCCATATATAAGAGTCCAATGTGAATAGGGATACCTATTAAAGAACTATGTATGTATTGATACTTATCCATATGAGATATATAGAGACACCGATTTTCTATATCATTTTATGACCATTAAAAATTAACAAATGCATGTCCCATTCATTTTATTGCCACTATATGGTGGAGTATTCCATTTCCACACCTTTTTCCTCATGTCAAGATCAAATCATGTCCGATATGGAGGTTCGAAAGGGAATTCCTCAAAAGACCAATGCGTATCAATTCACATTAGTGTTTTTATGTTCCTGGTATAAATATATAAAATGGAAAATCAATTTTCCATCCCACATGATATTATACTGCATAGATCACAGACTTCCATCTTCGTTCCCATTGGTTGGGTATTTTCCATACTATATGACATTAAACTATATTGGGTTTAACGAATAATGTGTTGCTTGATTCGTTCCATCACAAGATATGTAGTTACACAAAGATCATTAATATCATGTAAAAAATGAAATATTTCCTCTTCAAAAAGGGGAAACTAAGTCCATATCATTTTTCATTAAACATCATGGTGACTCATGAACTATGTATGGAATGATTATTAATTTTATGTGATACCTCATGATGCCTACATGATTTTCCTGAATCCCAACAACAATTCAATGAAACAAACGATATAATATTTTCATATCCTATATAAAAGAACATAAATATAGTGGAGATATCAGGTTTGGGTTTCTCATTCAGGGATATATCAAAGAACCAAAACATCACCCCTAAATATGAGTCCTATCTATCTGGGGAACATCATAATTCATGGATATTCATGTTGTAAATGTTTCTTGCATACCTAGACACATCTGTTCCATTTAAAAAACTTTGATCCTCGGGAAGTCATGTTTCTTCAAAATCCTGTTAAGGAAATCATTGATGGAGTTTTAGTTTATTGTCATGTGGAAACATTTGTTTGACAATGAATTATATGACCTATTTGTCTATACATATGTTCCCCCAAAAAACGACTGGAAACCAAAGGATAATTCATCGTTAGGAGAGGACTATTCAATCTCTGTATAACCCAATGGATTCCATGGACCATATCATATCTCTTGATTTTAAAACCCTCATGACCATGGTTTAAAATTTCATTACCCATCACATATGGGGAATGTCAAAACATACTGATCTAATTATCCACTAGTAACTCATCATTTAAATAACAAATGGTCAACTCTGAATTACTTTAAACTGCTAGACTCAATGTCATCCTCATCGCATTATGTTAAAATATATGTAATTAAGAACTATATGTGGCTTTATTCCAGTTATCATGATATATGTAGTGACACCCAAATGACCATTATTGGGTCCTATACAATAAAAACTGAAAATTCCCCTTCCCTATGTCTGGTTCAGACCTATGTGATGAAAATTAAATGAAATACATTTCTCTTGATTCACATTTAGATGTGATGTATAGTGATTTGCATACCTCAGATGATGCATCCATATATGGACTAAAAATTTCACCTATTTTCATATGTGGGGTCCAGTAATATACAGGGAACCTCCTGAGACCTCTACATGTATTTATTCCCATTTTGATATGATAGGTAGTTACGTATGAACCCCATGTCTTGGATCTATCCATATAAAAAAATATTTCCTACAGTTGGGTCAGACTAGTGTCAGTGAAATGTATCCCAATATTCAAGGGAAATTTCTATTGATAATAATCATGTCATGTTCAGTAACACTATTTTCCTAAAAAAATCCATGTCCAAAAAGGTTCAAACCCCGATAAACCTCCCGAACCCTCAAATGTGGAGGGTCAGTTCCCTAGGGGAATGTTTTTTTGACCATACACAATATGTTCTAGTTTTCTCTATATACATATCCCACTAAAAATGACTATTAATCAATGAAACATTCATCAACATGAGATTCTATTCATTCCCATGTATTCCCCAAATGAAATTTATGTCCTAAATCACTCCTTGGACTTAGAGACCTCCATGATAACAGTTTCCAAAAATTTACCTTCACAGCTAAAGATGTTAGAACATTATATGAAATGTTACGGAGAAAAGGGAAAATTGTGTATCCCTAAGTAAAATCTAAATACATTAAATTAGAGACCCCATAAAATCATTTTTCTATGACAATAAACTACATATCATTACAACATGGATTAAAGATGTTAAATTGAACCACCCATGACCTAATTGTGTGACGTTGAGATGCACCATGATTCATCCCTCCAATAGTTAAGCCACATTTATGTAAGTGTAGTTTCTCATTACTAATTAAATATGATACAAGTTCCCTCATCATTCATTGACATCATTGATCTTATAATCCACCCTTGTGGTATTGATAAATATGAATTTCTATAAATTTACATTTTCATCTGAAATAGAGGGTTATTTCCCTAGAGACACCTTTGTTTGACTATGAAACAATTATCTAGTTGGATCTACATACGTTTCCAAGAAAAATTTTATATCCACCATATAAAAAATCATTCATAGGGTAGAATGTTTCTACCTCAATCTGTACTGGAAACATCATGTTGGAAACAATTCTTATAGTTACTCGATGAATTTCCCTATATGATGTTTGAGATTCAGAAATTAAAATACTAGGGTAAAGAAAAATAGCTCATTTATGAATGAAATATATTGGGATATTCATGGGTAAAGGACCTATTTCGGACCCTTAACCATAATTCATTCTCAATGATGTTCGACCTAATAAATGAGTGAAAATAGTCTGGTTTTCACAACTCTAAAATGCCCAAAAAATGACACAAATATCACAAGGATAAAAACACATAAAAATAACCCTAGTAAAAAATATGAGTATCCAATATATACACCCATGATTCTAATGGTTTTTTAAAAAAATATTGCAAAAAAAAAGTTCAATATGAATTAATATTGTAAGGGATAGAATCTATAAAGGGATCCCTAAAAAAATTCAACATCTTCCTAGAAATCCCATATAATAATATACATTAGAAACATTTATGTCCACCAAAAATGACACAATGTTTATATTATTTAATAAGGAACCAAATAAATATTCAAAACCATGCTCTCTTTGTCCATAAAATAAATAAAAATAAGGGCATTACATGATAATATTAATTTGGTTATCCAAGATTGTGTCTGAATGTGATATCCAGTTTCTAAAGTATTCAATTCATCTAATATATTATAATTCAAAAAACATTGAAAATTAGGCTTGGTGAACAATGTAAGAAAATATAGAAGTGATAGTCTAGAAATAAAATAAATTTTAAATCTATAAAATGTGAATGGAGGAGAACCCACGTCCTAGAGTCTCTCCCTAATTTTATTAAAAACAAATGGAGAAGAGATATGGAATATCTAAAAGATTATAATGAAGTTCTGATCACATACATAATCAAATTGACCACTACATAATCCAATAAATTAAAGTTACATTTAAAAGGTTTCCTTTTATTGGATTTTGTTTCAACTATTGGGTTCATCTTCTTGACGACGACCCTGAGATCTTTACCTTTCTAAAAGATTGAATCCAAATGTGTAGTTTTTGATGAATGTTTTTCCTTGAAACATGTAATAGGGGACTCATATTCTCTTATATACAATGTTTTTCAAATCCCCTAACAATAAGAACATGAATCATTAGAAGCCAATTGGTGAAGCTGAACAATTATTTTCTATATGGATTTCTTATGATGATTGGAATCATTAAACAAATAGAGGTTGTCTACATGGTCATTTATGTCATCCAAATATATGTTTATTTGGTGGAAAAGGATTTTAATGTTTAGATAAGAAAACCCACATGATTCCAGTCCAAGGAAATGCTAGCGATGTTTGTATGACTTATCGACCACCTACACCCAGGGAGTCACTTTTTCATGGTGAAAATTCCCTACCAGGACAATCTTCGTAAAACCCAGTGTTCTTTATTAATTTAGGGATTCTCATATTGACCACTAAATGCCATGTGTATAGAAAATGTTAGTGAATCCATAATAGACATGTTCATATTTAAAAACCATAATAGGGAAGGAAATTATTCAATCCCCACCTCCTACCCAACTTTTAGAACCGAACTGATAGACTCAACTTTATTGGCAGGGTTCTGAAGGAAATATCTCATGGAGAAGAAACGGTAGAGATGTCATGAGTGTCATTTAAAATAATTATATATTCCTTACCTTCAACAAATATGAGGTTGGGGGATGAATTATAACTAATATTCTTGTATCCTCAAGATGTGAGTTTTTTTCACCTAAAAATGATGACGAAGTTTGTTAGACAAATGATTGGAAAAGGCCAGCTACATGGGTACCCTTCAAAATTTCTTTCCAAATATCCCATTAGGGTAGACGTTTGACCAAATCCTGACATAATCATTGTATAAAATGTTGTATTTTATTTTATAAGAAAAGGAAATTTTCAACCATTAATCACCGAATGTCTTCATTATCCTCAATTGGAAATGAACAATTGGGTTAAATATTGAATCTGAGAAGGGGAAAAGGGGAAACCCATTAAAAACAAGTGAACTTTCTCGAATATGTCTAAGGATTATATAATTCATATGTGGTTACTCCATTAACCTTGGAAACTAAAAATTCATCTCATAGACCGATGATATAAGGACTCCCCTCTATGGTCTCTTCACCATTATCAGCCATCATGGATAATGGTGGGATGTATGGAATAGAGGTTAAATGGGAAAAGTGACTCAAAAATTAAAATTGTGACATTTAAACCAAGGAATAATATAATAATTATATAAATATTAAGTAGTGCGAGGAGAAAGGTAGGGTGGGGAATTTACACTTTATTCTGATATTCGTAACATTGAAATTGGTCTACCACCCAACCCTACAAGAACTGGAATGGACCATAGAGATGATGTAGAGAAATTCCTTACTTCATGTGGCCATGTAGTTCATAGATATTAGAAAGGTTGTGTGGATAGTTTGAAGGGGTCTCACTTCACCAGTTAAGTCACCATCATGAGGGAAAAATCACTAATACCACTGTAAGTGTCCTAGGATGGGAAGAGCCATACTCACAAGAATATGGAAAAGATACCTGTCATCATAAAGTTATGAAATATTTATAGAGGTATTCTATATACCAATGAGTTATACTATATTTCGTCATGAGTAGGAGAATATGTTCCATAGAATCATGAATATTACTGAGTTGGATGAGTCATACTATGACAAACTGTCTTCCATGGACCAATAACTTAAAAATATATTTATCCAATCATTAAATGGTATGAGTGAGCCTGCATTGAGGGGATGAAAAACAACACTATATATTATGGTTAGAAGGTCTCCCTCATGTGTAGAAACATGTTCTGTGTGGTACCAGGTTATTGAGGTCGAAATGACTTCATCAACTTTTTTTCCAATAAGAGGGATTCGACCCAACCAATAGACATTGCATAAGATAATCCTAAATGCGTTATGTAATAGGTAAAAATGATGTTTCTTGAGATACAATGGCTAATTATTTTTGGATACACCTTGGTTGATGGATAAATGTAAAATTGTGAGACCAACACTATAGTTTATAAGAAGATAGGATTTAGTGGTTCATCAAATTCCATAGTGTTTTGGTGCACCCAAAATTCCCAATCCCATTCCTTCGAGAAGTTCCATATGAACCTAAAATACCATATGGTTCTCTTATTCCCATTGATATTTATTTTTGAAAGGTTAAAAATTGAAAAGTATCAATGAATGAATGATTTGATGTATATATGATTGTTGTGCTAGTTGATTTATCTCCACACAGATCCATTCATAAAATATTCATTATCTAGACCTGAACATGAAATTATCTTCCCTATGAATGAGACATTCACTTCATCGTTCTCCTAATACACCTCAAACCTGGGATAAGAGATATTTTTTTAAATTTTTTAAATGTATGTATCATCTTGATTTCAAAAATTATAAAGCGGTAGTTAACTTAATAGTTGACAGGCCATATGTTTTGTATAGATAAGGTTCTTCAGAGTACCCACTACTAGAATGATGTTATTTTTGAAGGTCCTCCTCAATATTATATGCCATGATGTTGCATCTCCTAGTACTAGTCATGAATTAAAAATCAATTTTATACCTGTTATAAGTTCAGGACGAAATTGATAATAATTTTGGAGGATGAGGATGAGGTATGTGAACCACCGGTTTAGAAAATTTCCCATTATCCATTTTCTCATGAATGCATTTGACCACAGACCTCCATCACTTGAAGGCAATGTCCCACAAAGCGTCAGCTAGTGAATATATTATCGATGGGGAAACTTTTCTATAAATCATTTTTCCATTATGTGGGAAATAAAAATTTACCATTCGTGGCTAATAATTTTGGTTCATGGGTAATGAAATGTGGTTTGCGAACAATGTGATTCCATTAAGGGTATGGTTCATGGAATAATATGTGGCTGAGAGAGTTTTTAGAAGTTTATGTTTTCTAAGAGAATAATGAAATGATAATGAAGCTGGGGTCCCTATTTTTTGAAGAGGACATCTCTTAAAGGTCCACTTTCATACATCAAACTGCATCAAAATAAGATTATTTTCAATATCGATATAGCCACATATTCATCTTGATCAGAAACCTATTCCAATGGTGGGAATTTATTGCGTCAAGAAAACTTAGGAATTAAGAAATTAATTATATCATGTTTAGAAAATGGTTGAAATGAATGATAGAAGAAACACAAATAAAATTATTTGAAGTGTTGAAAACCATGAAGGAAATATTTATTTTTTGATGTGTTAATGATTCAAAAACTGTTGCTCCACATGTATTTCCATTACATTGTGAATCATCCCATAAACAAATTTGAGGGGAATGCCAAACCACAAAATCCTAAACAAAGAATCCATAAACATTTTCAGGTCCATGTGTTAAATTCAACAATTATGAATGTATATTCCCAATAACTAAATAGTTTTTAGGACGACATGGTATCATTGGCACCCAAAAAGAAAACATGGTGATTTCAGGGCTAGGTGGGGATTTACTCCACTAAACAAAGCATACCATTTTACTAAGTGGTTCATGGGGTGACATGGAATCTCGTGAACCACAAAAATGATGGCACCATCCAGATGAATAATTCATTCACATGGTGGGACACACTATATGTGATCCAAAAAAAAGAAGGCACTTGGACCATCCAATATGACCAACCATGTCATTATCATATCTATCCACCCTACAATAAATTGACCATGATGGGGGACTAAGAGAATGAGAGGATTACAAAACCAAAGAAGGAGAACTAATGGGACAGATGAGTCCAAGCACAAGAGTGTCAATGAAAATGAGGTACAAAAAAAATAAAGGCCCTCTGATGATTCAATACATGTAAAAATCCACCACTTCATTGTAAGGGTCAATAATAAATCAATCAACACCAGAAAACATAAAACCCATTTGCATTCCATCCAATGGGGATTAATGGATGGACCCCTTTGGGGGACAATCATCCCTCATAGTAAACATGTTATGTAATAATAACTCTCCCCCTTGTTGAAAAATTCTACATGGGAGGAACATAACCCACATAGAAGAATGATATACAGGATAAACCTGTCACATTGAAGAAGGGACCTACATGGGATGAACATAGGTCTATGTTTCATAATTCTATGTGGATGGTCCCCTCAACCGCATAAAACCATGTTACCCTTAGGGAACCTATTTATTCATAAGAATATTCTACATGTAAGGTGGAATCCTAAGGTGTTCCACTATTCGTCTCCCATCACAACCTTCCATCATGTCATTGGCCCCCCATGTTAGTCCCTCCCCGATCTAGTATAATGGAATTAGGCCTAGGACTCCACCAAAGCTTCCTAAAATGTATGATAAAATCATTGGTCACATCATCATTTCCTCTCGATTTTACATACATGGAGTCATATAGGTAATATCTTCAATAATAAAAACCCTTGAAATATCGTCAAGTTTAATTTCTCATGGTAATTCGGGTTATGTCCTAGAGATTACCATGTGAGTCTCTAGGTTATGTGGATTTAGGGAAACCATTGGCATTTCCCTTTTAAGAGGGTCTAATGTTAAACATTACTATTTTTTCCTAGAACCAATTTTAGGTAACTCCTCTCAAGGTAAGCTTCATTCCTCTCTTGGAGGTGGTGACACTATTTTATCATATTCACCTCTTATAGGGATATATACATACAGGTAACAGAATGTGACTGTAATGGATATTAATATAGAGGAATAGACAAGAACATTCAATGCCCTATCCCCCTATCTTTAGGTTTTAGCTCCATCCATCAGTGGATAGAGTGGGTCATGTGATATTCAGATATAAGGCTTCCTCTTGTTTCTCATACCAAAAATAACTCATATGGGATTAGAGGTTACAGATGATGATGAAAGCCACATGATCCTAATTCTAATGGTAATCCCCTATGTGTAATCCCTATTCTTTTCTCCCCGAATGGAAAACCCCTAAGTATAATACACTATAGTTTCTTATCAAATCATAAACATCCCTATTTAACTCCCAAGAAAATGAGACAACAACATAGATTTAATCCCCAACCTCAAATTTTAAATTGGCCTCTTATATGATATAAGGCTCAACCACTCCCCAACCTTATGAGGGCCATATTTCCAATGCTGTAGAACCATTTGTACAAAATTCTTGCATAAACATTAACAAACCATGCCACATGGGCCTTGATTCGTAAATGACTAGGATACATAGGAAGCATCCATAAGGTCCAAAACCAAAACCAAAATCTACACTAAATCTCTCCGAGCCACATCCCCAAAAGAATCAAATCTACCCAAAAGACCATGTCTCTCCTGGGGCCCTCAACCTGCCTTTACGTTTTTCCCACACAATCCTTGACCAGAAAACATCTATATGATAATCCATGAACTATGATGTTAAATTGCATGGCTGGGTATTTTACACATGAACATAAAATGTGATGTTTCCTATTAAATGGAATAGAACTATGTGGGTTTTATTACTCTCGTGAGGATATGTAGGAATCTCATCTTAAGGGTTCGATACCAACATCAAAATATCTTCCATATCCATGTATGAAAGAAAAATATAGTTCTCATAACTGAGTGTATTAAAACCAGAATCTTCCAAATTAGAAACCAATAGATATCTAATAAATCCATAAAATGGTACCATTAATTGGTGACCATAGATACATACAGATATCACCATCAATGGATAACCTCAAATACATATAACTGATTCTGAACACTGGTGAATTAATGATTGATCGTTACCCAGTTTAATACACATATTCATACTTTGTAATGAACCAAGGATTCATGAACTTATATTAAATATATAATAGGGTCCCTAAATAGGAATTAGTTTCCCCCAAAAGGGTGTCATGACCCCAACATACAATCTTCTCAATCAATGTAAGTAATTAAGTTTCATTGGCCATGAATCCCAATGAATTCCTACCTTTGGGAAATAGGTCCATGAATCATGGGTGTGAGAGATATTGGAATTTTCTTCTCCATGAAAAAAGTTGTTGGAGACCTTTAGATGAACTTGTACCTAAAGACAATGATTGCACACAATTTAACCCCTTTTCTTCAACTATTTGGGTAGAAAATGAGTCTAGATGGAAATAATGATATTAATATCATATATATTCAATTTATAATTTTTTCTAGTAATCGATCTAATATATAAATATTAAATTATATTCACTATTCATGGAGACAGAAGGCCATAGAATTGAATAATTTTGTTTCCACTGTATTTTTGTATCAAATGGAAAAAACTAAAGGAAGTATATATATATATGTGTGTGTGTGTGTGTGTCTCTATGTGTTTGTACTATCATTTTAGAATAATAATTTTCTCATAAATGTCTCATATGTCGATAAAAACAATACATAATGTGATAAACAAAACTTCTAATAATGGGAATTAAACATGATCTAATTAAATGTATTATTATGTGAAATGGTTATATAACATATGAATTTATTTTGTTTTATGATTTTGGGTCTTTTAAATACTGTTATGTATTTTGACCATGGCTAATATAGTCACAGAATAGTGATTAGAGGGTTAGTATAAATATAGGTTTATAACAAATCCAATTTACTAAGACAAAGGAATTGATGGCCTCATCCAATTGACATCCCCATATGAAGCACATTTGTTGGAGCCTAGAAAGGAGGTGTCATCATTGGGCATCCGTCTTCACTAATACCAAGATGAACTTCTAAATGTTATGCTTGAATAGAACTACCTACGGGAGAAGTAGATTATGATAGATATTATCACCTGAGAGACGTAATTCTATCCACCCAAAGAGTCTGTAATGATCGCACACCTTACCCATTAGTTTTATGAGGTTGTTATAAGGGGTTATGTAACAATACCTTAGCACTATGATTATGTGCATTATTTTTTAATATAAAAATGAATATACAAACTTTATTTATATTTAATTTGTAAATTGTTTTAAAAATTAAAATATCATTTTTAGTTAATATTGAAATAAGAATGCATTTTTTATAAATAATTGAATATTTGAATTAAATTGAATTTTAAAAAAATATTATCAAATTAATTTTTGTTATGTGTAAATTATCGTATAATTTTTATGAATACAATTGAAATTTTTAATAATGTTTGAACATTGTTCTTGTCAAATACCAAGAATTTTTGCTAAGTGACTGTTTTTATTTTAAATGGGAAAATTCACATAATTAGAAAATTATTTTGAAAAAATTAATATATTTTTTTTGGAATCAAGATGCCAGAATTATCCAACAATGAATTTTTCATAGTTTATTGAGACGATCAAACTTTTGGGTTAAAATTAAATACCGTTTAAATATAAAATTTGTTTTATGAAATCATAACGACCAAATAGTGATTTAATAAAATACTATAATCATTATATTGGGTCTATATATTTATTTACATTAAGATAATGTGATTTTAGTTTTGTTTTATTTTTAATACATATCCTTGGTAGACTCTCCTAGACTTGTAAAACCTATTGGCTTTATAAATTGATTTCCTTAAGTGTGTGACTCACATCAACATAAGAAACCTTATTATTTTAAGAAGTTATTCCATTTCCCTTATAAAATATTATTTTCCACTCCCCATTAGTAAAAAAACATGGGCAAAAACCATGGACTGGTGTGTGGTTTTGATTAGTTTAATGTGTGGTGTCCCAATCCTAAATAATAATGAATTCCCTCTCCTTTCTTATATAAACCCACCCAAGATCCCACTTCCTATTCACTCAAAGCCTTTTTATTTCATCCAAAATCCACCATCCTTTCTCTAGACTCCTCCCAATTTACCCCAATCTCCCATGTATCCTCTCTCAAGCTTCTCTTAGGCCTTTGGGATCACAATTCCAAGTAAGGGATTATTTCCATTCTAATTTTATCCATGTTCTTAATATTATTATGTACTTTTATTCTCAATTATAAATGTTCAGGTGTAATTTCTCACCTCCCCCATACTGCCATATTTATTTCTAAATGACGATATACCACCTTTCTCTCTTATTAATGACTCCCATGTACACCTGTTATCATGTTGAAATTCCATAAGGAATCTCCTCCACCTCAATTACATTCATGAAATTATATTGAATTATGAATCTAAATTCCATTACATATGTTGTGAAATGTATCAATATGACCTAATAACTTTCTATGTCATGTACATATTATGAGAGAAAATTTTCTCTCTCAAAAAATGTTTTTATGAATTCATATGTCATGATGCTGAACTTTCAAAACCATTTTCCATGACAGAATCATTGTGTAGTGAATAACATTCCCATTGTTATATTAAGGGTATTCACCTTTATTCATATTTACATATTAATGGATGAGTTTCATGTTTTAAATTTCACATTCATTTTCTGAGGATTAAATTATGATGTTTATTTAATCTATGTTGTATGATCTTGTGGCACACTTATCCATGAAATGAAATGTTTAAGAAGGGTATTCTGTGATAGCACTCCAATGAATTGGGTAAAGATTAGTATCATGAAATTTCAATTACAATGTGTATTTACTCATGCTAATTTAAGTTCAATGATAATTTACTCATGATAATTCAAGTGACACGAGGGTTTACTCATGCACCATGTGGAATGATCCATGGCTTATGCTAATTCCATGTTAAGTGGTGTTACCATAATTCCATTTTCTGATAATCACGCTATATCATGCCTTTATTTTCATGATATTTTATGATCCATTGATATTAATATTGCCTAACATGTCTTTTATTCTTTATATTATGTCTTCTTTCCTCCCTTACTGGGCTTTATATATCACACATTTCTTATGAATGTCCTCAGGTTATCCAATGCAATGCTAAGTACGAGGGAATATAGTGGTCATTTAAAAGAAGTTTTCAGAAAAGATATTGTGTTTTATGATCAATGATGGTATATAATGTCCCTAATTTTCCATGAAACTAAACCTATAGATCCTCAAAGTGGTCTTAATTTCATGTTTATGTAATAAATCATGCTTATGTTTAAAATAAATAGCATGGTTTTTATTCATTGTATCAGAGGATAGGTTTTGTTATTTTGGGGATTAGGATAGGAAACCCCTAGTGAAATCCTTTAATATAAGATGATGTATAATAAAAACATCCCTAAATTTTGTTGAGTATTATGTAAGTGGTTTATCAAACAAATACATCATTATCTGGATATGAGCACGTATAGGCAGATCTGGCACATATGTACCTATGAATGAAAACTCCAACAATGAGTTTTCATCTTGACCTGGGGTATCGTGGTACATGATATTGGGACATGTGGAACTCTGGGTTAAGACACTCCCGGGGGATATTCATTCTTAAATTCACTAGATTAGTTTGAATCATCATTAAGGGAATTAAAAAAATTCCCTTAAGAATATATGGTGGGATTTAGATCAGGGATAACATATATTGAAAGATATAGATTCATAAGTAATGGAATTAAATTTTGTTTATAGGTCATCAGTTTTTTCCACGTATTTACCTTTATATGTTAACCCTACCATTTAATTTATTCCATCTAATGGATGGTAATAGGAGGACTCAGGCTAACAACCGATATAAAGATCAATGTAATGAATTTTCTAATGAGATGCCTAATCTGATGGGATAATGAATCACAAACATTGTCAAGATAATCTCTCAGATAACTGATGATTTGATTAGAAACATGGGTCATGAAAAATGTTCAACCCTGTCCCCCAATGAAAAACAACTCACAATAGAGAGCTTTAGGAGACAAGAACCTCCTTATTTTAATAGATATTCAAATCCGTCAATTTACTAACAATGGATCAACATCATTGAAAATATCGTCTCGAAACATCAATGTTCCAAACAAGAGAAGGATCTTCTGGATGCTTATCGTATGGAGGGTGAGGCTGGTAAATGTTTGACATTGATAAAAAATACGAAGCATAAGGAGGATATTGTGGCATTGTAATAGAATCATTTTTGGAAATTGTTTTTTGATCAATATCTTCAACTTACCCTCCGAATTAATATTGAAATGGACTTCCTCTCCCTCAATAAAAAAAGGCGACAATTATATTAGAGAATATGAGGAAAACATCACATGTCTTGCATGATACGCCTCTGTCTTTGTCGGTATCCTAGTATTATATGTTGACTGCTTCTTTGGATAGATAACACATAGCCTACAGTAATCCCTAGAGATCCAGGACTTCAAGATATTTGAGTAAATTTTCTTATGTTCCTTAAATTTCATAATAAAGTTCGGTAAATCTCAGGGGTATCATTGGGATACAATGTGTAAGGTGGAATTCAATTCAACCAGTCCAACTGATAAATACAACAGTGCTATAAAAACCAAGAAACCCACTTGTAAAGGGTGTGTAAATAATCACCCCATATATTGACTCAAGGGGATGAAGAAATGCTTTAGGTTTGGAAGAGAAGGGAACCTAGCCATTGAATGCAGAAAAGAGAAACCTGCGGCTGCAAAAGAGGAGATGAGTGCTCCAATTAACCCTTAACAAATTTTTTATTGCTTCAACTGCAATGAACCATGGCACCTTGAAACACAGTGCTCAAATCCAATGTTTTATAGAGGCAACCAATAGCCATCAAGGTCGTAAGGGCGAGATTCTACCATCACCTATGACGATGTGAATACCGACAACAAATTGGTGACAAGTACATTAGTTTTTCAATACAGAATAGTGAAAACCGTTTTTTATTCTGGTTCTAAACAATCGTTTGTATCCTTAAGGTTTATGGAACAATCCCAACACCATGAAAAATCATGGATGTAATGATGTCAGCAAGTACGCAAAATGGGGAAATCATTTCATCCCATGAATATAACACCTCCCCTGTCATAACGGATGTATAGTGCATTCTGGAAAACCTCATCATACTCGATGTGGTGTAATTTGATGCAATCCTCAGCATGGATTGTATTTCTTTATTTAAAGCCAACAGAAATTTTCATGAGAGGGCAATCAATCTCTATATTGAGAATCTCCCCCCCCCTGAGTCTATACCTGTGCAAGGAGGAAGATAAATCTTCTTTAGTACCGTCATATCAAGAGTGGATGTTAATTCCCTTGAGAATGGGTATCTGGCTCAATGGATTGAGTCTAAGGAGGAAAACATCGTTGAATACATGCCTATTGTGAGGGGATTCACTGATGTTGTTCTAGAGGAATTGTCTGGTCTTCCTCCTAGAATAGATTTTGAATTCTCAAAGGACCTTATTCCTACGGCATTGCGAATATCAAAGACTCTATATAGAATGGATATTGTGGATCTTGATGAGATAAAGAAAAAACAACTGGAGAACTTGGGTAAAGGGTTTATATGAAAAAGTCCTATAACATGGGGTGCTCTAGTCCTCTTTATCAAGAAGAATAAGGGGTCAAATCTCCTTTGCATCAATTATCATGAGCTTATAAAAATACTGATAAAGAGCAAGTATCCACTGCCACAAATTTATTACTTGATCGATCAGCTATGTGGAGTACAATAATTTTCCAAATTAGAATTATGGTTGGTATATTATCATGTATGTCTGAAGAAGGACGATATCCCCAATACTACTTTTCGTATAAGATATGGGCACAACGAATTCATAATAGTGACTTTTAGACTAACTAATTCAATAAAAAACATTATGTACTTGATGAATAGAGTCATTAGAGATTACCTTGACAAAAAATTTGGTAATATTTATAGATGTTTTTTTAATATACTCCCAAAAAAGGAGGATCATGAGGAGCATCTAAGAACTGTAATAGAGACATTGCAAAAATTGATTTTCAATGAAAAGTACATAAAACATGAGTTCTGGTTGAAGGTGTTCTCATTCATGGGTCATATAATCATGAGAAGTCAGTTATCTATGGTTCCCTCCAAGATAGCTGTAGTTGAGTGATGGGAGAGGCCGACATCAATAATGAATATCCCTAGATTATTTGGGTTACCAAGATGATATCACCGATTTGTGAGAAAGTTCTCATGTTTGTCCAACCCTCTTAAAAAGATAACTCAGAAGGTAGTAATGTTTTCTTGGAGTGATCAATGCGAAGAGAGATTCAAATAGTTCAAAAAGTGGATTATCACTATGCCCCTTCTCATATTACCCATGAGTGGAGAAAGTTTTGTGGTATTTAGTGATGCATCGAAGAATGAAATGTGTTGTGTGTTGATGCAGAATTATAAATTGTTAGCCTAAGCTTGAAGGCAGCTGAAAATACATGAGATAAACTATCCCACTCATGATCTAGAGTTGGGGGATATGAACATTTCATTGAAAGTATTGTTGAATTTTCTCTATCTGGAAAAATGTTAGATATATACTTATCACACGAGCCTCAAATATATATTCACACAAATAGAGATTAATAGGTTCCAACAAAATGGATAGAACTCATCAAGGATTAGGACTGCTCAATCCACTACCATCTTGGTGAAGAAAAAAATTTGGTAGATTCTCTATGTAGAATGAATACTATATAATTATCAATTATGAGAATTAAAAAGGATGTAATCTTATTAGATTTGTAGAGGATGGAAATTGGAATAACTAATGGAGGAACACCATAAATACATTCTCAAATTATTTTTCAACCATCCCTCTTGAAGAAAAAAATGATTCTCAATGAAAATATATGGTAATTATAAAAAGGGTGGAAGCTATCAGAAATGGTAAATCCTCAAAATTCGTGGTTGAAAAGGAGGTAATTGTGAGATTTGGGTCACGATTATGTGTACCATCCAATCCAACGATAAAGAAGGATCTTCTGAATGACATACAAATCTCAACCTCCCATATTCCCCTGGGGGAGCACAATGATGTACTGAGATCTCCAAGAAATTTTTTTTGGATATTATAAATAGGTAGATTGATGAATATACAACAAATTCCCTGGTATGTCATCAAGTGAATGTTGAGAGGAAAAAGTATAGGTGGATGATGCAACTACCAACCATACCAACATAGAAGTGGGATAACATTACCCTAGACTTTGTCATTGGACATCCAAGGACATCTAAAAGGAACAAATATATATGGGTTATTATGGATTGTCTTATGAAGACATCTCACATTATCATGATTTGATATGAATTCTTATTGGATATAATTTCATGGACTAAAATCAATGAATTCGTAAGGCTGTATGGAGTACCACTATCTAATGTATCTGATGGTGATCTTAGATTCTCGGTGATGTCCTAGAAAAGTCTCCAACATGCTCTATGCACTAAACTGAACATTAGTACGAACTATCATCCTAAAACCTATTTCCAATCTAATTGAACTATTCAAATAATGGAAGATAAATCTTGATTGTGTTCTATGGATTTCAATGGATGATGGGACCAACATATTTTACTGATTGAGTTCTCCTACAATAACAATTTCCACTCAAGAATCTGAATGGCACCATATGAAGCCCTTTTTGGGAAAAGGTGTAGAAAACCTACAGGTTGGGATGAAGTAAGAAAGTGTAAGATTTTAGGACACAAAATGGTCGATGAAATGGTGGAGAAGGTGAAAACCATTCAGCATCATATCAAGGAATTCCAAAGTCTATTGAAGAGTTATTCAGATAACTGTGGAAATGACATTGAGTTAAAAGTTGGAGACATGTTATTTATATGGAAATCTTCATGGAATAAAGTAATGAAGTTTGGAACGAAATGGATGTTAAGACATAGGTACATCATCCCCTTTGAGATTCATGATCGTGTCGAGATTGTGGCCTATCTACTAGCACTTCCACCCAACATGGAAAAAGTACTTGATGTATTTAATGTATCCCTCTTATAGATGTACATACCTAACCCATCACATGTAATCTCTTCAGTGGTACTACCGTTAAAGGATGACCATTCATACAAGGAGAAACCAGTGAATATTTTAGATTGTAGAGAAACCGTTCTACAAAATAAGACAATGCCCCTTATCAAGGTTTTGTAGAGAAACCACAATTTTGAAGAAGATACATCAGTATTAGAGGAAGTGACAAAGCAGAGTTACCCACATCTATTTAAGTAAGGGAAATTGAATATTAGAGTGAAAAATTTCTTAAGGGTGGAAGATTTTAATGAACCAATTTTTTAAAAAAAGGTTATTCCTCTTGATTTAATTAAATGTACTATTATGTAAAATTTTCCTAAAACATATGATGTTCTTTGGTTTTATGATTTTGGATTTTAAAAATACCATAAATAATTGGGACCACTGCTAATATAGTCATTGAAAATTGATGAGATGATTATTATAAATATAGGGCTTTAAAAAATCTAATTTTTTAATACAAAGAAAGTGATGGCCTCATCTAGTAGACTTGTCTTGTACTAAGCCCATTTGTTGGAGTTTGTAAAATAGCTGTCTTTATTTGGATTTTCTATTGACCAAGCACAAGATGAACTTCAACATTTTAGGCATGACTGTAACTACCGACGGGAGATGTGGATGTTCATTGAGATTACCACCCAAGAGATATTATCTGAGCCACCCCAAGTATCTGTCACAATCACACTCATTACCGTTTGGTCTTATGCTAGTGTTATAAGGGGTTATGTGATAATACCATAACACTATGATTATGTTCATTATTTTTCTATATAATAATGAATATACATTCATTTTCTTATTGTCATGTAGTAAATAATTTTTAAGGATAAAATAGTATTTTTAGTTAATATTAAACTAAGAAACCAATTTTTATAAAATAAGGTATTTTTTATTTTAATAATATATTTATAAAAGATTATTAAATTTATTTTTATAAAATAAAAACGATCGTAAAACATTTATGAATTCAAATGCAATTTTTTAATATTTTGAAAGATGTTTTTTCCTAAAACAAAAAATATTTCAATGAATGTGGTTTTTTAATCTAAAATTGGAAATTAAAATATTTACAAAATTATTAGGATAAAATTAATATTATTTTTTGAATCAGGTTGTTGAAATTATTCAATGGTGAATTTGTCACAATTTTCTAAGACAGTCAAACTTGTAGGTACAAATTAAATACCATTTAAATATATAAGGTGTTTTATGACATCATAATCACCCAATAGTTGTGTAATAAAATACAGTAAATATTATTTTATGCCAATATGTGTTTTAAAATTCAAATAATTGGATTTTAGGTTTGTTTGATTTATTTTACAAAGCCTTAGTGGACCCTGCAAGACATATAAAACATTTTAGTTTTTTTAAATTGATTTCTTTAGAGTATGACTCATCTATACATAAGTACACCTATTATTTTAAGAATTTCGGCCATTAGCCTTATAAAATATTGTTTTCCACTCCCCTTTGTCAAATACCATGGGCAAAAACTATGGTATAGTTTGTGGTTTTGATTATTTTAATGTGTGGTGTCCCAAACCTAAATAATAAATAATTCTCTCCCATTTCCAATATATATCCCACCCAAGCTCCCACTTCCTCTCCACTCAAAGCCTTTAGAGTTTGTCCATCCTCTACCCTTATCTCTTTATAATCTTCCCAAGGTGCCCCAATCTCTCAGGAACCCCTTTTCAAGACTCTTATACGCCTTTTAGATCACACTTCCAAGTAAGGGATTCCTTCATTTCTCATTTTATCCATTATTCTTCATATTGTTATGTGATATTATATTCAGTTATAAATTTAGGGGTATGGTATTTCAACTCTCCCGTACTTCCGTATTTATTTTTTAATGATGATATATACCATTTCTCTGTCATTAATTCCTCTCATGAACACCTGTTACCATGCCGAAATTCCGTAAGGAATTTCTCCCTCCACATTTAAATTCCAAGAAATTATATAGTATTATGAATCCAAATTCCATTACCTATGTTGGGACACATATCTATATGAACCCCATACTTTGCATTTCATGTATATATGATCATAAACCCTTTTTTCTACCATCAACCCTTTTTATGATATCTTATGTCATGCCGTTATGCTACCAAAATTGTACTGCCATTTTCCAAGACAAAATCATTGGGTAGTGAATACGACTACCATTTCAATATCAAGGGTATTCTCCTTTATTAAAATTTACTTATTGATGGAATAGTTTCATATAGTAATTAAAAATTCCATTACTATGGAATAAATTATTAATTCTAATATATATATTTATTATGATCTTGTTGAACACTTATGCATTAAATTAAATATTTATGAATGGTGTGCCTTGATAGCGCTTCAATGTATTACGTATAGATTAGTATCATGATACGTCAAGTGAAATGAAGATTTAATCATGCTAATTCATGTGAAATTAGTGTTTAATCATGGTAATTCATGTTCAATGAGGGTTTACTAATGCTCCATGAGCAATGATCTTTCGCTCATGATAATTCCATGTTAAGTATTGTTGAAACATTTTCATTTTGTGATAATAATGTTTTATCATGACTAAATGTTAATTTTCATTTATGATTCATTGATATTCCTATTTCTTAACAGGTCTTTTATTCTTTATATTTTTCCTTTTTTACTCAATTTCTGTGCTTTATAGCTCACACATTTCTTAATAATGTCCTCAGGTTTTCCCATGAAATTCTACATATAAGGGAATGTAGTGGTCATGTAAAGGATGTTCTCAATAATGATGTTGTGTTTTATATTCAATATTGTTATGTAATGTCCCCTATATCCCATGACACTAGAACTTTCTATCCTCATAGTTTCATTATGTTCAATTTTATGTAATAAATCACGATTAATTGTGTAATAAAGGGAATGTTTATTATAGTTGGTATCATAGGATATGTTCAGTTATTTTTTGGATTATCATTTGAAAAAAGTAGTGAAAGCCTTAGGGATAAGACTAAGAATAATAAAGGCATTCGTAAATTTTATTGAGTATTGAGTAAGTGGTTTATCAAACAAATACATTCCAGTCTAGACACGAGTAGGTAGAGGCTGCTTTGGTACAGATATACATAGTAGTGAAAAATCCGAGAAGGAGTTTTAGGCATGACCCAGGGTATCCTGGTACACAACAACATGCATTGTTTCAGACTTGGTTATGACACTCCAAGGCAATATGATTTAGTAAATTCACAATCGTAGTATGAACCATTATTAAGGGAATTAAAAGAAATTCCCCTATGAATATATGTTGGGAAGTAGATCATGGATAACATAGATTGAAGTCTATATAATCATATTTTAAGGAAATAAAAGTTATTTATAAGTCATCCATTTTGTCTGTGGATTAACATTTCTGTGTTACCCCAAATTTTCCTTTTATTCCAGCCAATGGAAGGTAATTGGTGGACTTAGGCTAACAGCCAATGTGATGATCATTGTCATGATTCATCTAATGAGATGCCCAATCCGATAGGAGTAGGATTTGTGAACTATGACATGATACACTCTTAGATAACTCACTCTTTTAATACAAACTTGTGTTAAGAGGAATTTTCAACCCCCCCCCCCCTAAGAAATAACAAGTTAGAATCGAGATATTTATGAGACAAAAACCTATTTCGTTAAATGGATAATCTGATACCTCGATCGTCAAACAATGTATGAACACCATTGTAAAGATCTTCTTCATCATTCAGTGTTCCGAACAAGAGAAGGTACGTATGGATGCTTATCATATGGAGGCTGAAGCCGATTAATTGTGGTCATTGATCAAAATTAAGAAGCTTGGGGTGGATATTGAGGCATTTTAATAGAAGGATGTTTGGATAAGGTTTTTTAATAAATATTTTCCATGCACCCTCCGACTTAAGATGGAAAAAGACAACATATACATCTAGGAAAAAAGATGAAGAATCCATCAGAGCATATGAGGAAAACATTACATGGAATTCACAATACGCCTCCCTCTTTGTCATTACCCCTTAATGTACGGTTGACCACTTCTTTAGTGAGATAAATCCAAGCCTATGGAATTACCTAGAGATCAGTGCCTTAGAGAGATATAAGAAGATTATCTGATGTGCCTTCATGGTTGAAATAATGATTGGAGAATCTGAAGGGTATCATGGGGATAAGAAGCATAAGGTGGAATGAAATTCTGGTGGTCCGATGGATAAATTCAATGGTTCTATGAAAACCCATCACCCCACATTCCAATGGTTCAGAAATAAGAACCCCTGGAATTTCTTTAAGGGGATGAGGAAATGCATCTGGTGTAGAAGAGAGGGGTACCTAGTTGTTAACTGCAGATAAGAGGATTCCACGGCTACAAAAGAATAGATAATCACTTCGTTCGACCCTCAATATGATGTTCATTGCTTCAATTACAAATAACTAGGGCACTTTGCAAATAATTGCCTTATGCCAAGGGTTTTCAGAGGAAACCATTAACCTCTATGGTATAAAGGGTGAGGTTATTCCATCACCACCTCCAAAGTGAACCCATAGAATGATGTGGTGATAGGTAGTCTATTTATTGATTCAATAATAGAAAATATACTATTTTGTTTCGGTTCTACACATTATTTTATATCCAAATGTTTATTAGAAAAATCCAAAAACCACTCAAAATAATAGAGGTTAAGATGTTAGTGAGTATGAAAAATGGTGAAATCATTGCATCCTATAAATATAACTCCTCCCCTATCATAGTCAATGGATTGAACATTCCGTATAAACTCATCATAATCCCTCTGGAGAATGTTTTCTCAAATCTAAGCATGGATTGTAACGCCCCGACCCCAGCTACCCAGAGTCGGTGCATTACTTCGTAACATTGGCATGATCTCAAAAGATCAAGTCTCGAAAGACCGATTAGTTTAGTAGCCTTGGAAACACTAGATACATTCGTAAACGTTACATTACATCATAAAGTGAAAAACTACAATAACAAAGTCTCCATAGTCCACACTCATATCCTCTTCTGACTATCCCTGCAGGTCATTCATAAAATACTTCTTCACATCCTGGAAAATATTAAAACATTGAAAGGGGTGAGCTCAGATGCTCAGTAAGGATAACAATATTGCGTAAGATTTCATAAATAAACATAAAAATTTAAGGTAATGTATAACTAAAACAAAAGCCTTTTTAAACATGAACTTCAACATAATATGGCAAAAGTAAAATGAGATAATTCCATTCACTTCTTCACATGGATATTCTACTGGTCGAATAATCACATGCAATAACAATAACCACTTTCATAATGATTTAATGTATAATGCCGGACATTCTGAAACATTTTGTCAAGGCCTCAGCCAAGACAACTAAAATGATTAAGGCCTCGGCCAAAACCTTAAATCAAATTGGGAAAGGGCCTCGGCCAATTCCACGTCTAGTTGTCTCATGAGACCTACCGATGCATCGAGGAGCTATAGCGGGCTCCACCCGTCACTTATTAGGTCCAATACATTCCTCATATGAATAGGTTTAAACATATCATAAACCATAACATAATCGTATCACATAAAACATGCATAAAGGAAACATAACATTTCCACATTTCAATCACAAGATGTCAATACAACACATTGATATAATAAAAACACTTTCAAAACCATTTTCAATACCAAAATAAAAGAAAGATAAAACTTTGTATTTATTTTTCATCAAAAAAAATGATGGCTTGTAGAGGAAGCCGAAAATCAAATAATGGTCACGGGGGCGGAGAAGTCGTTGTCGCCGCATAAGTACGGAAAGAAAAACATTCCCTTTTGTCGTTTAGCAAAACGCTTCGTATAAAAAAGATTCCTTTTGAATAAATGTAAAAGTCAAAGGGGTTTATACACCGTATAAAAGAAATTTGTGTATAAAACAAAATATGCCTCAATGAAAGGAGATTGAGACGAAGTACTTAAAAAGATCATTTTTAAAATAAAATTGATATATTATGTGTATTCCCTATAGGTACACATAAAGAAAGTAAAAATACAAAATAGGACATAATAACATCATGACATAATTTGAAAGTAGGAGATTAACCCAAAGAATGGAAGTTGGGTTAAGAAGTTCCCTTACCTCGTGTCCGACTTGACTCAACCGTTCTTTAACCTCCTGAATAATAAACTAGAGTTAATTTCTATTTACTTAAGAACCTTTTTCATGTTCATTATTCCATTTATATCACTTATTACCATGTTATGAACATTATTTAATTATTTAAGTTAATAACGGTCGTTTTGTCGATCTTTGGTACTTGAGTCAAAAATAAACTTCTAATAATTACAAGTTGTTCATGTTGTGAAATATCCATTATATCCTGAATTATATTCATGATGTAGATATCATATATATCATATATATACAGTATATACATTCATTCATAATGTCACGTAACATTTAGAGGTAAGGAATGAAATGCACCGTTCATGGAGACGGTAAGCCGTACGTACGCATGAACGCTACTTTCATTTCTATTTCGTATTTAATGGAATGAAATCATAATGATATAAATTTATAATATAATTACAGTATAATATAGTGTATAATACCATTTAATCCATCCTTTATACATCCCACATATGGCATTAACGATTCAAATCACTTTGAGGGGGCGGTAGTCCGCACTTCCTAAAATGAAATTATCGCGTTTTACGCATAATGGAAATCATAAAGTATGCCATAAATGAGAAATACAGAAGAATAAGTAAAACATAAACATATTATATATCATATATAAAATAGTGACATCTTAATGGCCACCTTTGAAGGTGTTATATGAGTGTTGAACAATCATCGTTTCGTGAGGCAGAAATTCGCCATCCACAGAAACTGTATGTTCTTTAACCATTAGATGTAGGTGTGTGTAAGTGTAGCTCGAATCCTTCTTATAAAAACATCCTAGTATATTGAGGATACTGGTGTTGTTACAAAAGAAATTAATAAAAAGGGTTTAGGGGGTTGGAGAAGAAAAATAAAACAAAAGAACATTAGAAAAGACATTACCTCAAAATCGGGTAACTCTTTTTGATTTGAGCCAAAGGCTTCCTTGGGAAGAGTTCTGCCCAAAGTGAGGCTTCTATGAGTAAGGGAGGAATGTTGGGAGAGTATTTGGGCAGAGGTTGGCCGAGCCAAATGGCTTGAATGTGTAAATGAGGTGGGAGAGGTGGGGGCCTTTTATAAGTGGAGAGGAGGGGCACTTTTGGAAAGATTGAAATGTTACATTATTTCACAATGCTTTTCGGATTCTAAAGGTCCCACACTTATATAATTCGAGGCTAAGGTGATAAGGTTTCTAAATCTCCTAATCCAGTAGGCTTTGGACAAGTGTAAGCCTTGTATTTTGCATTATCTTCTCATTTTATTTAAATCGTTAAATAATGAGGTCATCACTGCATCATCATGATGTCATAAATAATTTACTTTATTTAATGTCTAAAAATTATAAAAAATATACTATGATGTAGGAAATCTTTTTATCTTTCTAATGAATATTTATAATCAAAAATTGGACTTGTTTAACCCCACTTAAAAACTATTTTAGTAAAACAACTCATCTTTGTGTCAATTTAATTTTAACATTAAATAAATATATATTAATGTCATTTTCCAACTAAAGTGGCTCCATGGGGTCCCCAAGTTGACCCATGGGTTGTCTTGGTCGGCCATGACTCATCCAATAGGAGTAGAACAAGTGTCATGCTCATATCATATTATAAAAACATTATTTGTACCTTAAACTACACTAATTACCTCTAATCGCGATTAAGAACTTAAAAGTTACTGTTCACCAAAAAATTATTTTAATCTCATTGAACCACATTTTACTTCTTAATGACAACCATCTATGTCGGATTTTTGAAAATCAAATCACAGAAGTGGTAATATTTCATTTAAACGAAAAATCAGTTATTTAACTACCACTTAGTGGTTTCACTATTCATCAAAAATTGAAGTTTTTCAGAACAAGGCCAAAATTTCACCCTAAGATATAATTGATATTACGAATTCAAAAATGATGTCTATTTTACAAAATTCCAAACATATTAGTTGCATTAATTAATTTTATAATTAATTCCCGCTGTTACAACAAATAGCGTGTTTTTAAGAAACAATTTATATCAAAAGATTGGCAATTGTTTATGTCCAATTTCAATGTTAAATTAATTCTAATGACCACCATTGGATAAAATGGTAAAAATATATTCTAATTATACTTTAAAACCACTAAATATTACAATTTATCACTATAAATTATTTTGATTAAAAAAGTTGTTTTTAAGTATTTTTCACTATTCATAAAAATTTAGAAGTTCTCAGAAAAATACCAAAAATTCAACATAGGCTAATTTCAATATTCCGAATCCAAAAATGAAGTCCATTTTGATAAATAAAATTTATAAAATTTCAAAAAGTAGGTATTACTATTCACAACGGCTAGTTTAGTTAGTTGTGGTGTGTGTTAGAGCTCGAGGTTGCGTACAACACATGCCATTGCATTATTGAATGAGAAGCGTATCATGGAAGCTCGGGGTGTTACATTATCCCCTCCTTCAATAAATTGCGTCCTCGCAATTTGATATTTTTCTTTGAAAATAAAAGGTTGAAAATATAAAATACCTTTGTGGAAAACCCACATCGGAAATATGGTTAATAAAATTTAGGCTTAATAAGAGGGAAATGGAAATAAGAAAGTCACCACCAAATTATGATCTCGATAAGGAGAACATTGGTGGCAATTAGAGACATATAATTGGAGGAAAAACGTAAATATTTGTAGGGAGTGATTGAGGTCATCAATCACAATCAACTGTCAAATTGAGGGCCTCAAAGCCTTCTATCTATGTTGATTTAAAATATCATCAGTTCAAGAAGACATAAGATATTAGGATAACACATTTTTTTTTGTTTTAATATCCCTTTACTAAAGTTTAAGAATTAATTTATTCATTTAATAAGAGATAGGTATATATATATTTATGCTTGACAATTAGAGTTTCAACCTTCAACTCATCTTTCACTCAAAAAGATAATAGAACTCAAAAATATTATACTTATCCTAATTGTATAAGGTTCCAAATGTTAACACATACCATTTAGATTAGTAAAACTATTTTGTAATAACCAGGGACTTCCTGTAGGCTAGTGGTAGGAAATAAAGGCCTGTCGCACTATGGTTGTGGGTTCGATTCCTGCAGCTTTGTCCGACGCGACGGGTTATGCCCCACCCTGAAGGTTGTCCTTTTCCTAAAAATATAGTACCATACTATTCCAAAAATAATCTTCATAAATGTTTTAACCTTAAACAATACTATCCAAAGATCAACTTAATCCATTCCAACCTTTATAGTTATCCAAAATACCTCCGTCCGGACTTTCACTAAAGGGTCGTTAAATTCCAAAATCAATTGTAACCTCAGATTCCCCAAACAAAGTAAAGTTTCTCTTATTGTCACATACTAAGAATATGATTACCTTCATCATATTAAATCCTTAATGAAAACAACATGTACTGCAGTACAATCCTTATATATATCACATTATTCTTATAACCATAATCTAGTTCTTGAGTCCAAAAACACAAATACAATAATTATTCCGCTTCAACTGTAGTCACAGCATAAGATTGGCCTTGATCCCTTGGCCTTTTCTGAGGTAAGTTTCCCTGACGCTTAGGACATTCATTTGCATAATGACCCATTTCTCTACAATTGTAGCATTCAACTTTGACAGCCTCTTTCTTTCCCTTGCAATCACGAGCCTGGTGACCCTTTTCTCCACATTTATAACAAACTCCCATTCCTTTTAGGCAAGTACCAGGGTGATTCTTCCCACAATTATCACATAACGGAAAATCCTTCGTTCCCTTTTTCCCTTTATTTGTCTCTTGTTCCATCGTTCTCTTCTTCTCTTGCTTTACTTTGTTGTCATAAGACTTAGAGAATTCCTTTTCTGTCTTGATAGCACACGAGACAATATCTTCGTATGATGAGAAGGATTGTGATACCAAAGCTCGACGGAGAAATGGTTTTAACCCATCAAAGAAACGATCAATCTTACTCCTTGGGTTACGTATGTAATCTGCAGCATACCTTGCTAACCTTGTAAAGTTAGCCTCATACTTTGCGATATTCTCATCCTCCTTCTGCCTCAGACTCAGAAATTGCCTTTCCATATCTGCTCCATGGTCACGAGGAAAGTATTTTTCTAAGAAAAGCTCTTTGAACTCCCTCCATTCCATATTCGATACGTCATCATCTTCCTTTGTGTTTCGAATCAGCGACCACCACTGATCGACATCTCCAGTGAGGCGGTAAACTGCCATGACAACCTTCTCCCTTTCACTACTCCCCAAACCCTGAAATATTCTCTCTAGGGAATTTATCCATTGCTCGGCTACTAAGGGATTTGTACTCCCATTGAACGTTGGTGGTTGTTGCCTCTTGAATCGATATAACATTGATCCTCCACGCTGTGGATCAGGGTGCTCCATACGGGTAAGGTTATTATTCATAACCTGAGTAAGTTGTCCCAGTATGGTGATTAGCTGATCGGCCCCAGTTGCATCACCAGCCCCACTATAATTATCTTGAGCAGGAGGGCAATCCCTACATGGAGTGCGTGCATTGATACGGTTTCCATTCCTTCCACTAGGCGCCATTTCTAAACAATGGCATAAACTAGATTAGTTTATGAATCAAAATACATAATCCCATACTTATAAAACACTTAACAGAAATTGAACTATTTATGGATGTAATCCATAATCATAAAAAGAAATGTTTCCTTTGATGAAGTATATACTCATAAACCCTACATAATGGTTTGTAAAGAAAATGAGAATTATCCTAAGCATATCCCCCGGGAGTGTCGTAACCAAGAGTGCAGCAAGGCCCGTTGTCATACACCAGTTCCCGTTCGAGTCTAGCTCATAGCGGTGTTTTCGGGTTTTACCCCTAGGTACATCTGTGCCAGAGCCGCCTCTACCTGCTCGTATCCAGACAGGGATGTATTGCTCGGAAAACTCATAACATCTCTATAATACCAAAATTCTAGGAAGTTCTTCTATACTAATCCTCAAAGTCTATCTTTGGGCTATGTGCTCTAATCAGAGTTTATCTAAATCTAGCTTTCAAGGTTAGTACTAAACTGCCTCTGATACCAACTGTAACGCCCAGACCCCAGCTACCCAGAGTCGGTGCATTACTTCGTAACATTGGCATGATCACAAAAGATCAAGTCTCGAAAGACCGATTAGTTTAGTAGCCTTGGAAACACTAGATACATTCGTAAACGTTACATTACATCATAAAGTGAAAAACTACAATAACAAAGTCTCCATAGTCCACACTCATATCCTCTTCTGACTATCCCTGCAGGTCATTCATAAAATACTTCTTCACATCCTGGAAAATATTAAAACATTGAAAGGGGTGAGCTCAGATGCTCAGTAAGGATAACAATATTGCGGAAGATTTCATAAATAAACATAAAAATTTAAGGTAATGTATAACTAAAACAAAAGCCTTTTTAAACATGAACTTCAACATAATATGGCAAAAGTAAAATGAGATAATGCCATTCACTTCTTCACATGGATATTCTACTGGTCGAATAATCACATGCAATAACAATAACCACTTTCATAATGATGGAATGTATAATGCCGGACATTCTGAAACATTTTGTCAAGGCCTCGGCCAAGACATCTAAAATGATTAAGGCCTCGGCCAAAACCATAAATCAAATTGGGAAAGGGCCTCGGCCAATTCCACGTCTAGTTGTCTCATGAGACCTACCGATGCATCGAGGAGCTATAGCGGGCTCCACCCGTCACTTATTAGGTCCAATACATTCCTCATATGAATAGGTTTAAACATATCATAAACCATAACATAATCGTATCACATAAAACATGCATAAAGGAAACATAACATTTCCACATTTCAATCACAAGATGTCAATACAACACATTGATATAATAAAAACACTTTCAAAACCATTTTCAATACCAAAAAAAAAGAAAGATAAAACTTTGTATTTATTTTTCATCAAAAAAAATGATGGCTTGTAGAGGAAGCCGAAAATCAAATAATGGTCACGGGGGCGGAGAAGTCGTTGTCGCCGCATAAGTACGGAAAGAAAAACATTCCCTTTTGTCGTTTAGCAAAACGCTTCGTATAAAAAAGATTCCTTTTGAATAAATGTAAAAGTCAAAGGGGTTTATACACCGTATAAAAGAAATTTGTGTATAAAACAAAATATGCCTCAATGAAAGGAGATTGAGACGAAGTCCTTAAAAAGATCATTTTTAAAATAAAATAGATATATTATGTGTATTCCCTATAGGTACACATAAAGAAAGTAAAAATACAAAATAGGACATAATAACATCATGACATAATTTGAAAGTAGGAGATTAACCCAAAGAATGGAAGTTGGGTTAAGAAGTTCCCTTACCTCGTGTCCGACTTGACTCAACCGTTCTTTAACCTCCTGAATAATAAACTAGAGTTAATTTCTATTTACTTAAGAACCTTTTTCATGTTCATTATTCCATTTATATCACTTATTACCATGTTATGAACATTATTTAATTATTTAAGTTAATAACGGTCGTTTTGTCGATCTTTGGTACTTGAGTCAAAAATAAACTTCTTATAATTACAAGTTGTTCATGTTGTGAAATATCCATTATATCCTGAATTATATTCATTATGTAGATATCATATATATCATATATATACAGTATATACATTCATTCATAATGTCACGTAACATTTAGAGGTAAGGAATGAAATGCACCGTTCATGGAGACGGTAAGCCGTACGTACGCATGAACGCTACTTTCATTTCTATTTCGTATTTAATGGAATGAAATCATAATGATATAAATTTATAATATAATTACAGTATAATATAGTGTATAATACCATTTAATCCATCCTTTATACATCCCACATATGGCATTAACGATTCAAATCACTTTGAGGGGGCGGTAGTCCGCACTTCCTAAAATGAAATTATCGCGTTTTACCCATAATGGAAATCATAAAGTATGCCATAAATGAGAAATACAGAAGAATAAGTAAAACATAAACATATTATATATCATATATAAAATATTGACATCTTAATGGCCACCTTTGAAGGTGTTATATGAGTGTTGAACAATCATCGTTTCGTGAGGCAGAAATTCGCCATCCACAGAAACTGTATGTTCTTTAACCATTATATGTAGGTGTGTGTAAGTGTAGCTCGAATCCTTCTTATAACAAAATCCTAGTATATTGAGGATACTGGTGTTGTTACAAAAGAAATTAATAAAAAGAGTTTAGGGGGTTGGAGAAGAAAAATAAAACAAAACAACATTAGAAAAGACATTACCTCAAAATCGGGTAACTCTTTTTGATTTGAGCCAAAGGCTTCCTTGGGAAGAGTTCTGCCAAAAGTGAGGCTTCTATGAGTAAGGGAGGAATGTTGGGAGAGTATTTGGGCAGAGGTTGTCCGAGCCAAATGGCTTGAATGTGTAAATGAGGTGGGAGAGGTGGGGGCCTTTTATAAGTGGAGAGGAGGGGCACTTTTGGAAAGATTGAAATGTTACATTATTTCACAATGCTTTTCGGATTCTAAAGGTCCCACACTTATATAATTCGAGGATAAGGTGATAAGGTTTCTAAATCTCCTCATCCAGTAGGCTTTGGACAAGTGTAAGCCTTGTATTTTGCATTATCTTCTCATTTTATTTAAATCGTTAAATAATGAGGTCATCACTACATCATCATGATGTCATAAATAATTTAATTTATTTAATGTCTAAAAATTATAAAACATATACTATGATGTAGGAAATCGTTTTAGCTTTCTAATGAATATTTATAATCTAAATTTGGACTTGTGTAACCCCACTTAAAAACTATTTTAGTAAAACAACTCATCTTTGTGTCAATTTAATTTTAACATTAAATAAATATATATTAATGTCATTTTCCAACTAAAGTGGCTCCATGGGGTCCCCAAGTTGACCCATTGGTTGTCTTGGTCGGCCATGACTCATCCAATAGGAGTAGGACAAGTGTCATGCTCATATCATATTATAAAAACAATATTTGTACCTTAAACTACACTAATTACCTCTAATCGCGATTAAGAACTTAAAAGTTACTATTCACCAAAAAATTATTTTAATCTCATTGAACCACATTTTACTTCTTAATGACAACCATGTATGTCGGATTTTTGAAAATCAAATCACAGAAGTGGTAATATTTCATTTAAACGAAAAATCAGTTATTTAACTACCACTTAGTGGTTTCACTATTCATCAAAAATTGAAGTTTTTCAGAACAAGGCCAAAATTTCACCCTAAGCTATAATTGATATTACGAATTCAAAAATGATGTCTATTTTACAAAATTCCAAACATATTAGTTGCATTAATTAATTTTATAATTAATTCCCGCTGTTACAACAAATAGCGTGTTTTTAAGAAACAATTTATATCAAAAGATTGGCAATTGTTTATGTCCAATTTCAATGTTAAATTAATTCTAATGACCACCATTGGATAAAATGGTAAAAATATATTCTAATTATACTTTAAAACCACTAAATATTACAATTTATCACTATAAATTATTTTGATTAAAAAAGTTGTTTTTAAGTATTTTTCAATATTCATAAAAATTTAGAAGTTCTCAGAAAAATACCAAAAATTCAACATAGGCTAATTTCAATATTACGAATCCAAAAATGAAGTCCATTTTGATAAATAAAATTTATAAAATTTCAAAAATTAGGTATTACTATTCACAACGGCTAGTTTAGTTAGTTGTGGTGTGTGTTAGAGCTCGAGGTTGCGTACAACACACGTCATTGCATTATTGAATGAGAAGCGTATCATGGAAGCTCGGGGTGTTACATGGATTGACATTCTTTATATAGAGAAAACATAAATTTTCATTAGAGGGAAATCACTCTCTATAGTGAGAATCAACCCTTGAGTCTATACATGTTCAAGGAGGAAGATGAATATTATTTAGCACCATCATCTCAAAAGTTCTTTTTACTACCCTAGGAGCACATGTATCTAGCACAGATGATTGAGTCTAAGGAGGAAACCATCCTTGAAGACAAGTATATTATGAGGGAATTCGCTGAAGTGTTTCCCCAGGAATTTCATAGTCTTCCTCCTAGAAGAGATATTCACTTCCCAATTGACCATATAACAGGGGTGTTCCCAATATCCGAGAATCTGTATAGAAGGGCTATAGTGGATCATGAGGAGCTGAATAAAGAACTATAGGAGTACAAGGTTAAAGGGTTTATATTCCCATGTTCTTAACCATGGGGTGAACCCGTCCTCTTCCTTAGAAGAGAAATGGGCCAATGCACCTCTTCATCGATATATTGATTCTAACAAAATCACTCTAAAGAACAAGTATCCTCTTCGATGAATTGATGACTTTATTGATCAGATACATGAAGAACAATACTTATCTAAGGTAGATTTGTTGTTTGGATATTATCATGTAACGATGAAGAATGAAGTTATCCCCAAGAATGCTTTTCGTACAAGATTCGGGCACTTTGAATTCATTGTAATGACTTTAATACTAACTAATTCCCCAAAAATCATCATGGACTTGACAAATAGATTATTTAGAGATTACCATGACAAATTTTTCGTAGTCTTTATAGATGACATTCACATATACTCAAAAACGAAGGAGAATCATGAGCAACATCTATGAACAGTACTATAGACCTTGAAAAATGAGAATCTCTATGAAAAGTAATGAAAGTGTGAGTTATCGTTAAAGGAGGTCTCATTCATTGGACATGTAATCAAATGAAATGGGATATCTGTGGATACCTCCAAGACAGCTGCAATTGAGGGATGTCCAAAGCCAACATCGGTAACATATATCTATAGCTTCTTTGGGTTATCTTGATATTATCAGTTATTTGTGGGAACTTTCTTTGATTTTCAAAAACTATTACCAAGCTAAATCAGAAGGGAGTAATGCTTTCATGGAGTGATTAATGCGAAGAGAGATTCACGAAGTTCAAAAGAAGGCATATCACTATGGTGGTACTCACATTACCCATGAGTGAAGTTCTTTTTGTGGTATGTAGTGATGCTTTATAGAAAGGAATGGGTTGTGTGTTGATGAAGAATGATAAAGTGATATCCTACACCTCAAGGAAGCTTAATATACATAAGTATAAATATCCCATGTATTACCTCGAGTTGGCGGCTATGATCACTGCATTGAAAACCTGGTGGAATTATCTTTATGGGGAGAAGTGTGAGATATATACTGATCACAAGAGAATCAAATATATATTCACAAAAAAAAGAGATTAATAAGCTCCAATGAAGATGAATGGAACTCCTCAAGGATTATGACATCCCAATCCAATACCATCCTAGTAAGACAAACAAGGTCATAGATTCTCTATGTAGAAAGGATCATGCATCATTATCGATGATGATAATTGAAAAGAATCAAATCTTATTATATTTGAAGAGGATGGAAATGGGAGTCACTAAGGGAGGTAAATCATCGATCCTTTCTCAAATTATTGATCAACTATCACTCCTGAAAAAAATAATGGATGCTCAAAGAAATGATGTGGAAATTATGAAATTGGTGGAAGAAATCAAAAATAGGAAATCCTCAGAGATTGTGGTTGACAAGGATGGAATTTTGAGATTTGGGTCATGATTATGTGTACCATCGGATATAGAGATAATGAAGGGGATTCTGAATGATGCACATAGCTCAACATTCTCCATTCACCTGGGGAGTATAGAGTTGTATCAAAATCACCGAGAAATATTTTTTTCGGACAATATTAAAAGGGGGATTCTGGAATATAAATCAATGTGCCTGATATGTCAGTAATTGAAGGATGAGAGGCAAAAGTCTAAGTGGATGATGCAACCACTACCCATACCGACATGGATGTGGGAGAACATTAACATAGACATTGTAACTGGAATCCCAAGGAAATCTTGAGGAATCAGTTATATATGGGTCATTGTGGATAATCTTACAAGGATAGATCACTTTATCAAGATTTGATAACACTTCTCATTGGATCAACATTAATGGATTTACCTCAAAGAAGTGGTAAGGCTTTATGGATTACCACAATATATTTTATCCAATCATGATCCTACATTCACCTCGATGATCTAGAAAAGTATCCAACTTGCTCTAAGAACTGAACTGAACATGAGTACAACTTGTCATCCTCAAAAAAATGTCCAATCAGAGGAATCATTTCATACCACAGAAGAAATGTTAAGATAATGTTCTATTGAATTCCATTGTGGATGGGACCAACATCTTCCACAGTTGGAATTCTAATACAATAACATCTTCCACTCGAGCATTAAAATGGAACCATATGATGACCTTTATGGTTAATGGGGAAGAACACAAATGTGTTGGGATGATGTTGGTGAGTGTAAGATGCTAGAACATGAAATGGTCAAAGAAATGGTTGAGAAGGTGAAAACCATTCAACATTATATCAAGGCAGCCCAAAGTTGACATAAGATTTATTCAGATAACAGTGTAAATACCCTTGAGTTCAAAGTTCGAGGCATGGTTTTTCTACGTATATTTTCATGGAAAAAGGTCAAGAGGTTTTGAAATAAAGCGATGTTTTTCCTAGGAACATCTCCCCCATTGATATTAATGATTGTGTGGGGTTGTGGAATATCGAATAGAAATTCCACCCACCATGTCCAAAGTACATGATGTCTTTCATGTATCAATCTTAAGTAAGTACATACCAGACTCTTGAACTGTACAATATTCTGTGGTATTACAGTTAGAGGATGATATTTCTTATGAGGATCAACCAATAAAGATTGTAGATCATAGAGAAAAATTTCTATGAAATAAGACATTACCCATCATCAAGGTGTTTTGGTGAAACCTCAAGGTTGAAGAAGGGAAGTGGGAATTAGAAGAAGTGATGAAGTAAATTTACCCAATCTGTTTTAGTGTGGGAAAAGGAAATTTTAGGGTTGATATTTCATAATGGGGATGACTGTAATGACCCAAAAATTTAATAATGGTAATTCATCATGATATAATTAAATGTATTATTACATGAAATAGTTATAAAACATTTTCACTTTTTTGGATTTATGGTTCGGATTTTTAAAATACCTTAAATAAATGGGACTGTTTCTAATGTAGCCATTGAAAAGTGATCACATGATTATTATAAATATAGGGCTTTAAAATATCAAATTTACTCAGTAAAAGGAAATGATTCCCTCATCTGGTAGACTTTCCCTATACGAACCCCATTTTTTAGAGCACCAAAAGGAGGAGGCATCACTGGGATTTTCTCTTGACGAAGACCAAGCTGAGCTTCAACATGTTAAGCTTGAACAGAACCGCCTACCGAAGAAGTGAATGTTGATAGAGATTACCACCCGAGCGATGTTATCTGAGCCACCGCAAGAGTCTTTCACCATCAAACATGTTACCCTTCAGTCTTATACATGTGTTATAAGGTGTTATATAACAATACCTTTTCTGTAATATTATGTCAATTAGTTTTTTATATAATGATGAATAAACATTGATTTTAATGTTGTTACATTGTAAATAGTTATTAGAGAACAAATAGTTTTTTTAGATAATATTCAACTAAAAATTGTATTTTGATAAATTAATGGAAACTTTAATTAAATAATATTTTAATAAAAAATTATTAATCTAATTTTTATTAATTATATTTGATCATATATTTTTATGGATTGAATTTTAATTTTTATTGTGGTTTGAAATCTATTTTCTATTTCAACTCATGAATTATCTATAAATTATCAGTTTTATTTTAAAAGTGAAAATTTACATATATAGAAAAAATTTATGATAAAATTAATATAATTTTTTGAATCGGGACATTGAAATTAACCAATGGTGAGTTTTTCATAATTTTATGAGACTTTCAAACTTTTGGGTAAAAATTATATACCATTTAAATATATACTATCTTTTATGACATCATAATGACCAAATAGTGATGTAATGAAATAATATAAACAGTATGTTCAGAAAATATATGTTTTAACATTAAAATAATTTGATATTAGGGTTGTTATATTTATTTAACAGAGCATTATTGGACCCTTAATGACATATAAAACTTTTTATATTTTTAAATTGATTTCCTTGAGAGTGTGACTCATCTCCACATAAGAAACCATATTATTATAAAACATTCCGCCATTGGACTTAAAAAATATTGTTTTCCACTCCCCTATTGAGAAATCAATGGGAAAGAACTATTGGCTGGTTTGTGGTTTTGATTACATTAATGTGTGGTGTCCCAAACCTAAATAATAAAGAACTCTCTATCTCTTTTCCTATATAAACGCCCCATGCTCCCACTTCTTCTTCACTCAAATTATTTATAGTTATCCCAATCTCAGCCCTCCACTTTCTATAATCCTACAAAGGCACCCCATTCTCCCTAGAAGCCTCTCCCAAGCCTCTCCCAAGCCACTGAGATAACTCTTCCAAATCAAGGATTCATTCCTTTCTCATTTTATCCATGATTCTTAATGGTGTTATGCCCATTTATTTTCAATTATAAATGTTGGTGTATGAATTAGAACCTCCACCATACTAACATATTTTTGTTTTAATGATTAGATACCCCCTTTATCTATCATTAATTCCTCCCATGTACACTCATTACGATGCCAAAATTCTGTAAGGAATTTCTCCCTCCTCATTTACATTCCAGTAACTAGTTTTTATTTTGAATCAAAATTCCATCACCTATATTGGGACTTGTATCTTTAGGGACCCCTTACATTTAATTTCGAGTGCAATAAGGGATTACTAATGCTCCATGTGAAATGTGCCTTGGCTCATTATAATTCCAAGTTAATTTTTTTCCCATATTTCCAGGTTATAATAATCATGATATATCTTGTATTTATGTTCTTATTATTTTATGCTCCACTGATATTCCTATTTCCTAAAACATATTTTATTCTTTATAGTATTTCTTTTTTACTCTTTTAATGGTCTTTATTCCTCACCCATTTCTTATGCATTTCCTCAGGATATCCTATGAAATGCTATGTAAGAGGAAATGTAGTGGTCAGGTGAAAGAGTTTTTCGATAAAGATGTTATGTTTTATGTTCTATGTTGTTATGTAATGTCCCTAATTTCCTAATACGCTAGACCACTAGATCCTTTGAGTTGTATTATGTTCATGTTTAGGTAATAAATCATGTTAAACTATGTAATAAAAAATCGGTTCTTATACATAACATATTCCATGTAAAACATGAACGAATCACATAACTTTGTGAGATAGTTGTCCTATGTACACTTAAACATCATTATATAATTCTCACAAAATGGAATAATAAATGTATGTGTTATATAATAATTTAAATGAATAAATAACTCATAAATTTCATATATGTAATATATAAACAATATCTTTGCCATTATTACCAAGGATAAGATATGGCAATGAAAAAATATATGACATCATTTCGTGAAATGGTAGTCCATTGTATGGACAAATGATGATTTTTGTAACCCAATTGATGGAGGGTTGTGTGATTATTGGTTTTAACCATTAAATAAAAACATATCAATATATTTAATATGTTGTGTTTTTATATAATCCTGATATAATAAAATTTTAACGGGTTTGTGAATGAAATAAAAAAACAACCATTGATGAATATTACATATTTTTTGTGTATAACCTTGGGTTTTCAGCAATGGACTTACATGGATGGATTTTTGCTCAAATTAAGGAATATATGATGAGAATAGGTAATTTGTTATATTATTTTGGTAGTTTATTTGAGCCAATTGTCTTTATATGAATGAATAAGGTGGGAGTGACTGACCTTTTATAGTTAAGGAGGATTTGAATTCTTATAAATACTCAAAAACATTATCTATTAGGGGGTATATCGTACTTCATGTGGATTAAAATGGAATAATAATAAATTGTAGGGTTTAGTTGGTATATAATAACTTCAAACTGAAAAAACAATTTATTTTGTATAATTTGGTTCCTTAATTCTTATGTTTCCCCATATTTCCTAGTTTCCTTTTTTTTATGTTAACAAATTTTATAACCATCATGATTTATCAGTTAAGAATAAATTAAAGTAAAATTGTTAGATAATTTATACCCATTGATTGCAAATGTTATTTCTAATTTTTAAAATAAAAATCAATTTTGTTTAGGGAAATAATCTTAATTAAAGCACATGTAGTGAGAAAAAATGCTACATTAACCATAACCAGAGTAACAATGTTTTTTATATTTATGTATAAATATGTTCACTATTAATGAAAAATTATTCCATGAATGGAACATATTTGATATTTATTAACATTTAAAAATCACTTGGAATAATATACTATTTATATTAATTTGACATCATTTAATAAAATATCATTTATTAAAAAATAATATTAAAGTCATTTTGAACATTATTAATTTAACCTGAACTTTATAATATCAAGTTAGTAATGTAATTTGAATATATTATGTTCATAATAATGAAAAATAATATATTAATATAAAAAACTAATGGATGAAAATAATTCATTCAATTTAATTAACTTTAAATATTGTTAGTATCATTTATTTTAGTGAATTATTAACTAAACAACTCTTATGTTTGCAATTTTTATGAATTTAATCAATATATTTGATATATAAAAATTTTAAAAAAATTATCATGATTAAAGAAACACATGTATATTTTAAAATAATATTTATAATTGATAATATTATGATTTTCCTCATCTTAATGATATTATAAATATTAAACATTCTTGTTTGTATTGTTTCATTACACAACTTATTATATAGGTCAAATTAATGAAAAAGTATCCATATAACTCAAGACAGTATATCTAAACATATTATGTGATGCAATATGTCTATAAAATGTGTGTTGGACATGTTGGATGGTCAATTTACACCTATTTTCTATTTTTAACAAATAAGTAAACTCATTTTTATCTTAATCATTGTAATTCATTATAATTGTTTCCAATAAACAATTTTTTCAAACATTATTTTGGAAATTTTAGACATTATAAATTATTAAAATTAGAGAATTTTAATCCATTTTTTCAAATTATTCTCAAATAAATCATTAAACTTAATTTAAAATTAATACTACAATAGATATGAGAAATTGAATTTTAAAGCATAGAAAAGGAGAAACAGATAAAAAAAATTTTACACTATATTTCAACATAAAATTGATTCCATTAAACTAAAGTTGATAAATCGATATATAATTGAACTAATTATAATTTTAATCTTATTTAAAATATAATTTTATATTAAAAATTAAGTAACCAAAAACGAATTGTTCAATAGAAACTCCATATTTTTCACTTTTCATTAAAAACCCACACTTTAAAGAAATATAACAAAATTTGAACCTAATATAATTTTGATATTTGTTATTAAATAAAAATGTTATTTTAAATAAATATTCTAAAATTGGTAAAATTTAAATTTAAATTATGTGAATGGAGATCAAATAACCTTTCTTTATAAAAAATAATCATTTCAGAAAACAATTATTTTCCATTAAAATTATTCTTATTTTTTCGAAAAAATTGTTATCTAAAAATATGAAAAATAATTTTTTAACACCTTAGATATATAATTTTATTTTTAATTGAATTTAAAACATTTTATAGATTGTAATTAATGTAACCCTGTGTTTTCTTTTGCTACATGAAAAAGCAACATTTTTCCATAACTTACGTTATATGTAAGACCATGTTTTACCAAACTATAGTATATTATTAAAACATTATGATTTGATATAACATAGCCAATAAATTAGAGGTTATGAATAGTAATAACCACATTATGAAAATTAAAAATAATCTATAAAATTTTAAAAACTCATATTATGTGTTTTCTATACATGATATAAGAAGAAATCATTTTTTTCAGAAAAGAAATATATTATGAAAAAAAATATTTTACCCTCATTTAAATGAAAACCCATATTAAATATATTTTTTAAAAATTTTAGAATTTATATGCGACAAAATTATATTCATATTTGATTTTTTAATGTCATAATTATTATAGGATTAATTCTTGGTATTTTTCTGACAAGTTTCATTTCTCGATTAATAGTGAAAAATAATACATTGTAGGTAAAAACTAATTTTTAGTTCAAAAATTTATTATATTATAAATTTATTATTATAGTCAAAATTGATCAATTATACATATACTAATCCATTTTCTGTTATTGAAGTGATTTTTATATCTAAATTTGATATGAAAACATATTGAACTATTGAATGTTTTCTTTTACCTTCTTTCTTGCCACATCTTAACTAGTAGTGTTAAACATAATTTAGCCACATTTATGAGTTAAATTTGAAAGAAAGACATACATGGTTATAATCAATATGATATTTTTAAAAAAATAAGATAATTTTTTTTTATATTATGAATATATAATTAATGAGATTTTTATTTATCATTTTTAAGGGTAAATTAGTAAAAAAAGGTACAAAAAATGTTATAATATTATCAAATTTCCATAACACTTGTCCAGATTTTACCGGATGAGTGATTTTCGACCAAAACAAACCTTTGTATGAAATTATAACCATTTTAACCCACATGGATAAGAATATGACAATTATTATATTTTATTTAAGGATATGTTAAAAATATTATGCTCATATTTTTAGTAGAAAATTATTTTTAATGTAAGGTTATAAATTATAAAAATTCTATTATAAATAGTCATTCTAAACATAATAAACATATATTATCAATGATGATTTGTTTTTAATTTTTAGAGAATTCATAAATATTTTAATTCTTTCTTAATGATGATGGAATAATTGATTAATTAATGGAAATATAAAATAAATTATGTTTAAAATATAATAATAATTATAATATTACATAATTATTTCCATAAAATAATTTCATAGTTATATTTGAAATATCAGTGATAAAATTAAAGTGTGGGTTCCAATTTCTTATTTTTTATGATATTAAAAAATAATGAGTGGTATCAAAATTGACATAAATGATACTTTAAAATAAATATTACTTTATTAAATGATATAAAATTCAAAAAAATATAAAATTCAACCAGTTGACTAGAATATGGATGAATTATTCATCAATTATCCCTTTTTGGTTATTTTTCCATTTTATTCTAACTATAATAACCTTCCAGAGAAAAAAACCATGTTGTCAAGATAAGAGTTAAATGGTTAAACTAAGGGATATATACAAAATATAAGGACATTATTGTGAACTAAACATGTATAAATATCATTTCTTTAGAGTATTTAGACCCATCCTCATTTGATATTCTAAATAACTCAGATTGTAGCTATTTTAAATTAAAAATCAGTTAATATTAATTTAATACTTTAAAGGATTCCAAGAGTGCCTCTCCACTCTCTTATAAAAAGGTATATCCTCCCTCACCTCATCAAACCAAATTTTTCTTTCCATCTGGACCAACCATTTCCCATATATCTTCCAAACATTTTTTGATTTGTCATTGAGGACCTAGAATTCTAAAAAGGCCAACCGTAGTGTCCCTAAGTAGAGATCTATGAGATGTCCAATAAATAAGAGGTAATTGTTTTATCAATAATTTAAGTTCATTCCAACTTCTACTTCATCATCTGGTGTCATTTCAATACTAATTTAATAAATTAAATTGCATTTTTATTCTGAGAAGTCATTATGATTATGGGGAAACATATCCCCCCTTTTATCTATCATACGAAAAACAATATCACCATGTTTGCGTACATATGACTTACAATCCCCTTGCTATGGGGTAATTTGATTTTCAATACCACTTTATTTGGATTTGTATAATGATTAATATAATGAATAAAGTAATAAATACGACATGATATGTATCCTGTATAATTAATATACCATCAAATTCTTTACCACTTTACAATCAAATGAATGATATCGTCACTCGTGTGTACGTATGACCTACCGTCTCCACAATACAATGAGATTCATTCTCCACGTTAACCATTAAAGAATGATTATAAAAAAATATATAATGAAAAAATATGATATATATTAAATAATAATTACAAACTATACATATATATAATAAATTTATCTTCTTCTAATCAGTTGGATAAGAAAATGGATACAACATTCATGCCTATGTACTGTTTATCGTCTCCATAAATGGTTTATTCTATTTCATATATCTATCTTATATATATATATATATTTACTAAATATATATATATAATTTATAAATAATTTCATACTATTTGGAATTAATTAAATCATGATATTACTAATAGGATCAAGAAGAACAAGTCAAAGCACATATGATAAAAAGAAGTTATTACCTAAACCGTTACATTAAATTAGAATTGTTAATAAAAGAGTAATATAAAGTCATAAATTAATCAAGTATGATATCATAAATATTTTTATGACTCAGTTAAAAGTTAATAATATGTTTAAAAAACTATAATAGAGTATCAGAAAAGTTTTGAGGGAATCAGACAAATGGAATGTGTTAATTCATCAATCTCATTATTATTCAGGATTGTTTATACGTAATTATCTGTTAGGGAATATTTAGAATCCATATCCATGATTGTTAAAAATAATTTCCTAAATATTTTTACTGTTATCCTACTAATTATTTATTAGTTTATCATTTGGTAGACATTTTATTAAATGGTATGAATGGTTTTTTGGCATTTTCCAAATGAGGAACATTATGAATTCTACAAAAAAACAAAAAAGAATTAATTTTTTACCTATACATCATGAGGTGAATTTACCAATGTCATATTTATTTGATGTTTTGAAGTATCATTTTAAATTTTATAATTGGCTCCATTATATAAAATTTTTTATTTAATATATTTTTTCATTTAAATTAATGACTTTATGGTAAAAATGTATATTTATAAATATATTTCTAACGATTTTATAATATTATATTCATCTATGCCAAAATAATCTGTTCAGTATTATGTTTGGATAAGGTAGTTCTTTTATTATATATTCTATGTTATTTTATTGGATGGTTTTTCATCAGTTGGATTTTGGATGCGCTCCTTTTATACCGTTCATAGTGTATGGTTAAGGTACTAACATTTTGTAAGCCTGTTTTTAAATATGAATGTTTATGTAGTTTTTGTTTTCATATGAGGAATGCATTAGAATTATTATGTGTTGAAAGGGGTCCCCTATAGACCCTTGATTAATCGGTTGGTCTCATGAGACAAACTAGTTTGGGTATTGTCTTATGTATTACCTATTTATGTATGTTTTCTTAGCTGAAGCCTTGACACTATGTTTATGATTTCCAAGATTAGGCATCACTTCATTATGATGTATGTTTTTGATATTCTATATCATTATTTAAGTTTTAGAATATACATGTTTATTTATTATACCTTATGTGATTATTTTGTATTGTATTATTAGTTCTTGCAATAATATACTCAAGACTATGTTTAAAGGGATTGTATTGGGGAATATTCTCCTTGCCTTAATGTTTATTCATAATTATGATAGATTTAACTCTACAATTACCCTTAATCAGAATTTAATCTACCACCTTTCATATATTAAATTTTCCTAGGATTCCAAGACTATTATTATGAATAATATTCCCGGCTATTATAGAAGAATATTAATACTCTTAAGGGATTTACTATGTTGTATTTTTTATATTAAATTATAATGTCAGGTTCATGTATGTAATATATATTTTCAAAACAACTAAGCATATAGGATCTTTTGGTATTTGATTCCTTGTAATCATGAAAATGTACTAAAATAATTCACTATCATTATGGATCTGGGGTTGGGGGCGTTACATTTGGTATAAGAGGAAGATTATAAGTATCTTTAGAAACTAGATTTAGATATAATAGGTTAGGAAACATAATTGTTATTTGGAAATTGATAATATGAATAGAATTAAATGTTATAATTTTGGAATGTTGAAGTTTATATTGGTATTCGTAACAAAAAATCCATGTATGGATAAAAAAATTGGATATGGTTTAACAATGGATGTACCAAGGGGTAACAAATCTAACATGGTGAGTCGGGTCTGACTCGGTGTAACCTAGTACCCGACAACAGGCCTTACTACTCACCTGGTTTGACACTCCCAGAGAATATGATTTTAATAATTCAAATTTTCATTATAAACCATTATGAAGGTTTTAAAAATAAATATGTCCCAAATAATGAAATGATTATGATTATAAGACTACAAACACCTAAATTTTTTAATTTTGGTTAATTATTTGGGTTGTTTTTTATTATAAATTATGATATTATCTATCATAGTGTATTTCATGAAATAGAAATGTATCATATTAGAAGTAACGTGAGACTCATATATGCATGTGATCCAATTAATATTATGTATCATATCATTCATTGTCTTAAAGTAATATTTTGAAGTTAAATAGTATCACTAGAATTATCATCCTATGAGAACACAATATCCTGTGATAATAGGATAGGTAAAGGATACTCTAAGCATAATGGATTTAGATGGAATCATGAGAATAATATGAAAACTGTAATAAAATATGTATAAATGGAAGATGAAAAAGAAGTTTTTTCACACATGTAACAGTTGTGGAAATAATCATTCTTCAACTTTCTTAAAATGAATGGGAGTTTTCTACAAGTGTGGAGTTAATGGACACCAGGCATGGAATTTTATGGATAATAAAAAGGATTTTAATGTAAAATATTTAAACTGTAAAGTAGATGGGAGACTATAAAAATCACGTTCTCATGGATCAAATCCTTATACCACAAAATATGCTCATGAATCATTGCCTAGATTATGATATAGTAAGAATAATGAAAAATGAGTAATTTTCATATATTGGGATTCATGAATTTTTTTCATCTGTGTAATTTATCAATGAGATACTGGTTATATGAATTATGGATTATATAAGGATTGTATAGTATTAATGTTACATTAAGAATTTTTTATTATACATTGAAAAATATTGATGACTATGAGAAGTAACTCGGTATAATGTTTTTGGAAAACATATGGTTTTGGTAAAGATAATGCTTGATATGTTCTTGATATAAAGATATTAATGTAATGATAAATATTTGATTGATTTGGAGAATATATATTAGATAGAATTGACTACCATGAAACTAATTAATGTTTTTTTGAAAAAAATGTACCACATCATTGATGTGGTGTATAAAGGTTTGGATTTAAGGATTATATCCCAAAATCTATGTTATATTTAAGGAATAAGAATGCATTCATTTTTTGAATAAAGGTTAATGTTTCAAAAGAATACATGTGGAATTTATTCATATGTTTCGAAAGTGGAAAATAATAGCTTCACATTGTTGTGGAGTGATTAATTAAAAGTTAATTTTAGGAAATTCAACCATTCATGATTTTTTTAATTTTTTCTTTGGAAGATGTTTTACAAGTCAATGAATTACTTCACCTGATGATGAAACATGTGATACAAAATGAAGTATAAATTGATTAATGTCCAACCAAACGATTAGATTATATTTATATAAATTTATCTTGTAATTATATTTCCATAAATTCATATAGAGTAAACAAATCAATCAAATATATTGAAATAATCAAAACAATAAATGATTTTTTTTAAATGGATGGTATTTTAAATCATTATAGATTTTTGGATTTTAGGCCATCAATTTTCCATTTATCATTCACTTATTTTTGAATGATGACCTCAATAACTCCTTATAAATTATTAATTATTCCCTCTATGTATGTATTTCTAATTGAAAATAATGTTCTCCTATTTGAAATCCTAGTTTTTTGGTGTCCATAACACTTCACTTTCATACTTATAAAGAAAAATTGTTATTAACCATACATTCAATGTTGGTTCATCAACAATATTATTTTCAAATACCAAACTCATGATTACTAAGATCTAGTTTAATATATGGGGATGCACATTAATGAAGGTCAGGAGAATGTAAATACCTAAGAATTATAAATATTTTCCTAAAAAATGTAATATATTATATAGTTTTTAATGAATTAAAAACATAGTTATCTTTTGTTACATGCAATAGTTACTTTCTTCGATAACTTGGGTTATACGCATGACTTAGTTTTTCGAATCAATAGTATATTACTAATATATTATAATAATATATATCTTAGTCATTAATTATGTGGTTATGAATAATTATAACAACATTATAAAAGCTAAATATATTCCATACAATATTAAAATTCAACTTATGTGTTTTATAAACATTATATAAGACCAAATTCATTTTTTTCTTATAAAAGAGGTAGTTTTCAGATATAGAAATTTTACCTAATTTTAATGGAGATCCCATTTCAAATAAAATTCATGGAAAATGTAGAATTTATATTTGACAATATAATATTCTGATTTTAATTTAGAATGTCTAAATTATCATGTAGTGTTTTTTAAGTATTATTATGAGATGTTTTAATTTTTGATGAGTAGTGAAAAATACTACATTTAAGTTAAAAATTCCTCTTCAAATAAATAGTTATTTTATTTTAATTATTTATATTTCTTAATATATCACAAAAACATATATTAATCTAATTTAGGTAATTAAAATCATTTTTATATTGAAACTAAATATACAAACTATTTGATCTTTGGAACAATTACTTTTAACTGCTTTCTCACTACGTCTATGGGATTACTGTTTAACTTGATTTATTAATATCTGAAAATTGAATGTAGAAAAAACAGATATTAAATTACTAAATCAGCATTATATTTTGCGTATAATAGTATCAAATGATGTTTCTTTATATTATCAATAGTAACCTTATTAAATGTTACTTTACCATGGTCAACTATAAATAACATAATTAATTGTAAAAACAATATTATAATAATACAAAAAACCCCTTACACTTGAAATAATTTATTTTTATTAGTGGTTTTTGACCAAAAGAAACCTTATCACAAAATTATAAGTTGTTTATTCCCCTTGGGTAATAATACTTATTTTATTATATTTTATTTATAGATTTATTAAAAATGACATTCTCATATTTTAGATAGGTAAATCATTTAAAATAAAGGGTTATAAAAAAAGATATATTAAACTATAAATATTAATTATAAATATTATAAATTTTCTTCATCATTTTAATTTATTTTTTTATTTTTTATAAAAAATAATTTAATTAAATACATACATAATGATGATGCAATAATAGTTTAATTGATTAAAAAATAAAATATATGACATTAACTATATTAAAATAAATATAATTTTACCTAGTTATTTCTAGAAAAAAATTTCAACATAACCTTCAACATTATAATGTTATATTATAATAGTTTTATGAATTTATCATGTTGTAATGTTATTTTAAAAAACCTAATAATTAATAGTATCAAAAATGAAAAAAATGGTACTTAAAAATATATAAAGGATATAAAATTATTAAAAATATAATATTTATCCAATTTAATATAATAAGGCTAAATGTGTCCTTAATTTCAATTTTTTGTTCTTTTGGATTTTTTAGTATCTATATTAACCATAAAGCGTAAAGAATACAAGATGTCACAATAAGAGTTAAGGGGTTTAACTCAGGGTTAAATCCAAAAAATGGTAATATTTTCACCTAAACATGTATAAAAATAATTGGTTTCATTAATTTCCACCCATAGTAATCTTATAATTAATATAACTCAATTTTAAGCTATTTGAAATTGAAAACTAATTTATATTAATTTAATATTTTATAGGATTTCAAGAGTGACCCACCCCACTCTTATTAAAAGAAACCTCCTCCCTCACTTACTCACACACAATTGTTCCTTATAGAACAAATAAATCTTCTCCATTTATCCTATAAACATTATTATTTAATTTATGAAGGTTATGGAAATATAAGAATTATTCCCCTAGTGTCCCTATGAGAAGATCTAAAGGAAGTCCACCGAAGAAGATGTAATTGTTTTAATGATTCATTTATGTTCATTTATTCTTTTAATTACTCTTACTGTGTTGCCTACGTAATAAAGTAATAAATATTTTATAATCTATATTCTAAGATTATGATATAGTTAGGGTGAAACCATATTCCTAGTTTTATCCATTCAAATAAAAATAATATCCCAATATGTGCGTACGTACGTCTTACCATCTCCACACATTGGTGTAATTTGTTTTTCAACAACACATAATTTGGTTGGGTATAATGATGAATATAATGGATAACATAATAAATAATTCATTATATTGATATTTTTATTTAATATGAAATCCAGTTTTTTAACAATTTACCATTAAGGGAAAAATAACATCTCTTGTGTGTACGTACGGGTTATTGTCTCCATGACACGATGAGATTAATTCTCCAAGTTAACCATTCAAGAATTATTATAAAAAGTATATATAATGAATAAATATAAAAAATATGACATAAAAAATATTGTATACCAATATATATATATATACATGTTGACTCATTATGGTTTTACTTAAGAATTTTTCATTCATTCATACATGGGGGAGATTGTTAAGTCATTAAGGATTTCCTTATGAATTCACAATTCCTTCTTGTTTTAAAAATCACAAACACCTTATCTCAAGGAAATTTTCTTTTTACCCTTGGGATACATTTATAAAAAAAATTTCCTTACCCAAGGAAATTTATCCTTACCTCATTTTCATTTCTCATATCATAATTTTTCTAAGTAAAAAAATTGGTTTGAAACCAAAAACTCAGAATCCTATGATAACTAGATATGAAGCATTCTGTTTTAGGATTTAAATTCTCAAAATTCTGGTTATGAACTCTTCTGAGTTCTGACTCCGAATTCTAATTATGAATTATGGTTATGAACTTCTTTATGTTCTGACTCTGAATTTTTATTATGAATTCTGGATACGAACACTCATGAGTTCTGACTCTGAATTCTGAATCAGAATTCTAGTTACGGGCATTCTTATGTCTTGACACTAAATTCTGATTACGAATTCTAGATATAAACTCTACTAAGTTCTAATTTCGAATTCTGAATCAGAATTCTGGTTATGAACTCTTTTGAGTTCTGAATCTGAATTATGTATATGAATTCTGGATACGAACATCTCTATGTTCTGACTCAGAGTTCTCGGACTTCAGACTCCAAACTCTTATTAGTTTTGTCTCCTAATTCTCATGAACTCTAACTTTTAACATTGTATGTTCAGGTTCTGAATTCTTGTGAATTGAGACTCCAAATCTCCTTGAAATTTGGTCTCTGTAATTCTATAGAATATTGGTTCCAAATTCCTAGAAAACAGAATCCGAGTATTCTTGTATTTTAGATTCCAAAGTCAAATTTGGTTAGTCTGCAAACATTCAAATTTCCTTTCACTCCTAATATTGGATTTTTATTATGTAACCATATTTTTCTTACACTTGTTTTTTATAAAACAATGTCCTGCATTCAATTATAAACAAACCGTTGTTTGAGTGGAACATGTACAAGACCCTCCGAAATTAATGGAAAAATATGACTGTTGGAGGAGGGAGCAGACCATTGAGGTCGTTCCTATAAATTGGGGCTCATTTGAAAGAGCTTAATACTGTTTGATGACACATGAGATTAAATGATGTCGAAGTGATTTCTCGAAAGGTACATTCATTTCGTTGTGCGTACTGAACTTGTTGTTCAATATTTCATTGTGTGACTCTTGTTATTGTTGTGTACAATCGAGGGCTTCTTGGGATAGGAAGACAGAGGTGCCAACTACTATGATGTTTAGGACTTCCTTGGTGAGGAAGATAGAGGTACAGACTACTTTGAAGTTGAGGGCTTGCATGGATTGTAAGGCAGACTCTGATCTTTATATCGAGGGCTTACCCTGGTGTGAGTGAGACAAACATTCATGAATGTATAAATCAAGGGACCATTATCCAAGGTTTTTGGATACCCTTTTCTTTGGGTTAAAATATTTACTATTCATTATTTATTTTGTTACATGTTTTCTGTTGCATTTGTATTTTTTAAGAAAGTATAACTATCTTATAATTCCTTATACATGTACTCTGATTTTGTAAGATTCTATATTCTTTAAGGTAGAATCTTTGTCTTCGTAAACTTTCAATATGTTTTATTTTACGGAACAATATTTCCGGATCCACATTCTCGGAATCACTTTTCTAGAATCAAGAAAGTTATAGATATAAAGGGTTACGTGAATTACCTTATTTAACCTTGTTAATCATAAAATTAATTAAAGATCCAAATTCATTTTTAAAGTATAAAATTAACCCCCCCCCCTCTTGTATTTGAGCATCTCATGTTTACATATTTGATCCAACATTTGGTATTATAGAGTCTATCATACTCACATACCATCTCAAAAATTTGTATCAGAGCAGGTTACCTCTAAATTAATCTAACGATTAGATTCATAAGAAAATTATTGGAATTGATTTTCTGGATTCACACTTTTTTGGAATCTATTTTTCGTTCTCATATGGTTCGGATTCATTTTTTTTCTTCGAGATAACATTGTTTTATATTTTCATTTCTTAAGAATATTTTCCTTGTTTACAAACTTTTCTATTAACAAGTTTTTGTGGAAATACTTTTCCATAAGATGGCAGGAATCAATGTTGTTTAAATAGAAAAGCTCAATCCAACTAGACCACCTTTCTTTGATGGAAATGATTATGATTATTGGAGAGATAGAATGAACACTTTTATTATCAATACTGGTGTTTATAATTTTGTTATGCTTAGTGGAGGGTATATAATCCCTGACAAAGAAGTCAGTACCTTTACCAATCTTTAAAATCATGAATATCAACTGAATTATAAGGTACACAATACTTTACATTGCTCCATGACTAGAAATATATATATCCAAATTTCATCTTTTGAAGCAGCAAATTCTATATGGAAGAAACTCTAAGTAACACATTTTGTACTTCTAATGTTATAAAAACTAGAAAAGCTATGTTGAGAGGTGAATACCATGGCTTTAATTTTCCTTATGGGGAACCCAAATATAAGGTGCAACAAAGATTCATAACTATTGTGAATAGTTTTAAATCCATGGGTGTAAAAGGATTAGATGATAATGATCTTATTGATAGGATTGTAGACATCATGACAAATGAGTGGGAATCCAAGAGGACTGTTATTGATTAGAATAGAAAGGTTACTCAGATTTCCTTAAATGAACTATTTGGAACTCTTCTTCAACATGAGACTATAAAGTAGAGTGGTGCTGATAATGTAAAGAAGAAGAAGGGAAATGGTAGTGTTTCTTTTAATACAACATCTAATAAAATGAATTCTAAGACTCCTGAGAGAGTTACTAGTTCCAAATCTAAGAAAGTTATTATCCAATCCTAATCTAGTGGATGTGAATTCACATAAAATGAATTATAAAATCTTTCACGAAGGATAAACAACATAGTTGGACAGATGAACTTTCAATCCAGATATAAGAAAAAGGAAGGGACATATAATAAAGACTCATAAGTCACATGTTATGAATGCAAGAGAGCTGGACACATAAGACATGATTGTCCTATGCATATGATAAATGAAATAAAGGAATGGAATTCTGGGAGAAAAATAATGAAGTATTACAATGCTAAAGCAAATAATGTCTTGAAATCCAATGACACTAGGAGTGCCAGTGGTGGAGACTCTTCAAATGAATATTTAGATTATAAATCTTCTAGGCAATAGAATCTTGGTCTGATAGCCAGACTACCTATTGAAAATCATTTCATAATGGCTAAGTTATATATTGTTGAATCATTGATGAATGATTCTTTGAATACTAATGAAATTAAATATAATAACATTTCGGATGAAGAATATTCTTCTCATATAGACAATAATTTACCTTTCTATGAATAATTTTTTAGGTTTTCCATAGTTTTTGATATTGAGAACTCAAAACTCATGAAAAAACATGATAAAGAAAAATTTAGGAATACTATTATTACTAAGGAAATATCATATCTTCGTAATGATCATGATAAGAAAAATGCTGATTTCGAAAGTATTTTATGAAATCATGGGGGGTTAAATTCTGAGATGAATAATCATTTTAAAGATATAGAAATCATAATTTCTAAGAAAGATGTTTTAGATCCTAGGTCTAGTTCAAACTAAATTTTTTTTGAAGACAAGAACTTAGTTATCAAACTAAAATCTGAAATATTTTCCTTAAGGAAGTGTTTTTCAAACATTACTTTAGGTAAGGGAAATTTTGATAAAGTATATTCTCAAATCCGACCTCTATGGAATAGTTATGGTGTTGGTTATACTAGTTATAAACTTGTTTTTGGTAATATTTATTTTGTTCCACAATGTGCAACTTTTTGCACTAAGTGTCATAGTGGTGGGCATTGGGTAATGAATTATTCTCTAAACAAAACCCAGTCTTTAGGATTTCATAAACCATATTTTTCTAATAAAATATGCGTGCCGAAAATTTTTCATTCTATGAATTCCAGATCCAAGAAAGTTTGTATTCTGAATACCTAACTTTTTATTATTTTCAAAATGATAGATAATATACCAACAACAATACATGGTACATGGATAGTGTATTTTCCTAGCATATGTCTGGTAAAAAAACTATTTTGAAAATATTATCAAGACGAAAGGAGGAAAATTAAATTTCAAAGATAATGCTCAGAGAGAAATTATCAGTATAGGTTACATTTTTCTTCTTGTAAAAACATTGATTTCAAATTTCTTATTTGGTAAGGGTCTTAAGAAAAACCTCATTAGCATAAGACAATTATGTGACGAAGTCTACCTTGTGAATTTTAGGAATGAAAAGTGTCTAGTACACAATTCCAAGAAATAGTTTATATTTTCTGCCCATAGTCAAGAGAATGTTTACACACTAAACTTATAAGACCTTAGAATCCAAGACTTACCTTTCCTTAGTGCAATGATAGATCATTCTTGGTTATGGAATAGAAGGTTAGGACACTGTAATCTTAGGAACTTATGAAAAGATTAGTTATGGATATAACAGTGGTTAGATTTTATTATTCAAAAGTTTATGACCCTTATCAGTATCACAAGAAACATAAATCAAGTTTTAAATCAGTCAGTGAAGTCTCTACTACACATGCATTACAACTAGTGCATATGGAACTTTTTGGTCCAACACAAAATGGAAGCATTGGGGGAAATTATTATATATTTTTCTTGGATTATGATTACACTAGATTTATATGTGTTTATTTTTTAGCAAAGAAGTCTAGAGCCTTCTCTTATTTCAAAAGTATTAGATCCCATGTTAAGAATGAGAAAATCCTTCCATTGAAAACAATTCATAGTGATCATGGAGCATAATTTCAAAACTCTGATTTTGAAACTGTTTGTAGGAGAAAAGGCATTACTCACAACCTATCAACACCAAGAACACCTCCAAAAAATGTTGTTGTTGAAAGAAGAAATAGAATTCTTCAAGAGATAACTATAACCATATAAAGTGAGTATTATATCACCAAACATTTTTGTGCTGATGCTGTAAGTACAACTTGTTGTACTACAAATTGAGTTTGGATTAGATGTTTTATTAATAAAACTGCTTATGACTAATGGAAAGGTAGAAAACCTAGACATTCATACCTTAAGGTTTTTTGTTGCAAGGTATTCATTGTGAATACTAAAAATAATCTACATAAATTTGCTCCAAAATATGAAGAAGAAATTTTCTTAGGCTATTCCACAACTTCTAAGTCAATAGAGTTTTCATAAAAATAGGTGCACTGTTGATGAGATAGTACATATTAAATTTGATGAAACTGATTCTTTTGTTTTTAAACAACCCCAACCTACATCCTTAGATGTGTTTTCAAAAAATTGTTATAAACTTTTGATAGAAGATCATTCTAAAAAAGAATATTTTCATTAAGACACTGCTGAAACATTTACCACGTAATATTTCCTACCATATGTTGAGGAACATGTTTTACGAGACCCAATTCAATAGTTTCTCAAGATTCATCTCAGTTATAGAATCATTGTTGATGTAAATAAAATAGTAAGGACTAGAACATCTTTAAGACACAAAGTAGAACAACAAGCATTCCATTCCCAATTACAACCAAAAACCACCAATGAAGATTTAGGTGATGATGACTGGATTATATCTATTCAAGATGAACTAAATGAATTTGAAAATAATGAAGTCTGGACCTTGGTTTAATGACCTTAGAAAACTTTTGTTATTAGAGTAAAATGGGTCTTTAGAAATAAGTGTGATGAAAATGGAATAGTTGTAAGAAATAAAGATATATTAGTTGCTAAATTCTATAATCAACAAGAAGGAATAGACAATGAAGAAACCTATGCTCCATTAGCTAGAATATAATATATTCATATTTTACTCACCTTTGCAGCATTTTCAACTTCAATCTTTTGCAAATGGATGTGAAATGTTCTTTCCTTAATGGTTATGTTCATGAATAAGATTATGTTGAACACACTTCTGGTATTGAAGATACAAAACATCCTGATCATGTTTTTAGACATACCAATGCTCTGTATGGACTTAAACAAGCCCCTCATGATAGGTTTGATAGACTTATAGAATTTTTTCTTCAAAATAACTTTTTCAAGGGAAATTCATATCCAAATCTTTTTACATAGAAAGATATGAAAAATGATTTGATTGATCAAATTTATGAAGTTGAAATTATATTTGGTTAAACTCAGCAATCTTTAACTGATTCCATTGTGGATCTAATGAAATATGAGATTGAAATGAGAATGATGGTTGAGTTGACATTTTTTCATGGTTTTCAAATTTCTCAAAAACTAGAAGGAAACTATATATCCAAACATAATTATATTAAATATCATCTTAAAAAGTATGGATATGATAACACTAAGAGTATGTGTACTCTCATTGGTACCTCTATCACACTTGGTCTTGATGAAGCTGGGAAACCAGTAGATCAAACAACTTTTAGAGGTATGATAGGAGGTCTACTTTACATGAAATCTATTCCTCCAAATATAATTTTTTCAGTAGGCTTATGTGCAAGTTATCAATCCAATCCTAAGGAATCTCATTTAAAGGTAGTGAAAATATTTTTTCACAACTTAAAGGGAACCATGGATTTAGGACCCTTTTATACTACTGGAAACAATTTTTTTTAAAACTTTTTCAGATTCTATCTTTAGTAGATGTATTATGGATAATTAGAGTATATCCAGAACTTGTAATTTAAAAGGACATTCATTAGTTTGTTTTTCATGCAAGAATCAACACTCAGTAGCACTTTCCACTGCTGATGCTAAATATGTAGCAGTGGAAAGTTGATGTGCTCATGTGTTGTGGATGCAACACACACTCACAGACTATGGTATGAGTTTTACCAAGACACAAATTTTGTGTGATAATACAAGTTCCATTGCCCATTGTAAAAATCCTGCACATCAGTCTCATGCCAAGTACATAGATATTAGGCATCACTTTCTTAGCGATGACACACTCAAAGGAGATATCATTCTTTAGTTTATTGAACCACAAGATCAACTTGATGACATTTTGACAAAATCATTACATTACGATAGCTTTGAATAAATTAAAAAAAAGATAGGGATGATAACCGTATGGCAATATTCTTTTATTATCATCTATTTTTACCAATCTCCTTACATTAATATACTCTTTTTCATAAGGGGTACATTTGTAATGATAATTTTCACAGTTAGTTTTTTAAATTTCTCATAATAAAAAATTTCATAGTTATATTTTTGAAATTATTTGAAATAAAAATTCTAGTAGTTATATTTTTTAAAATTTTTTGTAATTATAAATTTCGTAGTGTGTTTTTTTTAATTTTTCATAATTAAAACTTTCGTAGTTATTTTTTCAAAATTTTTCTAAAAAAAATTCATAGATTTTTTTTGATATTTTCGTAATGAAGATTTTCGTATTGAATTTTTCACAATGAAGATTTTTGTAATTAAATTTTCATAGTGAAAATTTTCATACATGAAATTTTCGTAATGAGAATTTTTCGTACTCAAAATTTTTGTAATGGCAATTTTCGTACTCAAAATTTTCGTAGTGGAATTTTGGTACTTTAATTTTTTGCAATAAAATTTTCAACCTTATATTTTTCGTAATATGTTATCAATTGTCAAATTTTTTTTAATCTAAAGTTATTCAAGAAGAATATCACCTATTACGAATAAGCTTCCAAGAAATTCTAATGGTATGATTTATTTCTTATGTTTACATAGTCATTATTTCATTGCTTGTGTTTTCTTTTGTATTTTAAATTTTCAGATTCTAGTTTTTCCTAAAAAACACTCCAAAGATCGGATCATTCCAAATTTTCTCCCATGCGGCTATTATATCAACCATTATATCTAATGAAAATGTTTCAGAACCATTATATTGCATTTAGAAGATGAATGTTCTCTTCCATCGCCTATATAAAGGACTCCCGAAGGGTTTTCCCACATCGGTTTTCAAGCTCTTACATGTTGAAGTTCTGCCCCACGTCCTAAAGCTCGTTCCAAATCTCATAGTATTACTCTAACACGAATTTCTTTAGAAGAAACTTCTCAAGATATGTGTACCGTGAATCCAATCACCAATTGGCATGTGTACAGGGAAATGTTGGCCCATCTGAACTTCTTCAAATAAGATTATATTATTTTATAGAATATCAAGTTTAATGGATGGGAGAGTATGTGCATATTAATCCTGGGAAATCAAGACTTGGATTATCCAAATTTTCTTATAGAATTTGATGGTTCATTTTCATTCATTAAAGAAGATGGAAGAGAAAAACTTTCCTTCAAGTGTTATGGAAAACCATAAATACTCTCATACACCAAGGCTGCTAGCTTGGTGGAGTTATCATATGAAGGGGAATCTGGTTTTAGCTCTCACAAACAACCAGATATTGAAGGAAGTTTTATTAAAGTGAAATATGTAGAATTTCTTAGACTATTAAATGTCAATACCACAATGATTTCTCACCAATCTATCAACAATCAAATCATGTAGTTATGGGTTCACAGTTATCTCATTCCAAGAAAAGGAGATAACGACACCACAATGAAATGTGAAATATATATCTTGGATTTCATGGTAAATATATAGAAAATCTATTTGATAGGACATATTCTCATTATGATAGAGAATATCAAAAATGGGAATTTGAGAGATCAGATTAGTATGTATCCTGCCTTACTTTCCATGATGATTGTTCGTTATATTAAATCATTCATGATCTCTTGCAGTTCCAAGCCAAGGAATTGTATTGTTATGCTTGTAAGTGATGGCACGTTGAAAATAATGAATATGGGATTTTCTAAGGAGTGAAGAGAGTTTTATGATCTGCTAGAGGAAGAGGAAGAAGTCATTCCAATGAATACTGAAAATGCTAAACCATCAAGGAAATAAGGAAAGGAATGAATGTTGAAGGAGGTGGAAGTGGAAGGAAAAACTCCTAAATCTAAGGAAGTTCAATCCGCACCTCCTAAACCCAAGAAGCAGAAATCCTACCCAGATAAGGTTGTAGAAAAATGGAGAGAGGATTGAAATAATAGAAAATTAGGGGACCCACAGTTCGGTTTGGATCCTGTTGATGATAAGGCCTTGAAAGAATCAAGTACTGAAGATCATGAGAAGAAAGTAAAAGAGAAGAAACTTAAGAAGAAAATGTCTGAGCCTGAGATTATACAATCTCTTTTGACGGCTACTGAAGTATCATCCATGTCACGACCTGTCCTCGGGGCCCGTGCCATGACTTCCCCAAGCCCGCCTTCCATAGGCCAGGGGCTGGCGACTAGCACCAAAGGAGTAAATCTCGTTATCTAGGAAGGCATTTCCTTTATAAGAGTAAACAAACACCACAGAGTACATGCGGATGATGTAAACACTAAGTAAAATTGTACAACAATAGGTGCAGAATGTAAGGGGGCCGGAAATACAAGCCCAACTGTAAAGTACAACTGAATGGGAAAACAGCAACTGAAAAGTAAAACTGAAGCCTCGAGGCATGTAGAGACCCGAAGCCCGACGTACATGGACATTACATTACTTTTGTGGAATACTTAGTACATAACAAAAACACACACACACAAGGATCGTAATAGTTTAGTGTCTTTGGAAACTCGGAATGTAATCTTCTAATCGTGGTGAAAGATCTTCAATATCTCCCATAAAGATCTTCCCCTTTTTTTTACCTAAAACCTTTCTTTATATCCTAGGGAAAAGAAAACATAAAAGGGTGAGCTCAAATGCTCAGTAAGGGTATACAAAATAAAAATCAATCACATCATATTCAAAAGAACATAACTTTTGGAAATATTAACCTGCAAAAGAGAGCATAATTTCATAACATGGGATAAATCATAGTAGTGAAATGAAATCAAAATAATCATATCTTAAAACATGAAACTTTGTGTCATACACACATAATCATAGAGAATCATTTCTTGTTAGTCAAGACTAATTGCCAAGACTATCTTAGTGGACAAAGTCCCTTTCTGAATCGAGTAACCCTCGTTTCAGTCCTGTTTCACTGAACCGGTATAACCTACCATTTCAGCCATGTCTATCTCATGAGATATAAAATCTTTACCCAATGCATTGGAGGGAGATATAGGTCCCACCCATCTTATAATTAATCCTTTCTTATGTGTGCCACATAATCATAAACCATACATCATAACGTAACCCATGTAATAAAAATGGGATTCTTAAACAACATGACATCATAAAACAATTCATATAAGATAAAGGAATTCATAAAAATATTTCCATCACAACATAATCAAATCCATGTAATAATAGGGATATAAACAGAACCCTTTATTATCTTAGATGGAAAATAATTTTGATAAAACACTTGAACTTCATTCTTGAGGAAAATATCCTTTCTTTTTCAAAAACATTTTACATTTCTTAACATGTCATACAACTTTAAACTAAAAGAAGTTGATTAAAAATAAACTTCAAAACTTTTAAAGGAAGCTTCTTGGAAATAATGTTTTAAAAATCCATTCTTGTCGTATAAGTTAAAAAAAACATTCTTCGTACTTTTGCCGGAAAAGTCAAAAAGTACCTCGTACGAAAAACGACAAAAGATTCCTTTCATTTCTTTTACTAAAAACCCACCGAAGGGTAAAAATGGATTTAAACAATTGTAGGTGGATGGAAATAATATTACATATTGAGTAAACATGGATGTGGATGATAAAATACACCCCAGTAAATACTTATGAATAAACAATCTCGGATAAAAATGAGATTGTGATATTTCCCTTACCATAGGTCCGACTTTCTTTGTAAGTGTCCAAACCTCCTGTATAATGATTTAAATCATGTTATTGACTTATTCCAGAATCATATTCATTGTTATGATATCATATATGGTTCACTTATAACATTATATTACCCGTTCTTTTGTAAATTCCATGTTAAAGAAGCGTTTTGGGTAAAATCGTTTCATTTATCTTAGGTGTTTTGACTTGTTGTTCTTGACATCATTATTACTTATATCATGATTTACTTACTTCCAGAATATAAAATATGATTTATATATCATATATATTCAGTATATATATATATATAATAGATAGATAAATAAAATGAAAAACACCGTTCATGGAGACGGTAGTCTGTACGTACGCATGAACGCTGTTTTACTTTCCTTATTGTCTTGAAATGGAAGTAAGTAGATGACATACATATGTATATATACATAAATCCAGTAGCTTTATAATGTCATATATTTCATTATTATTTCTTATATATACATTATAATCATTCTTAAATGGTTAACATGGAGAATGAATCTCATCGCGTCGTGGAGACGGTAGTCCGTACGTACGCACGAGCGATGATATCATTTCCATAAATATTGAACTGAATTGAAGTGGATTATACAATATATCAGAATCAATATGATGTTGTAATAACTATGTATAGTTATTCTTTACACCATTATACCCATCCATGTAAGGTGGTGGTGGAAAATAGATTACACCACGGCGTGGAGACGGTATTCCGTACATACGCACGCGCGGTGATTTCTTTTTCCGTAGGATGGATAGATGGTGAAATAGGGTTGTTTCATACTTATAATAACATATCCGTATATGAGTGATACTGATGTTATTACTTCATAATGAAACAACCTAAGAAGAAGAAGTGGAAGAAGAAATAAAGATGAAAGAATTGGTAACGGTAATTACCTCTTCTTTGAAGCGCCTCTTTGAGACCTCCTCTTAGGGCACTAAAATTGGTCTTTGAGGAAGACCAGAACCTCTAGGATGTTGCTAGGGAACTGGAGAAGAGATTTGGTCAGGGGTTTGCCGAGCTTGATTGCTCAAATTGGTGTGAGGAGGAAGGGGGAGGAGGTGTCCTTTTATAAGGGAGGAGAGGGGCATCTTAGGAATATCTCAAAATATTATTTTATTTTAAAGTCAAAATCGGTTTATAATGGTTCCAAAGGGTCTTATTTCGAAGCTAAAGTGGGGATGGGTCGAAATCCTATCAACCAATAGAATTTAGAGAAGTTTAGGATATTATATTAACCTTATCAATTAGATTTAACTCTAAGTTAAATAATTTAACTTTTACCATGTCTTTTTGTTTTCTTTCACTATATGGTTAATAAACTTACTATAACATGCCAAACGAACCCCAAATTGTTTATTATTAATATATATATCCTTATCTAAGTCATTTGGCCGAACCTTAGTTTTTTAGGAATACAATAACAATTAATAATATAATATTTGATTTAAAAACTATTTTGTGTCAATTTTGACACTATTTGATATATGATTTTTGTGAAAATCATAACAGAATTAAATGTTCGAACAAAGTTGATTAAATCAACATTAATATATCATAGTAACCTATAAAATTTGTGGAATTCATAAAAAATTTCAAATTACATTTATTTTGGTGTTTATAACATCAATTATGTCAATATTTCATTAATAAGATAATTACTGCATCATCGTTGTATCATAAATAAATTAAATTATTTTATGTCTAAAATTTACAAATAAAATACCATCATGTAGGAAATCGTCTTATCTTTCTAATGAATATTTACAATCGAATTTATCTTATGTATAACCCCATATTAAAAATGATTTACTTATTAAACTTTGATTTTAACTATTTTAACATTTCTTTAAATAAATTAATAATAAATGTCCTAATCTAATCCAAGTGGGCCTAAATGGTCATATTTTATTCCTAAGTTTGTTTTTGGTCGAATTACACTTGTCCAATAGAATTAGGACATGTGTTAGGGTAATAGTAATATCATATTTACCCTTAGTTACCCTATTTACTATTAAGCACGGTAAAAAAAGTAAAAAGTTACTATTCACCAAAAAATTATTTTCATCTCATTGAACCACATTTTAGTCCTTGATATTAACTGTGTCTCTCGAATTTTCGAAATTCCATTCACAGAAGTGGTAAAATTAAGTTTTATGCAAAATTCAGTTTTTAACCTATCACTTAGTAGTTTCACTATTCATCAAAAATTGAATGTTTTCAGAAAAATGCCAAAATTTCATCCTAAGCTATATTTCATAATCCGGATTCAAAAATGAAGTCTATTTTACCAAATTCATAAAATAGAAATTTCATTAATTAATTTTATTATTAAATCCCGCTGTTAAAACAAATAGCGTGTTTTTAAGAAATAATATCTATCAAAAGATTGACACTTGTTTATGTCTGGTTTAAATGTGTAATTACATCCAATGACCAACATTGTATTAAATTGTAAAAATATATTATAAATATATTTTAAAACCACTCAAATTAATGTTTTATCACTATTAATTATTTCGATTAAAAAAAATTGTTTTTAATTATAATGTAGTAATTTCACTATTCATCAGAATATGAAAGTTATCCGAAAAGTACCAAAATTTCACCTTAGGATAAATTCGATACTCCGAATCCAAAAATGAAGCCCATTTTAAAATTTCTAAAATTTAAAAAGTGGTTATTACTATTCATAACGGCTAGTTTTAATAATATTTTAATAGCATATCATTGTTTCGTGAAACTCAGTATTACGTACCACACACGCTATCGAGGAAGGTTGTGATTGCGTGTAATGCAAGGCAAGTCAAGGATGCGTGTTGTGCAAGCTCCTTTTGGTGTAGCGTACAACACAAGACTTTAATAAAATTAAAAAGAATATTTTTTATAAAATCTTGGGCTGTTACATTCTACCCCCCTTAAAATGAATTTCGCCCTCGAAATTCGTCGGGGTTATAAATGGTTTACTATTCGAAAGTTTCTTTAATAGAAACCCACATCGTAAAAAGGAATATCAAAACCAATCTTTAAAAACAAAAGTATGAAACGTAACGGTTACCCAAATAAACTAATCATTGGGTTTCCACATAGGTGAAAATATGGATATGGAAGAGAAATCTAACCATCATGTTCTGATGGAGAGTGGTAGAGAACATGGCTATGGAAAAGCCAATAATCACAAATCCATAGATTTGTGATGATATAAGGTACCATCTGATTCATCAGGTATAAGATCACTAGGACAACATTTTTGGTTTTCAAGATCATTTCCCTAAAGTTGAAAAAATTGAATTAGAATAAATACTTAATTTATTTTGGTACAATCTCACTGTTGTTCGTGTCTTGAACAATTTCCACTTCATCTCTTAAATAAATGAAGTTGAATTTGTTATTCGTGAAGTGTCAGCAGATTATGTGATAGAATGACAGGTCATTCCATCTGTCTCAAACAAAAGGTTAGCAAAAATTATATGCATAAGTCGATCTATAGTGAGATTAATCATATATGGTTCCTAAAATGGACTTATACTTCATATATCATACTGCTTAATATAATAAAACTAGTTTCTACTAAACAAGGACTTCCTGTAGGCTAGTGGTAGGCGATAAAGGCCAGTCGCATTTCGGTTGTGGGTTCGATTCCTACAGGCTTGTCCGAAGCGATGGGATGTCGCCCGTCCTGCAGGTTGTCCCTTTTTCTAAAACTACGTTACTATAACATCCCATCAATAATATCGAAAATCTTCTATCCTTAAACAATACTAACTTATGTCCAACATAATCCAGTCTAATCTTTAGGCTTATACATAATACTGCAGTCCACTCTCATAATATAGTGACAACGATTACCAGAGATTTAATACTGTCGTTGATCCCCACATATCATAAGATATGTCTTGTTGGTCACATTCAAAGCATTCAAAGTCCTTAATCGTGTATTCTCTTGAATACCTTAGTGAAAACATGAGTGCAGTTAAAAGTTAACACTTTCCACATACCAAAATCCTCAAAATTCTATATACTCAAACCATGATATCACTTAGTCCTTATATCAATCATGAGCTCATGAATACTATTAAACATTTAATTTTCACCTTATCCCTTCATTATGTGCATATCATCTACATTCCAAAAATATCTGAATAACCTTTCATGGATACTGGTAACATTAATCATACACTTTCAAAACACAAGGAAAGACAACAGTGTAACAATCCATAGATGTCTCTTTATTCCAAAATTACACATGATAAACATGTAATCATTCCACTACATTCTCAAACCATTGACCGAGCTTCAAAAATTCTTTCATCTCACATATCATTTGTAGTCTCTTCATTATCATCCACATAAATACTACCCATATGACCATACTGATTCTCTTCATGAGTCTTTCCCTTAGGGCATTTGTTTGCATAATGCCCATACATTCCACATTTAAAACATTTAACCATTGTTGATGTCGTAGCAATACCATTATCCTCATCCATGGTGTTAACCGACCCTTTTCCTTTGCACTTACTTGCTTTGTGTCCTTCTTTTCCACACCCAAAGCATCTTCCAGTTCCTTTGAAACATTCTCCTTGATGCCTCTTCCCACATGATTTACATAGGGAAAATTGAACTTTCTTTCCTCTATGATCATCATGAAACTCCATCTTTCTCTTATTAGCCGAGTCAGGAAACTTACCAAATTTTACTTTATTGATCATATTATGAGATTGCTGATTCGGCATAATAATGATGCAAACACTTCCAAATCCCATTTCATTATGAAGAATATCATTCCATTGTCCATCATATCCTCTATTATCGTGAATCATCTTGTTTCCAGCCATTTTCTAAAACCCAGAAAAGAATAGTGTGAGAGGAAAAAATCATGCTAGGGAAAACAACATAATAAAGGGGGAGTACGTTCAATATCCAACTTCTTAGGTTTAATTCTATGATCGTTAGCGTAATTTTATTACTATAACCTATACGTATACTTATCCCTCGGGACATCCCTAGACATACCTTAGAAATATCTCTAGGGATCTCACTAACGTTTTCGCATCCTAGTTTCCAAAGGTTGACTAAACCTTCCTCTGATACCAACTGTAGAGACCCGAAGCCTGACGTACATGGACATTACATTACTTTTGCGGAATACTTAGTACATAACAAAAACACACACACACAAGGATCGTAATAGTTTAGTGTCTTTGGAAACTCGGAATGTAATCTTCTAATCGTGGTGAAAGATCTTCAATATCTCCCATAAAGATCTTCCCTTTTTTTTACCTAAAACCTTTCTTTATATCCTGGGGAAAAGAAAACATAAAAGGGTGATCTCAAATGCTCATTAAGGGTATACAAAATAAAAATCAATCACATCATATTCAAAAGAACATAACTTTTGTAAATCTTAACCTGCAAAAGAGAGCATAATTTCATAACATGGGATAAATCATAGTAGTGAAATGAAATCAAAATAATCATAACTTAAAACATGAAACTTTGTGGCATACACACATAATCATAGAGAATCATTTCTTTTTAGTCAAGACTAATTGCCAAGACTATCTTAGTGGACAAAGTCCCTTTCTGAATCGAGTAACCCTTGTTTCAGTCCTGTTTCACTGAACCGGTATAACCTACCATTTCAGCCATGTCTACCTCATGAGATATAAAATCTTTACCCAATGCATTGGAGGGAGATATAGGTCCCACCCATCTTATAATGAATCCTTTCTTATGTGTGCCACATAATCATAAACCATACATCATAACGTAACCCATGTAATAAAAATGGGATTCTTAAACAACATGACATCATAAAACAATTCATATAAGATAAAGGAATTCATAAAAATATTTCCATCACAACATAATCAAATCCATGTAATAATAGGGATAGAAACAGAACCCTTTATTATCTTAGATGGAAAATAATTTTGATAAAACACTTGAACTTCATTCTTGAGGAAAATATCCTTTCTTTTTCAAAAACATTTTACATTTCTTAACATGTCATACAACTTTAAACTAAAAGAAGTTGATTAAAAATAAACATGAAAACTTTTAAAGGAACCTTCTTGGAAATAATGTTTTAAAAATCCATTCTTGTCGTATAAGTTAAAAAAAACATTCTTCGTACTTTTGCCGGAAAAGTCAAAAAGTACCTCGTACGAAAAACGACAAAAGATTCCTTTCATTTCTTTTACTAAAAACCCACCGAAGGGTAAAAATGGATTTAAACAATTGTAGGTGGATGGAAATAATATTACATATTGAGTAAACATGGATGTGGATGATAAAATACACCCCAGTAAATACTTATGAATAAACAATCTCGGATAAAAATGAGATTCTGATATTTCCCTTACCTTAGGTCCGACTTGCTTTGTAAGTGTCCAAACCTCCTGTATAATGATTTAAATCATGTTATTGACTTATTCCAGAATCATATTCATTGTTATGATATCATATATGGTTTACTTATAACATTATATTACCCGTTCTTTTGTAAATTCCATGTTAAAGAAGCGTTTTGGGTAAAATCGTTTCATTTATCTTAGGTGTTTTGACTTGTTGTTATTGACATCATTATTACTTATATCATGATTTACTTACTTCCAGAATATAAAATATGATTTATATATCATATATATTCAGTATATATATATATATAATAGATAGATAAATAAAATGAAAAACACCGTTCCTGGAGACGGTAGTCCGTACGTACGCATGAACGCTGTTTTACTTTCCTTATTGTCTTGAAATGGAAGTAAGTAGATGACATACATATGTATATATACATAAATCCAGTAGCTTTATAATGTCATATATTTCATTATTATTTCTTATATATACATTATAATCATTCTTAAATGGTTAACATGGAGAATGAATCTCATCGCGTCGTGGAGACGGTAGTCCGTACGTACGCACGAGCGATGATATCATTTCCATAAATATTGAACTGAATTGAAGTGGATTATACAATATATCAGAATCAATATGATGTTGTAATAACTATGTATAGTTATTCTTTACACCATTATGCCCATCCATGTAAGGTGGTGGTGGAAAATAGATTACACCACTGCGTGGAGACGGTATTCCGTACGTACGCACGCGCGGTGATTTCTTTTTCCGTAGGATGGATAGATGGTGAAATAGGGTTGTTTAATAATTATAATAACATATCCGTAGATGAGTGATACTGATGTTATTACTTCATAATGAAACAACCTAAGAAGAAGAAGTGGAAGAAGAAATAAAGATGAAAGAATTGGTAATGGTAATTACCTCTTCTTTGAAGCGCCTCTTTGAGACCTCCTCTTAGGGAACTAAAATTGGTCTTTGAGGAAGACCAGAACCTCTAGGATTTATCTAGGGAAGTGGAGAAGAGATTTTGTCAGGGGTTTGCCGAGCTTGAGTGCTCAAATTGGTGTGAGGAGGAAGGGGGAGGAGGTGTCCTTTTATAAGGGAGGAGAGGGGCACCTTAGGAATATCTCAAAATATTATTTTATATTAAAGTCAAAATCGGTTTATAATGGTTCCAAAGGGTCTTATTTCGAAGCTAAAGTGGGGATGGGTCGAAATCCTATCAACCAATAGAATTTAGACAAGTTTAGGATATTATTTTAACCTTATCAATTAGATTTAACTCTAAGTTAAATAATTTAACTTTTACCATGTCTTTTTGTTTTCTTTCACTATATGTTTAATAAACATACTATAACATGCCAAACGAACCCAAAATTGTTTATTATTAATATATATATCCTTATCTAAGTCATTTGGCCGAACCTTAGATTTTTAATAATACAATAACAATTAATAATATAATATTTGATTTAAAAACTATTTTGTGTCAATTTTGACACTATTTGATATATGATTTTTGTGAAAGTCATAACAGAATTAAATGTTCGAACCAAGTTTATTAAATCAACATTAATATATCATAGTAACCTAGAAAATTAGTGGAATTCATAAAAAATTTCAAATTACATTTATTTTGGTGTTTATAACATCAATTATGTCAATATTTCATTAATAAGATAATTACTGCATCATCGTTGTGTCATAAATAAATTAAATTATTTTATGTCTAAAAATTACAAATAAAATACCATCATGTAGTAAATCTTCTTAGCTTTCTAATGAATATTTACAATCGAATTTATCTTATGTATAACCCCATATTAAAAATGATTGACTTATTAAACTTTGATTTTAACTATTTTAACATTTCTTTAAATAAATTAATAATAAATGTCCTAATCTAATCCAAGTGGGCCTAAATGGTCATATTTTATTCCTAAGTTTGTTTTTGGTCGAATTACAGTTGTCCAATAGAATTAGGACATGTGTTAGGGTAATAGTAATATCATATTTACCCTTAGTTACCCTATTTACTATTAACCGCGGTAAAAAAAGTAAAAAGTTACTATTCACCACAAAATTATTTTCATCTCATTGAACCACATTTTAGTCCTTGATATTAACCATGTCTCTCGGATTTTCGAAATTCCATTCACAGAAGTGGTAAAATTATGTTTTATGCAAAATTCAGTTTTTAACCTACCACTTAGTAGTTTCACTATTCATCAAAAATTGAAAGTTTTCAGAAAAATGCCAAAATTTCATCCTAAGCTATATTTCATATACCGGATTCAAAAATGAAGTCTATTTTACCAAATTCATAACATAGAAATTGAATTAATTAATTTTATTATTAAATCCCGCTGTTAAAACAAATAGCGTGTTTTTAAGAAACAATATATATCAAAAGATTGACACTTGTTTATGTCTGGTTTAAATGTGAAATTACATCCAATGACCAACATTGTATTAAATTGTAAAAATATATTTTAAATATATTTTAAAACCACTCAAATTAATGTTTTATCACTATTAATTATTTCGATTAAAAAAAATTGTTTTTAATTATAATGTAGTAATTTTCACTATTCATCAAAATATGAAAGTTATCCGAAAAGTACCAAAATTTCACCTTAGGCTAAATTCGATACTCCGAATCCAAAAATGAAGTCCATTTTAAAATTTCTAAAATTTAAAAAGTGGTTATTACTATTCATAACGGCTAGTTTTAATAATATTTTAATAGCATATCTTTGTTTCCTGAAACTCAGTATTACGTACCACACACGCTATCGAGGAAGGTTGTGATTGCGTGTAATGCAAGGAAAGTCAAGGATGCGTGTTGTGCAAGCTCCTTTTGGTGTAGCGTACAACACACGACTTTAATAAAATTAAAAAGAATATTTTTTATAAAATCTTGGGCTGTTACAAGGCATCCACTGGGAGTCCCTCCCGAAGGGTGTGTACAGATAGCCTCCGCAGCTCCTCGGGTCCCACCGTCCACTCCGAGTACGTCCGCCCAGTGGTCTACCTCCGGGTACCATCCTGCTCCGAAAGCCTCAACCATGATCAGCGTTATCTGTCGACTACAACCAACTCAACGTAGTGCGGGCATAGCCCATGCAGGGGTGAGTATAAGCTACTCAGTTGGGACCCCGAGACCCCCGAAGGTCTCCCAAAATCCTCAATGGATAAACCACAAAGGAAGGATAAAACACGAATTAACATCCGACACTGCTTAGGTATATGCCCATACATATACCTAAGTCATCAATTCCAACACGCTCCAACCACAAAGCCCAAGTAAATCCCATCCCACACAGGAAAGCAAATCTTATTCCACACAGGAAAGAAAAACGTATTCCACACAGGAAAGCAAAACGTAATCCACACAGGATAGCACAACTCAATCCACAAAGCAAGAAAAACAGGTTTCAGCTCACTCAGGTACACATCATCAAAAAGGTGAAAGAGATGATCAGACATAGATACTGTATCATCTAATCTGGGACCCACATAGGATACAAGACCTGTTGTTTTCATTGTTTCATCTATGCTGGGACCCACAAAGGATACACGACCACCACTGAATCATTAAAGCTGGGACCCACATAGGATACAAGACCAACATAGCTAGGACCCACATAGGATACACGACTGGCTGTCTTCATTGATTCATCTATACTGGGACCCACATAGGATTGAAGACCAGCACTAAATCATCAATGTTGGGACCCACATAGGATACAAGACCAGCACAGTTAGGACCCACATAGGATACAAGAACAAATTTCTTCATTGATTCATCTATACTGGGACCCACATAGGATACAAGACCAGCACTGAATCATCAACGGTGGGACCCACATTGGATACAAGACCAGTAGTCTTCATTGATTCATCTATACTGGGACCCACATAGGATACAAGACTAGTACTGAATCATCTATGCTGTTAGATCCACAAAGGATCGATAGGTACTAACCCCCGCAAAGGCCCACACAGGATCGGACCCACACAGGATCAGTAGCACTGATCCCCGTAGGATCACTGAGTGTTGTAGTCGTCGTCGTCGAATCCATTGAGGATCTCTGCACAGTCATCGTCGAAGTCGCAGTCGCAACCAACACTAGGATTCCCGTACACAACAAGATCATTCGGGAGGGTCCGCTCTACGAGTCGAGAGTCTGATACATAAATTGACACATATTCCGAAGTTGATATATCCAAAAGTTCATTATCGTAAACAGGAACTGAACGCAACAGATGGCACGTCAATCGGACACCCGGTCTGAGAGTTATTGGATTTTTCGTTCCAGGGGCCCTGTTGGTTTTTTAGGAAAATCCAACCCGACCATTCTCCAACTGCATCCAAACCTTGGGTGGAGTATTCCAAAAGATCCCTCTCACTAAGAGGATCTCAACCAAGTCGACAGCACATCAATCAGACGTTCGGAGTTCAAGATATGAGTGTTTCTGCTACGAGGGCCCGGTTGGTTTCGTGTACGAACCAACCTGAACGAAATAAAATTATTCGAAATCCTTGAGTGCGATATACAGAAACGACTATCTCGATCGAACGATCGTGTTGCCGCTGACGGGGCGTCAATCGGAGGTCTGTAGCCCGAGATATGGGTGTTTGAACCAACTAAGTCCGAAAATAGGGGGTCTGGGCCCGGCCCGGCCTGACCCAGTACCCCCTGCGTCGGCCGAACCAGGTCGACCCGGCCCAGGCGGTGACCCAGCCCGACGACCCGGCCTAGCCCGGCTGGCGGCGCAGCCAGCGTGGCGGCGCGGCGGCGCGGGCCACGCGAGCGCGCCGAAGGGAGGGGCGTTGCCCCTCCTTTATGAAAAACGGCGGCCCCCTTTAAGGGGTCGTGCCTTGTGCAACCCGGGGGATGTAACCCCCGGTTTTTCCCCTGTAATGGCCGGCCAGCACAGGGTCGGCCGGTTTCTTGCTGCGGGACCCCGCGGTCCCGCGCCTTCCGGTGCCGGCGGCCAGAGTTTCGGCCACCTTCATCAAATTCTCTGGCGGGTGGTTTTTTCCTGCCGCTACTTCAAGGATGGCTGCAAATTCGTCCAGCGCGGCGTGAAGACGCTGCGTTCCTCCGCCGTGGCCCGACTTCGGCCGCGGCCTCATTCGTATCCTCGACGCAGCGCGACAGCATCATGTTTCTTCGTCGTGGCCCACATCGTTCAAGTCTCATTTCTCTCAAGCGCGGTGCAACAATGCATTACCGTCGTCGCTAATAAAAATGATGAATAGTAAAGGGGGGAGGGGTATCGGCCGTGTTTGTGCGGACCGATTGCCTCCCGTTATATCGATAGCAGTTGGCCTAAACGTAAAACATTTATCCTTCACAATTTTTAATTTAAATAAAAATTGGAACATGGCCGTCAGATTTAACTTTCATATTCGAAGGAAAGAAATCACCAACTTAAAATTGTCGAACCCCTACCTCGGTTTAGGAACGGTGCCCGTCAATCGAGCCGCGGAAGATGAGCGTCACGGAGGTCGGGCATCGTGGAAAACGAAAACTGATTCTGTTGTTGTAAAGGAGCATTCTAATAGGAATCGTCATTGGAAGAAGACGTTGCGTTCTTCGGCGGAGATGTTCTTCGTTGAAGAACGGTGTTATTCGTCGGGGTCCGAGGTGTTCTTCGTTCTTCGTCGAAGTTGAAGAAGAAGAATACTTCACGCTTCCCAATCCTCTCAAGGTGGCAAAAACTCTAACAATAATAAAATAAGACCAAGTCTTAATTTATTAACACAACCTAACCATTTGAATTTCAAGAGTTTGAAAATAAGTAACTCAACTTATTAATTATAACATGTTGTCAAAAAAATTAATGAAAGTGAGTTAATGGGGAGTTAGGAAGGTGAGGGGTTAATTTGAGTTAAGGGATTTGAAAAGGTTGGGGGGGGGGGGTTTGTCTGGGCCCCACCCTTTCAATTATACACACATGGGAAGTTGGTTGGATGTGGGCCCCACCACCAACTTCCCATGGGAGAAATTAACCACCTTGATATGAAATAAAATTGATCCAACTATTTTATTTACTTTTTAATTAAACCCCATTAATTAACCTATTCTCCCACAAAAACACAACTACGGTAAAGGTTCTCTTAAGCGATTACCGGCATTGCGAGTTCATCGGTGCCATCAGATTTCAGTTCCGAGCACTGGTTCAAACGATATGGATTCCCGCACGTTCGTTCACTAAACGTACCTGAGCCAAACTTCGGAAATTGATTCTGGGCACTCTTGGCCTCGAAATCAGGCGCCGTCAGAAACTTCGTATTTGTAAAATTCCAAAGAAAATCAAGAAAAAAGTTTCCTTGAAATTTCCGGGTCTTTACATTACTCCCACCACAAAGCTTTACATCCCCGTAAAGCTTTAACACAAACTAGGGATACAAAGGTGGTAGAGTTAGGCGGTAAGCCACCACACCAATCCTGCTGAGGACATGGAAGGGTTCGATGAAGCATGGAGACAACTTGCCACCTAAGCCAAATCACTGTAATCCACCTCGAGGTGAGACCTGCATAAAGACGTGTTTACCATCCTCAAACTCTAGTGGCCTCCGCCTCCTGTCATTGAAAGACTTCTGTCAACTCTGAGCTATCTTCATCCGCTCCTGGATGACCTGGACCTTCTCTATCGTGGTCTGGACCACCTCTGGTCCCACAATAGCTGCTATGTTTTATTCTTTTCTGATAAGAGAAATCTGGTCTCATCCCCTGGATGAACCACGTTCTTTGCCTAATACAGTTAATCCCGAAATGGATGATACTAATCCATACCAAGGATGATGTCGTAAGGCCTCGATGCTAATACCAAGAGATCCAACCGTTACTCTCACCTCCAAGGGTTGAGTCACACAGTCGACATTAGTGTGTGGTAACTGGGTCTCCTCTAGTAGATGTCTCACAAGTGAGGGTCAAGTCAATAGTGAAAACTGGATCCTCTTAGTAACAACACAAAAGAGGACAGGAATGAAAACATCACAAAGGTATGCATCTTTTATTATTACAGCTCATAATACCAAGACACTACACAGTTGCAACAAGGGACTAGAAGAACAAAATACGTATCCACTAGTTCCACTCCTATACATTTGCTCCCAGAGCTCCATGATCGAAGGCCACAGCTTCCTGAAGCTGAGCTCTCCCATGTCCACCAACTCCCTGCGGTTGGGGCTGACCTCCTGGTGGTGGTGGTGGAAACACCTCGAAGCGTTGTCCCCCACCTTCTGCTCGGCCAGCTCCTCTCCCTCACCCTCCTGCACCCTATAGACCTTCATGGATGAACCTCTGTCTGGGAGGTCCCTCTACCACATGTTGCTCATCTGTAAGAAGAGTCGGGTAGTCTCGAGCCATGTGACCTTTCCCGCCGCATGCGTAGCAATGCCTGCCCGTCGCATAGCTGGATCTCCTTCTTGTGCCCCGCACAACCGGATCTTCATCCAGTGACTGCCCATCTGATGGTCTAGCCCGTTTGGACCTCTGCATCACCTGTCTGCTGCTAACTGCAGAAGACCCTGCTACGGGCCGTCCTGCGGAGGGCCCTGTCACTGGATCCTGCTCGATGAGAAAACTCTCCACTAGAAGGGCTCTCTCCAAAACCTCTGCCTGCGTCGGAATGTTGAGGGAGATCATCAAACCCCTGATCTCATGCCTCAGTCCCTGCTCGAAGGTAGGGGCCCAGAAGAACGGGCCCCGTACCATATCTATGGAGTAGCGCGAGAGATCATTAAATCTTGCCGAGTATTGGGCCACTGTCAAGCTGCCCTGCCGCAGCTGATGATGCTCCTAAATGCACACTGCATGGAGGGTGGCTGGGACAAACTCGGGGAGGAAAATGCACTCAATGTCCATCCAAAGAAGAGATGTCTCTTCGTGCACCTGGAGCATCAATCTCCACCATCGTCCCACTGCTGCGTGCAGTAGGCTCGCTGTGAGGATCACCATGAGGTCTGATGGTGTCTTTACTAGACTGAAAACTCGTACGACTGCCTCCAGCCAGTCCTCAGCTGCCTGGGGGTCCGTCTCCCCACGGAACCTGGGTGGTCGCTGGTGCTGGAACTCGTGCAGCGCGGTAAGGCGACGTGCATCGTCAGCGGATGGGGTTGGTTCATCGGTGGCTTGGCGGTTAATGGTACCACCGGTGCCTCTGCTGACTAGGAGCCCTGCACCGAGGCCAAATCGCTCGGTGGGCTGTCATCACACTCGACTCTCAGGACCCTAGCTGGTAGTCGTCGTGGGGCCATCCTAAAAAAGGAAATAGGTGATCCACAGTAAAATAGTACACCTGGTGAGCTGACACAAGTAATCACAATGAAAACCTGAAACACACACGCAATCAATGTTTTCGTGCATTATGTCAGAAATCAGAAGTCAGGCTCCTGGTGTACGGATATGTCGGCCGCCGCACCAACACTGGAATCCCTGGACTGATAACCACACCCAATATGTTAAACAGTATTGCTTCACATAGAAGAAAGATCAGAGTCTGCAGTAGAACCGAACTCCTCTGATACCAATTTGTCACAACCCGTCCTTGGGGCCCGTGCCGTGACTACCCTAAGCCCGCCTTCCATAGGCCAAGGGCTGGCGACTAGCACTAAAGGTGTAAATCCCGATAACTGGGAAGGCATTACCTTTATAAGAGTACACAAACACCACAGAGTACAAGCGGAAGAAGTAAACACTAAGTAAAATTGTACAACAGTAGGTGCAGAATGTAAGGGGGCCGGAAATACAAGCCCAACTTTAAAGTACAACTGAAAGGGAAAACAACAACTGAAAAGTAAAAATGCGGCCTCGAGGATTCCACTGGAAGTCCCTCCTGAAGGGTGTGTACAGATATCCTCCGCAGCTCCTCGGGTCCCGTCGTCCACTCCGAGTAAGTCCGCCCAGTGGTCCACCTCCAGGTATCGTCCTGCTCCGAAAGCCTCAACCGTGATCAGTGTTGTCCGTCGTCTGCAACCAACAAAATGTAGTGCGAGTATAGCCCGTGCAGGGGTGAGTATAAGCTACTCAGTAGGGACCCCGAGACCCTTGACGGTCTCCCAAAATCCACAAAGGATAAACCACAAAGTAAGGATAAAACACGAATTAACATCCGACACTGCTTAGGTATATGCCCATACATATACCTAAGTCATCAATTGCAACACGCTCCAACCATAAAGCCCAAGTACATCCCAGTCCACATAGGAAAGCAAATCGTATTCCACACAGGAAAGCAAAACGTATTCCACACAGGAAAGCAAAACGTAATCCACACAGGATTGCACAACTCAATCCACAAAGGAAGCAAAACAGTTTTCATCTCACTCAGGTATAAATCATCGAAAATTTGAAAGAGATGATCAGACATAGATATTGAATCATCTAAGCTGGGACCCACATAGGATACAAGACCAGCTATTTTTATTGTTTCATCTATGCTGGGACCCACATAGGATACAAGACTAGCACTGAATCATCAAAGGTGGGACCCAAAAAGGATACAAGACCAGCATAGCTAGGACCCACATAAGATACAAGACCAGCTGTCTTCATTGATTCATCTATACTGGGACCCACATAGGATACAAGACCAGCACTGAATCATCAATGCTGGGACCCACATAGGATACAAGACCAGCACAGCTAGGACCCTCATAGGATACAAGACTAGATGTCTTCATTGATTCATCTATACTCAGACCCACATAGGATACAAGACCAGCACTGAATCAGCAAACCTGGGACCCACATAAGATACAAGACCAGCAGAGCTAGGACCCACATAGGATACAAGACCAGTTGTCTTCATTGATTCATCTATACTGGGATCCACATAGGATACAAGACCAGTACTGAATCATCTAAGCTATCATATCCACAAAGGATTGATAGGTACTAACCCCAGCAAAGGCCCACATAGGATCGGACCCACACATGAACTGTAGCACGGATCCCTGTTGGATAGATGAGTGCTGTAGTCGTCTCCGTCGAATCCATTGAGGATCTCTGCACAGTCTTCGTCGAAGTCGCAGTCGCAGCCAGCACTAGGGTTCCCGTACACAGCAAGCTCGTTCGGGAGGGTCCGCTCCACGATCCGAGAGGCTGATATATAAAATGACACATAGTCCGAAGTTGATGTATCCAAAAGTTCCGTATCGTCAACAGGAACTCAACGCAACAGACGGTGCATCAATCAGATGCCAGTTTTGAGGGTTATTGGCTTTTTTGGTCCAGGGGCCCGTTTGGTTTTTAAGGAAAAACCAACCCGGCCGTACTCCACCTGCGTCCATACCTCAGGCAGAGTATGCCAAAAGATCCGTCTCACTAAGAGGAACTCAACCTAGTCGACGACACGTCAATCAGACGTCCGGAGTTCATGATATGAGTGTTTCCGCTCCGAGGGCCCGGTTGGTTTCGTGTACGAATCAACCCGGACGAACACAAAGTATTCCAAAACCTTGAGTGCGATATACCGAAATGACCGTCTCGATCCAAGGATTGTGTTGCTGTGGATGGCGCGTCAATCAGAGGTATGTAGCCCAATATATGGGCGTTTGAACCAAATCAGTCCGAAAATAGGGGGTTTGGGCCCGGCCCGACCCAATACCCCCTGGGTCGGCCGAACCGGGTCGACCCGGTCCAGGTGGCGACCCAGCCTGACGACCCGGCCCAGCTCGGCTGGCGGTGCGGCCAGCGGGCCGCGCGAGCGCCCCCAAGGGAGGGGGTTTTCCCCTCCTTTATGAAAAACGGCGGGCCCCTTTAAGGAGCCGCACCATGTGAAACCCGGGGAGTGTAACCCCCCAGTTTTTCCCCTGTAACGGCCGGCCAGCGCAGGGCATTCCGGTTTCTTTCCGTGGGACCCCGCGGTCCCGTGCCTTCCGGCGCCGGCGGCCGGGGTTCCGGCCGCCTTCTTCGAATTCTCCGCAGGGTGGTTTTTCCGGGCGCTACTTCCAGGATGGCTGCAAATTCGTCTGGCGCAGCGTGACGATGTCGTGTTCTTCCGCCGTGGCCCGACTCCGGCCGCAGCCTCATTCGTACCCTCGACGCAGCGCGATGGAATCACGTTTCTTCGTCGTGGACCGCATCGTTCACATCTCCTTTCGCTCAAGTGCGGTGCAACAATGCATTACCATCTTCGCTAATCAAAACGAAGAATAGAAAAGGGGGGGGGGGTATCGGGCATGTTTGTGCGGACCGATCGCCTCCCGTTATATCGATAGCAGTTGGCTGAAACGTAAAATGTTTATCCTTCACAATTTTTAATTTAAATAATAATTGGAACATGGCCGTCAGATTTAACATTCATATTCGAAGGAAAGAAATCACCAACTTAAAATAGTCGAACCCCTACCTCTGTTCAGGAAGGGTGCACGTCAGTCGAGCCGTGGAAGACGAGCGTCGCGAAGGTCGGGCATCGCAGAAAACGAACATCTATTCCGTTGTCGTTGAGGTGCGTTCTAAGTGGAAACGTCGTTGGAAGAAGACGTCACGTTCTTTGGCGGAGATGTTCTTCGTTGAAGAACAGCGTTCTTCGTCAAAGTCTGAGGCGTTCTTTGTTCTTCGACCAAGTTGAAGAAGAACAAGACTTCACACTTCCCAATCCTCTCAAGGTGGAAAAAACTCTAACAATAATAAAATAATACCAAGTTTTAATTTATTAACACAACCTAACCATTTGAATTTCAATAGTTTGAAAATAAGTAACTCACCTTATTAATTATAACATGTTGTCAAAAAATTAATGAAAGTGAGTTAATGGGGAGTTAGGAAGGTGAGGGGTTAAGTGGAGTTAAGAAATTTGAAAAGCTAGGGGGGTTTGTGTGGGCCCCACCCTTTCAATTATCCACACATGGGAAGTTGGGTGGATGTGGGCCCCACCACCAACTTCCCATGGGAGAAATTAACCACCTTGATATGAAATAAAATTGATCCAACAATTTGATTTACTTTCTAATTAAACCCCATTAATTAACTTCTTCTCCCGCACAAACACAATTACGGTAAAACTTCTATTAAGAGATTACCGGCATTGCGAGTTCATCGGTGCCATTGGATTTCAACTCCGAGCACTGCTTCAAAAGATAGGAATTACCGCTCATTCGTTCACTGAACGTACTCAAGCCAAACTTCAGAAATTGATTCCGGGCACTCCGGGCCTCGGAATCAGGTGTTGTCAGAAACTGTGTTCTTGTAAAATTCAAAAAAAAATTATGAAAAAAATTTCCGTGAAATTTCTAGGTCTTTACAATCCGAGAATATTTTGGTGCTACAATCTTCATTGATAGAGCCTTCACCTGAGACTCCATGGAATAATTTATTCACTCTGGAAAAAGCAAAAGAAAAACTTATTGAAGAAGTAGAATATGTGGAAGAAGATGAAGAAGAAGGGAGTGGTAACACAAATGATCTTATAAAGAAATATGAATATTATCTAGTCAAGGGAACCCCATATGAAAAATTGTCACTCTGAACTTCTACAACTATGTCCTCGACGCTTGTCACTCTAAAGAAGGATGAAGATAAGGGTGAAGATAAAGGTGAAGAAGAAGTTGATAAATTGTCTGATGAAGAATGTTTAAATAGTTATTTCATCCACCCTGAGGATACTAAGGCTATGAATCAGAAATAAGCGATTGATGAAGATAAAATTATTCAATTGTTTGAAAGTGATCATGAGTCTCTAGATAAGGAGGCTCTTCCAAAAACTGATAAGGGTAATCAAGTGTTTGTTTATACTCATAGAAAATATATTGTGAAGAAGAAGGATGTTGGTGGAACTTCAAAGAGAAATCTTGTTGAGCAAGAAAAACAAGCCTCCCAGAGTAAAGTCTCAGATTCTGAATCATCTTCACTTAGGAATGATTTTTTTGAACAATCCTTGAAGAAGCTTCTCGGGTCCATTCCGGATTTTTTAAGAATTGACTCTAGATTCCAGATGCTATAAAATTCACTTAATCAGAAATCAGATTCACTATCCATGGTGATGGAATAGTGTGTCAAGATGGAATCAGATTTCAAAACATTCCTCATAGGCTACGAATCTCACAAAAAATCATGTATGAAGATAGCCATCTGGTCAATGAGGTCAATTCAATATATGAGTGAGCTAGATGAATTCCATGATGGGGTCAAGGAAGCTTCTAATACAGATGATGGAAGGATCAAGGATCTTACAAGTACTTTTTATGAAAAGATGTCTCTAGAACAAAATACATGAAATTAAGAGGTAAAAGACTTGAAGGGAAAATTAAACACTGTAGCTCAAAGCTGGAAGAGGGAAAGAGATATCCAGATTGATTTTTAAGAGAGGCTTGTGAAGCAAGATGAGTTGATGAAGGCTCAAGTAGATGTTCTTATGTCTTAGGAAGAGAGTATCAAAGCTCTAGAGAAGAAATCTAAGGAAGACCACAAGGAAATCAAGAAGCTTAAAACCATCGTAAAGAAGCTAATACCCATCGAAAAAGAAGAAAAATTGAAAAAATATGATATTTTGTTTTATCTATTTTTCCCTGTATAAATACTTCAAGTCTCAATGAAATTGTGGTTTCTTGTTTTGATTGGATGTTTGTACTAATATTTCAGGTACCATATTTTTTCCATTCCCTCAAACTGTTTTTAAAAATCACAAAGGGGGAGAAAGGAAAAATAATTTCAATCAAAGAAGATATATCCCTATGTAAGGGGGGTTTTTTGGAGGGGGAGTTCTCATTACGATGATTTCCATACTCAAGATAATGAAAATTATCATTCAATAAATCTAGAATACGATTCATAGAGTTCCAAATCCTAAGGCGGAGTTAGTCGTATTCATTTTTGCCAATGTAAAAAGGGAGATAAGTTTTATTTTCAAATTCTTGAAAAATATTATTTATGTCCTTTTATTATTTTTTGTAAGGATGTTTTTGCTTTCAAAAAAGGGAGATATTGTTGAGTCAATAAGGTTTTCTTTATGACATTTCCATTCCTTCATACATGGGAGAGATTGATAATTCATTAAGCCTTTCCTTATGACTTCATGATTCCTTCTTGTTTGGAAAATCACAGACACCTTATCTAAAGGAAAAAAAATTTACCCTTCTATAACTTATATAATGAAAATTTCCTTCCCCAAGTAAATTTATCCTTACATAGTTTTAGATGTTCATATCAGAATTTTTATAAGTAAAAAATTCTGTATGAAACCAAAACCTCAGAATCCTATAAATACCGCGATATGAAGCATTCTGTTTTAGGATCCAAATTCTCAGAATTCTGGTTACGAACTCTTCTGAGTTCTGACTCCGAATTCTAATTACGAATTCTGGTTACGATCATCTCTATGTTCTAACTCTAAAATCTGATTACGAATTCTGGATACGAACTCTCCAGAGTTCTGACTCGAATTTTGAATCATAATTCTGGTAATGAACTTTTCTAACTTCCGACATAGAATTCTGATTACGAATTCTGGATATGAACTCTACTATGTTCTGATTCCGAATTCTGAATCAGAATTCTGGTTACGAACTCTTTGGAGTTCTGACACTGAATTATAATAACGAATTCTAGATACAAACTTCTCTATGTTCTGACTCAGAGTTCTCTGACATCAGACTCCAAACTCTTATGAGTTCTAACTCCAATTTCTCATGAAATCTGACTCCGAACTTTGTAAGTTCATGTTCTTAATTCTTGTGAATTCACACTCTGAATTTATTTGAAATTCAAACTCCAGAATTTTATAGAATTTAGGTTCGAAATCCTAAAAAAATAGAATACGAATATTCTTGTATTTTAGACACCGAATTCCTTTTTTTAGACTCGAAACCATCAAACTTCCTTTCACTCTTAATTTTAGATTTTGATTAAGTAACCATATTTTTCTTACAATTGTTTTGTTATAAAATGATGTCGTGCATTCAATTACTAACTAACCTTTGTTTGAGTGACAAGTGTATAGGTCCCTCCAAAATTCAAGGAAAAATATGACCATTGGAGGAGGGAGCCGACCGTTGAAGTCGTGCCTATAAATAGGGGATCATTTGAATGTGCTCAATACAGTTCTATGACTCTAGTGATTACATGCTGTTGAAGTGATTTATAAAGAGATAATTTCATTACTTTTTGCGTACTAAATTTCTTGTTCAGCTTTTCTTCATATGACTATTATTGTTACTGTGTACAATCGAGGGCTTTTGGGGATAGGAAGACAGAGGTGCTGACTACCTTGAAGTTGAGGACTTCCTTTCTATGGAAGACAGAGGTACCATCTACCTTGATGTTGAGAGCTTGCGGGGATAGCAAGACAGACTCTGATCTTAGTATTGAGGGTTTACCATGGTTTGGGTAAGACAACCTTTTTGAAAGTATAAACCAATGGACCTTTATCCAATGTTTTTTGATACATTTTTTTGGGGTTAAAATATGTACTATTCGTTAGTTGTTTTGTTACAAGTTTTCCACTGCATTTTTATTGTTGATGAAAGTATAACTATCTTATACATCCTTTTTCTTGTACTCTGATTTAGTTAGATTCTATATTCTTCAAGGTAAAATCATTATAGTTGTAAACTTTCATTTATTTTCATTTTCTGGAACCATATTTCCAGATCTACATTCTCGAAATCACTTTTCCGGAATCTGGAATGTCATAGATCTAGAGTTTTTGTGAATTACCTTGTTTAACCTTGTTAAACATAATCTTCTTTAAAGTTCCAAAAGAATTTTTAAAGTATAAAATTCACCCACCCTCTTATATTTGAGTGTCTCATGTTTAGATGTTAGATCCAACATTTGGTATTATAGAGTATATCATACACACATACCATCTCAACAATTGGTATCAAAGGAGGATACCTCTGAATTAATCTCACGATTAGATTCCTAAAGATTTTTTGGAATTAAATTTTCGGATTCACATTTTTTCGTAATCTATTTTTCAGACTCATATAGTTTGAGTTCATTTTTTTCTAAGAGATACTCTTGTTTTATTTTTTCCTTGTATAAAAATATTTTCCTTGTTTACAAACATTTTCAATTAACAAGTTTCTCTAGAACAAATATTCTTTATAATGGCATGAATCAATGTTGGTTCCATATACAATCTCAATCCCACTAGACCATCTATCTTTGATTGAAATGATTATGAATATTGGAGAGATAGAATGAATACTATTATTATCAATACTGGTGTTGATAATTTTTTTATGCTTATGGGAGGGTATAAAATCCCTGACAAAGAAGTTAGTACCTTTACCAATCAAGAAAATCTTGAATATCAACTAAATTATAAGGTATGAAATACTTTTCATTTCTTCGTTTCTAGAAATATATATAGAAAAATTTTATCTTGTGAAGTAGAAAATTCTATATGGAAGAAAATCAAAGATACACATTTTGGTACTTCTAATGTTATAGAAACCAGAAGATCTTTTTTTGAGACCTGAATACCATGGATTTAATTTTCCTTATGGAGAACCCATATGTAAGGTGCAACAAAGATTCATGACTATTGTGAATATTTTTTAATACATGGGTGAAAAGGATTAGATAGTAAATACCTTTTTGATAAGATTAGAGACATCATTCCAAATGAGTGGGAATCCAAGAGGACTACTGTCGATGAGAATATAAAGGCTACTCATATTTCCTTAGATGAAATCTTTGGAACACTTCTTTAGCATGAGACTAGAATGAAGAGACATGCTGATAATGTAATGAAGAATAATAGAAATTGCAGTTTTTCTTTTACTACAACTTCTAATCGTATGAAAGCTACGACTCATGAGAGAGTTACTAGATACAAATCTATGAATGTTATTATCCAATATGAATCTAGTGGAAGTGAATCCTCAAAAAATGAATTATCAAATCATTCTCAAAAGATGAAAAAGATAGCTGGAGAGCGGAAATTTCAATCCAGATATAAGAAAAAGGAAAGGAATGATAAGAAAGATTCAGAAGTCACATGTTACAAATGAAATAGATCTGGACACATAAGACCTGATTGTCCTATGATTAGGAGAAAATAAAGAAAGGAATGGAATTTTGAGAGAAACAGAAAAGAATTATTAAAAGGATAATGCAAATAAAATATTTAAATCCAATGACACCTGCAGTGCCAGTGGTGGAGACTCTTCAGATGAATCTTCAGATTATGAATCTTATGGACAAAAGAATCTTTGTCTATTAGCCAGACAACCTATTAAAAATCATTGCATAATGGCTAAGGTACATAATGTTGAATCATTGACCAATTTTTCATTGAATAATAATGATATTAAATATTATAACACATTGGATGAAGAATCATCTTCTGGTGAAGACAATAATTTACTTTCCTATGAAGAAGTTTCTAGGTTTTAAAAACTTCATGAGATTGAGAACTCAAAACTCATGAAAAAACATGATAAGGAAAAATCTAGAAATACTATTCTTACTAAGGAAATATCAGATCTTTCTAAAGATATTGTCAAGAAAAATTATGATTTTCAAAGTATTTCAAAAAATATTGAGGAAGTAAATTCTGAGAAAAACATACTTTCTAAAAATCAAGAAAACGTAAATTCTAAGAAAGATGATTTCAAGCCTATCTCAAGTTAAAAATCAAATTTTTTTGAGGAAAGGAACTTGGTTATCTAACTAAAATCAAAAATCATTTCCTTGAGGAAGGGTTTTTCAAAAATTACCATAGTTAAGGAAAATTTTGATAAAATGTATTCCAAAATCCGACCTCTATGGAATAGTTCTGGTTTTGGTTATACTAGTTCAAAACCTGTTTTTAGTAAAAATTATTTTTATTCACAAACTGATTCTTTTTTCACTAAGTGTCAGTGTGGGGGGAATTGGGAAAATAATTGTTCTCTAAACAAAACCCAGTCTTTAGGATTTCATAAAGCCTATTTTTCTAAGAAAATATGGGTGCCGAAAATTTTTCATTCTTTGATTTCCGGATCTAAGAAATATTGGAATTCGAAAACCTAACTTTTTCTTATTTTCAGGAAAATAATGAAGTTACCAACAACAATAAATTGTATATGGATAGTGGATTTTCTTGGCATATGACTGGTAACAAAAACTATATTGAAAAGATTATCAAGACGAAAGGTGGAAAAGTAACTGTTGGAGATAATGCTCAGGGTGAAATTATCGGTATAGGTAAAATTGTTCTTCTTGAAAAAACATTGATTTCAAATGTTTTATTTGTTAAAGGTCTTAAGCACAAACTCATTAGCATAATCCAATTATGTGATAAAGGATACATTGTGAATTTTAGTAATGACAAGTTTCTAGTACACAATTCCAAGGAAGAGTTTATTCTTTCCACCCGTAGGCAAGGGAATGTTTACAGACTAAACATAGAATACATTAGGAGCCAAGCCATACGTTGCCTTAATGAAATTGAAGATCATTTTTTGTTATGGAATATAAGTTTTGGACCCAGTAACCATAGGAACTTATGAAAAGATTAGTTAAGGATCTACCAGAGCATAGATTTGATTCTTCAAAAGTTTTTGACCCTTGTCAATATGGAATGAAACAAAAATCAAGTTTTAAATCAGTCGTTGAAGACTCAACTACTAATTCGTTATATCTACTACATATGGATCTTTTTGGTACAATTAAAACTAGAATAATTGGGGGAAAGTATTATGTATTTCTCTTGGTTTATGATTACACTAGATTTACATGGGTCCATTTTCCGGAAAAGATGACTGAATCCTTCTATTATTTCAAAAGTTTTAGAGCCCAAGTTAAAAATGATAAAACCCTTCCACTAAAAACTATTAATAGTGATCATGGAGGAGAATTTCAAAACTCTAATTTTGAATCTTTTTTTAGTAGAAAAGTTATTACTCACAACTTCTCAGCATGCAGAACACCTCAACAAAATGGTGTTGTTGAAAAAAGAAATAGAATTATTCTAGAGATAACTAGAACCATGTTGAGTGAGTATTCAATAGCCAAAAAATTTTCGGATGAAGTTGTAAGTACTGCTTCTTATACTATAAATTGAGTTTTCATTAGACCTTTTCATAATAAAACTCTTTATGAGTTGTGGAATGGTAGAAAACCTAGACTTTACTACTTTAAGGTTTTTAGTTGCAAGGTATTCATTCTGAATAATAAAGATAATATACATAAAATCACACCAAATTCTGATGAGGTTATTTTCTCAGGATACTCCACAACATCTAAGGAATATAGATTTTTCAATAAAAACACTTGCATTGTTGAAGAGACAGTACATGTTAAATTTGATGAAACTGGCCCTTTTTTTTAAACAACCCCAACCTACATCCCAGATATGTTTTAAAAAACTATTTATCAACCTTTGTTAGAGGATATTTCTGAAAAGGAAAATGTTCAAGAAGTTACTTCTGAAACATTTACCCAAGAATATTTCCTACCCTATATTGATAAACTGGGTTTGCAAAACCCAAATCATTCATTTCTCAAGAATCATCCCAGTGATAGCATCATTTGTGATGTAAATCAACCATTAAAGAATAGAAGATCCTTATAAAATGATGTATCAAATCTATCATTCCTTTTCCAAATAGAACCAACAACCATTAACGAAGCTTTAGGTGATGATGACTGGATTAAATCCATACAAGATGAACTAAATGAATTCGAAAGGAATAAATTCTGGACCTTGGTTGAAAGACCTAAGAAAACTTCTATTATTACATTAAAATGGGTCTTCAGAAATATGTGTGATGAAAATGGAATCATTGTAAGAAATAAAGCTATATTAGTTGTTGAATACTATAATCTAGAATACGGAATAAACAATGAAGAAACCTATTCTCCAGTAGATAGACTTGAATCTATTGGTATTTTACTCTCCTTTGTAGCATTCTTCAATTTAAAACTTTTCCAAATGGATGTGAAATGTGATTTCATTAATGGTTATGTTTTAGAGGATGTTTTTGTTGAATAACATGCGGTCTTTGAAGATACAAAACATCCTGATCATATTTTTATACTTACCAAATCTCTGTATGGACTTAAACAAGCCCCTCGAGCTTGGTATGATAGAATTACAATATTTTTGATTCAAAATAACTATGTTAATGGAAATTAATATCCAACTATTTTTATAAATAAAGATAAAAAAATGTTTTGATTGTTCACATTTATGTTGATGACATTATATTTGGTTCAACTCAGAAATCATTAACTGATTCCTTTGTGGATCTAATGAAATCTGAGTTTGAAATGAGTCTGATGGTTGAGTTAACATTTTTTCTTGGTTTACAAATTTCTCAAAAACCAGAAGGAATCTATATATCCCAACATATGTATATTAACGATCTTCTTATAAAGTATGGATATGATAACACATAGAGTATAAGTACTCCCTTTGGTACCTATAACACACTATATCTTGATGAAGCTGGGAAACCAGAAGATTAAAAAACTTTTAGAGGTATGATTGGAAGTAAACTTTACATAACAGCTAATCATCCAGTCATAATGTTTTCAGTATGCTTATGTGAATGATATCAATCCAATACTAAGGAATCTCATTTAAAGTCAGTAAAAAGAATTTTTTTCTACTTAAAGGGAACCATGGAATTAAAAATCTTTTATAATTTTGTAAACAATTTTGTTTTGAAAAGTTTTCCGAATAATGACTTTGGTGGATGTAGAATGGATAGAAATAGTAAATCTAGAACTTTTCAGTTCATAGTAGAATCATTAGTTTCTTGGTCATAAAAGAAGCAACAATCAGTAGCACTTTCCACTGCTGAAGCTAAATATGTAGCAGCTGGACATTGCTGTTCTCAAGTGTTGTGGATGCAACACACACTCATAGACTATGGTATGAGTATTACCAAAACAGAAATTTTGTGTGATAATACAACTACCATTTCCATTTGTAAAAACCCTACAGATCACTCTCGTACAATGCAAATAGATATTTGGAATCACATTCTTATGGATCACACACTCAAAGGAGATATCATTCTTCATTTTAACGGAACACAAGATCAATTTGCTATCATTTTCACAAAATCATTACCTTCCTATAGATTTGAATATGTTAAACAGAAGTTAGGGATGATAACAGTAAAGTAATCATCCTTGATTTACTTCTTGTTACACCAATATCCTTATATTAATAAACTCATTTTCATAGGGGGATACATTTGTAATGACAATTTTCGTAGTTAGTTTTTTAAATTTTTCATAAAAAAAAATTTTGCAGTTATTTTTTTTAAATGTTTCATAATAAAATTTTCGTAGTTATTTTTTTTAAATTTATCTTAATGAATATTTTTGTAGTTAGTTAATTTATAATATCTCATAATAAAAAATTTCTTATTTAGTTTTTCAAATTTTTTGTAAAAAAAATTTCCGTAGTTAGTTTATGAAATTTTTGTAATGAAGATATTAGTTTTGAAATTATTGCAATGAATATTTTCGTAATGAAATTTTCAAAATGAAGATTTTCATACCACAAATTTTTGTAATGGGAATTTTTCACACTTTAAATTTTTGTAATGGAAATTTTCGTATTCAAAATTTTCATTGTGGAATTTTTGTACTTAAAATTTTTGCAATAAAATTTTCAACCATAGATTTTTCAAAATAAATTTGTCGTAGTCAAATTTGTTTTAATATAAAGTTATTCAAGAAAAATATCACCCATTATGAATAAACTTCCTAGAAATCAAAAATATATGATTTCCTTATTAATTTTTCATTGTCATTATTTCATTGATGGTGTTTTCTTCTGTATTTTAAATTCTCAGATTTCTAGTTTTACCTAGAAAAAGCTCAAAAGTTCGGATCCTGCCCAATTTTTTCCCTTGCGGCTATTATACCAACAATTAGATCTGATCATAATGTTTCTGAGCTGTTAGATTGGATTTGAATGATGAAAGTTCACTTCCATCTCCTATATAAAGGACTCCCAAATGGTTGTCCCACATCAGTTTTCAAGCTCTCACGTGCTGATGTTCTACCTCGTTTCTTAAGCTCGTTCTGAATCTCTCAGAGTTCTTCCAATCCAAATGTCTGTAGAAGACTCTTCTCATGATATGTCTACCATGAAGCCAATATCTAACTGGCATGTCTACAAGGAAAGGTTGGTCCATACAAAATTATTCAAATATGATTATATTATTTCAATGAATATCATGATTAATGGATGGGAGGGCGTGCGCAAATCAATTCTAGGAAATCAAGACATGGTTTATCTAGATTTGCTTATAGAATTTTATGAGTCAGTTACTTTTTTTAAAGAATATGGAATAGAAATAATTTCCTTCAAGAGTTATGGAAAAACATATAAACTCTCATACACCATGGGTTCTAGCTTAGTGGAGTTATCTTATGAAGTGGAAGACGAGTTTCTCTCTCAAAAACTACCGGATGTTCTAGGAAGTTTTATTAAAGTGAAAGATTTGGAGTGTATTATACTATCATATGTCATGAACGCAAAGATTACCCACTTATCTATCAAAAATAGGATCCTGCAGTTATGGGTTGAAGCTTTTTTTGTACTGAGAAAAGGAGATAAAGACACCTTAAAGAAAAGTGACATATATATCGTGGATTTCTTGGTAAATCTAAGGAAAATAAATTTGATGAGGCTCATTATAATTATGATAGAGAATATAAAAAATGGGAATTTGAGAGCTTAGATTATTATGTATCTGTCCTTACATTCCATGCTAATAGTTTGGTGTCTTGAATCATTCAAGATCCCTTGAAGTTCCTAGCCAAGGAATTGTAAAGTTATGCTTTTAAGTGATGAAACTTTGAAAAGAATGAATATGGGATTTTCAAAGGAGTCAGAACAGTTTTATGATCTGCCAGTGGAAGAGGCAGAAGTCATTTGGAAATATACTGAAAAAGTTGATCCATAAAAGAAGGCTGGAATGAAAATAAAGTTGAAGGAATTGGAAGTAAATGAAAAACTCCTAAATCTAAGGAAGTCCAATATGCACCTCATAAACCCAAGAAGTAAAAATCCAACCCAGATGAGGTTGTAGAAAAACATTTATGGAAGAGTTTCATGTATTTAATCCACATTACTTTATCGTGGAATAAATAATTGTGTTTAATGATTCAATTTTGTTTGATCTTCTGGATCACTTATGCATGTAATGAAAGGTTTAAGAAGTGTGCCCCCTGATAGTGCTCCAATGAATTGCCTAAATAATAGTGTCTTGATATTTCAAGCATAATGATGATTTAATCATGATAAATCAATTGAAATGAGGATTTACTCATGATAATTTGAGTGCGATAAGGGTTTACTCAAGCTCCATGTGAAATATGCCTTGGCTTATGATAATTCCAAGTTAATTGATGTTCCCAAATTTACAGGTTATGATAATCATGATATATCTTGTATTTATGTTCTAATTATTTTATGCTCCATTGATATTCATATTTCCTAATATGTCTTTTATTCTTTAGAGTCTGCCTTTTTACTCTTTTAACGGGCTTTATAGCTCACCCTATTCTAATGTGTTTCTTCGGGATATCCCATGCAATGATATATAAGTGGAAATGTAGTTGTATGGTGAAGGAAGTATTCAATTAATATGTTATGTTTTATGTTCTAAGTTGTTATGTAATGTCTCCAATTTCCCAAGACACTAGACATCTAGATCCTTAGATTTGACTTATGTGTGTGTTTAGGTAATAAATCATTTTTACCTATGTAATAAAAAATGGGTTTTTATACATAACATATTCCATATAAAACATGAACGAATCAAATTGCTTTCTGAGATTGTAGCCTTTTGTACACATGAACGTCATTATATAATTCTCAAAAAATGGAATGATTAAATGTATTTGTTATATTATAATTTAGAAGAATTAATAACTCATAATTTTTATATATGTCATATGTAAACAATATCTTAGTCATTCTTACCAAGGATAGGATATGGTAATGAAAAAATATATGACATCATTTCATGAAACGGTAGTCCATTGTAAGCACAAATGATGATTTTTTAACCAAATTGATGGAGGTTTTTGTGATTGTATGTTATAACCATTACATAAAAACATATCAATATATTTATTATGTTGTGTTTTTATATTATCCTAATATAAGAGAAATTTAATGGGTTTGTGAAATAAGTAAAACATAAAAATCCATTGATAAATATTTCATCTTTTTTGGGTATAACATTTTTGTTTTCAGCAATGGAATTCATTGGTTGGATTTATGCTCAAATTAAGGAATATATGATGAGAATAGGTAGTTTTTATATAGTTTTGGTAGTTTATTTGAGCCAAATGTCTTGAGATGACTGAATAAGGTGGGAGTGATTAACCTTTTGTAGTTAAAGAGGTTTGCAATTCTTATAAATACTCAAAAATATTATATATTAGGGTGTATCCTTTACCACATGTGGATTGAAAATTGAATAATAATAAATGGTTGGGTTTAGTTGTTCTATAAAAACAACATACAAAAAAACAAATTTATTTTTTATAATTTGGTTCCTTAATTCTAATGTTTCGACACATTTTCTAGTTTTCTTTTTATTAAGGAAACAAATTTTATAACCTTCATAATTTATCAGTTAAGAATAAATTAAAGTAAAATTTTTTAGATAATTTATACCCATTGATTGAAAATATTTTATCTAATTTATCAAATAAAAATCACTTATATGTTGGGAAATAATGTTAATTGAAGCGCATGTAGTGAGAAAAAATTTCTATATTAACCCTAACCAAAGTAACAATGTTTTTTATATTTAGGTATTAATATGTTCATTATTAATGAACAATTATTCCATGAATGTAACATATTTGATATTTATTAACATTTAAAAATCACTTGAAATAATATATGTTTTTTATTAATTGGACATCATTTAATAAAATGTCATTTATTAAAAAAAATATTAAAGTCATTTTGAACATTATTTATTTAATTTGAACATTAAAATATCAAGTTAGAGATGTAATTTGAATATATTATGTTCATAATTATGAAAAATAATATATTAATTTAAAAATTAACGGATTAAAATAAGTCATTTAATTTAATTAACTATAATATTGTTTGTATCATTTATTTTAGTGAATTATTAACTAAACAACTCCTATGTTGGAAATTTTTATGAATTTTAACAAATTATTTGATATATAAAAAATTAAAAAATATTATCACTTTTATACAAAAACATGTATATTTTTAAAGAATATTTTTAATTGATAATATGATGATTTTCCATATCTAAATGAATTATAAATATTAAACATTTTTTTTGCCTTTTTTGATTACAGAACTTATTATATAGGTCACATTAATGAAAAAGTATCCATATAACACAAAAAAAATATCTAAACATGTTATGGGCGGAAATATGTCCATAAAATGTGTGTTGACCATGTTGGATGGTCAATTTACACTTTTTTTTCTATGTTTAACAAATAGGTAAACTCATTTTTATCTTAATAATTATAATTCATTTAAATTGATTCCAATAAAAAAATTTGTCAAACATTATTTTGGAAAATTTAGACATTATAAATTACTAAAATTCCAAAATTTTAATCCATTTTTCCTAATTAATATCAAATAAATCATTGAATTTAATTTAAAATTAATCCTGTAATCGGGATGAGAAATATAGTTTTATAGCATAAAAAAGGAGCAGCGGATAAACAAGTTTTAACACTCTATTTCATTATAAAATTGATTCCATTAAACTAAATTTGATTAATAGATATATAATTGAACTAATTATAATTTAATTCTTATTTAAAATATAATTTTATATTAAAAATTAATTAACCAAAAATGTATTGTTCAATTAAAATCCTATATTTTTCCCTACTCATTAAAACCTGCACTTCAATGAAAAACACAAAAATTTAAACCTAATATAATTTTAATATTTTTTATTCAAAAATAATGTTTTTTTAAATAAATATTATAAAATTGGAAAACTTTAAATTTAAATTATGTGAACGAAGATCAAATAACCTATCATTATAAAAAATAATCTTTTTAGAAAACAATTTCATTTCATTCAAATTATTCTTATTTTTTCAACAAAATAGTTACCTAAAAATATGAAAATTTTTTGACACCTTAGATATTTAATTTCATTTTTAATTGAATTTAATACATTCTATATTTTTTAATTAATGCAACCCCGTGTTTTCATTTGTTACGTGAAAAATCGACTTTTTTCGAAAACATACATTATTTGTAAGTCCATGTTTTACCAAACAATAATATATTATTAAAAAATTATGATTTGATATAACATAGCCATTAAATTAGAAGTTATTAATAGTAAAAACCACATTATAAAAATTAAAAATATTCCATATAATTTTAAAAACAATATTATGTGTTTTTTATACATGATATAAGAAAAAATAATTCTTTTCATAAAAGAAAAATATTTCGAAAAATGTTATTTTACACTTATTTAATTGAAAACCCATATAAAATCTAATTTTTTAAAATTTTAGAATTTTTATGTGATAAAATATTATTCATCATTCTGTTTTGAATGTCATAATTATCATAGGATTTATTCGTGGCATTTTTTTGGGAAGTTTCATTGCTCAATTAATAGTGAAAAATACTACATTGTCAGTAAAAACTACCTTTTAGTTTATGAATTTATTATAATATAAATTTATTTTTATAGGCACAATTGATAAATTATATATATACTAATCCATTTTATGTTATTGAAGTGATTTTTATATCTAAATTTTATAAGAAAATATATTGAACTGTTGAACTTTTTCTTTTACCTTCTTTATTGCAACATCTTACCCAATAGAGTTAAACATAATTTAGCCACATTTATGAGTTACATTTGAAAGAATGAAAAACACGGTTATAATCAGTATGATATTTTTAGACTGATAAAAACAATTTTTTTTAATATTATGAATATAAAAGTTAGTAAATTTTTATTTATAATTGTTAAGGGTAAATAAGTTAACTAAAGGTAAAAATAATGTAATAATATTATCAAATTACCCTAAAAATTGTATAAATTTTATCGGACGATTAATTTTTGTCCAAAATAAACCTTTGTATGAAATTATAAACTTTTTAACCCACATGGATAATAATTTGACATTTATTATATTTTATTTAATGATTTATTAAAAATATTATCCTCATATTTTAAGTAGAAAAATAATTTTTAATGTAAGGTAATAAATAATATAAAATTGACTATAAATAGTCATTCTAAAAATAATAAATTTATATTATGAACGATAAATTATTTTTAATTTTTAGAGAATATATAAATATTTAATTTCTTTTATAATGATGATGGAGTAATTGATTAATTAATCAAAATATAAAATAAATGATGTTTAAAATATAATAATAAATATAATATTACACAATTAATTCCATAAAATAATTTTCTAGTTATATTTGAAATATTAGTTATAAATTTGAAGAGTGGATTACAATTTATTATTTTTTTGGTACTAAAAAATAGTGGGTGATATCAAAATTGACATAAATGATAATTTAAAATAAAGAATTAATTATTAAATGATTTGAAATTCATAAAAATATAAAATTCAACCAATTGACTAGAATATGGTTGAATTATTCATCAATTAGTGCTTTCTGTTTCTTTTTCCTTTTTATTCTAACTATAATAACCTAATAGGGAAAAACCATGTTGTCACGATAAGAGTTAAATGGTTAAAATAAGGGTTATATACAAAAGATAAGGATAATATTGTGAACTAAAAATGTAAAAATATCATTGGTTTATAGTATTTAGACCCATCCTCATTTGATATTCTAAATAACTCAGAGTGTTTCTATTTGAAATTGAAAATCAGTTTATATTAATTTAATATTTTAATGGATTCCAAGAGTGCCCCTCCAATCTTTTATAAAAAGGTATATACTCCCTCACTTCCTCAAACCATATTATTCTTTCCAGCATGACCAAACACATCCCATTTATCATCCCAAAATTTTTAGATATGTTATTGAGGACCAAGAATTCTAAAAAGACCAACCATAGTGTCCCTAAGTGGAGATCTAAGGGATGTCCAATAAAAAATAGGTAATTGTTTTATCAATTCATTTATGTTCATTTCGTCTTCTTCTTCATCATCCTTAGTCATTTCAATACTAAATTAATAAATTCAATTTCATTTTTATTCTGATAATTCATTATTATTATGGGGAAACATATGCCCCTGTTATCTATCATACGAAAAACAATATCACCATGTGTGCGTACATATGACATACCGTCTCCTTGCTATGGGTTAATTTTATATTTAATACCACTTTATTTGGATTTGTGTAATGATTAAAATTATGAATAAAGTAATAAATATGACATGATATGTATTCTGTATAATTAATATACCATCCAATTATTTACCACTTTACAATCAAAGGAATGATATCGTCACTCATGTGTACATACGACCTACCATCTCCACAATGCAATAATATTCATTATCCACATTAACCATTCAAGAATGATTATAAAAATATATTTAATGAAAAAATATGATATATATTAAATAAAAATTATAAACAATACATATATATATAGGATATTTATCATCTTCTATTCAGTATGATAAGAAAATGGATATAATGATCAAGATTATGTACTGTTTATCGTCTACATAAACGTTTTATTCAATTTCATACATCTATATTATATATATATATATATATGTATTTACTAAATATATATATGATATATAAATAATTTTATACTATTTAGAATTAATTAAACCATGAAATTAGTAGTAGGATCAAGAAGAACAAGTCAAAGAACATACGATAAAATACTATTATTACCTAAAACGTTACATTGAATTAAAATTGTTAATAATAGTGTAATATAAAGTCATAAATGAATCATTTATGATATCATAAATATTTTTATGACTCAGTTATAAGTTAATAATATGTTTAAAAATCTATAAAAGAGTATCAGACAAGTTTTTATGGAATCAGAAAAATGGTATGTGTTAATTATACAATCTCATAATTATTCAGGATTGTTTATACCTAAATAACTGATAGGGAATATTCAGAATCCATGTCTATTATTGGTAAAAATAATTTCCCAAATATTTTTACTATTACCGTACTATTTATTATTGAGTTTTTCATTTGATAAAAAATTTATTAAATCGTTTGAATGGTTTTTTTGGCATCTTCCAATTGCACAACATTATGAATTATTCAAAAAAAAAACAACAAAATTCGTTTTTTACTGATACATCATGAGATGATTTTACCAATGTCAAGATTATTTGATGTTTTTATGATTCATTTAAAATTTTATAATTGACTCCAATATATAAAATATTTTATTTAATAATTTATTTTCTTTTAAATAATTTATTTCAAGATAAAAAAGTATTTTTATTTATATATTTCTATTGATTTTATATGATTATTTTTATCTTTGCAAAAATAATCTGTTGAGATTTATGTTTGACTAAGGTAGATTTATTATTATATAATATAATTTATCTTATTGGATGGTTTTTGATTAGTTGGATTGTGTATGGGATCCTTTGATACCATTAATAGTTTATGGTTAAGGTACTAACAATTTGAAATCTTGTTTTTCAATATGAATGTTTATGTAGTTTTTGTTTCCATATGATGTATGCATTAGACTTATTATGTTATGAAAGGGGTCCCCTATATCCCCTTGATTAATCGGTTGGTCTCATGAGACAAACTAGTTTGGGTATTGGCTTATGTATTACCTGTTTATGTATGTTATCATAGCTGAAGCATTGACATTATGTTTATGATTTCTAAGATTAAGAATACCCTCATTATGAGTTTAGATTTTGATATTCCTTGTCATTATTTTAGTTTCAGAATAAAATTTTTTATTTATTATACCTTTTGTGATTATTTTGTATTGTATTATTAGTTCTTGCCATAATATATTGAAGACAATGTTTAAATGGATTGTGTTTGAGATATTTTCCTCGCCTTAACGTTGATGCTTAATTATGATAGATTTTACCATACAATTTTTCTTAACGAGAATTTAATCTCACCCCTTTATTATATTTAATTTTCCTAGGATGCAAAGACTATTATTATGAATAATATTCTATGTTAATGTATGAGAATATTAATACTCTTAAGGGATTTACTATGTTGTATTTTATAGATAAAATTTTAATGTCAGGTTCTTGTCAGTAATATATATTTTTAAAATAGCTAATCATATTGGACCTTCTGGTATTTGATTCCTTGTAATCATTCAAATGTAATAAAATAATTCACTAACATTATGGATCTAGGGTTGGGGCATTACATTTGGTATAAGAGGAAGTTTAGAAGTATCTTTAGAAACTATATTTAGATATCATTAGTTTAGAAACATAATTGTTATTTGGGAATTGAGAATATGAATAGAAGAAAATATTATAATTTGGGTATGTTCAAGAATATGTTGGTCTTCGTAACAAAAAATCCATATATGGATACTAAAAATGGATGTGGTTCTGCAATGGATGTACCAAGGGGTAACAAATCTGACATGGTGCGTCAGGTCTGACTCGGTGTAACACGGTACCCAACAACTGGCCTTACTGCTCACCTTGGTTAACAATCCCAGAGAATATGCTTTAAATAATTCAAATTTTAATTATAAACCAGTATGATGGTTTTAAAAATAAATATCTCCCAAATAAAGACATGATTATGAGTATAAGACTACAGACACCGAAATGTTTTAATTTTTGTTAATTATTTGTATTGTTTTTGGATTATAAATTATGATATTATCTATCCTAGTATAGTTCATCACATTGAAATGTATCATAGTAGAAATAATGTGAGCCTCATTGATGCATGTGATCTAAATAATATTATGTATTATAACATTCATGGTCTTAAATTAGTAATTTTAAGGGAAATAGTATCACAAGAATTATCATTATACGAGGACATAATATCAAGTGATAATAGGATAATTAAGGGATACTCTAAGTATTATGGATTTAGATGTAATCAAACGATTAATTGGAAAACTGTAATAAAATATGGATACAGGGAAGATGAAAATGAAGTTTTTTCACACATGTAACAAATGTGGAAATAATCACTCCTGTACTTTCATAAAAGGAATGGGATTTTCCTACAAGTGTGGAGTTGAAGGACACTAGGCATGGAATTTTATGGATAAGAAAAAGGACTCTAATGTATAATAGTTAAATTGTAATGTAGATGGGACACTATAAAAATCATGGTCTCATGCGTCTAATCAGTATACCAAAAAATATTCTCATGAATTATTGCTCAGATTATGATACTTGTAAAAATAATGAAAAATGTGTAATGTTCATATGATGGGATTCATGAATTTCTTTCATCTATGTAATTTACCAATTATATACTGGTTTTATGAATTATGGATATATAAGGATTTTATAGTAGTAATATTACATTAAATTTTTTTATAATACATTGAAAAATGTTGATGACTATGAAAAGTGACTCAGAATAATTTTTTTCGAGAAAATATGTTTTAGGTAAAGATACCACTTGATATGTTCCTGATACAAATATATTAATGTAATTCTAAAGATTTTATTGATTTGGATAATATATATTCGATATAATCGAATACTATGTAACAAATTAATGGTTTGTTGAAAAATTTGTTTACCGTATCATTGATGGGGTGTTAATAATTTTTGGATTTAAGGATTATATCCCATAATCTATGTTATATTTGAGGAAGAAGTAAACATGAATTTTATCAATAAAGGATAATGATTCAAAGGAAGACATGAGGAATGTATTCATATGTTTTGAAATAGAAAAATTATAGCTTCATTGTTTTGTGGAATGATTAATTATAAGATAATTTTATTAAATTTAATTTTTTTTTAATTTTTTAATTTTTTATTTGGAATATGTTTTATAAGTTAATGAATTACATTACCTGATGATGAAACTTGTGATAAAAAATGAATTATAAATTGATTAAGGTACAACTAAATCATTAGATTTTGTTTACAGAAATGTATCTTGTAATTATATTTCCATAAATTCTTATAGAGTAAACAAATTAATAAAATATATAGAAATATTCAAAACAAAAAATGATTTTTTAATGGATGGTATTTTAAATCATTTTATATTTTTGGCTTTTAGGCCCTTAATTTTCCATTTATTATTAACTTGTTTTTAAATGATGACCCCAATAACTCCCAATAAATATTTATTTTTTTCCTCTATATTTGTATTTCAACTTGAAAATAATGTTCTCCTATTAGAAAGCCTTGTTTTTTGGTGTCCATAAAACTTACCTTTCATTCTTATAAAGAAAACTTGTTATTAACCATTCATTCAATGTTGGTTCTTCAACAATATTATTTTCAAATACCAAACTCAAGATTACTATGATCTAGTTTAATATATGAGGAAGCAATGTAAATAATGTCAGGAGAATGTAAATACCTAATAATTTAAAATATTTTCATAAAAAATTTAATATATTATATAGTTTTTAATGCATTAAAAACTTAATTATCTTTTGGTACATGCAATAGTTACTATCTTCGATAACATGGGTTATACGGATGACTGAGTTTTTTAAATCAATAGTATATTGTTAAAATATTATTATAATATATATCTAAGTCATTAAATAAGTGGTTATGAATAATTATAACAATATTAATAAATTTATATATATTCCATACAATATTAAAATTCATCTTATGTGTTTTCTAAACAATATATAAGAACAAATTCATTTATTCTCATAAAAGAGGTAGTTTTCAGAAATACAAATTTTAAATAATTTTAATGGTGAACCTATTTAAATTTAAATTCATAAAACTTGTAGATTTTAAAGTTGAAAATATAATATTATGATTTGAAATTAGAATTCCCAAATTAGCATGTAGTTTTTTAGTATTTTTCTGAGAAGGTTCATTTTTTGATGAGTATTGAAAAATACTACATTGATGTTAAAAATTCCTTTTCGAATAAATAGTTATTTTATTTTAATTATTAAAATTTCCTAATAGACCACCATAACATATATTAAAATAATTTAGGTCATTTAAATAATTTTTATATTTAAATTGATTATACCAACTATTTTATCTTTGGAACGATTTCTTTTAACTCCTTTCTCGCCCCGTCTGCAGGATTACCATTAAACATGATAAATTAACACCTGTGAATTGAATATGAAAAAAATGGATATAAAATTATAATTCATCATTATATTTTGATTATAATAGTATCATTTGATGTTTATTTATATTATCAATATTATCCTTAGTAAATTTATCTTTACCACGGTCAATAGTAAATCAGTTAATTAATGGTAAAAATAATATTATAATATTAAAAAAACCCTCTTACACTTTATTTTTATGGGTGGGATTTGACCAAAATAAACCTTAAGAAAAAATTATAAGCTTTTTATGCCCCTTGGGTAATAATATGAATTTTATTTTATTTTAATTAAAGATTTGTTAAAAATTACATTATCATATTTTTAATAAGTAAATCATTTAAAATATAGGGTTATAAAAGAAGATATATGAGACTATAAATATTAATTATAAATATTATAGATTTATCTTTATCATTTTAATTTATTTTTTACTTTATTTATAAAAATAATTTAATTATATACATACATAATGATGATGAAATAATTGTTTAATTAATAATAAAATCGAATATATGATATTAACTATATTTAAATAAATATAATTTTACCTAGTTATTTCTAGAAAAAAATTTCACACATTACCTTCCACATTATAATGATATATTATAACTGTTTTATGAATTTATCATGTTATAATGTTATTTTAAAAAAACTAATAATGAATAGTATCAAAATTGACATAAATGATACTTTAAAAAATATAATATTTTATTAAAGGATATAAAATTTTTAAAAAAATTATATTTATCAAATTGAATATAATAAGGTTAAATGTGTCATCAATATTTCAATTTTTGTTCTTTTGGATTTTTTAGTATCTATATTAACAATAATGTGTAAAAAAGACAAGTTGTCACAAAAAGAGTAAAACGGTTTAACTCAGAGTTAAAGCTGAAAAAATGGTAATATTTTCACATAAACATGTATAAAAATATTTGTTTTCATTAATTTCAACCCATAATCATCTTATAATTATTATAACTCAATTTTGATCTATTTGAAATTGAAAACTAATTTATAATAATTTAATATTTTATAGGATTCGAAGAGTGACCCACCCCTCTCTTATTGACCGAAACCGCCTCCCTAACATACTCACGAAAAATTGTTCCTTATAGTACAAAAAAATCTTTTCCATTTATCTTACAAACATTACTATTTAATTTATGAAGGTTCTGGACTTCTAAGAATTATTCCCCTAGTGTCCCTAAGAGAATATCTAATAGAAGTCCACTGAAGAAGATATAATTGATTTAATGATTCATTTCTATTCATTTCTTTTTTTAATTACTGTTGTTGTGTTGTTTACATAATAAAGTAATAACCCTTTTATAATCTATATTATGAGATTCTATAATTTTTATGGTGCAACCATATTCCTACTTTACTCCATTCAATGAAGAATAATATCCCAATATGTGTGTACGTACGTCTTACCATCTCCACACAGTGGTGTAATTTGTTTTTCATCACCACATAATTTGGTTGGGTATAATGATGAATATAATGGATAAAATAACAAATATTGCATGAAATTGATATTTTTTATTTAATATAAAATCCATTTTTCTAAGAATTTACCTTTAAGGGAAAGATAACATCTCTCTTGTGTACGTACGGGTTATTGTATCCACGACACGATGAGATTAATTCTCCATGTTAACAATTCTAGAATTATTATAAAAATATATAAAATGAATAAATATTAAATATATGACATAATAATTATTTTCTACCAATATATATATATATATATAAACATATATGTCATTTACCTTTTTCCATGCAATATGATAAAAAGACATAAACAACGATCATGAATAGGTATGACTAACCATCTCCATAAATACTGTATTCTATTTCATATACCTATATTATATATAATTTTTTATACAATATATATATATATATATGAGATATAAATAATTTCTACATTACGTTGGTAATTAAATCATGATACAATTAATAGTATCTAGAAAAATAAGTCAAAACACATATGATAAACAAAGATGTTATTACTCAAAACATTACATTAACATAAAAATTATTAATTCACATATTATATAAAGTCATAAATGAATGATATATGATATAATAAAAATTATTATGATTATATTATTATTTTATAATAAATTAAATATCACTATACAGTAGTCTCAAACACATATAGAGGGAATCAGAATTAAGGTAAGGGATAATTTCACAATCTCATTATTATTCTGGATTATTGATACATATGTATCTATTGGGGATTATTTATCATTCATGACTATCTGTGTTAAAAATATTTTCCATAATATTTTCAATATTATAAAAAAATTTCTTAATTATTTTACACATATATAACTTTTTGTAAATTGGTTTCACTAAATTTTCCTTTTCTTTTTCCATATGAGGTAGTTTATAAATGGTTTGACAAACATACAAAATGAAAGTATATTTTTAACTTATAAGACAAGAGAGAATTGTACATCCGACATGTTTCCTTGATTTTTTTAAGATTCCTTTACATATTTAAAATTCTTATATTAAATAAAATGTATTATTTTACAAATTCGTGTGTTTTAAAAAAATTATTTTAATGTAAAAGTTTATTTTTTTAATATATTTCTAATGATATTATTCATGATTTTTCATATATGTCAACATCCTTTGATGAATATTATGTCTGATTATGTTTGATATCTTATAGAAAATTATACCTAATTTTTTAAATCTTTTATGTTTATTTTGATTGGGGATGTTCTATTTTGATATAATTCATGGTTTATGTTTGACGTATTAACATTTTGTTTTCTAGTTTTTTTATACAATTTCTTTTGTTGTTTATGGTTTCATATGAAAAATGCATTTGAAATTGTACATGATAAGCGTGGTCTACTATAGCCTATCAATATATCATTTGGTCTCATGAGAAAAACAATTTTTGTATTCTCTTATTTATAAACAATTTATGTTTGGTGTCTTGGATGAAGCCTGGATTGTATGTTTATTATGTTTAACAGTAATGATTACCTCCATGGGAGAATATTTGTTAATATTACATTTTATTATTCAACTAGTGGAATATCAATAGTTATTTTTTCTATCTCATATAATTATTTTATTTGGTATTTTAAGTTTATTCCATATTATTGTCAAGAATTTGTTTAAATGGATTATGTTTAAATAATTATTATTTCCTTAATGTTTATTCCTATTTTTAATATCTTCTACTATACTGTTACCATTACTGAGCATCAGATCTCACCCCATTCTTTTGTTTTATTTTTTCGAGTATTTCGCGATGTCTAATATGATTGAAATGAATTGTTAAGATTGGAGACTAATTATTATATTGAATGATTTAATATATTTTATTTTATAGATTCCCTTTCATTATATGGTACATTTATTTAAACTAAATTTCCAAAACTAATAAATTGGCATGTCCATGGGGATTTTATTCCGTATAATCATGCCATTTGAAGGAAATAATGCACCGGGTTTGGGATATTGGGGTTGAAGAATTATATTTTTCATAATTCAGTTAATATTATTCATTCATTTTATTCCAATGAAAAAGTGATTATTATCATATTAAATAATAATATTAATATATTACAGTAGTTTAGTAAAACTCTGTGTTGCATGTAACACATGTAATCGATGGAACTCAATATTGTGTGTAACACATGCGAAACATAGTGTTTAACGTACACTACGGTAAAATCAGTGTGTTGTGAAGCTAAATATTATCATTATTTTGTGTATTAAAGAAATATTAGAATGTTATAGCATCCAAATCATTACATAAGGAACATTTATTTATTAGAAAATAAATAATTGTTAAAAACATGGGGTGTTACATTATACACCCTAAAAATGAATTTGTCCCATTAAATTCATCTAGGTCATCATTGTTTTAATACTTGAATGTTATTTTCATAGAAAATTAAATCATATAAAAAAATATAAATTCCTTGAAAAATATAATAGTAGAAACATAATGGTTACCTAATATAACTTATATCTAGTTTTACAAATTGGAGAACATGGGTGGGAAGTGGAAAAATGGTTACAGAATAAACCAATTACACCAAAATTCTGAGTGAGAGTGACAGAGAACATGATCTGTAAAAAGTTAACAATGAAATACCCATTAAAGAAATAGGAATGAAAAAGGTCATCGATATCATAAAAATGATTATAGTAGTAGATCATTTTATTTGATGAATTTATATAAAAATGTATACTTTTTTTCAAAAGCGCAAACTAACCCTTTTTTTGTGCATTAATAAATTTCCACATCATATCTTACTCGATGAAATGAAGGTGAATTATATTTTCCTAAATCCTTAATGAATCCTATGATCAATATTATAATGATAATTCATTCCATCTCTCTATAGTTATCATCATTGAAATGTGGTCATCACAAGTCACATATAAATATTAATATGGTGAAATATCTTAATAATATCTAAATCCTCATCCAATGTTCATCATAAAAAATTTCATAAGTGGATAACATTTATAACATTATAAAATATGAAAATCAAATACCATATTAATATGGTCAATAAATATATCAAAATCAACATAAAATCAGTCCCCCAAATATCATAAAATTACTCTTTATTGTCACATAACCAGCATGTCTATACCTTCAACACATATTCTCTTCAAAATTGGTAATAACCTAAATTAACATAAAACCTATTTGAAAACCTAAAAATTTATTCATTCATTACATATTAAATATATTATTTTATATATTATATATGTTTAAAAATTTAATAATCATCATCAGTGATAAAACAACCACATTGTAAACATATCTTTTATCAGTTATGAGGTCATTAATACAATAAAATCTACTTTACCATATCAATAATATCATTATCCAATATAAATATTATTTTATCATCATAAAGAAAAAAAATTAAGGGTTAGAATCACTTAATCAGGATTCAACTATTACATTAAATAACTGTTATAGTCCATCAACATAATTCAATATAATTTTGAAAATTCACAATGAAAAATATATACTTCATGATTTATAATTCTTGTATTCTAATAGATATAAACATTAATTATCCCAATTATTTATTAAATAATTAACTATGATTCATCATCTTATTCCTCAATACCAAATTCCTAATGTACGAAATGTGAATCACATCATAACATTCACCAAACCCAGTTAAATCATGCTTATAGATAATATTATTAGAAGGGCACATATTGTTCATATGTTAATCATTTTCTCTTCATCATCAGTATAAAAACCATTACTCATAAAAAATATCTATTTTTAGTCATGATATCCCCCCTAATATATTGATTTTAATAATTACAATACATTGAATAATTTAGAAATTTAATTGTTGATAATAACAAAGAGTGTCCAATATTCCATTTATGCTGCATTAACTAAAATGTCCAATTTTCTCCCACAATTACTTACTCTATGGCCTTCTTCACCAATTATTAGATATATTATAATTAATTTGAGTCATTTCCTTGAGTTCTTATTCAAAAAATTTTTGTATATAGGAAACTGAATCTTTATTCCCTCATGCATTCCACCACCCGATATCTCAGATAAGTCTCCCATTCTCTATTTTTTAGTCAGAGTGTTTTTTATGGTAAAAATTTTGTTTATGTTCAGTGAAAACAAATTAAGAATAATAACAAAATCACATAATCTAGTAATAATCACATTTGGTTTTACAATAGAAGTGTTTCCTTCACATTCATTGTTAACCCAATTCCTTCAGGTTCCCACTATTTAACTAAAACCACAATACAGTTTGAACAACACTAATCAACGTGGAAAAACACATAATAATGAGAATTCCCATATACGATTTGTAAGTAATGACTCCTTATAAAGTACATCTGAACTAAGGTTTATACTAGTTCAGTTATAGTCACCACATATTTAGATCATTCATGACGGCTTGTAAATAATTTTTGAATTTCAATAGAATATCACCCATGAGTGTCAACCCAAGTGTGCAACAAGACTTGTTGTTGTTCCCCAGTTCCAAATATATTCTATATAAATATGGTTTTTTTTAGTCTAGTTAACCCTAGGTAAATCTATGATAGATCCACATACCCTTATAATATCTAGACAATGATGTATTTCTAGTAGGCCACTCTCTCTATCATATACCAAATTTAAAATACATTTTTACATTATTTCACTCATCCTTATTTTTATCCTTGGAGACATCCCCATACATATCCTTAGAAATATACATTGGGATGTCAATAATGTTTTCTCATACTAGTTTCCAAAGGTTAACAAAAACTAAATTAGGATAACAACTATAGTTTTACTGGATTTTCATTACTAGATATCACATCTTTTTAAATGAATATTCAACATATTAAACATGTAAATTCCAAAATTCCATAATATTTTAGTTCCTTTGAGAACATTTAAAAAAATTCCATAACCTGGTAAAATATATTCAAAATATCCAATAAATATATTCCACTTTTTGTACTCTTCATAAATATACTAGTCATGAAACTTTTCTCTCAACATAGGGAAATGAAAAATAAGAAAGGGTGATCTCAAAAGATTAGTGAGGATAAAAAAGTGAGTTATTTAATAATAAAAATAGTATAAGGGTAATAGAAAATAGTCATAACATTTGAAAAGTTTATCTTGTATACCAAATATAACAATATTGAATCATGGAATAAATATTAGTAGTTCATAAGTCATGAATCATACGAAAATCAATGAACATGGGCCATCAGAGAAAAAAATATGCATAAGGCATGATAATTGTGTAATTAAAAGACATATTATGACATTAGAAACATGTATAAATAGAAAAATTTCCCTCATTATGTTGAGGACATGAAATAATAACCTCATATAAAATTCTGGATTGCAATGAGGTCCAAACATTATATTTTAGACATCATATAAAGCTCCAAACAAAAAATTATGAACATGTAATCTAGTTCTAACTTAATATTTTTAACATGTAATATGGTTCACACATAACATTGTGAATATGTAATCATGTTCACACATTACATGACATTAGTCAAGGTTAACTCTCTAGAAAACCAAAGTGAATATATTCTCTTATTGAGCCAGTTTCACTCCCCATTACATTAATTCCAATCTAGTGAGAAATAAAACATTACTCTATGAATTGGAGGGATATATAGGTCCCACACATCACATAATTAAATGATTCATACATGTGCCACATGATTATAAAACATTAATATTATCATGACACGTAAAATGACATGGATTTCCAAAAAATCACATAATAACCCATGAAATAAAATGGTTGTCATAAAACATTCATCATATCATAACATGTTTAAAATAGATACGATTCAAAATAATTTCATCATAGAATAACATATGAAGGGAAGTGGGTTTCGTAAGTATTTTATCATTTTATAGACCATTGATGTGAATTGAGATTCATAAAAAACATTTCATATTAAACATAAACCATTCAAAGAAATAATTATATTGGTTTTTTTGGATCACATAACAAATATATAATATACTACATCACATGATTTCATCTTATATGGAGATGTATTTTGAATGATCACATGCATTATTTTTTTAATGAAAATAACCATTTATTAGAAATAATTTTTTACATTAAACATATTCAAAACCCTTTTTATTTAAATACACATTGAAATCATGTGAATTATTCTTCATAAATCAGTTAAAAAAATTATTGAGTAAAATATATTTTCCTCGAAAAAATCCTCTTAAATCATAAAACATTTTGATAATAATTTTCTTTTAAAAACAATGAACACATATACATGGATCTTTGAAAAGAAATTTTAATTAATTTTTTAAAATAATTTTCTCAAAATATAAATTTATTTAAAAATAAAAATAAAATTTATTTTAAAAACAATTTGGAAAACATATTTAGAATACCTATTTTTTAAATAAAATTGATTTCCTACTAAAGAGGGAGATAAATTAATATTTTATTAAAAAACATTCTTAGTTATCATTATTTTGAATGATTGTGATATGGAACCGCTACATGAATATATAATGAATATCCAAAGGATAACCTAATTAATGATAATTATTGACATATGGATCATAATATTTCATCTGTGGAAGCATAATAATAAACTTTCTCGATAAAGGATGTGATTTTAGAAATAAACTCCTACCATTTTGGTAACATTGAATCACAATACCCAAGAAAGAATAAACATAAATTAAGCTTATAATGTCATGAATATAAGGATAACCATGATATGAAATGTCAATGGGGATGAATATATACTTTTTAAATTAATATAGGTGCATAGCATAACATTTGTTTCAAAGATTGATAATTAAGACAACAAATTCTCTAACGTCTTTATAAAATTTGAAACTGTTTCCATTTCAAATAGATATATTATAATGGATATTTAAATACAAAAAATTTTAGGTATTAAAATATTGAAGTACATTCAAGTGAAGTGTAATCACAACATAGAAGAATTTTTTGGTTATTAAAAATGTGTCTTATAAAGGTCAAAATTGATATGTAAATCCATTACCTTAGGTCGTGAATTCTGTTTTATTTTTTAAATACTCATTTATAATAAATATAAGTTAATAAATATATAACACAGATCTATATTCATATATATAAGACCATATATTATTTTATTATTATTTTATATTTCTTAATTATAAATTATTCCATGTTAAAGTTATGTTTTGGGTATTAACTGCATTGTTTTTTTTGTATATGTTTGGACTTTGTTATTTTAAGTTATTTTAATTTGATCATGCTTTACACATTTTCATAATTTTTGACATGGTTTATTTATAATATAAATTTTTAGTATATATTTAATTATAATAATTATAAAATATAGTAATATTAAATTAAATACACAGATGAAGGAGACGGTATGTTGTACATACACATTAGCGTTGATTCCATTTTCATGTTTTATTGAAAAGAATAAAATTCAATGGTATATATATTAATATTCAATTAGAATTATTGTTTCATATATATCAATATTTAATATATGACTTCCCTAATACATTACATGTATTATGTGGATGAGTCCCATAGCTTCGTTAACTGGTAGTCCGCCATACACACGAACGACATTATCATGTTCTCAAAAACTAGAAAATATGATGTTATATTTTATGTAGTAATTATATAAGATTAAATAAATTTAAAATATTATATAAATAATATATAAATATCATTGACATAATTCTTCAATACATTAACAGTTGGTATTGGATAAAAAAATGAAACTAGTAGGCATTGTGGTAATCATCAATAGTTATAAATGATGATTTTATAGTCCATTTTATGGAGTGTGTTATTGTATATTGTACCCTTAAAATAAAAAAAACATATTCCACTTAATCTAATTATTCTATAATATAATATTGATATAAAATTTTTTTATGTTGTTTGCGGAATAAGTTAAACAAATACATTCATTTATGAACATTTCTTATGGTATCTCCTTTTTGTTTTCACCAAAGGACTTACATGGTGCTGTTTTATCTCTATGCAATGCTTCTAGAATGAAACAAGGGTATTGTGGGTAGAGGAGTGGAGAGGGACAGATCCACCTAGAGACTTTGTCATCCATGATCATCAATGGATGGTAAATTTTCACACATATGTTTCTAGTCACCATGTCAAGCATCTCGGATCTGAGATCCTTATTATGACTGGTGGAGAAGAATTTATTAGTCCTCCAGCCTTCTCTATCTTCTCGGGTGGCCCATTTTCCCTAGTAAAAATAGGTGTTTCCCAGAAAATATTATTTAATGTTAATACCTCAGATATATCTTCCTTGGATGGGGTAATTTCTTATTAGATGAAGGTTTGAAAGCTTTCCTTCAATTCATAATACCACCTTTGAATGGTACAAAACCAATGAAACTAAAAACAAATCTCTTTTATTTAATGATAGTTTGGGGTTCTCATATTTCATGTGTTTTCCCTTATAAGAGGATTAATTTCATGTTCTTTTACCTTTTATGGAGTTTAAAGGAAAATATTGGAGTATGGGTTTAGTAAATCTGTATATAGGGATATTTATAATTCATAATTTGATTCAATATATTATCATGAATTATTATATAGATACCTATGTATATTTTTTGGTTAAAATTTATAATTTGAGTTGGTTTCCTTAGGACCTTGATATATTATTTGGTATCACCTCTAAAATTAGAGTATCAATTTTGATACCCTTGGCTACTTGAGGGTTAGTTTTAGACACTATACTCATGATTTAGTGGATATAAATAATTTTTATTATGATATGGATAGAGTGGTTTTATCTAAACCTTAGGATGACGATTTCAGATGAAATTAATATGAAATATTTTCCACACCTTTTGTGTTTTGTATTGAACAATTGGTCATTCAATTGATGTTTTTAGATCCAATATTGTTTGTTATAATTGTGACATTAATGGACCTGATACCTCACACAGTAAATTAATTTTTATTATTGGTAATTATTTTCATTTGGAAGAATTATCCAACTTACAAATTATTTTTCCTCCATATTGGCTCATAAAAACACAATTACCTAATGCACTTTTCACGTTGAGACAATGAATGAATCCGATTGTTTTAATCAAATTATTATTATTTATATGAATTTTAATCCTGGTATGGTTTCCCTCCATTACATTGTGTATATATTTGAGTACCTCCCTATAAAAAATATTTCGGAGACTTATTTGATGAGGGCCATTGGCCTATTACTGTTGGATATTTTTATGATGTATTGTATCAAGGTTTATTTAATGAACATTATGTTGTGGATTCAAACTATATTCAGGATTAAATTAAAATAACCTCTCAAGTTGATGTTAACATTAACATTTGCAATAAGAACAAAAAAAATTGATTCTAATGCAAGAAAAGGAAAATATAAACTTGTCACATATAACTGTGGGAAGTCATAAAATATAAGTCATATTGTTTACGTACATAGGATACCTCTTGGAATAGAATGTCTACATAATCATTAGACAGTGTATCTCAATCCCTGATTGAGTTTTATACCTTCTGGGCATCAAAGGATTATAATTTTCCTGTAAAATATATGGGTTGTTGAACTGACTTTAGAAAGTAGCAAAATTCTTATGGTATACCTATAAAGTGTTTTCAGGACGATGTTATGTTAACTGCATAAAATGTGTATGATGAAGTTGCGTATTTCTTAAAATAATCAAATAATTATCATTTTTATCATTTTATTCTGAGAAATGGAGTGATAATTCAGGTATTTCATTCTTACTCTGTTCCATTGGTCCCTCAAGGACGATTTTTAGATTTTAAAATTGAGAATGGAAAGGACAATTTGGAAATAGGGATATCAAAATATGTTGGAAAACAAACTATTTTCGGGGAAACAACTTCATTCCCTATTTCCCCAAATGAAACTATTGTTTTTTTGTATCCATTAAATAAAGGTGGTCTTTACATCTCCTCTATCCTTAAATCGAGTGGCTAAGAAGGCAAAAAGTGCTACAAAATCTTTTAAAAATTATTATTATTCAGCTCTTAATGGAAACTAAATTATCTAATTTTGGAAAAATAGGCCATCAATGGTGAGTAAATGATACTCCTTTGATTTTTCAGTCTTCTAGAAGTAGTGAGGGGGAGGTTCAAAATAGTGATTTCATACCTATTGTAAAAGAAATGATATTAATCAGTGATGAGGAACCCTCAGTTGATAGAGGTTTCCAGTGGTTGATTGTCAAAAAAATGGTGAATAGGTATTAAACATCATATTTCGGGTGGGTTCATCTCTGACCATAGTGTGTGTACTAGATCTCTGTATACCTAATCCCTAAATGATTCCTATTATGTTTTTTATACATATGTGGTTCCTATATTCCTCGTATTTTTTAATTAATTAATTATTCAAGCTTTTAATCAATAAAATATTAAAAAAGATGACTTTATGGAAGGTGGGTTGTTATTTTAAAAGGGGTTGTTCAACCCAAATGGACATGGCGGTGTAAATAAGGGGGGAGAGTGATTTCACTTTTATTGTTGAGAAAGAGTTCCATTCTGGAAGATACTAAAAATAATTCACTGTCTCGTTGTATCCAATAACTCATTTTTCATTAAAATTGAATAATAATGTATGGGAGGGGTTATCAGGTTGATAAAAACTACATATGCACAAAAATATCATTTTTAATTTTTTTTTCTTTAACTTCTATGATTCCCAACTGTTACCTTTTATTTTTATTAAGGTAGCTAATTTTATATCCTAGTTAATTTATTAATTATTATTATATTAAAGAGAGACTTATTAGATAATTTAAACCTACTTATTATAAATATTATATCTAATTTATAAAATAAAAATTAGTGTGTATTGTAAATTACATTTAATATATGTGCATGTAGTGTAAAAAAACACTGCTCTAACTGTAACCGCGCTAAAAAAAGTTTATCTAATTATGGGTAAATATTTATTTTATAATAGATAAATTGGTCCATGAACGAAAAATATTTTCTATTTATTAATATTTAAAAATCACATGGATGATAATAGAATTTGACATAATTTTATATCCTTTAAAAAAATATCATTTATTATAAACTATAATAAATTTCTATTTGGAAAATATTTTGTTAGCATGATTTCTAAAATATACGGACAATGATGGAATTTTAGTCTACTAAGTTCATACCTATGTAATATTATATATTCATCTAAGAAACAATTGGAAGAAAATAATTCAAATAAATTTGTCACGTTTAGGATTTTTATTATTGTTTATTTTAGTTAATTAATATGTAAAAAATTCATGTGTTGGAGTTTATTAAGGAGTTAACGCCATTATTTAATATCTGAAAAATTGAAAAAACAATCTTGATTATAAAAACACAATTAACATTCAAAATAATATTTATTACTGAAAACATTATGTTTTCCCTATGTAAAAGATTTATAAATATTAAATGCATGAAAGGTTCTTTTTTGACTTTTTCCTTACATGACTTATTTTATATGAAAATTTCATTGAATCATATCCCAGAAAATAAAAAAACATAAATAATTATATATTAAGGGTCTAAATTAATCCAGAAAATGTGTGTTAGACAAGATGGTAGGTCATTTTACACTTTATATTCTGCATTAATCCATTATGTAAACTTTATTAACTGTAATGGTTGTAATTAATTTTATCCCTTTTTAGTAATCCTTTTGGTAAAAATTAAGATAGAAATACAGGGAATTAGAAATAATTATGATTAAAAATATGAAATTAATTTTTTCCAAATTATACTCTTATAAATGGAAAAATATACTTTAATATTAATCCCACAATAATGATGACAAAGTAGGCTTTTAAAGAGAAAAAATGATCCATATTTTATAAAGATTTTTTAATATATTTCAATATATAATCAATTTCAGTGGTATAATTTAGATTAATAGATATATAATTTAACTAATTATACATTAAAACTAATTTAAAATAAAATCTAACATTAAAAATAAAATAAACAAAAAGGAAGTTTTCATTTATAACACATAATTTTTTACTTTTCATCAGAAAATGAAACTCCTAGAAAAATACCAATTATTCTCCCTATGAGGATTTTGATGTTTTTATTTTTTTCACAAAATGTTAATTTTAAATAATTTTCTCAAGGAATGACTAACCCATCTTTAATAAAAGATATTGTTTTTTAGAAAACCATTCATTTATTTTATATGACTCTTATTTTATTTCTAAACTATAGATAACTAATAAATATATCATAAAAATAAAATTTTTATGTTATTTAATCTTATCTATTACCACCATTCCATTATCTAGGGAATAAGTATCATATTAAATAATAATATTAATAGTGTATTATAGCTTAGTAAAACTCAGACTTCTGTGTAACACAAGCTATAGAAGGAATGAGAAATTGTGTGTAACAAAATCCAAAAATAGTTTTTCATGTAGTATAAGATAAAATCAGTGTTTCATGTTGTGAAATATTAACATGGTGTTCTTTATTTAGAAATATTAACATGATGTATCATCCAACAAAAGCCATCAATGTATTTTAATTTATTCAAAAATTATAATTCCTAAAAACGTAAGGTGTTATTGTTGTATATAAATATCCATGTTGAAAAATATTATATATATGTAAAAAAAATCCCAAATAAATAAATCATATAATTTGGTTTTCTTTGAGAATATCATGTAATCAACATAGAAATATTAAGGTATTCACATGGTAATATGAATTACCCTTATACAAAATAGTGATAATGAGTTGGAGAGGGTATTTTCAAAATTATGGGTTTTTAGTATAAGATAGTAATAGACTTCAGTAGTATTAAGTTGTAGGGTACCAAATAAATTGTTGTACAATCATCAGTAAACATCGTTAAGTGTCATATAAATTATCCAAAGCATATTCATTTACAGTGTCTAGTGAGGTGTACAGCCATGAGCTCACTCATCGTGCACGGAGAAAAGATTGAGTTGATACTCAATCAGAATTATTCATAGTTATTACCTCTAGTTGTCTATATCCCATATCTCCATCCATTTTAAGGTGTCTGTATAGGGATTTATTTATAATAATACCACCAAAGAATAGTTTAATTTCCAAAATTTAAGATGTTTTGATATTATGATGAACTTTGGTAATAATTTAATAAAAAAATTAAAATATATAATTTAAAATAAAATATTAAAAAATATTAATAATGATATTTCTATGATATAAAATATTCAATGTGTAGTAATTACATTTTAAAATAGATAAAATGTTGTATAACATAATTGGGCCTCATGGTGTATAATAAGAAATATAACTCAGTGGGTGAAAATTTGTGTGATGAAACCCATACCATTAATCCCACATAACTGAATGTGATATCACCTTAATCATAAAAAAATAACATTTATAATTACATAATTTAGAACCCTATTTATACCTTTATTCCTTTTTTATTTTTATTAATTTCTATTCTACACAAGCATTTTAGTTATTTTTATCTATTTTAAATATCGGGTGTGAGTAATCAAGATAACTTTGAACTAGTCTCATAATTGATGTATTATAACACATTCCTACAAAAAATTTCATCATTATGAGAATATAAAAACTACTATAATTGTTTTTTTATAATTATTTATAATTTTATAACTTCATTTTATTATATATTTATTTACGACCATTAAACATGTAATCTACGAGGAGCATAATTAAGTGGTTTTTAATAAATAGACATGGGTATATTAACTATGTAGTATAATATTAATAATACCATTTTAGATATAATAAAATTATTATTTATATTTATACATCATATAATACCATGAATTTAATTCCCTTAGTCATACATGACATAAATTTATAACATTGTTCATGTAGGTAGTTAAACAAACCCAAAGAATATCATACAGAATTAATTGATCATTATGAAGAAAAATAGTTGAAATTTAAGTTTAAAAAATTTATAATAAATTTTTTTAGTGTTATATATTATGATATATAATAATTTTAAAGAAATATAATTAAAATATAATTTATAAATAATTTTATATAGTATGATGAAATCTACATTTCCTTTTAGAATTCTCTTTTGGAGGGTTGAATTTACTATATTGGCTTATTTATTATACTTTTAATATGGGGAGTAATTTTTTATTTCCTAAAACAATATAACTTAAAAGAAATAATATTTATCACTTACACTCATTATCATGACAATCCATTATAGGTGGGGATGAGAGGGAAAAATAGAAAGAAATTATTCTATGGAGGCGGTAGTCAACACGTATGCAGGGAAAATGTTTTAATTTTTAACATAACGAGTGAAATGTATTATGTTTTATATAATATTAGACAAAAATAAGTCATAAATATCATACATAATAATTAAATTCAACATCAGTACATTTCGTGTAATGTGGATAAGGAAAATGAAACATGATTTTTTGTGGAGGTGGTAGTCCACACAATAGAACGAATTTCGTTTTTGTTTATCTTAATAGAAAATTGGGGAAATTGGTAAATATTTATTACATTAAAATAATAACATTCCATATAAAAAATAATTGATTAATTATATGGTTATGAGAAAAATATATTTGTAAATTTAATATAGAAAATTAATGAAATTAGGGAAAATTGCTACAACCAATATGGAATTTGAGTTTCCCATGGAAGATTTTTTAGAAAGGGAAGGATTAGGATAATATTATTTAATAGAAGGTAATAATATTTAAATATAATTTTAGGGGATAAAACAGGAATGGAGTTTCATGTCTAAAATCATTATTTGAGCAGTATTTAAGGGGTGGTGGGAGCCCACATTTATAAGTCGTGATAATGAAATATTTATAAATATTTTAACTTATTACAAGTTTGTATCATATTTCAAAATATATGTGGATAAAAAAATTGAGCCATATTTAGTTTTGGACAGGATATGGTTTTGAATAAATAATAAATCATTTTCCACATGTTCCAAGAATTATTTGATGTCATATACTATTAGAATATTTACTTTTTTTATTTTTGGATCATACCATGGAATCCAGTTTTTATCTAGGTAATGTAATTTCAATGAATAATAATAAAATATATATTATTAATTAATTTGGAAATAATTATTCTAAATTTAAAATCAATTAGATTATATAAGATTTATATTTTTCATAAAAATGATATTTAAAATTATTCCACGAAATGCATAAAACCCATTATTACGAAAGTTTATTTTTAGATTAAAATTGTTGTGTCATTTAAAATAATCCATGTGTTAAATATTAATGAAATTTATTGTCTTATTATAAAACAAATAAAATTTATTTGACTTTCATTCAACTCAAGTGACAATTTTTTCCAAAAATAACATCCATTTAAAAGAAAAGTCCAAATGTAATTTCTTTTGGAAATATTACACATGTCCATAAAATTTTAGTAATATTTTTTTATAAATTAATCCTATTATTATTAAAATTCATATATATTATGATAAAATATATTTTTATAATTAATATTTTTTATGCCCTTTTAGTTCATTATCATAATGTCATAATATTTTCTATTTTGATAAATAATTTTTTTTAACATTTTTTACAAAAAGTCCATTATTTCATAAAAATATCTATATTTCATGATAATATAATTCTAACATGAAAAATAAATAATGAAATATTTTTATAAAATAAAAATTCTTCAATTTTTTAAATTTAACATTTAATTATAATCATGAATAAAGGCTCTTTAGAGTTTTCATTTTACAATAGTTTTGGGATGTAGTGTTTGCCTATTATAGTTTGGACTGATGTATTAAAACCATAAAATGCCTCCCTCTAGACTGTATCTTATTAGAATGAAGCAGTTAGAAATCTATGAAAAATATGTTGGATCATGTAATTTCTACACCATTGAAATAGGGTCCCTGTATTTATATATAGTTCAAGGAGGGAGGCATTCCCATTACTTTACAACTGTATTAGAGTCCCTTAAAGATTCCATTGATAAAATTGGGTTCTCTTAAAATATGCTTCATATATGGTAAATCTGAAATAAATAACCACATAGAAGGCCTTGGAAATCTTTAACCCTTAATGTACCCATATAACTTTTATTCACAGTCTTTACCCTTTAAAAATAATCTATAATGATCCATCATGATCTCGTAGTTTTTTTGTGGTTATCCTATAATATGTTTTCTTATGAAAAATTTATAACACTTCCATTTTTTCTACTTCAATAAGATATATTTTTCCATTATTTATCTTCATTTGGAATTTTTTAGAACTAAGTCAAGAAACAACTTCCCGATCTGCCAGTGTGAGATTGAAAAAGATTATCAATAGTTTTTAAGGTAGTCAATGTTAGTATATCTATTAAATAAATTTAACCTTATTAGTAATAATAATAGTGGACCATTGATAAAATCTAACAATATATATCGTACCCACATCCTGATCTGGGATCTTAAATTATGCACTGATTCATTAACACCAAAAAATGAATAAACCATGAATCTTGATAAACCATTACCATGAGATGGATAAAACATAAAATTTAATAGGGGTTCGTTGTGAATGATGTTGATTGTATAGAGGGTTAAGTTTATTGGTATTTTTCTCAAGATCTAGAATAATATTTAGAATTCCAGATACTAAGATCAATAACTATTATTTAATATTATTGATATCTCCTATGAACTATAGATTAGTGACAAATTTGAGCCTGGACCATCACCTTGGAGGTTACATTCATACAGATTGGGGTTGTGTCACGAACCAACCCGGGTCGACCCTGAACCGGTCTCCCGAGCCGGTCCGCGGCAAGTCCCGAGGGGCGTTCCCGATCCCCCCGGGATGGCAACCAGTGCCGGGCATTAAGACTTGATCGTTGGGAACGATTTCAGCCCAAAACAAAAGTAAATAGAACAGAATAAATAATAAACACTAACAGTGGAAAAGAAATAAAAACCACACAACCACGTACCTCCATGTGACCTCTCAGGTCACCACCCAACTAGAGAGCAACCTCGCTCCTACACTGAGCGACTCAAAACAGAAGACCTGCGACTGAAATGGTAAACGATAGGCGTGAGCACCAAAGTACTCAGTAGGTGAGCCCAACAACAAAATCCCAAAGCACTGCCAGTAAATATAGAATCTACATAATCCAGGTTTGAACTATAATGTATAAAAGTAAGTTTTCACAATGCTTTACTTGAAAATCAAACACGAGACATTTCCCTTATTCCTTTTTAAAAGTTGGTTCCATTCCATTTGTTTTTAAACTCATTCTGATAAGCAAAGTGTTACATTTCCAAATCTTACCCAAAGAGAATAAAACATTTTCATTTGAAAACCATTTTTCCAAAAATCTAACAGTACAGGCTGTGAAGGATGACTGAAAGTAAACAAGCAGGGAAAAAAAGTGAAAGTAAAGGTGAACAGGCAAGGAAAACCAAGGGCAAGCAAAAGTAAACTAGAAGTTATCAGTAATAACCATGGGTGATCCTGAACATCCCTAGAAAACCCCTGGACGTACTCGGGTTCAGACTACCTGCCGGCATGGTACTCCATAGTCAATAACCAACTGGCCGCCCTAACAGCCAACCAGTGGCACATCCCTCCTGGCCTGTCTGTAACTCCAGGGGGTACTAACCCGTCTAATCAGGGTTAGCAAGCAACCGTCACTCGATAATCTACAAGACGCACAGGAACCCATAGTAGTTTTTGTAACACTGTGTAAGTGGGAGACCCGCGCACGCGTGTCTCATCTCACCGCACTTGCCAACCCCTTACACGGACATCGCTACACGAAAACCCTCGAAGGGAAGTCCCCCTGTAGAAATGCCCTCACAAGTACGTATATATATATATAATCACTTCACATTTGATAAAGTGCCAACAGGGCCGTCATGTCACTTACATTTTGATCATTTAGGACGAAAGCATTTTTAAAGAGGGATGACACATGCCATTTCATTGAAAACCAGAAACGCACTTAGAACATTATTTAAGAAACTCAAATCAGCATCTCAGACCTGAAAGACGTTGGTATCACAAGTAAGAAATCATTTTCCCAGTTCCAAACGCACCCCACTTTTATCAAGAGCCAAACGGGCCTTTAAACACCTTTTGAAAGAATAATATTTCTCAAATGAAATCCAGAATTTTAATCACGCATCAAAGGAAAACATTTTTCTTTTTCAACTACCAAGAACCACGCTTAATGTTTCCAAAAATCGAGTTTAAAGGTCACACGGCACTTCCTCTAATCAAGGTTCAAATAAAAACACCATTTTCCAAAACCAATACACCTACCATTTTACACACACCAAAACCGCTTCAAAACCCAATTCAACATGATCTTTCGTTATTCAGGAAGAACCATCTAGCAAAACTACCATGGAAGCACATAATTAAATCCAAGAAAATGCTTTTAATGAAACGCTAGAATTAAAACAACTTTTATCATCAGCAGATCACCAAACTATAGATAACTACTTAATAATACTTTTGAATTTTCTGAAACTTAATAAAAAGTCAAGGAATAAATAAATTCTAAATTTAAAGGCGAGTGCAAAGGGAGACCTACCTCAAGATCCAAACGCGACGGTAAAACGACCCTGGAACCAAGGCGCGATGACACGACGTGTGTCCGAAGCCACGTGACAAAGTCCAACACCCTCGAAACTGAGGCGCGAAGACGTCGGAACCTCAACGGAAAGTAGGACAATCCTTTGCGGACAACTGTGTACGCTGGACAGTGGAAAAAGTGCACGTCACTCAACCCGCAACAGAAAAAGGATTATTTAAAATTAAATAAAAACACTAAGATAAATATATATAGGTAAATAAATAATAAGTACATGAATAAATAAATAAATAACTAATTAACAAATACACAAAGAAAATGAATAAATCAATAACTAAATAAATAAATAAATAGATAAATAAATGAATAAATAATTTATTAATCAATTAATTAATAAACAAATAAGTAAATAACTAAATAATTGATTAATTAACAAATACTTAATTGAGTAAATAAATAGACAATTAATTAATCAATCAATTAATAAATAATAATAATAATAATAATAAGAAGTTAATAATTAAAATAATAACAAATATAATAATAATAATAATAATAACAATAATAATATGATAATTAAAATAATAATAATTATAAATTCTAACAATAAAGATAATAATAATAATAATAATATTAATAATATTAATAATAATGATAATACTAATAATGTCAATAATTATAATTATAATGATATAATAATAATAATGTAATAATAACATTATTATTAACATGATAAAAGAAATATCAAAACATTATAAAAATAAAAATAAACAACTTACAGCGGAGGGGAGAAGGCGCGGCCGCGGGGAGAACCGGAACAGGGGAGGGCGCGGCTGCGGCTTGGTGCAGCGACGGGGCAGGAGCCGAGGCGGCGGTCGGCGGTCGGCGCTGAAGGAGAGGAGCAGGGCGGAGGCCAGCGGGGAGGTCGGGACGGCGGCGCAAGGCGTGCAGGAAGGAGGGGACGGCGCGGGCCGGAGCTGGCTGGGCGAGGGCGGTCGGCTGGCCGGCACAAGGCAGAGGAAACGCCGGGGAAGGCTGCGGCTGGGCGAGGCAGAGGGTGCGCAAGGGGAAGCCGGGATGAGGCTGGGCGCGGACAGGGGCCGGGGCAGTGGGACGTCGGTGGTCGGGGTCCGGGTCGAGGGGACGGAGGTTGGAACGGCGGGACGGTGTGTAGGAGGGAAACGGGGAGGAGGCGCGCCAGTCGGTTGCGTCGCTGGAGAGAAGCAGGAGAGGAGGTGCTGGTCAGCGGCGTCACCGGAGGGAGAAGAACCAGGCGCTGGAGGGTTCGGCCGGAGGCTGGCCGTCGCGCGGGAGAGAGGGCCGGATGAAGCGTTGGCGGAGGAGGTGGCCGGACGGGGCGCCGGCGGGGGAGGCGGCCGGACGGGGCGCCGGCGGTGGTGCTGGGATGAGCCGAGGGCTGAAGGGGGACCAGGAGGCCGCTGCTGGGGCGAAGCGGAGGAGAGGAGCGGCCGGGGTGCGGGTGCAAGGGAGAGGGGAGAGAAAGAGGGGTGAGTGGCGGCTGTAGGGTAGGGTTTGTTTAGGATCAGATATATATATATATATGATAAAATAATAATAATAATAATAATAATAATAATTGTGATAATAATAATAATAATAGAACTTATAATAATAATAATAATAAAACTTAGATAATAATAATAAAACTTACAATAATAATAAATAATAAATTAGTTAATTCAAATAATAAATGTTTTGATCAAATATTTGAAATAAAAATTCTAAAATAATTTGAAGATGTTACACACATATATATATATTTATACATACATAGTTCTATATATATATACACACATTATTATACATATATCTATGGCCATACATAAACATATATACAATAATCATAACACAAATAAAAAGGTATTGATAATAAAATACCAACATGAAAATTATAAAATTTAAAACACCGGGTGAACACACTGTCACCCGGGCTGAACGCACGGTCACCGCTAACGATGCGGTGACAGCGCACCAGCGCGAAACCGCCAATCACAATTAATCTTCGAAAAATTTAAATCGGGACCAAGAAAGAAGTAAAATAAAGATATCTGCGGTCGGGGTGTGACAATTCTCCCCACCACAGACACTTTCTGCCCCCAGAAAGTCACCAGGTCACTAGTCAGCCAAAAACCAAGTCCATGCCCAAACAGAAATAAAGGAACTGAAGAAAACTGAGGTTCTCGGGGATGACCTTACTCTACACAGGTCACACCCGACCGATTCAAGAGAAAACTGGGGTCCGAGGTTGAGGGGAGAACACGAAGGGGTTCTCCCCACCACAAGAACTTAACTAGTGCAGGAAAGTTGACCATCTTAAAGGAAGACCCTAGAAAAGGGGGTCGACGCGGGAACTCCCAACCAATTTAAACCAACTCTTATAGCCCGATTAAAACAACACTTCCGTCAAGACATTAAATCCTCGACCAGATTCAACAACCTTCAACACCAGGGAAAAACCATAGAAAAACATTTAACCAACATCAAACTGGAGACATGATCCACCGAATTCCACAAAACATAACCACATCGACAACATTACTAGAACGAGGTCAACCCACACGAGAGTCAAACACACTTTTAAGAAGGACACACGATTCGGAATATTACATTCTCACGACAAGTCCGCTTAGATTTATCATAGAACAAGTCCATTGCCACTTTTTAGAAAAACAACACATTTACATAAACCAGACTACTTGGATTATAATAGAACAAGTTCATGATAACCCCATGGTAAAACAATGAACGTACAACAACATCAAGACTTAACAGCAGAAAAACAAGTACTAGAAGATCTTGATTGTTCCACTGCTAACATAGAACACCAAGCCTGGACCAAGGCTTCACAACCCTGGGGACTCCTGACTGTGCGCGAGCTTCACCCCGAGACTTGTGGCTGGGGCTCTGATGGCTGAAGCATCTTCTGCCTCACAGTCAGGTACTGACATTCTCCAATCGCAGCTTCCTCTTCAAGCGACGCTTCTTGCAAAACTTCTCCAGATGACCCAGACAACCACAACGATGACATGTCTTCGGAGGGTTGCGACAAGACGGCTTTAAATGCCCGAAACGACCACACTGAAAGCATACCATCGAACGATCTGATGAACTGGAAGCTGGGACCAAAGGGGATAACTCATTGGGGACAGGTATCTCTCGCGCCTTTTCCTCACCAGAGGGGGAACTCTTACGAACAACAGGGGATGCTGAAGTATTAGCCACCCGCACACCGGAAACCAACTCAGCCAAGAAAGCTTTCTCCACCAGCTTCTCGAAACAAAGGTCTTTAGAAGGGAGGACACGCTCCTTGATCTCTGGACGAAGACCTCCAGTGAAAAGAGAGGCCTTCCTGAGCTCATGCGACGCTACATCTGGAGAAAAGGAAGTCAGTTCCTTGAAATGGTCAACATATGCCTTCACCGTCCGTTGGCCTTGTTGAATATGCACAAGCTCTCCCTTTTTCTCCAGCTTCACTCCCTCAGGTACAAACCATTGGATGAAAATGGTTCTGAAGACATCCCACGTCATTTCACCTTGCGTTGATGATGGGGTAACCCTCTTCCACTGGTCCAGAGCTGGACCCTCAAACAACTCCATAATTGCACGAACCTTAACATTATCGGGATTTCCCAACATTCTAAAGACGCGCTCCACTTCCTCGAGCCATTTTACTGCCTCTAACGGACCCTGATCACCATGGAGAACAGGCAAAGTCTGAGGAGGACTAAAAACTGGGCATGACATATCTGAATCCTTAGAGACCTTTCTGGGCGGCATTTCCTGAGCGATATATAAAACTCAAAGCCAAAACCAACATCAAATCGAAGCAACATCAATAAAAGCGTCTTCATCAAAACCAGTCAACACAAGGACCAAACCAATACGAACACAATCCAAAATAAAATCTCCTCCTTAAAATTTCCTTTTCATTTTTGATTTCAAAACCACCCTTTCTCAAAATCACTTTCCAAAAACCAATCCACTTTCAAACCAAAAACTTTCCATAACCATTTTCCCTTTAAAACCAGTTCAGAAAACAAGGTCAAGCCCTTAATTTCAAATACACACCCAGGTAATCTCATGAACCGTTGCACATGTCTTTATCCACATTCTATTCATACGTGCATCAACACACACTTTCCATGCATTCTCACACATGTGAAGATGTTCATAAAGAGGAACCGAGGTTTCAATCCAAATCATTCTTATCCAATTCCGAGAAAGTACAGATTTCCAAAACAAGAGATTTCAGTTTTAAAACCCATTTCATATATTTAAAGTCCTTTAAAAGAAACCAGTCAAATTTTCAAAAACCCTTTTTCATTTTCCAACAACGCACTCACACCAACCAAAACGAAAGCAGCAACCAAATTCGCATCAACCAATGAAATGAAGGACTAGTAGTTACACTCAACCTGGCGACATGGTAGTGGGCCATGTCCCAAGTCAGCGTCGACCACTAGGAGGAATTCAAACCACGTATTCGGACTCCACATGGGTCACTACTCCATGTGAAATCACGACGTAACGTCGGCTTGCCTCCATTGTCATCTCTCAATCCAAGACAAACCAGAAAAGACAGGGACACAATTCCCGAACTACCCCTGGTAACTCGAGGATCAGTGCAAGCAAGAGTTCGCGACGCTCTTCCCGTACCTACCTCTCAAGTTCCTACAGTCCTAATCTCCTTCTACCGGACAACCCAAATAACAAGAACCTGCCTCTGATACCATTTTGTCACGAACCAACCCGGGTCGACCCTGAACCGGTCTCCCGAGCCTGTCCGCGGCAAGTCCCGAGGGGCGTTCCCGATCCCCCCGGGATGGCAACCAGTGCCGGGCATTAAGACTTGATCGTTGGAAACGATTTCAGCCCAAAACAAAAGTAAATAGAACAGAATAAATAATAAACACTAACAGCGGAAAAGAAATAAAAACCACACAACCACGTACCTCCATGTGACCTCTCAGGTCACCACCCAACTAGAGAGCAACCTCGCTCCAACACTGAGCGACTCAAAACAGAAGACCTGCGACTGAAATGGTAAAAGATAGGCGTAAGCACCAAAGTACTCAGTAGGTGAGCCCAACAACAAAATCCCAAAGCACTGCCAGTAAATATAGAATCTACATAATCCAGGTTTGAACTATAATGTATAAAAGTAAGTTTTCACAATGCTTTACTTGAAAATCAAACACGAGACATTTCCCTTATTCCTTTTTAAAAGTTGGTTCCATTCCATTTGTTTTTAAACTCATTCTGATAAGAAAAGTGTTACATTTCCAAATCTTACCCAAAGAGAATAAAGCATTTTCATTTGAAAACCATTTTCCAAAAATCTAACAGTACAGGCTGTGAAGGATGACTGAAAGTAAACAAGCAGGGAAAACAAGTGCAAGTAAAGGTGAACAGGCAAGGAAAACCAAGGGCAAGCAAAAGTAAACCAGAAGTTATCAGCAATAACCATGGGTGATCCTGAACATCCCTAGAAAACCCCTGGACGTACTCGGGTTCAGACTACCTGCCGGCATGGTACTCCATAGTCAATAACCAACTGGCCGCCCTAACAGCCAACCAGTGGCACATCCCTCCTGGCCTGTCTGTAACTCCAGGGGGTACTAACCCGTCTAATCAGGGTTATCAAGAAACCGTCACTCGATAATCTACAAGGCGCATAGGAACCCATAGTAGTTTTTGTAACACTGTGTAAGTGGGAGACCCGCGCACGCGTGTCTCATCTCACCGCACTTGCCAACCCCTTACACGGACATCGCTACACGACAACCCTCGAAGGGAAGTCCCCCTGTAGAAATGCCCTCACAAGTACGTATATATATATATATAATCACTTCACATTTGATAAAGTGCCAACCGGGCCGTCATGTCACTTACATTTTGATCATTTAGGACGAAAGCATTTTTAAAGAGGGATGACACATGCCATTTCATTGAAAACCAGAAACGCACTTAGAACATTATTTAAGAAACTCAAATCAGCATCTCAGACCTGAAAGACGTTGGTATCACAAGTAAGAAATCATTTTCCCAGTTCCAAACGCACCCCACTTTTATCAAGAGCCAAACGGGCCTTTAAACACCTTTTGAAAGAATAATATTTCTCAAATGAAATCCAGAATTTTAATCACGCATCAAAGGAAAACATTTTTCTTTTTCAACTACCAAGAACCACGCTTAATGTTTCCAAAAATCGAGTTTAAAGGTCACACGGCACTTCCTCTAATCAAGGTTCAAATAAAAACACCATTTTCCAAAACCAATACACCTACCATTTTACACACACCAAAACCGCTTCAAAACCCAATTCAACATGATCTTTCGTTATTCAGGAAGAACCATCTAGCAAAACTACCATGGAAGCACATAATTAAATCCAAGAAAATGCTTTTAATGAAACGCTAGAATTAAAACAACTTTTATCATCAGCAGATCACCAAACTATAGATAACTACTTAATAATACTTTTGAATTTGCTGAAACTTAATAAAAAGTCAAGGAATAAATAAATTCTAAACTTAAAGGCGAGTGCAAAGGGAGACCTACCTCAAGATCCAAACGCGACGGTAAAACGACCCTGGAACCAAGGCGCGATGACACGACGTGTGTCCGAAGCCACGTGACAAAGTCCAACACCCTCGAAACTGAGGCGCGGAGACGGCGGAACCTCAACGGAAAGTAGGACAATCCTTTGCGGACAACTGTGTACGCTGGACAGTGGAAAAAGTGCACGTCACTCAACCCGCAACAGAAAAAGGATTATTTAAAATTAAATAAAAACACTAAGATAAATATATATAGGTAAATAAATAATAAGTACATGAATAAATAAATAAATAACTAATTAACAAATACACAAAGAAAATGAATAAATCAATAACTAAATAAATAAATAAATAGATAAATAAATGAATAAATAATTTATTAATCAATTAATTAATAAACAAATAAGTAAATAACTAAATAATTGATTAATTAACAAATACTTAATTGAGTAAATAAATAGACAATTAATTAATCAATCAATTAATAAATAATAATAATAATAATAATAATAATAAGAAGTTAATAATTAAAATAATAACAAATATAATAATAATAATAATAATAACAATAATAATATGATAATTAAAATAATAATAATTATAAATTCTAACAATAAAGATAATAATAATTATAATAATATTAATAATATTAATAATAATGATAATACTAATAATGTCAATAATTATAATTATAATGATATAATAATAATAATGTAATAATAACATTATTATAAACATGATAAAAGAAATATCAAAACATTATAAAAATAAAAATAAACAACTTACAGTGGAGGGGAGAAGGCGCGGCCGCGGGGAGAACCGGAACAGGGGAGGGCGCGGCTGCGGCTTGGTGCAGCGACGGGGCAGGAGCTGAGGCGGCGGTCGGCGGTCGGCGCTGAAGGAGAGGAGCAGGGCGGAGGCCAGCGGGGAGGCCGGGACGGCGGCGCAAGGCGTGCAGGAAGGAGGGGACGGCGCGGGCCGGAGCTGGCTGGGCGAGGGCGGTCGGCTGGCCGGCACAAGGCAGAGGAAACGCCGGGGAAGGCTGCGGCTGGGCGAGGCAGAGGGTGCGCAAGGGGAAGCCGGGATGAGGTTGGGCCCGGACAGGGGCCGGGGCAGTGGGACGTCGGTGGTCGGGGTCCGGGTCGAGGGGACGGAGGTTGGAACGGCGGGACGGTGTGCAGGAGGGAAACGGGGAGGAGGCGCGCCAGTCGGTTGCGTCGCTGGAGAGAAGCAGGAGAGGAGGTGCTGGTCAGCGGCGTCACCGGAGGGAGAAGAACCAGGCGCTGGAGGGTTCGGCCGGAGGCTGGCCGTCGCGCGGGAGAGAGGGCCGGACGAAGCGTTGGCGGAGGAGGTGGCCGGACGGGGCGCCGGCGGGGGAGGCGGCCGGACGGGGCGCCGGCGGTGGTGCTGGGATGAGCCGAGGGCTGAAGGGGGACCAGGAGGCCGCTACTGGGGCGAAGCGGAGGAGAGGAGCGGCCGGGGTGCGGGTGCAAGGGAGAGGGGAGAGAAAGAGGGGTGAGTGGCGGCTGTAGGGTAGGGTTTGTTTAGGTTCAGATATATATATATATGATAAAATAATAATAATAATAATAATAATAATTGTGATAATAATAATAATAATAGAACTTATAATAATAATAATAATAAAACTTAGATAATAATAATAAAACTTACAATAATAATAAATAATAAATTAGTTAATTCAAATAATAAATGTTTTGATCAAATATTTAAAATAAAAATTCTAAAATAATTTGAAGATGTTACACACATATATATATATTTATACATACATAGTTCTATATATATATACACACATTATTATACATATATCTATGGCCATACATAAACATATATACAATAATCATAACACAAATAAAAATGTATTGATAATAAAATACCAACATGAAAATTATAAAATTTAAAACACCGGGTGAACACACTGTCACCCGGGCTGAACGCACGGTCACCGCTAACGATGCGGTGACAGCGCACCGGCGCGAAACCGCCTATCGCAATTAATCTTCGAAAAATTTAAATCGGGACCAAGAAAGAAGTAAAATAAAGATATCTGCGGTCGGGGTGTGACAATTCTCCCCACCACAGACACTTTCTGCCCCCAGAAAGTCACCAGGTCACTAGTCAGCCAAAAACCAAGTCCATGCCCAAACAGAAATAAAGGAACTGAAGAAAACTGAGGTTCTCGGGGATGACCTTACTCTACACATGTCACACCCGACCGATTCAAGAGAAAAATGGGGTCCGAGGTTGAGGGGAGAACACGAAGGGGTTCTCCCCACCACAAGAACTTAACTAGTGCAGGAAAGTTGACCATCTAAAAGGAAGACCCTAGAAAAGGGGGTCGACGCGGGAACTCCCAACCAATTTAAACCAACTCTTATAGCCCGATTAAAACAACACTTCCGTCAAGACATTAAATCCTCGACCAGAGTCAACAACCTTCAACACCAGGGAAAAACCATAGAAAAACATTTAACCAACATCAAACTGGAGACATGATCCACCGAATTCCACAAAACATAACCACATCGACAACATTACTAGAACGAGGTCAACCCACACGAGAGTCAAACACACTTTTAAGAAGGACACACGATTCGGAATATTACATTCTCACGACAAGTCCGCTTAGATTTATCATAGAACAAGTCCATTGCCACTTTTTAGAAAAACAACACATTTACATAAACCAGACTACTTGGATTATAATAGAACAAGTTCATGATAACCCCGTGGTAAAACAATGAACGTACAACAACATCAAGACTTAACAGCAGAAAAACAAGTACTAGAAGATCTTGATTGTTCCACTGCTAACATAGAACACCAAGCCTGGACCAAGGCTTCACAACCCTGGGGACTCCTGACTGTGCGCGAGCTTCACCCCGAGACTTGTGGCTGGGGCTCTGATGGCTGAAGCATCTTCTGCCTCACAGTCAGGTACTGACATTCTCCAATCGCAGCTTCCTCTTCAAGCGACGCTTCTTGAAAAACTTCTCCAGATGACCCAGACAACCACAACGATGACATGTCTTCGGAGGGTTGCGACAAGACGGCTTTAAATGCCCGAAACGACCACACTGAAAGCATACCATCGAACGATCTGATGAACTGGAAGCTGGGACCAAAGGGGATAACTCATTGGGGACAGGTATCTCTCGCGCCTTTTCCTCACCAGAGGGGGAACTCTTACGAACAACAGGGGATGCTGAAGTATTAGCCACCCGCACACCGGAAACCAACTCAGCCAAGAAAGCTTTCTCCACCAGCTTCTCGAAACAAAGGTCTTTAGAAGGGAGGACACGCTCCTTGATCTCTGGACGAAGACCTCCAGTGAAAAGAGAGGCCTTCATGAGCTCATGCGACGCTACATCTGGAGAAAAGGAAGTCAGTTCCTTGAAATGGTCAACATATGCCTTCAACGTCCGTTGGCCTTGTTGAATATGCACAAGCTCTCCCTTTTTCTCCAGCTTCACTCCCTCAGGTACAAACCATTGGATGAAAATGGTTCTGAAGACATCCCACGTCATTTCACCTTGCGTTGATGATGGGGTAACCCTCTTCCACTGGTCCAGAGCTGGACCCTCAAACAACTCCATAATTGCACGAACCTTAACATTATCGGGAGTTCCCAACATTCTAAAGACGCGGTCCACTTCCTCGAGCCATTTTACTGCCTCTAACGGACCCTGATCACCATGGAGAACAGGCAAAGTCTGAGGAGGACTAAAAACTAGGCATGACATATCTGAATCCTTAGAGTCCTTTCTGGGCGGCATTTCCTGAGCGATATATAAAACTCAAAGCCAAAACCAACATCAAATCGAAGCAACATCAATAAAAGCGTCTTCATCAAAACCAGTCAACACAAGGACCAAACCAATACGAACACAATCCAAAATAAAATCTCCTCCTTAAAATTTCCTTTTCATTTTTGATTTCAAAACCACCCTTTCTCAAAATCACTTTCCAAAAACCAATCCACTTTCAAACCAAAAACTTTACAAAACCATTTTCCCTTTAAAACCAGTTTAGAAAACAAGGTCAAGCCCTTAATTTCAAATACACACCCAGGTAATCTCATGAATCGTTGCACATGTCTTTATCCACATTCTATTCATACGTGCATCAACACACACTTTCCATGCATTCTCACACATGTGAAGATGTTCATAAAGAGGAACCGAGGTTTCAATCCAAATCATTCTTATCCAATTCCGAGAAAGTACAGATTTCCAAAACAAGAGATTTCAGATTTAAAACCCATTTCATATATTTAAAGTCCTTTAAAAGAAACCAGTCAAATTTTCAAAAACCCTTTTTCATTTTCCAACAACGCACTCACACCAACCAAAACGAAAGCAGCAACCAAAATCGCATCAACCAATGAAATGAAGGACTAGTAGTTACACTCAACCTGGCGACATGGTAGTGGGCCATGTCCCAAGTCAGCGTCGACCACTAGGAGGAATTCAAACCACGTATTCGGACTCCACATGGGTCACTACTCCATGTGAAATCACGACGTAACGTCGGCTTGCCTCCATTGTCATCTCTCAATCCAAGACAAACCAGAAAAGACAGGGACACAATTCTCGAACTACCCCTGGTAACTCGAGGATCAGTGCGAGCAAGAGTTCGCGACGCTCTTCCCGTACCTACCTCTCGAGTTCCGACAGTCCTAATCTCCTTCTACCGGACAACCCAAATAACAAGAACCTGCCTCTGATACCATTTTGTCACGAACCAACCTGGGTCGACACTGAACCGGTCTCCCGAGCCGGTCTGCGGCAAGTCCCGAGGGGCGTTCCTGATCCCCCCGGGATGGCAACCAGTGCCGGGCATTAAGTCTTGATCGTTGGGAACAATTTCAGCCCAAAACAAAAGTAAATAGAACAGAATAAATAATAAACACTAACAGCGGAAAAGAAATAAAAACCACACAACCACATACCTCCATGTGGCCTCTCAGGTCACCACCCAACTAGAGAGCAACCTCGCTCCAACACTGAGCGACTCAAAACAGAAGACCTGCGACTGAAATGGTAAAAGATAGGCGTGAGCACCAAAGTACTCAGTAGGTGAGCCCAACAACAAAATCCCAAAGCACTGCCAGTAAATATAGAATCTACATAATCCAGGTTTGAACTATAATGTATAAAAGTAAGTTTTCACAATGCTTTACTTGAAAATCAAACACGAGACATTTCCCTTATTCCTTTTTAAAAGTTGGTTCCATTCCATTAGTTTTTAAACTCATTCTGATAAGCAAAGTGTTACATTTCCAAATCTTACCCAAAGAGAATAAAACATTTTCATTTGAAAACCATTTTTCCAAAAATCTAACAGTACAGGCTGTGAAGGATGACTGAAAGTAAACAAGCAGGGAAAACAAGTGCAAGTAAAGGTGAACAGGCAAGGAAAACCAAGGGCAAGCAAAAGTAAACCAGAAGTTATCAGCAATAACCATGGGTGATCCTGAACATCCCTAGAAAACCCCTGGATGTACTCGGGTTCAGACTACCTGCCGGCATGGTACTCCATAGTCAATAACCAACTGGCCGCCCTAACAGCCAACCAGTTGCACATCCCTCCTGGCCTGTCTGTAACTCCAGGGGGTACTAACCCGTCTAATCAGGGTTAGCAAGCAACCGTCACTCGATAATCTACAAGACGCCCAGGAACCCATAGTAGTTTTTGTAACACTGTGTAAGTGGGAGACCCGCGCACGCGTGTCTCATCTCACCGCACTTGCCAACCCCTTACACGGACATCGCTACACGACAACCCTCGAAGGGAATTCCCCCTGTAGAAATGCCCTCACAAGTACGTATATATATATATATAATCACTTCACATTTGATAAAGTGCCAACTGGGCCGTCATGTCACTTACATTTTGATCATTTAGGACGAAAGCATTTTTAAAGAGGGATGACACATGCCATTTCATTGAAAACCAGAAACGCACTTAGAACATTATTTAAGAAACTCAAATCAGCATCTCAGACCTGAAAGACGTTGGTATCACAAGTAAGAAATCATTTTCCCAGTTCCAAACGCACCCCACTTTTATCAAGAGCCAAACGGGCCTTTAAACACCTTTTGAAAGAATAATATTTCTCAAATGAAATCCAGAATTTTAATCACGCATCAAAGGAAAACATTTTTCTTTTTCAACTACCAAGAACCACGCTTAATGTTTCCAAAAATTGAGTTTAAAGGTCACACGGCACTTCCTCTAATCAAGGTTCAAATAAAAACACTATTTTCCATAACCAATACACCTACCATTTTACACACACCAAAACCGCTTCAAAACCCAATTCAACATGATCTTTCGTTATTCAGGAAGAACCATCTAGCAAAACTACCATGGAAGCACATAATTAAATCCAAGAAAATGCTTTTAATGAAACGCTAGAATTAAAACAACTTTTATCATCAGCAGATCACCAAACTATAGATAACTAATTAATAATACTTTTGAATTTGCTGAAACTTAATAAAAAGTCAAGGAATAAATAAATTCTAAATTTAAAGGCGAGTGCAAAGGGAGACCTACCTCAAGATCCAAACGCGACGGTAAAACGACCTTGGAACCAAGGCGCGATGACACGACGTGTGTCCGAAGCCACGTGACAAAGTCCAACACCCTCGAAACTGAGGCGCGGAGACGGCGGAACCTCAACGGAAAGTAGGACAATCCTTTGCGGACAACTGTGTACGCTGGACAGTGGAAAAAGTGCACGTCACTCAACCCGCAACAGAAAAAGGATTATTTAAAATTAAATAAAAACACTAAGATAAATATATATAGGTAAATAAATAATAAGTACATGAATAAATAAATAAATAACTAATTAACAAATACACAAAGAAAATGAATAAATCAATAACTAAATAAATAAATAAATAGATAAATAAATGAATAAATAATTTATTAATCAATTAATTAATAAACAAATAAGTAAATAACTAAATAATTGATTAATTAACAAATACTTAATTGAGTAAATAAATAGACAATTAATTAATCAATCAATTAATAAATAATAATAATAATAATAATAATAAGTTAATAATTAAAATAATAACAAATATAATAATAATAATAATAACATTAATAATATGATAATTAAAATAATAATAATTATAAATTCTAACAATAAAGATAATAATAATTATAATAATATTAATAATATTAATAATAATGATAATACTAATAATGTCAATAATTATAATTATAATGATATAATAATAATAATGTAATAATAACATTATTATTAACATGATAAAAGAAATATCAAAACATTATAAAAATAAAAATAAACAACTTACAGCGGAGGGGAGAAGGCGCGGCCGCGGGGAGAACCGGAACAGGGGAGGGCGCGGCTGCGGCTTGGTGCAGCGACGGGGCAGGAGCCGAGGCGGCGGTCGGCGGTCGGCGCTGAAGGAGAGGAGCAGGGCGGAGGCCAGCGGGGAGGCCGGGACGGCGGCGCAAGGCGTGCAGGAAGGAGGGGACGACGCGGGCCGGAGCTGGCTGGGCGAGGGCGGTCGGCTGGCCGGCACAAGGCAGAGGAAACGCCGGGGAAGGCTGCGGCTGGGCAAGGCAGAGGGTGCGCAAGGGGAAGCCGGGATGAGGCTGGGCGCGGACAGGGGCTGGGGTAGTGGGACGTCGGTGGTCGGGGTCCGGGTCGAGGGGACGGAGGTTGGAACGGCGGGACGGTGTGCAGGAGGGAAACGGGGAGGAGGCGCGCCAGTCGGTTGCGTCGCTGGAGAGAAGGAGGAGAGGAGGTGCTGGTCAGCGGCGTCACCGGAGAGAGAAGAACCAGGCGCTGGAGGGTTCGGCCGGAGGCTGGCCGTCGCGCGGGAGAGAGGGCCGGACGAAGCGTTGGCGGAGGAGGTGGCCGGACGGGGCGCCGGCGGGGGAGGCGGCCGGACGGGGCGCCGGCGGTGGTGCTAGGATGAGCCGAGGGCTGAAGGGGGACCAGGAGGCCGCTGCTGGGGCGAAGCGGAGGAGAGGAGCGGCCGGGGTGCGGGTGCAAGGGAGAGGGGAGAGAAAGAGGGGTGAGTGGCGGCTGTAGGGTAGGGTTTGTTTAGGTTCAGATATATATATATATGATAAAATAATAATAATAATAATAATAATAATTGTGATAATAATAATAATAATAGAACTTATAATAATAATAATAAAACTTAGATAATAATAATAAAACTTACAATAATAATAAATAATAAATTAGTTAATTCAAATAATAAATGTTTTGATCAAATATTTAAAATAAAAATTCTAAAATAATTTGAAGATGTTACACAGATATATATATATTTATACATACATAGTTCTATATATATATACACACATTATTATACATATATCTATGGCCATACATAAACATATATACAATAATCATAACACAAATAAAAAGGTATTGATAATAAAATACCAACATGAAAATTATAAAATTTAAAACACCGGGTGAACACACTGTCACCCGGGCTGAACGCACGGTCACCGCTAACGATGCGGTGACCGCGCACCGGCGCAAAACCGCCAATCGCAATTAATCTTCGAAAAATTTAAATCGGGACCAAGAAAGAAGTAAAATAAAGATATCTGCGGTCGGGGTGTGACAGGTTGTCCCTTCTAGGTATGATAGAGCTAGTTAAATTTTAATGGGGATCCAAGGGTAGTGTTATCTTACAAATTTGTCATAATATCATAGTATTTTTCTTCTAATCAAAACATCGACACCGTTATTTTTATAATATATATCTCATATATGATCATGTTCCCCCTATTTGTTAGAGAGTTTGGGAAAATCCACTAAGACAGGAAAATTCATAAGGGAAATATAATTATAGGGTAAATGTATGATGAAATCAGTTCTCCATATTCCATATGTTATAATGTGAAAATGAAACCCTAACTTTCATAGAAGATTTTTCATTTTGTGATCAACACGATGGACTCAGATCTTCTCGTACTAATAAATAATACCATTATTATATATTTAGAACTATTTAACATGTCCTATGGTTGAGAGCCTTATATAAAAGTGACCTCGATATTCCCATTCTACATGAATTTTGGGAATATTAGTGATTATTTCCCAACACTGGAGTGTTGATGATATACTATGTTTGGTTAAGAGGTAACCCTATTGATTAATCAACTAGTTCACCTAGAAGGATACATTGAATTTTTTATTTGTGTTTATCGCCACCTAATATGTTAGTGATATTGTGAGGGTTGGATCTGTTAATTTTTTATGGGAGAACAATTGGAAAGTGGTTTGAAGATCAACATATCATTGTAAAAATTACATATACTATAATGTAATTTTGGGCATATCATAGGGGAAATATCCCATACAGGAATTATAGTCTTTTATGGGTGTCCTATAATTGATTTTAACCCACATGGGAGGTGATATTTTAATAAATTACTGATAAATTTTACGTTCATGATTAATGTTTTTTCTCCATCGTATAAATGGAGTTAATATGCACCCACACGATGATCGAGATGTTGGATGTATGTTAAATATCTATATATGGTTCAAATTTTAACCACACCATTACCAATGAAAGAAAATATATTTTCAATAATTTTAAATTGAGTGTCATTTTTAATCCCAAAAATATTCATTTTAATATCAATTGGCTTGTTTTCTGGTTTTAGTGGTATTTAAAGTAGATATGGAAGGAATGAAATATTATTGATTTTAAAAAACATAAAAGTTTTCTATATGTAGGCTATAAAAGATTCTATACACATATAAATAATGAAATTATTTTACTTTAGTATTTAATATATTCTTGGTTTTATTTCATTCTTGTGCACCCAAAGCTAAATCCACAATTTGGAATCCCAAAACCTTTTTTCAAGTTGACCCTTGGAAACAATTCAATAATCTAGATGTTTTTTATTTTGGAACCAAATATCCTTATTGGATAGACCCAATATGATGAAATTGTGAGGTAAGACGATCATGAAATTTATGAAAAAAATTTCTGATGACAGACATATGTGAATCAGTTGATTATAAGGACCTTAATGCATGAGAAACTAGAAATATGTAATATAAATAATCTTCCAGGTGAATATAAATTCTCAATGTAAAACAAACATAACTATCTCTACATGAGGCCAAATATAATAAAATATTTAGGTAATGTGCAATATAAATTTATTAATAACCATTATGAAGACACAATTTCCCAATTCTTCAATTTAATGAGGCAAACATGCATAATATTTTAGAGAAAAATTATGGCCTATTAAAGGAGGAATGAACCTCATTTCAAACTCATTCCATACCATCTGGTGCACCAAGGAGGATATCTCCAATAAGGGAGCCTAGCTTATGCAACCTTCTCCCCCTTATCCTTATTCATTTAATTTTTTTCCATTTATTTATTTTAATATTAGTATAAAATTTCCCAATTATTTTTCTCCTCTAATTATTATTACTTTTTAATTTTAATTTGTATTATTATTATTATTATCAGTAGTTTTAATTCTATTATTGTTATTATTATTATTATTATATTCTTTTTTTTAATTTTATTTTCCTAATTTCTTATTTCTCTTCTTATTCATCATAAATAATTATTCTATCAATAATAATAATACTAATAAATAATAATATTTATTATTATATATTAATAATCATTTTATTATATATAAATTTTTAAATTTATTATTTTCTTTTCTACTTAAGGTATTTTTATATTATCTATCTCTTATTCTCTCATCCCTATTAAATTTTATTTTCTTCAATTATTTTTTGATCTCATTATTTTAAATTTATTTTTTATTTTATTTTTTTCAATTTATCCTTATCTTCTAAAATCTATCCACCCAGTGATCTAACTTTCGTAATTGAGATGCTAGACCCACATCTTGTCCAAGGGGAGGTTAATGTGATCTTGATTTTCTTGTTTGTATTATCAACTTGAAATAAAAAACATAAAGGATAAAAATTATTGAATCATAATCCAAATCCTAACACTATTTACATTATTTCCCTATTTAATTCTCATTAGATTTGAATGATAAATTTGAATTTCCATTATTTCCTATCATTAATATAAAAAACCAAAAATATTTTCATTGATTCCCTTAAACATGTATAAAAGAAAAAATATATAGTCTAGGTGATTTAGAATAAGTATGTGAAAAAATTGAAAGGCTCCTCATGTTATACGGCACTAGTCAGCCACTACGCAGCACAATGAAAAATTATATTTCTTTTGACCATGCCCTACAACTGGAGTGTCTCATCACACATGCCTTATTTAATAATAATTTGATAGGATATTTTATACTATGTGAATTTTTGATAACATTGATATATGGGTATTGGAGTTTAGGATCGATGGTGAGACTACCTGTATGGTGTATTCTCCTTGTAGATTCATGGAAAAAATTTATTGTATGAATAAGAAATGTATTACATTACCATGAATCATGTGAGTTAAATAGAACCACCTTTATCCACAATAGTTATTATTAATGATTAGAAGTTAGTATATGTATATAGAAGTCACCTTTCAACTATTTCATTAAATAATTTATTTATTAAATGGTAATGTTAAAACGTAGAGCCTGTAATATACTTGTAAAAAATGACCTTATTTCGTACTCCAATTCTGGGATCCACTAGAACTTAAATTAAAATAAGACCTATATTGTTTGATAATGGTAGTAATACCCAATAATTGGATCATAATATGAATAAGACTTGTGGATCTAATTATAAGAAAAACGTTGAGGCACATAGACCCTTATCCCTTGATGAGTAGTGGTGGCTCTTCTACACTATCCCTGTTAATTATCATTTTTTTAAATACTAAAGGGAGTGGGATTATTGTAGGAAGAAATCATGAATACATTATATTTGGGATACACTCTATGTTGATGAATTCATTATTATAGTCTTCAACATATCTTTTTTGAATAGTCCTAGTTAAGTGGAAGAATATTTTATAGTTCTTGATGTTACGACCAACTTTTTAAATGGTAAAAATTTTTACTATAATTCAGTAATAAAAATTATGTAACATTAATCTGGTAGTAATAAAGAAGATTATGAGGAGAGAGGTGATTAAATGATTACTCTAGATTCTAGTTACAGAATTGAAAATGAAGAGGCTGGTCAAATTTCTAATTGTGAAAAGGTAAAATCTATTATCATTTTCACATGAGATTCTATTTTTTATATCACCATTACTATATTCTTTTACTTTTATCAGAGTATATAGGTTCCAGTCACCCATTCTTCAACTAATTTATTAAAATAGTTGTACAATTATTATCCAAGGTTCTTACTTTTGTGAGAAGGGTGAATATCAACCACCCCCTACTCATATGGAACAACAATGAGTATTAGCCTCTAACCCACTTAGAGTATTTCATGATCCACCACTAGTAATTCCACCTATGAATATCTCATTGAAATAAATTAATTGGAAAGAGAATGTGAGAATACTAGATCTACTTATTTACTTGATATAATCAGTTGAATTCTATTTCTTTACACATATTGAATATTATTTCTATTATAATTTCTCATTATTCTATTGGCTAGTTTAGAAATTGGTATATTATTTAAGGGTTCATTTATTTTGGCTACCCATATAAATAAAATTTTCATAGACATGATAAGACAATCCACTAAATAGTAAACTAGTGAATCTCAAGAGAGTCCACTAAAAATCACACCTTAAATGTGCAAGAAAATTATCTCGCCTATTTAGTATTAGTGGATAGCCTCATGCATGTTAAAAATAATTTCAAATATCCTGAATTAGTTATTATTTTATTTATTGTGTCTGTATATAAATGTGTCCTACTATAAAATACCCTATATTTTTATCATTAATACTAATAAATATTTTATTTATTTTTATCCTCTAATTTTTCTATTCATTATGATTTTTGATAATGATTCCAATTATGCTAACTACTCTATGATTGGTTGAAGTAATATCATAGGTGGACCTAGTTTTCAAAGTCCTATACAGGTAATACTAAAAAACAACCCTATGTTTCACAATATTATGGATTAGAATGGGATGAATATTTCAATACTCTAATAATTAAAGGTGGGTATCCACGTTTCATTTTTACAATTCATCGTTCATTTTTACCGACCAACACATTTTTTATGTCAATATCATAATCCATTCCTCGGACTATGGAATCCTCAAGGGCCTCATCTTTAAGTCTCCATCAATATAAGTCATATGGATACGAAATAGTTTAATGTCTAATCACTTCAAAGATAGTGTGTTCAAACATTCTTTAAGGGATTTCATTCCAAAAATTGTTCTAATAAATGTTATAGACTCTATATCAGACTTATTGAATTCCTCACTTAAGCATAAGATGTGACATCTGGTATTAAGGTAAATATGATGTTTCATTCAGGAGAGTCATCTCATTTAGATCATAATATAATTATGTCACCTTCAACACATCCACAACACTATGGGTTATAGTGGTTCTAACTATATTATAATCCATGTCAGTGTGAAGAAGATTCTTCTGGATTGAGAGTGAGTGGGGGAACAACAAATAATTATCTTTGATGTAGAATTTGAATCACATTGAAAAAATCAGTATACCATGATACTTTGTGAAAAATTTAAACATGAAAAATTAACTAAAATTAAAAAAATGAATACATATAAGTTAGGGCCTTACTGTCCTACCTTTTTTAAGTGTTGGACACTTTTGAAAAAGAGTTAGATTAATTAAAGAAATTAGTGAAGGGAGTTGACAATGAAAGAATGGTGAAGGACCCCATAACTCCCTGAGAGGCTAGTGGTGAATCCATGTGTTAATTGTTTTTTAAAATGATGAATATTTTTCTCAAATGTCTAATAAACCATTAAACCAGTCTGATGAGAAAGTGAAAAAAACAAACAATCACATGAAAAGTAAATACACGCCAATTATACTTGGTTCTCCACTAAGGGATACATCTAGGGAGCATACAATGAGAGGTTTTTGGTCATAAAATACCAATAATCATCTCTAGTTGTGGAGTAAAATGTTTTTCAAAGCCACTCTATACCAGGGGCACTGCCATTACAAGTTTTTTGAGATAGCACAATATATCCCATAGATCACTTTCGTTGACCCTTCCCCCCAACACATTGTATTGGGATGAATATGAACGTTTTTTATAAAGGTGAAGGTCAATTCAATGAGTAGGAATTAAATAATGATTCAATTATTACAGATAAGTACTATGTTGAAGTCTTGTTTTCCCCTTCAGATGTAATATAATTTTCTATATAATATTTATTTGTGAACTTGTCCTCTACGAACTAGCCATCTCCCTCCACATAATAGAGTGCTCCGCATACCACCTATGCTTATTATGAATGTGTTCTGCCGTCCAAAACCACATTCATGAATTGAAATTTATTCTTCTATCTCATACCGCTTATTCATTGGTGACCAATATCTCCTCTTTGAATCATATTATTCATAATTATTTATTTTTTGTAATACCATGCTATGTGTACCACCTCAGTTCCTTAACATATAGACAGAGAACAATGTTTCGTGTTCTTCCTCCGTGTACAGACACTCCCACATGTACAACTTAAATAAAAGGACAACATTTTCCTTGAACCATTCATGACTTCAATGAATTGTTTTGAGATTATTAATTATTGACTTTATATGATATTCTTCCCGTGAACAACAACTAGATTTACATAATTCATCTCATATTTTTAATTGCAAATCCACTACATAATAAAGTGATTAGTTCTCCTTATATAGTAAACTATATATTCATAATCCACTATACAAATATTTACAAAATCTAATTCATGGAACCACCTTTACCACATACCAAGAATCTCCTGTAGAACATATTCCCTATTTGGTCTATGTACCGACAATCTCTCTTATGTTATGGCACAAATTACAACCTTGTCTCGGAAAATGACACCCTTCATTGCATCTCAAAACTCTTCCTCCTTCTCATGAATTATATGACGTCGTATTAACTATTCATCTCCCATGAAATAAAAGACTTGACATGTACAACACACCTTCACCGCGAACCATTTTAATTTCCACAAATTATTATTTTTGGTCTATGTAGCACCAATCATCGTATGCGAACTCTTCCGTGTACATGGTATGCGACTCATTTCTTGTGCATTTCAGTTCCATTTCATTCCCTATTTCCATTGACATTCTACATCTAATTCACTTCTATTATGTATTCTATCTTTTTCAAAAAAAAATCCATAATTTGAGGCCCAAAAAATTTCTCAAATAGTGAGAAACTACACCACCTTCAAAATTACTTTCAGCATTAATCGCAAGACAACATTCATTTAAAATTCCATGATAAACCCAATCAAGATTGACAATAAACACAAACCATACTCAGTATCCCACAAATATTGGGCTTGGATTTGACCATCTATCCTTTTGGGATTGTTGGCATGCCACAAATTATTTTAATGATGCACCAGTCAAAATTGATGAATTTGATACAAATTATCAAACTCTCTATGTCTGTGTAAGAAATTCGTAGAGTAGAAAAAAACAGGGGGAGCATGAATTAGATGCCTTTGATAAAAAAACTAAATTGGTTTCTCCATTCTCATCCTTCCCCTTTAAAAATCATTGAATTCAACACGTGGCCAAAAAAATAGTCACAAAAAATATTTATTTATCATAATTTTAACTTCCATCTATGTGTTATTGAATTTATCCATCCTCCACCATTTTCAATAAACCAAATGAATCAAATTTTGACTTGTAAAGCATAAAGTAGACTCCCCATAGATTTTATCTCCCCCATAGACATAAAATAAATTCAAAAATAGATTAAAATGTTAATAAAACTGGAGAGAGGGGACGTTTGAAACCACTTTATTCACTTCAAGGTGGTCGAACAGTAAATAGTTTTGCTGATATTGGCATGGTCATTATGTCAGCCAGTTCATCATTATTTCCATACTAATCCATTAAATTTATTCCTTATTTATATTTTTTCCTTCATGAATTGATATCCGAATTAAATGTGTATCATATGAGAATTTTGAAAATGATTCCTCAAAAGATTAATTTCACTCTTGTTATCATAGTGAGTCAATATTGGTTGTTTCACCTAATCCCCATTATTAGTTATTTTTTTCATCATCCCCTATAACTATGTACAATACTTTGTAGCAGAGATATATGTAGCTTTCACAGTAATAAGAAAATTACTTTCTTGTTTCCTACTGAACCAACCCAAACATTTCTTACCAATAAAGAATTCTCCACCACTTATGGAATTTCAATCAGTAACATCAGCATCCCTGTCAACACCAGGAAAAATAGATACTATAGTATCTATTCATGCATAAAATTATAATCCATAATTATTTTTTCCTTGAATGTACCTCATGATTTTTTTTCACTCCATCCTTATGTTCTTACTTAATATTACATTTAAATAGTTCCTTAAAGTATGATTCAAAAATAATATTCAGCTGTGTCAAAGTCAACTATAATATGTATCCAACCATTATCCTATACAATGTTGGATCTATATAAGTCTAATTCCCATTTTTCCCATGTTTATCTCCAACTATTATTAGAGTAGAAATTGGTTTGTTTTATGAATATTGAATTTTTTAGCAACTCACTTTCACACATTTCTTGAGAAATTAATGTTTATTATTTCTTGAAAATACCTTGAAGGCCTATACTTTATTTTATTTCAAAAATAATAGAAATTTAAGATTATAATTTCATGTGATTATAAAATTTACCCACTAATCCCTTCATTCTTCCCCCAAATATAATATCATCTGTGTACACTTGAACAATGAACTGATCTCTCTGAGAGTTCTTCAGAAAAAGATTCTGATACACTCTTCTTATTTTAAATTAGAGCTTCTTAATATAATAATAAATCAGAGATGACCATTCATGTGGTACCTATTTTAGTCCATAGAGATTCTTCTTTAATCTGAAAACCTTCATTTCATTATTAACAATAAGAACTCCTAGTAGATGTTCAATATAGAATTATTCATCAAGAACCCCATTTAAGAAATGTGTGGTGACATCCATTTGATAAACATTGTATCAACATAGAATTTCTATGGCATGAAATAGTCTTATTTACTACAGTATAGCCACTGGGAAAAATTATTCTTCAACATCAACACCTTAAATCTATGAATAACCTTTATAACCCAGTCATCCTTTATTTCTGATAACATTTCCATGATCGTCAAATTTAATTTTGAAAACCCAGTTATTTCCAATTACATTGTGTTTTTTAGGGATTTTAAATAGATCTCATGTTTGGTTCTAATCGATCTGATCCAATTCTTCATTCATGGCCTTAACCCAGGATTCATCCCATGTATCTTATTCTAATGGGGATGGTTCAGATATTTTAAAAATAATTTATTGTGAACAATTCCTTATTCTCTTGGTCTGTGTGGCAGCTATCTAATCCCCAATGATGTTTGATCGATCAATTTCAACTCTTTGATTTTTTCCTATGTGGTTTAGAAGAATTTTCATTACCTATGGATTATTATTCTGATTCTTCTTCTTATTTAACATCATGATGTGACTAATTGATGTTTTTTGTGCTATCCATCACTTCTGTATTTGGATCTGTTCGATGTCCACATTATTAGTCATCTTTTAATACATCAGCATACAAATTCCTTGATCCAATTGTGATTTTATCTTCAATGATCTTTACAAAACATCATTCCAAAAAATTTATAATATGTAAATTAAAATATTTGAATGATTTAATATTCATTCAATATTCGATGAATATTCATTCATCTATAGCATCAGCATAATTTTATGATTTCCATATTTGTTTTAGATAAAACATTTACTTTGGAGAAAATAACAATACTTCAATGATGCCTTTCTTCCTTTCCATAACTCATAGGGTTATATGGTTTTCCCAATTTAATGACCCGTTCATTTTTTAATATAAACTCCATCTTGAACAACCTCTCTATAGTAATGTAATGAGATACAACTCTCAATTAGTATAGTTATGGACATATTGTTCACCTATAGATTCGGGGGATGAATAACTCTATTTTTATATGGATTTCTCACATCATCCATTGAATGTTGTAGACCATATTTCTCCATTTGGTTTTAAACACAATGGATGAATATTTTCCACTATTTTCAGTCTATATAACAATTATTATTAATCCAGTATCATTCTATTCTATTCAGTGATATTTTTTCATGAAATAAATCACATGTTGATTCCTCCGTTTAACCATAAAACAAACCATTATACAATAATAATTATTGAAAATATTTAATTACCTTTATCCTCGAGTTCAATGAACTTTTATATGACAATATATGTTTCTATGAATGGGATTAAGAATATTTGATACACATTTATTCTTTTTCTGATATGAACTGCAAACTAACATCCCATGAATGCAAGAATCACTAGTTTTTTCTATTCACACATTAGATTGGGGATATCCATGACTATATTCAAAATATATATCTTTTTTTTATATTATTGATTGATGTGACTAAACATTTAGTTCCACATTTTGTTTTCTTCTTCAACAGTCTTGAAGAGAATGCTCCCTTTACTACTAACTTGATATAGTTTTGCATCTATTCTACAACCTTCATGAGATAATCCCATATTATTCGATTTATTGTGCACCCGTTATGATTTAATGTCACTATAATTCCTAAATCATAGAGCTAACTCACACTCCAATGGTAGTGACCCAACCATTCCACATAAAGAACTTCGTCCTGCTTCGGCTCGTTATTGGCTATTTCATTAATTCCACTACCTTTCATCATAAATGAACTATAATTACCAAATATTACTATTCCATAAAATAATTTCCTGATATTCATTAATAGGTATTAATTTCCCATCATATTTGATAATCATACACTACTAAGATTCCAAGTGCCGTTGCTCTTGGTAGCGTTTCGAGCCACTTCTATAGGGTTGGATTTTTCAAGTTTCATTATTTCCTTCTATGAAATATTTGATTGATTGAAAGATAAATTCAAATTCTAAAATATATTTTCCATGTGCAAAGGTTATTCATACTCATACTCTTCCTCCAAAGGAGAGAACATTTGTATAATAACAACACCATTGTCCTGGTGAGTGTTGACATTTCATTAAGATCTGTACGATTTTTTCCTTCCATTCCTTTGCCTACAATAAACATATTTATGTACAATGATAGAACAATGAAAATAATATCAATATAAACTGTTACTACTATAAGAATTATAAAATGAATTCATTACCCTTAGTTCACTTCATTTCTCTTCTCCATTCAAGTAGCTACGTGCCTCCTCACAGAATGACATGGAATGACCCAAATTGCCACAAAATTGAAATTTCAGAAGTGGAAATGTATTTTTACTTCTATTACTCTCCATTTCAATATTCATAAGAAGGCTAGTTTGTCTATATATAATATAGGAAACTTGAGTGCAACTTTCAATCATCCTTTGAATCTTATTTGAGACTTTATTTGTTTGGACATTAGGTGTATTTGTAATATTTATGACTTTCATCTTGAATTTATTTTCAACCATTTTATGTTTAACATTCAATATTAAAAAATTAAAACAAATTACAATCATTCCTATTTGTGAAGGTATATGATCATTCAGAAAAATTTCAACTTTATAAGAACCACGCGTAACTCTCTCTAGAGTTTAGCATCTGAGAATTTTCCAAACTAAAATTGATTCATTTTTTTGTTTATAATTGATTAACTTTCATGTTTTCTCTTAAAAGTAACTACTTCTTCTTCAATTGCATAAATTTTTTGGACTTCTTCCCATATCTAGGTGTAATGTCATTGATTTCCATTTCCTATTCTTCAATTACATGTATTTGGTAAACTACATCATCTAGGCTTTCAATTTTTTTGAATATTACATTACTACTTCCTCAAGTCGATCAATTCATTTTCTATTATATCAACATATTTTTAGGACTCTTATGAAATTTAATTCCACTATTGTAATATATTTAGTTAATTTTCAATCTTAAAAAAATAATGATTTAGATGTGGCTTGAGATCGACATCAATTTTCCATTGATTATCTCTAGATTTATATCCCGATGTATATGATTTTTTAGTAATATCAATCATTAATGCATGGGTTCTATATTTAAATTATACTTCTTCTTCCTCAAATAACTCACTATCATCTTCTTATTATTAAAATTAACCTTTCACTATATTTTCTTACCAGACATGAAGTCTCCCTTTTTGAAATAAAATTTCTGAAGATTATGCATGTCTCTAACTTAATTTTAATTATAATTGAACATTATAGAGAACTAGGAGGAAATATGCCCAACTCTGCTATAAAAACAAAAAATGAGAGGTAATTTGACTTCAAATTTCCATTTTCCCTACATTAATTTCATGGATATTTGGGAAATAATTTTTTCCCTTGTTATCTTCATAAATAATATATCCTCAAATTGGAATTTTTTTCATGGATTTGAATGAAATTTCCTTGATTACATGAGTCATTACATATTCTAGTTTGAATCTCAAATCGTATTATACTAGGTTTCTCAATATATCATCTAGAGAATGTTTGGAAATATTCCATTCCTCATGGGCTAATACCTTTTCCTGGTAAAGTTGTAGATGTATTCTAAAGACATTCTTTACAGTATAAATGTGTTTTATTTCATAAAAAAATTACTCATATTACTCCAAGAACATAAGTAATTAGATTGGAAAAGGTATCTTGATTTTCTATAAGGTGAATCTTTATATCAACATTCATAATGTTCACAACATGTAGTTTCACCTCCTTCACTTTTATATTGCCTTTATAACATTCTCTGATTTTTCCCACATAAGCTCTTATGATGTTAACCTAATTACCATTAGATATATCAGATCTGAAAGAGTTGTAGTGGGGGAATTTTGTTCTTTAGAATTTGTGTCAATTATTTTATTGTCTATATCATTCATAAATATCCAAGTTGTATTAGCAACATTTATTCCCTGAGAAGTAGAAAATAAGACTTTAATTAAATGAGATAATAAATGAGTTCTCATAATATTATTCTTGATCTACAAGTTACATTCATCAAAGAGGGGGACCTCCCTAACATTCAATATATTCTCCATGGTAGAAAGGATAAAATAAATTAACACCAGTAACCTTAATCCTCTAATACAATATGAAGGACCCTGGAACCCAATGAGAGGGGATGGGTGAATTAGGGTGTCAACATTTTCTTTAAAACTGATGGATCTTGATCCCACACTGGTAGGAACCTATTAATCCTCTCTGAAGTTAATGTAATGAAAAAAATCCTATACAAATCAAAGAAAAATCAGGTTTAGTTGGTTCACCACTAAGGAATACATCCAAGTAGAATTCACCAATAGGTTGTCAGTCAAACCAAATTCTACTAATCTTCACTAGTTGTGGAGTAAAAATGTTGAACCCGATTACATTTTTCTAGCTGGACAACTATTACAAGGTTTTAGGGATAGCACACTACATCCATCAAATCACATCCATTGACTCTCACTACATCAATGCATTTCGAAAAATCTGAACTTAGTTTATCAACATGCATATCACATAAATGTGTTTTCATTAAATCATGCTTCCATTAATATAGATAGATTCCCTGTTGAAGTCTTGGTTTCCACTATATATTTAATATTATATTCCATATAATATTCATTTAATAACTTATTCTGCATGAGCTGGTCTCCTTCCTCCAATTACTGGGGGTGCTCCGCATACCACCTTCATGTACCAGCACTAAAAATTTAGATGGCATACCACCTTCGAAAACTACATTCACAAACTGCCTTTGTTTCTGCTCTTTCACAACACTTCTTAACCATGAACAAAATTCTCCTCCATGAACCGTATTTTGCGTACATTATTACTTTTTTTAATGCCTTTCTCTATGTACCACCTCACTTTCTTCCTGTAATAAAGAGCATCGTATACCGAGTTATTCTTTTGGGTACAAACTCTCCTACACGTACAACATCTTTAAGAGGACAGGTTCATCAATGAACTATTATGGAATTCATTGAATTCGTTTTATATTTTTAATTAAAGTCATTATGGGGTTATCCAATAACAAAATACTTCTTCATTTCAAAAAAGTGTTCTTTGATTTTTAATCGTAGAGCCTCTTCTTAATGAAGGGACTTGTTCTCAATATATAGTCTAATAGACCCACATAATCTTCAGAAATGATATTTACCAAATCTTCTGCACAAAACCGCCTTTACCACATTGTGTGAATCTCAAAGAAACCATATTCCCAATGTAGTCCATGTACTACACTTCTACCCTACACAGTGGCAAAAATCACCCCTGTGGTTCTGAAAATAACACCCTATGAAGCATTTAAAAACACCGCCTCATTTTCAAAAATGACACACCATCTTAGGAACTGTTCACTTCCCATGAAGTGCAAGCCTAAACATGAACAATAAACCATCTCCGTAAGGAATTTTCCATTCAGTGTACCATTTTTGTTTGGTCCACCTGTCACCCTTAATCACCCATAAACCATTCCTAGTATATGGTATGTGGTTAATGTCCCATGATACATGATTCCCTTATTTTTCGGATTTCCTTCTCCATTCCTATTCTCATTCACTTCAGTGCTTATATCCATAGTTTCCCAAAAAAACTCCCATTTTGGAGGCGCAAACAGTTTGGACCACACTGGAAAACTATAAAAACTTCAATACTGCTATCAACTTCAATCGTAAGACCACATTCTATGATAAATCATTGATCAACCCAATGTCAATTGAAAAAACCCAAACCATACTCCATATCCACCAAAGAATAGACATGGTTCGAACAGTTGGATTTTGTAACAGGGGTGGAGGCACTCTAACCTGATGAAGTGGTGGATGCTTCAATTTCATCTAAACTATATCATGTCATCAATGACTTGGATCATGAAATTACCCAACATTAAGAATCCATCAAAATTTCCTTCTAAATATATTCTAATCAATATTTCCTTCTATATATTTCTATAGAGTGACAATATATTCTTGATTCTCTTGTCCCTTTTAAATGAAAAATATTTCAATATCAAATAATTACCAATTTATCAAAAATTCATGTCTCTTAAACCATAAATTCTTGTAAATCCCTGAAACATGATCAAAAATTGATTTTTTATTCAGAAGGGGAAATCCATTCAATACATCTAAACATATCCCAATAATTTAATTATATTAGATTTTCTTACAAATATCCCCCATGATAAAATCATTTTTATTCCCTGGGAATTCGAAACATAAGAAAGAGATGAGATCAAATTCCTACTAACGGAAAAAACCATCATCATGTTACCAAAAGTGAGATAAATAACATATGAGAAAAAATAAGTTGGATAAAAATATAGGATTAAAATAACAAAAAATCTAAAAAATGGGTTATATAGTAAGACATGAGAATGTATAATCACATAATATCAAATATACAATGTGTGGTATAGTCATGGAAATCATTATACATAAATCATTATATGAGTAGCATATTATAGTTTTATATCAAATGGGTTTAGACCCAAAAAATAATATATAAAAAACATCATGGATTATGATTGTGTCCCATAGTGGATTAAGAAATAGAACATGTTTCCCATAATAAAATGGGCATCACATCTTGATTCAAATAGTAGACCAGACATCACAACTAGTTTCCTATAATGGGTCAAATATCAAAACCCATTTCCCATTTTATATAGAGCATGATTATTTATTTCACCATTATCTTAGGTGATTTAAACCATTACCCAATGAATTGGAGGGATATATAGGTCCCACCAATCACTTAATTATTAACCACACACATGTGTTCCATTAGTAAATTTATAACAAGCACATCATTAAAACAAATGAATAAGAATGGGGTTAACATTAAAATAAAAAATTATCACATAAGTATCTATATAAACTAGATCAATTGAAATATAATTCAATCCCCAGAAATAGGTAATTAATAAAATCATTTAAATGGATAGTTATAGAACATAGAATCAAAAAATATATATAACCATTTTGTGATAATGTGGAAAATGAAATACAAATCATAAATGAGAGAAAAAATGATTATCTCTAAAAATAATGTATGAATATCACATGAAGTTATACTCAATTCTATTTTTAAAAATAAAGGATATTATTTTTGGTAACTAAAATTCTATAAATGAAATACTTATCCATTTAAGAGAAATTACCACTTTTGAGGAAGAAAATTAATCAAAACATAATAAAATTTCATAGAAAGTAAAATCATTCAAGGAAGGGGATTTGAATGAATAAATAAAGTTACCCAGAGATATAAAAGTTTTCATTATATAGAAAATTAGATTACCAAATATAGTAAACATTTTTTTTTAATTTCAATAAATACTATATAACTCAAAGAATAATATATGAGTTACCAAAGTCCCTTAAAACTCAAGGAATGATTGAATAAAAAGAATATGAGGGGTAGTCACAAAAAATTATCCTTAAAACTCATGAAATGTAATATAATAAACCAATTATAAATAAATAGGTAAGGTAATAAACCATTCTAATGAAAAAATATGTGTATAATAAGAAGTATGTCTCATGGAATTAGGAATAGAGACAAGTAACCCTTTCAGAAATAGTATTATAAGAATAAAAAATCATTTTATGGATTCAATGATATAAAAAATAAATTATAATGAAATAAAAAAATTTATAATAATTTATGGAATTGGGGAATTGAGTACACTATATGAGATAAATTATTTCACTCAATATAAAACATATCTCATGAATTTGAAAATGAGAAAATGAAACCCTTAAATTTGATATTATCTCCTATGAATACACTCTATCATCCTGTATAAAAAACATATCTTTCTTAATAAATAATTTAGAAAAAATATTCATACATATAAGTATTTATAATTTTCAAATAAAATAATTATATAAATTTATATTAGTAATTGTTTACCTATTTTCCCATATAAGGTGTTAATAGTTTTACTATTTTTACAAGTGTCATAAAAGAAATATTTGTATTCATTCTTCTAACATGGTTATTCATTAATAGATAATTAAATTTAAAATAATTGATAAATTTTATTTTCTTATTTAGTTTCAATTTACATTGATGATTTTTTCATTCTTTATCCTTGAAGATAAAATTATCAATAAAAAAACTCAGGTGATTTTGTTAACCATCAAATGGGAGTTTTTTTAATAATTTATCAATTATTGAATTACAATTTCTAGAAACAAAAACAAAGAATTATATAAAAATTTTATCATATTATACAATTAATTATTTTTTCATATTCATCATTTGGGATATAATTTGTATGATTGTTCAAGTTGGTTGTCAAAATGACTAATACTTGAAAGTACCTTGTTTAATAGATGATAATGAGATGAGTTATTTTCAATATCAATATATCAGTATCATAATCATTTAATGTAGAGTCTATTAGAGTTATATGTCATAAATATAAATAATTAGGAAAATAATATAAAGTTATTAAACAATTACATAGTAAAAATAATTTTTTTACCTATTTAGAGTGGTTTTTTAGGATGATTATTTTTGTAATGATTATTGATTACCCATACAATTAATAGGTTATTCAATTGACGTTAAAATAAAAATATTCATTTCATATAAATATTATTTTCTTAATATTTTTTATAAAATTATTATAATGGTTGAAATTAAATCCAAAACATGTTTATTCTTGGAGGAAGTAATCTCCTTATACATACGTTTCACACTTTTGATTTGAGAAATGGAAAACATATCAATGTTGGATTTTTGTAAAATAATTATAATAATACATAAATATACTATTTATAATGATGTTTTCATTTTAATTTTGTATAATAGTATTTGAGTGATAATAACTTCAGATTTATAAAATTATAATAAAGAAGAGCTTTTAAAAATTTATACCCCACTACATAGGTCATCACCTTTGAAAAGGGTGGTAAACCTTTTTTGGATGGTATTTTGATTATCGAATAACCTATTTAAGGATAATAATAGTTTTTATGAAATATCTGGGTCATTTTTTAGCAAAACATAGGGGGTTTTGGTGTGAGTGGAAGTGAACGGTGGGTATCCCCTTTTATTAAAGGGATGAGATTTTTGTAAAAATCCATATTTTTTTGATAAACTAAAGTCACTCAGAAGGATAGTGGATAAATAATTGGAAAAAAAATTATATAGATATATGTTTTATCAACTCTTTAACCACACATTCCATGTAATACCACAATATATAACATTACATAGATTTTTCAATGAATTTCAATAACATATATTCCACGCAACACTGACTTGGCTTTGGTTGGATGAAAGATTGAGTTTTTTTAAAACAAAAATTTAGTATTATAATTATTAAAAAGTAATATTTACAAAATATCCTTTAAATATAGTATTATTAATAGTAATAAATATTTCTTAAATGTTATATTTAATGATTTCTCTTAAATAAGACATGTTTTGGAAAAATATTTATAGGTTTGAAAATACTATTTTCTTAAAGGAGATAATTTTTATTTTATTTTTAGAAAGATAATAAAATTAATTTTAGATAATATTAAAAATTTAATTTGAAAAAAGGACTTCATTTTTTAATTTGGAATACTGATAATAGATTAGGGTTAATTTTATTGTTTATTTATCCAAAGATTAAATTTTTGTTGAATTCTCAAAAATAATGCATTGTTGTTATGAAACGACATTTGCATTTAAATAATTACTTTATTAAAAATTTATTTTAACGTAAAAATAAAATAATAATCCTCATATTATCTTAATATAGTTGATTGGAATCATTTTCATAATAAAATAATATATAAAAATATATTGAACATTGGAGCGTATCTTTTACCTGCCTTCTAGGAACATCAATAAGATTAGCATTTACATTAATTTTACCACATCTATGAATTTAATTTTCTAAAATACACATAAATGGTAGTTATAAGTATGAAAAAATATGCTCTAATAGGATGAAAATTATTTTTGGTGAATAATAACTTTTGGTATTTTATTTACCATAATGAAAGGTAAATAGAGTGATTAAATGTAAAAATTGAATTATAATAAAAAATTACCCTAAGAATTGTCCTAATTTATTTGGAAATTTTTTCCTTGATCAAAACCGTCCTTCAGTCAAAACTATGTTCCTTTTTATGCCACTTGTGTAAGATTAGGACATTTAATAATTTTATTTAAAAAAGAGTTAAAAATGACATATTCAAATTTTAATATCTAAATTAATTTTAATATAGGATTATTCATAAGATACATTAAAATATAAATATTAATTAAAAATATAAAAATTTTATCTAAATCATGAAAATTTGTTTATAATTTTTAGACTATAAAAAATAAAATTTCATAATGACACAATGATGAGGCTTTAAATGATTTATTAAATGAAAAACCAAATAATTGTCAATAATATTTTTCAAATAAATAATATTTGAACTATTTTCTTCAATAAAAAATTCTAATGGATGTATATTACATGTTATAGATTAGTAAATTAAGTTTTTTTATGTAATCAAGTTGTTATGATTTTTATAAAAAGCTAAATAACAAGTAGTGTTAAATTTGACATAAATGACATTCAAAAATAAAAAATATTTTATTAAATGATATAAAATTAATTAAAATCTAATTCTTGTAAAAATGACTCAGATAATTTTAAATATGTTATAAATGATCCAATGGAGGTTATATTTTCATATTATATTAAATATATTAACAATATAGTTTAAAAGAACAACTTGCCATGGTAAGAAATAAATTGTTTAACTAAGGGTTAAAGCCAAATGATAAGGTATATTTTGTAAACTAAACATGTATAAAATTCATTGGTTGAGATTATTTTGACACATACCCATTTTATACTTTAAATAAAACACTTTGGAACTTTTTAAATTGAAAATATATTTATAAGAAGCTATTAGTTTTGGAGTTTCCTAAACTGCCCCTCCACACTCCTGTAAAAGGGAACCTATCGTAATATTTTATTCACACATCTAAATCAATTTAGTTTTAAAAAAACCACCCATTTATCCTAAAACTTCACTCACTTCATCCTAGCATCCATACTTTGGTTTGAAACAAATCATAATGAGTTCTTTTTTAAAAATCAAAAGGAGACACTGAAAAAAGTGTTTTACCAACTCATTCAAAGATCATTTATTGTTCTATTTACATTTCCTATATTGTTAATATAAAAATATAGTAACTCCAGAATATAATATTAGATGGAATGTTTTTATAATTAAATGAAACCCATATTCTTCCTCTTACCCATCCTTAGAAAAAGAAATATCACCATGCGTGTGTACATACGACTTACCATCTCTACACCGTGGCATAAACTATTTTTATCTATACATTAACATGATGGGTATATTGATGAATATAAATGATTTAAATAATAAATATGAAACTATAATTATTCTTTATAATTAATATTCAATCCAACATAATACCATTTAATAATTAAATGATATCATCACTCATGCTTACGTACGGCTTACTGTCTCCATGATGCGATGAGATTCATATTCCATATTATCCATTCATGAATAATTATAAAACAATATATAATGAATAATTATGAAATATATTACATAATAATTATACTGAAATAATATATAAATATATATATATTATATACATTCTTCCATTTAATATGATATGAAAAAAGGTACACTGTTCATCTGTACATACAGCATACCGTCTCCATGAACAATGTATTCTATTTTATATATTCTATATATGTATATATATTCATATAAATGATATATATGATATATAAATCATGTTTTATATTATGAAAGAATGTAAATAATGATCTATATGACACAATCATGAATAAAAAATCAAAACATGTAAGATAAACAAAGTAGTTACTACCTGAAATGTTGGTTTAATAATGAATTATAAATAAACAGGTAATATAATGTCAAAAGTGAATGATAAATGATTTCATAGAAATTATAATGATTTTTGTATGAGTTAATTATATTTTTTAAACCATTATATAAGAGTCTAATATATGTTTTTAGAGTATCAGACCTAGGGTAAGGGATTTCCATCAAACTTTTAAATTTCATGAGATAAATGCCATGTTCACCAACTATTTTTTGGTTGTGGTGTATGTACTTTGACTATTATATTTTATATCTTGAATAATGTCATATTTCTGGTATTTAAATATGTAGTTGAATATACTAGGCTTATTATTTAAATGTTCAAACATGTATGGGATAATTTGAATGATTAAAGAATCAATCCTTTCTCCAATTCAATATTCTTCATATTATCAATAATAATTAGATATATGTATATAATTTATTCTAAAGATTATTTTACTTATATTTTACATTTCATTAAAATGTTTTCCAAAGGATTATTTTTAAGGTTTTATGTAATGGAATCTTTAACAAAAACATCATTTTATATTTTTTAATGATTTATTATTTTAAATCTATTATATTACTGTCCATGTTTTCAATAATATTTTAAGGATTTCTATATATAGACATGAATTTTATAAATTTTTAATTCTTATAAATTTTTTCAAAGTGGTATGTGATACTTTTATTCAAAAATATATTTTTAATGTCATCATTTATTAGTGCATGACTTTTGAATAAATGATTTCAAAGAAAAAAGGGTATTTATCTCAAGATATTTTTAATGATTTTATCAAAATAATTTCATCTATGTAAAAATAAATTTATGGATCATACTCTTAATTGAGGCTATTTTATTATGAATAAATATTTTATACTATATTTATGGGTTTATTACATGTTTGAGTGTGGATGTGAAATTTTCATATCATTCATGGTTTATGGTTAAATTATTACCATTTTATATTCAATATTTAAGATAAATGTTTATGTTGGTCATGTATCATCCTTTTTAATTGATGAATTAATTAGAATTAGTAATTTATGGGTGAGGGATAGCATAATGAAATCTTTATGGGTTGGGGACTGATTAATGAAAGCCACTCGATTGATCAATAGTTATCATGGGACAAAATATTCATAGATTTGACTACTATCGTAACCTCATATGTTTGGTCATAGCATGAGGCCTTGCTATTTTTCTTATGGTGTCTGAAATTAATAATTCCCACATTATGATATTATTTATTTATATTACATGTGATTTTTCGACTATTAGAATACCCATGTGAATTATTAAATGAAATTATTTTTATTTATTCTATCCATAATATGTTCAGGTTTATTTTTAAAAAGATTGTGTTACAGTTTTATACCTCTCCTTAAAATGTTATTCTTATTTAAGAAAGATTATGCATTATTGTTCTCCATTACTGATCATATGTATTCACTACTTTCTCATTATTTATTTTCCTTGGATTCGATGAAATTATTTATGATTAAGATTCATGGTTAAGCTAGTAGAACAATGATATTGTCAAAGGATTATATATGTTGTTTTTTATGTTTTGAATAGTAATTTAATGTTCATGTATGTAACCTATTTTAAAAATATCTAAATTGATCATTCATTCAATATTATATTCCATGTAATCATGCCAATGTATTTAAAATATTCTCTTGTTTTGGGATTCTTGGGTCAGGGAGTTATAGTTGGTATCAAAAGAAGCTTAATAGAAACCATGGAAACATGATTTTAAAATTAACGATTAAATAAAATTCCCAATGAATGACTTATAATATAATTCAATGTATAATATATCATGCATTAGATTTGGTAATATATAATAATTTTTAATCTCGTGGACATATTTACAAACAATAAAATGCAATCTTTTAGAGATTCAATATATGATTCTTCATAAATATATCACTATGATTCGTGTCTCTAAGTTTGTGATTTAGGTTTTGGTCCATGGTTTGAATCCTTAAGGATATAATAATAATGGTTATAATATATATATTGAATAGAATACGAAATAAAAATTAGGTGTAGGATGTATTAAAGAAATATATGTTGAATCTTATTTTATGGTTTAAGAGTGAAGTGGCTTGATTAAGGTTACATAGTTTCTGTATTCAAGAACTGTTACATAAATGGGTCTGTGGTCATATGATTCATTAGATATATAAGGATTGTACTAAAATACTTATTCTTTATTGGTTATTAAGAATATGATTTTTCATTAAAGGAGATCAAATATATTGTATGTGACAATAAGAGCTAAATAATGTTGTTTGGGGAATCCGATTTTATGATTTTTTTTGAAATATAGAGACAATTATTTATATTGAATTTGGATTTAAGTATTATGGTTAATTATTAAAGTTATAATGGGATAAGATAGACATTTAAATCATTTTTTGTGGATTAAGTATGATTTATTCGATATTATGTGATAACATAATTGTTTTTAGTAAACATTTTGATATTGGATGAAATACTTGGGGGCTGTGTGATTCATTAAATTTGCTTTACTGATAAAAAATCCTCTTGAATATCCATATCAAGGAGATTGAAAAGACATTAAAATAGATCAAATCACAACAAAAGGATAACATTGAGATTCAGAATGAAATCAATTAAGTTTTCTAGTGTTCTTATCAGGATAGTAAAATATTCATTACAACCAATGTAAACATATAAAAAATGTGTTACCATGATTTATTACTTTTAATTGAACTGATGGTATTTTAAATCAACATAGGTTTATGGATTTAAGGCCCTCAAATTTCTGTTTATCTTTCACATATTTTTATTGATCACCTCAAACAGTCCCTAGTAATATTTCCGCTTTTCCTCTTTGTACATATCTCTAATTTCAATTTATTTTCTATCATTCTAAATCCTAATTTTGTAGGGGGATTAACATTTCCCATTCCACTTACTAATAATATATCTTTTGAACCATATTTATGATGTGGGTTTTCAACAAAGTTATTATATTGTATTATAATTTTAATTTAAATGTGAAATTAAAAATTGTAAGGATGAAATTTATTAAAAGTGGGGAGAATGTTACATCCCAATATTTCACATTATGTTATATTTTTAAATAAATTCAATAGCTTGAATAACATGTAACACTGACCTGGCTTGCATTAAATGCAAGATTATGTTTCTAAGAATGAAACCACTAGTACTATAATTATTTAAATGATATATTTTTATCTTATCCATTAAGTATAGTAATATTACTAGTAATAAATAATGTTTTATTTTTATATACAACATTTTCACATAAAGAAAACATATTTATAATGATATTTATATATGCTTCGGTAAAATAGTAATATGTTTAGAAGTACTATTTTCTAAAAGGAACTACTTGTTATCTCTTTTTCGGAAAAATAATTTAATTAATTTTAGAAACTCTAATAAATTGAATTTGGAAATATATACCTCATTTTTGAATTCTAAATAGGAAAATTATCTTATGGTAATGTTTTTGTATTTTTTGAAAAGATTCAATTTTTAATGAATAGTGGAAAATATTGCATTGGTGTTGAAAACATAATTTTTCAATCAAATAATTGTATTACATTAAATATATTTTAATTTAACAATAGATACATAATAAAAATATTAAACCTATATAGGTTATTAGGATCATTTGTATAAAATAATTATATATAAATATTTATTATACTATTGAACATCTCTTTTACTAGTCTTCTAGGAAAATATATGGGACTATAATAAAACATAATTTTACTGCCTTTATGAATTGAATTTTGAAAAAATGGAAATACATGGATAGTATGAAAAATCTGGTTTATTATAATAAAAATAATTTTTGTTTAATATTAACTATTTAATATTATTTACCAAAGTTAAATGTAAATTTGATAATTAAAGGTAAAAATAATGTTATAATAAAATAATATTAACATAATGCTTTTCCTAATTTCCTTGGATATGTTTTTTTCGACAAAAATAATTATGTGGTAAATAATATGATCCTTTTTATGCAACTTTTGTATGATTAGTATGTCTATTAATTTTTAAATAAAAAGAGTTAAAAATGTCATATTGAAATTTTAAAAACCAAATCATTTTTAATATATGGTTATGCAATAGATAAATTAGAATAAAAATACTAATTATAAATATAAAATGTTTATCAACGTCATGATAATTTCTTAAGAATTTTTAGAAATTAAATAATTTAATTTAAGTATGATACAATTATGATGAAATACTTGATTTATTGTTGGATGAATCAACTAATGTTTTTTAATAATAACATCATAATATAATTCCAAAATATCTTATGCATATAATAATTTTATAGACAACTAAGAAAATCTAGGGATGAGTTAATACAGTTTTCTAGATTTAAACAAGTCATTATGACTTTTATAAAAAGTAAAATAATACGAGGAAGGATCAGGTACCGTGTGATCTCAACCCTAAAATTTATTAATGTAAATAAAAAAATAGATAGGAACATACAAATTTAGTGCATAAAACACCACTAAACCATAAGTGAAAAACAATTCCAACTAAAACAAAATATCGAAATTCCCACACATAGAATCCCATATAACAATAAAATATAATGTTTGATAAACCCACAACAAAAATTACCACCTTGCTGCGAATAATAAGTCACACATACCAGATTTTTGTTTAACTAAATGCAACATACCTTCCACAAATGTGACCTGAGGTCCCACACCGCATCCCGAGGGAAAAATCTCTCACTATCCCATCATTAGATCACACCAACTTGCCAATGCATGTGTCCCTTTCTTCATCCCTTTGCACTAGTAGCCAAAACCTTCCGGAACAAAAATCATAATTCTTCTTATCATCACCATCATGATATCCTCAAAACTCCATATACATCAACAATACATGTCAAAGATCTTGTTGTCTGATGTACCTCAGAAAACCATGATGGTTTGTCAGTATGTCCACTACGCACCTCATCCAACGCCTCGCTTGTGCCACCGCTAGTATCTGAAGAACCACGTTAGATAGAACCCATCCAAATCACTAATTTCAATCCACGTAGTGGACAATAAAATGTTTCTAATACTCGTCCTAAGGACAACGATAAATTCAACCCACATCCCAAGGACATAACAGTGCCCCGCGACCCATGGTCGTCGCCCGGATTCAGGGATTGACATCGTATTATTTTCCAAAACCGCCAGCCCTAATGTCCCCATTCGAAACTAAATCGTTGATCTATGATATCTTGATCATAGAAAAATGTATATCCTCCACTCTCAATTGTGAAAACAATCACTAATATCTTTGCCTTCTCTCCTCACTATAGAGGGGAATCCAACATGTCTATCAAAGTCACCACATGAGTCTATGTGATTATGATTAACACCACAGGTATAAAAAATATCATAGTGGTAAATAATCTACTCATCAATTTGGGTTCTGTAGTAATTTTATAGTATCTATATTTACCCTATAGTGTAAAATTATATGTTGTCCTAGTAAGAGTTAAAATGTTTAACTAAGGGTTAATGCCAAAAGATAATTTTAATATAGTGACCTAATGATTTCTAAAATTAACCAGTTGACATAATTTCGACCCATCCCCATCTGAATCTCTAAATAAATAACTATGGAACCATTTTAAATAAAAAATAAATTTATAATAATTTAATAGTTTTGTAGATTCCAAATGTGACCCTCCCCTCTCTTATAAATGGGATCCTCTCCTTCTGATTTATTCACACCTCTAAATTTAATTAGATTAATCAACACCTAAAAATTTCTCCTCAACTCCTTCATAAATTCTTCATAGATGACTTACATTGGGTAGAAAACGAACCTATGGAGTCCATATGTTCATATCAAATAGAGATAATTGAAGAATATTTAATTGTTTTACCACTCACTCAATTGTTTTTTCATCTTCCACTTCATATTCCTAACAATTTTCAATAATAATATAATAACTCTAGAATATAATATTTCTGAGGATTTTTATTATTATTATGGGACAACCATATTTTTTATTTTACCCATCCTAAAAAAAATCACTATTTTTATGTATGTACGACTTACGATCTTCCTGCATTGATTTAAACTACTTTTAAACAATACATTGCATCAGTCAGAATAAAAATGAATATAAAATATTTGAATAATAAATATATTTTTTAATGATTCTATATATTTAATATACCATCTAATGTCAGACCATTTAAACATTATGGGAATGATACCTTTTCTCATGTGTACGTATGGATTAAGGTCTCCAAGATGTGATAAAATTCATCATACCCATCAACAATTCAATAACGATTATAAAATTATATATGTTCAATAAGTATGAAATATGTGAAATATTAATTCTATTGTAATAATATATATATATATATGTATATATATATATTATACTTTCTTCCATTAAATTAGATAATAAAACTGAAACAACATTTATGTATACCTATGACCTATCGTCTCCATGAACGGTTTATTCCATTACATATATAATATATTTATATATTTATTTATATATATATTTATATACTGAATATATATTATATATAAATAAAGTTATATATAATTTAAGTATTTAAATCTTGATCTATGTGAAACTATGATGAATAACAAATCAAAACACGTACAAAAAACAAAGTGGACACAACCCAAAATTTTTCCTTCATGTGGAATTATTAGTAATAATTTAATATAAAGTCATAATTGAATCATATATGATATCAGAAAAAATATTATGTTTTTTGGAAGTTAATAATAATATTAAAAACATTATATAGGTGTTTTGGACATGAATATAGATCATTAGTTCTATGGTAAGGTAATTCTGTCTCACATTAAATTTCCATGAGATATAAGCCATGATCACCACCTATTTCATGTGTGAGGTGTATTTAATACCCCAATTATATTTAATACCATGAATAAATTTATCTTCATGATATTTTAAGATTCATTAGAAGATATAGGATATATTATTTAAATGTTCAATGTGTCATGGGATTCTTTTAATGTTCCAAGAATTAGTCCTTTTCCAATTTAAATATTCTTGATATTATCATACATATTTATTTATATGTATATAGTGTATTACAAATATACTTTTATATCTACATTTAATTTCATTAAAATAATTTAAAATATAATATCCTAGGTTTTATGTATTGTATTTTTTAACTAAATCATTGTATTAATTTTTTTAGATTTTCTATTCATCAAATTCAATCTCATTAATTTCCATGTTTTCACAACGATTTTAAAGATTTATTTATTTAGACACAAAGTTTTCAAAATTTTAATTCATTTAATAAATTTTAAAATTGTATGAGACACATTGACTCAAAAATATATTTTTAAATGTCTTCTTTTATATGTGTGTGCCTTTTGAATAAATGATTTTAAATGAAAGGGTATATTTCTATAAAGATATTTTTAATGATTTTAATAGAATATTTTTATCTATGTCAAATTCCTTTAATAGATATTAAGATCAACTAAGGTTGAATTATTAAATTACAACATTGCATATAGTTTTGAAGGGTTTATGATATGTTTTACAGTGGATGTTCTATTTTGATAACATACATGGCATATGATTAAAGTATTAACATTTAATATGTTAGTTTTAAAACAAACGATTATATCAGTAATGTTTCACCATTTTAAGATGAGGAATGCACTAAATGTAGTATGGGAAGGATTTGGGACCACTTAATGAAATCCATATGGTTTGGGGACTAGTTAATGAAAGCCCCTTGAGGAATCAACAATTTGCATGAGACAAACTATTCTATGTTTTTTCTAACATGTTACCCATATATGTATGGCCTTTACACGATGCCTTCACAATGTGATTATGATGTCCATCATTATGCATTCCCTCATTATAAGAATATTTATTGATATGACATGTGATTATTCAACTGGTACAATATACATGTTAATGTTTAAATGTAATTTTTTTTATTTTATTATTTCCATATTATGTAATGGTTTTTGTTTAAAAGGAATTTGTTTCAGTTTTTCACCCTGAATGAAATGTTTATTCTTATTTATAAAATCCTCTACTATATTGTTTACCCTTACTAAGCATATGAGATAATTGCTTTCTCATTTTTTGTTTTTCTTGGATACCAATAATTGTTTTATAAATAATATATACGATTAATATTGGAGAAAAATGGTGTTCTCATAGGATTATCTTTGTTTTGTATTTTGTTTTAAATTTTAATGTAATGTACATAACTGTAATATATTTTACAATGATTTTAAAATAATATGCCCTTCGTGAATTTTATTCACTACAATCATGCCAATGTTTTTATATAATGCGCTGCCTTTTGTCTTCTAGGGTTAGGGTGATATATTTCCATAAATATTTAAACATATTAAATGTTATTTAATCATAACTATTTATTTTTATCAACTTCTATTTTACCGTGTGACTTGATTTTACATAAGTAACTTATCCTTTATACAGTAAAATAAAATTCTACCTATTATATAATTTATAATAAATGATTCAAAATTTAAATAAAATCTTAATTTTATTTAATTTCTAAAAGTAATAAATATTAATTTTATAATTATAATTATCTAATGTGTTAAAAAAATTCATGTTAGAAATATTAATTCAATTAGAAGACATTAAATATATGTTTTTAAACTAGAATCAATATTTCTAAATTAATAATACAACTCTTAAAATTACTATTTTTTTTGAAAATGGTTTAAAAATTATCAAATAAGTAATTTAATCTAATAATTGCATAAAAGTACAGTATATTTAAAAACAGTGTATCTTACTTTTTACCTAAAAAATCAATTTTTAAAAAAATCTCAAAAATCAATATTAATCTACTAATTACATGATAATTACAAATAAGAGAAGTACATTGTATGAAATGATTTTCAATTATTTATACTCAATTAAACCAACCAAATAGACATAATAGTGTATTTATATTGTGATGGGTTATGTTAAAAGATTATTTAATTACCTAGACACCGTTATAAAAAATAAAAAACATTATATTACTCCCTTCTGTAAAATAATAATAATAGTAATATTTTAACAGCTAGTTCTACCATGTGAAATGATAAATATTGTTTTACCTGCTAGTAAATTAATATTTATCATCAAAATGAAGTTTATCTACATGACCACATCGATAATTATTGTATACCATGATAAATATTTAATTAAATGCGTAAGTCATAATAATTATTTTTTTCAAAATTTGGAGATTAATTTGTTATTAAATATTCAATAAATATTTTTGATCAATAATATTTGAATAAATTGATTACCGAGTCATCAGAATATTATTAATTTCACTAAATAAATTAAAATTTAATTTAATTAAGAATAATAAAATAAATATATGTGTAATAATCCTGTATTTTTTCATTTTGGGATTAAGACCGATTTCTTAATGTTTGATATTACTATCTAGCAATGGGTCAAGGCACCCAAGATAATGATATTATTATCGTTACATCAACCAACATATATAATTACTCACTATGTAATATAATTCTATTTTCTCAATAGAACATTAATAAGGTTGTAAATTTGTATCATTAAACCATGTTATTAATACTTATTTTATTGGATATATAAAAAATAACAAGTCATTACAACATGACAAGGAAATTTAGTAAAATGTATCTATTCCAATAAATTGGTATATATATCATCAACCATAAAGATGTATGGGAAAAATACTTCCTTTAATTACCCATTTATATCATTTCATTCATAACTCACTCAGCATACCATACTTCCCACATACACATGGAATAATGGTTTTGGTTTGTAAATCGTTTTTCACTAGTCTAGACATTCATTTAATATTATATTAAGGTTTAAGGACCATTACACATGATTTCTTATGGGAATATCCCTGTATATATAAAAATTCATAATTATTAGAAGTGAGTCTATTATAATAATCTATTATTTTAAATATTACCGAGCATTAACTACATGAGAATTATTATCAACGCTTTATGAGTACTCACACCTGATAGTATATATACTATGTTCCTTATCATAGTAAATTAACAAACACAAGAATAATATTTAATAACATCATCATGTCACCCCAAGGATCTAATCATTATATGGAACTTATATGTATTTTTAATTTGATTGATACCCTAGGACATTATTAAATCAAATTCATAAAAATAAATGAACAATATGAAATAATCTTCTTTATTAATGATAAAATGATTGAGTTTACATGTATATAATATAAAAACAGTTGTTTTAAGAACACCAACCAAAAAAAAATCCATCTTAGACTAGTAAAAACTTATTATGACATTTAGTCTACTAAAAATTACATGATGATCATGTTTTTACCGAGTCATGTAATTAGTTAATTTTTCTACCTTGTTCCCTGCCATAAATATTATTCTAAACACAACTTAAACTCATTGATAAATATTCCTGAAGATATGAAACTTCCATTTTATAATCTTTAGCATTAAATTTGATCATATATCCTTTGCAAGGGACACCACTTCAGTATTATCACAATAGAGCGTGATAGGATCGTTACATCTATGTATCACGTCAAGATCAAAAAAAAATTCATATCCAAACTTATTTTATTTCAACTTGAGATGCAAAAATATAGACAGTCTCAACTGTTAAATATGATATAATATCATTCCTTGAGCTCTTCCAGCATGCAAAAACATCATTAAGTGTAAAAATATATCATGTATGTAATATGGAATCATCTATAACTATTTTGATACCTAAATCAGTATAGAATTTTTTTCATTAGTTCCTCGTCCCATTTACAGACTGAGAGAATATCCATTATACCACATAGGTACATAAGGATTATCTTGAATTCCATCCAATGGAAGTCACATGATCATGTTCAATATATTCTTTCCAAACTCAAGGAATAGGTGGAAATTTTCATATGAAATTTCACAACATCCATGACATGGAAAATTATAGTTGTGTATGTAATCCTTTCCATCACTTATATTTCATTACTTTTCAAAGGAAACATTTTCCTGTAATGTGGAAATATATATAGAATTTTAAAAAAGTAATATATTTGATTCTTTCATACTAAATATTTATTTTTTATCATTATATGTACCCTAATGTCAGTTGGGTATCCTATTGGGTCTATCGTGATGGATATTGATCCTAAAAATATAACCATATTTAACTACATACTTCACAGGGAACCCTTTTTTCTACATGGATTTAAAAGACTATAATATTGGTATTTTGTTTTCAATAAATATAATTCCATCAATTATTACTATTATGAAAACAACCACACTCCGGCTAATTTTTTTATAGATGCAAGGACCACATTCATTATTTATGAAACCAAATTCCATAATTGCTTCATCCAAATAAAAGGCACATGTCCCAGATGATTTCACTAACTGATAAATGGGTCCTCTTACTTTTTATAACTTCTTGGAATCTGTTGGTGTCAGACAAATTATTTTGTGTCATATAGACATCTTCCTAATGGTTTCCATTATAGAAGGTAGTATTGGAATCCATTTTCCTACTATCATATTCTTGGAATGCTATAACGGAAAGTAAGAGTATGATTAATTTTGTTATGGAAACTAGTGAAATGGTTTCATCATTGTCTATAACAAGATTCTGTTTAAACCATTATGTGACCAGTCATGCCTTATAACTAATAAATTTAATATCCATGGTCAGTTACTTATTGAATACCAATATAATACTAATGATATTTACAACCACTATAGGATCTACCAAAATCGAGATGTGGTTATGGTATATGGAATCAATTTTAGAATTCATATCATCAGTCCATTTTTAAATATATATGAAACTTACTTCATTCATATATGTTACTATATCATTATTTTCATCTAAAAAATATTCACTATCCTTAATGACTATAAAAACATTCTTTTTTAGTTCTATTACCTCTATTGTACTCCTATACAGTACTTGTGTCACTAGAACATCTGCTTCTATGGGGAATTGCGGACTATATTATTGTTCCAACTCTAGAATACATTGATATTAGACTTTTTCAATGTATATATCTATCGCACTACCTCTTTTATTTTTTAATCCCTCTCAAAGACTACAATATGTCTTTCTACTAAAACCATTTTTCTATGTATTATATAGGTAATATCCACTTGTTTCCTTGTTGTATACTATAATGGTAGAATTTTTTCCATAAGGAGGAGGATTGTTACCTAGCGAGGCCTTAAGAAATGCTTTTCAACCTTACACATGTCTGTATGATGACACCTATTTCATTCCATTACAAAATTTGAAGTGTATATTACCCACATCTTTAGAGGGAACTTTGTCCAGTATTAGTAATGTTGTCTATAATGTGTGTCCTAATAAGGATAATGGATGTATCGTATTAATCATCATTGATCTCACCATGTATAACATGCTTTTATTCATAAATTTTCTTAAAATATTTCATTATTATTTTTTAATAATATCTACATAAGATAAAATCCTAAAATCCCATATATAATCAATAAATTATGGATTATGATATTCTCTATCATAGTTTGAGTGGAGTTTCATAACATTTTTTCCTAGCTGGTTATCAACGTAATTCAAAGATTCCTTGAATCTCTCAAGGGGAATATGATTTATACTTCATGAATAGACATATCCATATCTACTAAAATCACCAGTAAGTTTTTTTTGAGTACCCTCCGATTTATTTATCATTAAATTGTCAACATAAATCAGTATTGAAAAATTCAAGAAGATATTTATTCATTTCACATTTTAAACTAAATGGGGAATAACACATTATTCCATGTAAACATCAATGGAATAAACAAAGTATATTTAGTTATATTGATTCTTAATATCCATATTTGTGTAATATAGATAATTTTATTTGAATAAATTATATATTCAGTGATCCCAATTGACGCACGCCTGTCCTAGGGCGTGGCAAAAGCAATTTAATTTTCCTAGTGTAGCATAGAAGCTGACCAGGGTCATCTCACTTAAGGAGCTTTCTCAATCGTTTACTTACTTAATCTAATTTAACTAAACTAATTCTTTATGGTTGTTTTTATTTATGAATGTAATGCAATTTAATAAAAGATAAAACTAACATGCAATGACAAAATGCAATTAATTGAGAAAGAACTTGGCCTTTATGGGTTGGTATGTGGGTTTCATCATTCTCCTTGTTGATATTTAAATTAAGTTTGATAATTCAATTATGATATCTCATTCATGAATTACTATTCTTTTATTTATTGGTGTGAAATCTTGAATGCATTTTGCAATCTGAACTTCACCTCCTCCTATAATCAAGGTTGATGGCACACCTCGATCGAGAGTGTGTCATCTTCCAAAACCTGGCTCCATCGTATGCCATTTCAACCACTGAATGGATCAACTCCATCGTATGAAGAGCTTTTATCCAGTGGAAGGGAGGGAAAATATTTAATAAAAGAATAGAAATGAGTTTGAGATTAGCGTCGTGGTGGACGATCGCCACACCCGTGCACATCACTCTTACACATCACAAACATAATAAAACATAGGAATTTAAGAACCGAATTAATGAAATTTCCACATACCTCCCCTGGGCCAAGTCTCGGGTTAACCCCTCATATTTGAGGGTAAGAGGTCACGGTGGATAATATGAGAATAATAAAATAAGAAAAGAAGGAGAAAAGATGAAGAAGAAAACAGGGAGGAAGGGTGGACACAAAAATAAAAACAATGCATGAATTTTATTAGAAATATGAATTAAAAACTAAAACTAAAATAAAGAAAATAAATGAAATGGGGAGGATCTCTGGTCGGCCTCCCTCGGTGGAGATCTCCTCCTTGGTGCCTTGAAGGAATGGATGGAGAATGGATGATTTGGGAAGGAGGTGAGGGCCTACTTTTATAGGCAGAATTTGTCTCTCAAATGTCGACGCGTTTTAGCCCCAATCAATGACCTCTTCACGCGTTGGGTCCTTCATGAATGTTGTTCATAAATGTCTTGGTCGTCTCCTCTCCAATGTTCAGATGATTTGGAAACCGTATGAAGGGGTTATTAATTTTTCATTCTCGGTTACTGTTTCTGGACGAAGCATCCAGGAAGGTTCTTGCAAAATAATGTCGTTCAATAGCCTCGTTAATGATCTCCAAAATCCTCCACATTTATTGTAGAGACGGCCCTATCTGTCCTCAAGGTATTCCAGGTTGAAACACATCATTTGGAAATGTGTAGGCCGCGTTGGAGGTCCGTTACCTTGGGTGGGTCCATGTTGTCCGCCCGGAAACATTCCAATCTTCAATGCTTTTTTAGTCCCTTTAGATGACCGAATCAGCTCCTGGTCCAGAAGACAAAAATGAAGGAAATAAAATAAGGATTCTAACAAAATTTTAATCAAAAAATATGGAATTTTATTTTTCCTGAAATGACCAAAATACCCCTGACGTAAAATTCTGTCAAAAATCCAGAATTAGTCGTTTTTCACATTTGGGTTCAAAATAGCACTAAAACCTAAAAACATGATAATTACCCATTCAATAACACTTTTGTGGGATTATAAACAATGTTTTACAGTATAAAATATACGAAAATGTGAGCTTCATCACTCCCCCACACTTAAACATTGCACTCCTGGGCAATCATCTTACATCCAAATCAAAATCCACACAACAATCAAAAATGAGAAAATATCAATGATTTTATCCAAAATAAAATTCCATCATGTCTCATTTATGAATAATAATTCTCTAATTTTCATTTCAATCATTAAAATTTGTTCAACCTCATAAATCAATCCATGGCCCAATCACAACCTACCTCACATTGATTTTTATGTCACTCTTCACTCAAGAGAAATTGATTCTGGAGTTATGCTCATACTTGAAAATCACATGTATCACCATAGGTTTGTGAAAATTATCATTTCTCCACAGCGTGAAACATGAAAATGAATTTAATCATGAGGGCTTTAATTAAAGGTTCAAATGATTCTGTGGATTAGGGTTGGTGGGAAAATTATTAAAAAAATGTTCCAGGCTAGAAAGAGGAGGTTTGACTTTTAAGTACAATGCATGATTAAATCAAGTGAAAACACAGGAAATTCCTCACTCAATACTGCTTGTAAATGTGAAAAACAAACCCAACCCTATTTATGACTTGGTACATTAGACAATAAGTGATTATAATGAATTATATCATCTAAGTTCTCCTCTTTTTTTAAAGCTCCAGAAAGGCACAGCTTTATTTTCTTTTTTTTTCTTTTTTTTCTTTCTTTTTTTCATAGAGGATGAGCTGAAAAATTGAATACAATGAATGAATGACAATTCATGCCATTGATTTTTGGGAGGGACATGAGTCATAAAAGAATTTACAATGAGGATTTCAAGATCATCTCTATTTTTTTCTTTTTTTAGGAGAAATGGATGAACCAAATAAAGCACCATGAAATGATGACACATGCCCAATTCCCTTGTTATCCACTGCCCAAAATATTGACACACACTTCACACTACCCATAAATGATACACATCCCAATGAACGCACACGAAAGGCCCTTCCCCCACACTCAAACTTGAAATATCCATGCAAAAATACTAAAAGTGCGGGTAGGTATGGATAAATTGGCTTGTAATGTGGCTTAAACCTATAAGGAAATTCATGGCATCTAAGGGATTACGAAGGATAAATGTAAAGGTGGGTCTCAGGATAAAATGTGGCTAGCCAATGAGATGCCTCAATCATTTTAAATACATTCCATGAAATCCAAAGCTTCGAAAGAGAATATTCACAAATTCTGGTTCTCACACAAAATTCAAGTTTCCCTCAAGAAAGTGTGGGTATTAGGAAGAATATGTAAAAGTGGTTTAGAATACCTCACAGGATTGGACAAAAAATATTTTGAGTCAGTTGTTTCATGGTCATGGATTTCAAAAATCAGTTAAACTCATACAAATGATTGATAATCCAATTCAAGAAAATGTTTTCACATCAACAATCATTTAAAATCCATTATTTCAAAAATCATTTCAACTCTTTCAAAATAAATTGTTGTGTGAAAAGTGATAAGAATATTCATTAAATCTCAAAATATGTTTTGGACCAAAAAAAATAAAGGAGTTTAAAGGATAATCGTAAAAAGTTAACTCCCTTTTGAAATAATGATTCGGTCCTCTTCCTCTAATTCTCAGGGCTTCCTTCTGCCTTCATGATCCTACAAAAGAAAAATTACTAAATTAATCACAAGGATCATTTTATTTAAGCTCAAAATGAAAAGAGGGAGGGGGCCACATGGTAGAATATTTCCTAATGCTAAATTTGAAATCTAAATTCCTAATATTGAAAATTAAATTACTATAAAGAATGTAAAGGATAAATCTTGGTATGATCCCCCAAGTGGGCCCTGGAATCTTTTACTGCCTCCAGAGGGCAGTACCAGCTTTTATCCATAATCTGTTGGTGGATGAAGCTTCTTTGATTTGAACCACCACATGTGGTTCTTCCCAGCTTGAAGATCTTTGTTCTTGTTGAGGAGGACTCCATAGATAGAGTATACAAGATCCTCCCCCTTCGCAATTTGGTACAGCTTGCATGGTGGGGGTTGGAAGAAGTAGGGAACCTCCTCTTCATTTGTTGCTACTTGTTCAACATACCCTTTCCCTTCTTGTGCTCTGCCTAGTAAATATTCAGTGTGTTCAGGGAGCTTTAAATGTTCCCCAAAAGGTGAAATTTCTTTTCCTTCATCATCCTCCATGGCATAATGTGAGATGGCCGAATCTGAAAATTCAAAACTATTAGGGGTGATACTCAAATCATTTTCAATAAAATTAAAAGAGTTTGAGTTTAGGATTATATCATCTCCCTGAGTCGGTTCGACTTTAATATCATCTTCAATTGAATGTGCGTCTTGGAGTCGATCTTCACTAGATGGAGGTAGGTAGTCGGGCTCCTCCACCTCAGGTTTGGATTCAGCTTCATGGATGTCTTCAGTGAAATAAGGAAAGACTAGTGGCACTTCCTTCTTGGCCTTGAATCTTTTTAAGTCAGCTTGGAGTTCATCGACCATGGCCATCAAATCTTCCAATGAGATCCATGTTGCTATGCCTCTTTCCACTTTCCTGACCGTTATCATCAGTGCATCGGCTCTTCGTTGGAGGGCCTCCTCGGTATAGTCTGTTTCTTCCTCCTGCACCTGTGAGTAATTGTTCCATGCAGAATAATTTGAATTTGAATCGATCATGGAAAAAAGTTTTTTTTCAATATTTTTTTTTTAAAATGGAAAAAAAATATAAAATTAGAAATTAGAAAATGTAAAGTAAACAACCGATTAGCTCCCCGGCAACGGCGCCAGTTTTGACGCACGCCTGTCGTAGGGCGTGGCAAAAGCAATTTAATTTTCCTAGTGTAGCATAGAAGCTGACCAGGGTCGTCTCACTTAAGGAGCTTTCTCAATCGTTTACTTCCTTAATCTAATTTAACTAAACTAATTCTTTATGGTTGTTTTTATTTATGAATGTAATGCAATTTAATAAAAGATAAAACTAACATGCAATGACAAAATGCAATTAATTGAGAAAGAACTTGGCCTTTATGGGTTGGTATGTGGGTTTCATCATTCTCCTTGTTGATATTTAAATTAAGTTTGATAATTCAATTACGAGATCTCATTCATGAATTACTATTCTTTTATTTATTGGTGTGAAATCTTGAATGCATTTTGCAATCTGAACTTCACCTCCTCCTATAATCAAGGTTGATGGCACACCTCGATCGAGAGTGTGTCATCTTCCAAAACCTGGCTCCATCGTATTCCATTTCAACCACTGAATGGCTCAACTCCATCGTATGAAGAACTTGTATCCAGTAGAAGGGAGGGAAAATATTTAATAAAAGAATAGAAATGAGTTTGAGATCAGTGTCGTGGTGGACGATCACCACACCCGTGCACATCACTCTTACTCATCACAAACTTAATAAAACATAGGAATTTAAGCACCGAATTAATGAAATTTCCACATACCTCCCCTGGGCCAAGTCTCAGGTTAACCCCTCATATTTGAGGGTAAGAGGTCACGGTGGATAATATGAGAATAATAAAATAAGAAAAGAAGGAGAAAAGATGAAGAGGAAAACATGGAGGAAGGGTGGACACAAAAATAAAAACAATGCATGAATTTTATTAGAAATATGAATTACAAACTAAAACTAAAATAAATAAAATAAATGAAATGGGGAAGATTTCTGGTCGGCCTCCCTCGGTGGAGATCTCCTCCTTGGTGCCTTGATGGAATGGATGGAGAATGGATGATTTGGGAAGGAGGTGAGGGCCTCCTTTTATAGGCAGAATTTGTCTCTCAAATGTCGACGTTTTTTAGCCCCAATAAATGACCTCTTCACGCGTTGGGCCCTTCATGAATCTTGTTCATAAATGTCTTGGCCGTCTCCTCTCCAAATTTCAGATGATTGGGAAACCGTATGTAGGAGTTATTAATTTTTCATTCTCGGTTACTGTTTCTAGACGAAGCATCCAGGAAGGTTCCTCCAAAATAATGTCATTTAATAGCCTCGTTAATGATCTCCAACATCCTCCACATTTATTGTATAGACGTCCCTATCTGTCCTCAAGGTATTCCAGGTGTAAACACATCATTTGGATATGTGTAGGCCGCGTTTGAGGTCCGTTACCTTGGGTGGGTCCATGTTGTCCGCCCGGAAACATTCCAATCTTCAATGATTTTTTAGGCCCTTTAGATGACCGAATGAGCTCCTGGTCCAGAAGAACAAAATGAAGGAAATAAAATAAGTATTATAACAAAATTTTAATCAGAAAATTTAGAATTTTATTTTTCCTGAAATGACCAAAATACCCCTGACATAAAATTCTGTCAAAAATCCAGAATTAGTCGTTTTTCACATTTGGGTTCAAAATAGCACTAAAACCTAAAAACATGATAATTACCCATTCAATAACACTTTTGTGGGATTATAAACAATATTTTACAGTATAAAATATACGAAAATGTGAGCTTCATCACCAATGTTGGGTGTGGTATGAGTCTTGTGAAGCTATTTCATTATGGATTTCTATTACATGGTTTATCTATTCAAATGAATAAAGAACATTATTTAAAATGTATTACCATAATAAATTCCATATTTATGAATGAATCAATATTTATTTCTAACATTAAAAATAAATACATGTTTATTAATTTTGGATATAAAATAATCGTATTGGAAACTGATGTCATTTAATAACAATTGTTAAAAACCAATATAATTTAAATTGGAAATGTGATGTTGTAGTCTCCGATAACATGATAGTAAGTATGTCCTTATTGGTTAATCAAAAATCTTCCTCTAATAAATAAATAATTATAAATCTATGTTGCTTCCCTGATTGAGTACATATGTGAGCACAAGAAGCTTTAGATAATACACAATTTGTAGAAACAGATACATTTCAGATGATAAAAATTTAACTTTTCATATTCCCCTTGATTAATTTTATGGAATCTATTCTTATTCTAGTGTCCCTTATTTACACATGAAAAAAAGATAACATTATGTTCCCTTTTTCCCCCTGGAAATTTCTCTTATTGGAAGGGTATTATGAGGTAACTTTGGGATTATTGATCATTACTTTTCCATTATTTTTTTCCACCAAAAGGTTAGAATGATTTTTTAACTTCTTCTCCTTATCAACATGGAGAAGAAGATTTAGTATTTGTAAGATATTCTTGTAAATGATTTTCATGTCAAAATTTAAAATAAACCTAGTTATGCAATAATTTAATGTTGGCATTTTTTGAGTGGGTAAGAATTTCTTTAACCCATTATAAATATAATGTTTGTTGAGTGGGTAATTTTATGAGAGATTCATGTAAATGATTTTAGTTGTGCATTTATTAATGTTGAATTTTAGATAGGGCTATGAGGGGGATCTTTTTTAGAAACCAAAGGCATCTTGCGACTAAACAGATAATTCTGCGATGTGAGAGGGAGGTTTGAAAAAGAATGATGGGGTGCACTAAAGAATTCCCCTCGGTGTTCAAACCGTTTCACGCCCAATGCGACGTTAAATGAAGTCCTCCGCAGCGACATAGAACAAACTCTCCATGGCACAAGCATGTAGGGATCCAACAATGTCTGCAAGATTTCTTACGGCGTGATAACCCTTGAGCACCCATTACAACATCAAAAAGAACATTTTTCAGAAACCTAAAAACTAGCCAATGAAAGTGAGTGAAGGAAGCGAACCCATCCCACAAGTTTTCCCTAGTTTCACAAACCATCGTGCACCCAATAAGACGTCAAAAAATAATTTCTGTGAAACCACACTTGTTGGATGCCTCTAAGGTTCTTCTTTATAAAATAATGTTTAGCACCCTGCCCATTGAGGAAGGTTACATAAGATGAAATGATGCTCTTCTGTGTGAAAGACACCTATTCAACGACCGTGAAAAACCACTCTGGCCTCATGCTATTGTATCTTGCGCAACTGGTCCCCCATGGGTCCTCCTTTTGGTGGACACCCTTGTGCTTGATCCATATCAATTTCCTTTTACCCTAGGTAATTTTCATGAAAAATATCCCACTTTCTCGCATTTCCCCCTTAATCAGACTTATTTTCTGTGAATCTATCCAGTCCGCGTGCAATCATTCAATCATGCGTGCAACATATCATCTTTCACATGTCCCTTCTTGTGCAATAAATTTTATGTCCATACCTTAAGGCACCATGTCTAAGACTCTCTTAAATGAAATACACCTGTGTCAAGCACATTTCTCTTGTAGGACCCTCCACGATTGTATGAATGGATTTTATGGTCCCTTAGGTTGTGCTTCACATTTTTTTGCTTAATCTTATGCATCATCGCACATGCACACTATGGTCTATTTCTCCTTCTCATTGCCATGATAATGTTACCCCCTCATTGGATCACTCCACAACACCTCATCACTATAGAATTGATGGTTCCTTTCCTTCATAAAGGGTTAAACGATGTTGGTTATGTATGTCCTTGGTGTGAGGAGTGAACCCGCCTCGTACGTGCTGCAATACGTTAAACTACCATGAACCATTTTCCGTAGCACATGATGTTAAAATGTGGACTCACCTCGTGAAACTCATGTGGGGTTCACCTTCTTGATCATTATCTAATCCTGCTCATCTCACCAGGAGGTAAATCATCCTCACATAGAATGAGATCCTCTCTTCTTGAGCGGCACCAACCCTCAAGGATGGGAAGCCATCGTGGTGAATGCCCATAGCCTTTATTTGTGGGAGGTAGTATCCCTGATCCTCCACTAATGATTTTTTCCAAACAATAGAGGATATATGGGTATTGGGACCTTCTTTATATCAGCCCTCTCCCTCTGGGATATGTCACCATCGGGCATCCATCTTGGAGTATGTCTCAATTTCTATCTCCATGCGCTACTAACCACATGTACACCCTTATTTCCTATATGGGCCGCTAAACAAGCATACAACCATGTTTCCTCTTTGATCCACTTACCATGTGTAAGCCCCACACCACTTCGCATAGATGCACCTTTCACGACATGATCATCAGGTCTCTGATGAATCTTGTTTCTCACACTGAGCATGAATCACGTAGGCTTAGAGTAAGCATTGACTATGGAATCCTTCTTGGGCCACCTTAGTGTGTAAGACCCATCCCATACCGCACTACATGTACATTGATCGTTGTATTCTAGGCAGGGTACAAAGGATGGATCCAGGAGGTTCATGCCCATCTACAACTTGTCCCAACACCTTCACGTCAGTTCACCTTCATCCTACTAGACGTCAATCTTTATCCTCCCTTATGAACTACATGGACTTTGATCCTTTCCCACTTCAAGCAAGGAACGTGGGAATCCTCCTTGAGGTTCAAGAAAAATCCACCAGTCCCGGCCACTCTAGGTCGATCCAACCTCATCCTTCATGATGTAAAACTATACCCCCTTTTCATCCTTCAAGATGTTAAACTGTACCCATTAGAACGACATGGGCTTTTACCCTTGTCTCATAGACATCATACATAATAAAACTCCTAAAAGTGAAACCCCAATTGAAGGTAAGCCATCATGTTCCCCATTCATTGGTTATCCAGTGTGTTACCCAATTGATGGTAAGCTATTGTTTTTCACAATAGGTGGTAAGATTTTATTTTCCCTAGTTGATGGTAAGCCATTGTCTTCCGCAATCGACAGTAAACCCTTGTGTTCCCCGATCGACGGTAATTCCTTCTATTCCACAATCTATGGTAAGACTTTGTACTCAAAAACTAGTGGTATGTTGTTGTAGTCACCATCTAGCGATAATCCATTGTATCCCCGTCTAGAAGTAAGTCGTTGTAGTCCGTAATAGATGATAATCCATTATATTCCACTTTATTGGGGCCCACATCTATGGTCTTCCCACAGGCGTCAGACCAACCCAAGATTCTAACACACATCAGCCCTAGTTTATCATCAGGTCGTTTTCCTATGTATACACCTGATTCTATACCTTCATCCTCAACTATGTGGACTTTTATTCCCTGCCACAGGGATACATAGGAACCCTCCCTAAGTTTCATTCCCATCACCCATGTATCCTTCTATTCTTTCCCTCAAGCCAATGTGTTTCATGAAGGTCATTCCATAACATGTAGGATCCACTTCCACTAGGTCCCATCCATAAATCCATTCTCACAGGTCTCCTGATCTGTTCCCCCATCATTTCACCAAACTACTTGGAATTTGATTCCCTACCACTATGATAAGTTTGAATTCTCTTCAAGGATTAAGCCCAACATCATCGTCGCCCTCGGTTCAACTCCATCTCATTCTCCATACACTCTCAACCATACATATCTATAATGATTATTAACTAGGCTGCCAAATCCCGTTGAAATCATGTCACCAATGATTTCCCTATTCATAGTATTAATCAAGAAACTAACCACTTTTTAGCCTCCAACATCAGTGATGCCTCCTTGTGTTGCACCCTTCTGATCCACTCCCGTTAGTGTTCTTATAAGACCGATATGTCTCCACTATATGTTAAACTCGCACAATACCCTATTTTAAACCTGGAAAGATAAGGAAAACCTCAGAGACATGCCTTGGGAATTCAATTACCTTCAATTAATGTGGTATTACATGGTCTTCCGTGCCCTCAAGAAGTAATTTCATAAGGGGAAGAAACCTTGACACAACATTGTTCCGGCATCGAGACACACTAGGGATGTCCTACATGACTATGTTCTCGACCAAAGGTTGCATCCCTCACATGACCCCTTGGAATCTTCTGACAGGAGAAGCATAATTTTCTAGAGTCCAACAGGACATGGCACTGGCATGAGGTTGATGTACAACTTATTAGGTATATGAGGGACTCCCATACAAGGTATTGAGCTTCAAGGAGAAATCAGAAGAAGGATGTACCGAAATTAAATCATCCCATTTTGATCAAGGATAAAATGTCCCAAAAACGTGATCGATGAAGCTCACCTTTGGAAAATGGGAATGTCAAGTAAAAATTAGTGTGTCCTCTAAAACAGACGAAGGTGCATCCCGACGAAATCATCAGTAACAGAAATGGTGACCCTGATGTGATGTTCAACTCCTCAATGAAGAGATTAGTAGAATTATAGAAATCAGTGGATTAGAAAGTCTCCAGATCCAGTAATCTGGTGCTAGGTCCCGCCAAGAAAATATTCGGTCTTGTTTGAAACTCACTAGAAATTAGAACTATTTAATGATGTAAATCTTGGTCTATGATTTTTTCAGCATGGATCCCTCTTACCAACAATGGGAGATGGGATGGTGGTGGGTCACCGGACTTCACTTTCCTTTTTTCAACACTACTGTTTGAATCTCCATGCTTTTCAATACCCAAGGTATAATGTTAGGAAAAAATTAACTTCCCACCCACTGATGTCATGGTAGGGGAAACATCAATGTGGCAATCCAATTCAGCCTCATCCCTTCCATGGAATCCTACACATCCATGTCCATCAGGTGCCCACACCCTATATCACTTTATGAAATTATTTAGAGAATTGTGATTAATGACCTTGTTCAACGATACGAGGAGGAGGGGATTATCCCAACCCAGAATATGGCTTGACGTGACTTAGAGACTTCTATAGGTCGTCATCACAGCTTCCCCCAAGGGTCGTGTAGGGATCCACTACTCCCCACTCAACCGTATAATCATTTCAGGAGATTCTCCCCTGAATGCTTCGACGACTCCCTCCCCTACACCAATGAGGTGAGGGATGTTTAGGCTAGCCTAGCCAGAATCCCACTCCAGGGGCTCCCATGGAGGGCTCCCCCCCAGGCCACATCATCACCACCACCTGGCCCCATGATCCATGGATAAGGTAAGCTATGTGCCTGCACCACTGGACCTGGTCTGTTTGACCCGACCACATCATCTGGTGCCTGCTAAGGAGGATTATCTCTGAAGGGGTGTCAACATCAATGACTACTATGGCCCGTTCCACTGCTGGTGCATACCGTCGGTCACCGGATTATTCGATGCATGGGTGCTAGGAATTACATCCCAGGTTAAGGCCCTAACCACCCCACGTGATGGCTCGGAAAACACTCTTAGTCTCCGAATCAGGTGGAACCTTCCATGAGTTTTCCAATGTCAATGAAACCTAGTAAAGAGGCCATCTCAGTACCATCACCAATGAGAGCGCAAGTCAGTCCCTCTCCCAAGCTCATCATGGAGTTCCTCCCCATGCCACCATCAATCAGAGTTTGCGTCCTCCCCACTATATTTCTAGTCATTATGGATGCCTCCTCCACAACCAGGATCTCATGTATGTATATGTTCCTCCAATCACAAGTCTCTACTGTGAATATGCTACACATCCCGTCAACTGTTAGTGTGGGGGTCTTCTTCATTTACTTACATTATCCGATGATGGTCCTCCGCATCCCGACTATAGGATAAGATATGGTTTTATCTTGCTTCATGGGAACCCCACATGGATGTCCTACCCATTTTCAGCTCGACCAGTATGAGGACCCTCCTTGCACCAATGCTACCAATAGAAATAATCATGGAGGCCCTACCCATGGTTTCACCAGCTCTAGTACATCCTGTGGAGATTACTTTCTTGCATCTTCTAGTAGAAACAGATGTCCTCTCCATGTCCCTTTTGAAATATTTTTAGGTGCTCCTCGTACCCCTGCTCACCCAGGCAGAAGTCCTCTCTGACACAATAGCAATTTGGTCGATGGTATGACTCGAGAAAAAAATATACCCTGTCCCAAAGAGCCATCTCGGGGAAGGAGGGTGGGGCGCCAATGACCTAATATGGATTCTACGATGATTCTGACTGAAATTAAGCACGTACGCGTCTCGGATTATATGGTGGAATGTAATTCGGAAATAGAACACTAACCTCGATCCTCTATGTCGAGGGCTGGGGCAGGAATGTGATATATCTTCCTCTTCCTTCCAGAATGTGAGGCCCACTAGATTCCTGCCTCCCTCTCTCAATACATCAATGAGGAAGAAGATTTGGTCCCTTCCCAGGGCCTTCCCGCACAATCCTCCTTATTGTCAACCGAGTCCATCTATAAGTCAACCAGAGATCATGGGGAGTTATTCTGGGGACTAGTAAAGGATAAACAATAGCATGGACCACCATAAGTGACCACATAACCAACACAAGAAGTCATGTATGCCATACCATATTATCAATATGTAGTGTCTCAGTCATCGCATTCATCGTAGGATAGCCTAGGATGAAGCGGCATGTCATCCAGTTCACAGTATTCTCCATCATCTTGTCTATCGTCTCAGAAGTCTAATGCAGTACTACTACCGGCCCCCAACCTCCCCTAGTTGATCTATGGGGAATCCAATGGCCTGATTAGGATTCTGAGACAAGGGGGTCTTGGAACATCCTTCCGACATATCATTTCCCATAAATTTTCTGTCTGATTGCAACTGCAAACCTCAGTTCACCTGAATTGCTTACCCCTGAGGAAGTCAAGTGATTTCACCAAACCCTCTAGGTGATTCACTTTAATCTCTTCTATCAATGAGTGGGTTAATCTAGGAATTAGGCACACTTTGTTTAAATTGACCATCAGTGACATATGGTCGACATGGTTGTGCACCTTGTGGCCCACTACCCTTAGTAGCCCGGTCACCACTGGACCCTCCAACAACGATGCATTTAGATATTAAATGTGAATAAAATAATTATGAATGAGGCTTACCCCATGATCAAATCTGTGGCTATGGACAGTATGATACGATCCATTTTAGTTCTATTTGTAACCATCCCAACTTTCCAAGTGATATTGAAGATATTACTCCAGGTAGTGTCGCGGTTAACATGGTTGATCTATCGGAAAGGGAGAATGTGCTGGACCTACATGATGAGAACTTACCCTAGGCTGGAGTGCCACAAATATTGGATCTTTTGGGAAGATTTACTCATTATCAGAGAAATATACAGGGACTTCTCGTACCCACTGAGGAATTAGTCCTCAACCGAAATCCAAATAAGGGAAAAGAGCGCCTCAGAGCCGTAAAACCCACTAACCCATTTGGAACTGTGAATAAGACATAGGATAATATTAAAAAAATCCACTGTTCATCATCAAATCGTGGAGCATAAGAATATGGCCAATAAGAAGTTTTCTTAAGGACCCACGGAGCACCGACTACACTATGGTGATCCTCGGTCACAGAAGTAGGGGAAGGTACAACAGTCCCCTGACAAATTACCTCTAGGTGACATTGACTATACGGCCCAAATAGATAATATAGAAGCCGGAACTTCTGGAATGATGTCACGTTATTTGTCGCCAAATCCAACTAAGTGGTGTGATAATCACTAGGACCCTATTTAGGTACCCCCAACCGCTCCACAGGCTATCCCACAAGCCGCTCCACCAGCTTTCAGGTATTCTAGTCAAGTTAATTAACCTAAAAATTCTGTAGTTGTTAGGGACCCTCATCATGAAAGGAATCCCTACCCATAGGACCTGATGGTGGTGCTCATCTCCCGCCTCGAGGCATTGGAAACTCAATATGAGGAAATCCCAACAAATGGAAAGCCATATCTATTGCGGTTCGACGATATTCTATCTCCCCCATGTTTTTTAAATCCCACTTTCTCTCCCATTAATGGGACGACTGACCCCTGGAAACATTTGTCCACTTCCTCTCTAGGTGCAGAGCCATGATAGGAACTCTAGAGCAATAAGAAGCCACCATGTTCCGGTGTTTCATACAGACAATGGAAGGGCCTGCATTTGTCTAGTATAACCAGCTCCCCATTGGGTCAGTCTCCAAGAGATAAGATCTCTATAGAATGATTCTTTAATAGTTCACCTCTATGACTTGGATGGTGAGTATTGCAGTCCTATCCAAGTGAAAAAAGAGTCATGCCGAGTGCGTTACAGACTTTTTTTCCCGATCTAAAGGCTTCCACTATTCCGTGAATATGCCACTGACTGAGAAACATCTGCTGAAAATGTATGTGGGGAATGTAAAAATCTAACTATTACAATATCTCATTACTCATAATTACCCATAGGTGTTATATGAATTATCTATTAAGGCCCATTGTCTAGAGGAATCCTTCCACATGGACATGCAGGCACAAATGTTTCTTCCTACTATTCCTATGAGAAGGGCCACTAAGTCTATGCCCGTCACAGTGGAAAAAATATAGGCCCCCATGAAGTTGGATTTTTTACCTGTGGAGACACCTCTACAACCTCACAGGGTCCCTCCACCTCAGGTGTATCCTCTATCCCAACAAATCCCACCTCAGAATCAGTAATCCCTCTAACGTAACGCGCAACCACCGCCAAGTTGTGATAACCACGATCCACCTCCTTGATAGGTTCCTCCAGACCCTTATAAACGCTCGGCTCCCAGATATCCCTTTAGAGATAGAAGAAACCAAAACTATTCATTCAAAAAGGCACATGTCCCTGGTAATTTCTAAAGTACCCTGGACTAGATACTTTTACGATTCCCTGAATTAAACAGGTCTGAAGTGGCATATCTAACTGATCACCGCAATTAAAGCCCCTATCAAAAGATCCTAGGGCACACCATCAAACATTCATAAGTCTTTAATTACTGGATTCGATACAAGGATGATCATAACACAGTTAGGTTAGGCCCATCTTCAGCATAAATTTCATGTGTATTCATGATGTCAGATAGTGGCAGTGGCAGTGAAGGTGAGTGGCAACATGTCCACAACCTCAGGTCCCAGAAAAAATGATGACCTGATGGCTCGTAAGGCAGTCTCCCTTTACCTTGGTATTATTCGTGCATGATTGAATGGAAATGAGCCATTATAAGATTTTGTGTCACCCACATCCTGTACTTCTACGTCAACCACTCATCCTCTCTCTTGTTAGAATAGAAGGAATCAATGAAAAAAGGGAAAACAAAGTCCCCCAACAATGCCATAATCATAAAATTATATAAAATAATTCATTCACCAAGTGATGTAGATTCCCCCTAGAATATTTACATTGGATTAAGATTCATCTATTGAAGATCAAATGTACCCATCGGTTTACACTATTGAGACGGTAAACTCCAACAGGATTTCTGAAGGTGAGGAGTGCCATATAAATCCTCCCAACATTCCAAATTGTCATTAATGTCGACATTGCTATGGATATATAGGTCAGTGAAATTTCACAGTCATTACATCTAGAAATTATGTACATTCCAGTAAAACTAGGCAACAAGCCCAGTGTAGAGCCCAGCACTCGCATCCTTCTCATCTGGTGTTATCGGGTCCCCCATCACCGTTGTTTGTGTTACTCGATCAGGAAGAGCCACCTAGACTATGCCATGATCAACCACAATCTGTTACTGACCTACCTCAATCATCAGGACCACATCTGGTAGTTGCTCCATTAGATTTGACTTGTGAGAAACGAGACATTCCCAGCACCATCTAACATCCAGTTTAGCCCAAATGGATCTTTATGCCCCCAGCCATAGAACAAAATCTAATATTTAGATGTTCATGACTGACCTGAAAGTATGTAATACATAATCATGTCGACATAATTACATTTAGTATATCCATCCTTGAATCTCTTATCCTATAAGTGGATATGCGTGAAGCCCTCTCTGAAGCTTTACAATGTCCTCTCTTGTTTGAGACGGAGGTAGCAGCTACAAAATCCTTCCATGCATAGGCAGTTGAATATGCTGAATGTCATGACATTATCACTTTTATTAGAGAAGATGAAGGATCTCCTATAATGTGGCATATCTTCCCATTGCACATCACCAAACACATCAATGACATGGAGTTTCATCACTGTATTTTTGACACATGCCCTGGGATTAACGTAACCCCGAACCAGACACATCAAAAAATAGGGTTGTTAGAGGATGATATGATTCCATATGACCTGAAATTTTATTTTTATGATAAGATGGAACTGAAACTGGTAGGGAAGATCCACTATAATACCTAGTTTTGTGGTCTAGTAGCCAGCACCATGTTCATGGTTGTCTCCGAAGACACTGCCTATAAAACTCTAATGGGGAGTCCATATCTCCACCTACATATGACAGTCCCTTCATTGTACCACCAGTCCCTTAGGTACTCCCTTAATGGTTGAGTGGTGATACTCTATGGGGACTCTTCTCTCATTCCGTCATGTATATAATACTATCTGGATGCTGATTATTACATGATCATGGATAAACAGATTTTGGATAATGATTTATAACAATCTATATTTGTGATTGACCAGTGGATAGGCCAGGATGATGCCTACATTTTTTTGATCCATAAATTGGTGACCATGAAAACAGATCTATAGAAATGATTATTTGTTTCTAGAATTGATGGGGTAGTACATTCCCCAGCCTTTGCGATGCTGAATGATCACCTCGTATTCCTACCCAAACCAGGCTCGGGTGATCATAGAGCCCCCTACCACCATAATGAATGAGGATGTCCTCCCCGTGGAAACATAAATACAACATACTTTTTTATTTCACTGGGATGGGATAAAATGGATCCAGAAAACACACCACTATTGATTCGATATCATCTAGCATTTTCACTTTGGCTGATAACCAGACGGGATCGAATCAACATCTTTCATCAATATGGTTTCGACAGGACATGAGTCCCCCGATGTAGTTTCTACTGCTTCTCAGGTTTACACTAGCTTCCCATAGGGATTTATTGACTCGATGATACCTCCTACAACAAAGGATACCTCATCCACAAATGAAGTAGAATATTTGGAAGATGCATCCCCACCTTTGTAGAGGGTGTCTCCACCATAGTTGATGAATTGGTACAGGTGATCCTCTATAGCGATCCTGATCTGAAACCCACATTGATAAGTGTCTCTAGTCTTATCGAAGAGAAAAATAAGTAAGTGGAATTAGTGAAGAAACATATTGAGGTATTTTCATAGTGTTATGTAGAAATGCTGATACTAGATCCCCAGGTAGTATCCCACTACCTCAGTCTCCCAACAAAACACTGTGAGTTCAAATAGCCTCCAAAGAAGATTCACCCTTCTCACGGTGCAATGGTCGAGTCTAATGTTAATATGTTCATCAGAGAAAACATCGTAAAGGTGTTCCCGTACCATTTATGGATAACCAATATTGTTCTTGTCAGGAAGAAGAACGAGATTATTAGGGTCTGCATCAACTTCTATGATCTGAACTATCACTGTACACAAGATGATTTTCCCCTTCCTGTGATGGAAATATTGATTGATGCCACAACTGGGTTCTAGGCCCTATCCATTATTGATGGGTATTCCGGGTATATACAAATATGAATGGACACTGAGGATAATGATTCTACAGCCATTAGGTCACCACAAGGTACATTTTATTTCCGGGTAATGACCTTCAGTCAAAAGAATTCAATATCCAACTATTAGCATTCCATGCACCTCATATTTAAGCTGATCCTCAAGACATTTGGGGAATGCTAGGTGGATGATCTAGTGGTCAAATTTCAATTGATTCTAGACCATCTCAAAGATCTTGATAAAGTGATATGCTACCTCTGTTCTTTCCATGTGAAGATGAAACCAGGGAAGTGTGCCTTTAGAGTCACCTTCAGAAAGTTTTGCAGCATCGTTGATAGATAAAAGGACATCGAGATCGATCCATATAAGAGTATGACCATCATTTAGATCTCTCCTCTGAGCAACATTCTGGATCTTATGAGGCCTTCAAGGCCACATGGCTTACATACACCAATTCATTTTGAATTTGGATAGAATGTGTAAACCATTTTACCAGATCACGAAGAAAGGCATTGTCAATTAGTGGGATGTGGAATGTAAGATTACATTCTAGGAAATCAAGCAGTACCTGTTGCAGCCGCCAGTCTAAATGAAACCAATTTTGGGAAATTCGTTGGTCTATTATGTCACTGGTCGTTAGTTATCTCTCAGCTTTGTTCCTACCTAGAATAACTACGAGGTAACATAGAAAAACCTCTACTATATCAGCTATATGATCCTTGATACAAAGACTAGATACTCCCCCATCATGAAAATGTGCCTTGTACTAGTATTCACGATGTAGAAATTGTGACATAACATATATAACCATGTGGTACAACTAGTTCCCTAAGTGGATCTACTGAAATACATCCTAAACCGCCCCATAATGATAGGTCTTCAAGCTCAATGACCAATGATCCTCCAATAGTTCAACATCAGCTTTGTCCCTCATCTAGGTATTGATAGGAAAGCATTTATAGACATCCTTGCTACCCATCCATCTCCCGCTGACCATCCCCTAGATCTTTATTTTCCCAATGAGGCAATCCTCTCCAAATACCAAGACATTACATGTTGGAAAATTCACTTTGATGATGCTTACTGAAGCCCTACCGATAGAAGGCTCGATGACCCTTGACTCAATAGAGTAGGCCTGGGTATCGTCATCATTATGCTAGCATAGGCCATTATACCATATTCATTCTTGTTGTCAAAGAGCTGTAAAAAAAATGGGGAAGTGTGTTAGGATCTCATCACTAAACCTGACATTGATATTACCCACTTCTTTGTGATAGGGGACTCTGAAGTAGTCATGAAGCATATCAATGGTAATATGTCATTTGAAAGCCAGATAGCATACCACTGTTGGAATGTACCTTCTTATTGATGACCTAGTTCCCATATAAGGTAGAGGTTAATTATATCCCATGGTAAAATAATGGTCGAGCCTATGCCTTTGGATAGACTAGCTGCATCTCTTGAAGAGCCTTATCAAGATGATTTGATTATCCACATAGCACACCATAGTGTCATCCCCCAGTCACTCTAGGTGACGATGATACCCTGCAGGTAAGTCACCTTACCGTCAATGCCTCCACGTCAGGACCCCATAGTCCCCCTAATTATGTGATATAAGTGACGCCACAAATGGAGGACCCCTTTTTCGATTACCATCAATATGGATTCCTCACAAAAGATCAAGCCAAGCATGAGAGAATTTGACGTCGCATGTTGTAGTTTACCCTCCAGAGTTGTCTCGGTCTTGAACAGATACTCTACAGGTGTAGGATTGATGGGGTTATACTTTGTTTCATTCAAGGTGGTGAGATTTATCAGGTTACATAGGTGGATCATGCAGGTTCTTTCTGGGATCATTAGACCGAGATGAAATTATCTCACAAGATTCAATGACTGGGATATTTTTATCCCTCCATGATTCGTGACTTTATCGAGTTTTTCAAGACATTACATGCATTCCAAATTCATGCTAACACTATTCATTAACCACTAAATCCTCTTCACACTACCATGTAATCTTAGACCATTGCGGTATTGGGACTTAATGTCATGGGACCATATCCACTGGTGACAACTCTCTAGTGTAGGTCCATCCTAACAACTAAAGATTTTGTTTCCATGTGAGAAGAGAAAATTCTTCTCAAGAAAGTAAAGTCCCATTCTATCATTGAATTTTTTTATCTCCAACATCAACTACTGATTTAAAGACCCTCACATAATCCACTGTGATAAAGATACCAACATCCAGGTAGCCGATTTGAAGAAATTGTACACCAAGTACAACTTTTGTTCTAACCATACCTCCGTCTATCACACGCAAGGAAATGGAATGATCGAGGATTTCAACCAAACCATCTCTAAAATATTGAATAATATGGTTTGTCAGAAAAATAAGAGTTGGCTGGACAAATTCCCCATCGCCCTCTGGGCCTATTAGACAATGACTCACAATTCCACACAGGTGACCCTATATTCCATGGTGTATTGAATGAAGGCCATCCTGCCCATCAAGATTCAATCTCCATTATTAAACATTATTTTATATTATTATAATTCACTATATAAGGTAGTTGAAATCCATATGGATGAATTGGAAGCACTCGATGAGAACATGCTTCGTTCTTGTATAATATGGAATGGCATCAGAGTAAGATAGTCAGAGCTTTCAACAAGAATTTTTGCCTCCCATATTTCTTTCAAGGTGTCCTGGTGTTGGACCTGAGAACACCAATGATACCTAGTAGGAAACCTCTATTATGGACTTGAAATGGGAAGGAACTCAAATCATTTACATGGATTACCCCAGTGGCACATACTCCTTGGTTACCATTGATGGAGAGCGTATAAATCCTCTCAGAAATGCCTAATTCCTCAAGAAGTACTATTCCTAATTTAGTGATGGTCCTACATGACCTTAAATTGTTATGTCCTACATGACCGAAAACTGTTCTTCCATCCTACATGACAACAAACTGCAAAACAGTCTGAGTTCTATGACCACAAACTAATATCAATACATTCCCACATGACCTGATACTATTATTTCTTCCCCATGTGATGTTAATATGATTGATTTGTCTGGAATGAAAGATGTAAAACTAATCATTATTCATCCTCACAACACAAACATAAAATACATGGAAACATCAATAACTTTGTATTGCATAATTCTCATCCTCATGGGATATGTAGGCATGCTGAGACGCCTCATCTTGAGTCTATCATCCAGACTCTCCTCTTTGACTATCCCCCATGGGTGTAGTTTCTTTTGAAGACTCCACAATGTATAGTGTAGGCTTATTTGTCCACCCTCATGTGAGGATTACAATAATCTCACACTGTGATCCTCCTAGTTCTTCTATCCTCCCATGTCCTCACCACACGACATCAAACTACATGGCCCTATCAGAACAATGAATGCTTTGATTCCGATCCTCATGGGATATGTAGGAATGCAAGAATATTTCTTTCGTAGGCCCAGAACCATATTCATGATCTCCCATTTGGTAAAAACACAAGGTGTAGTTCATTATTTTCCCTCATTTATATCATATTCATCATGATCGCACCATGTATCCCTCTACATAGAGATCCCACCCTCTTTCATCGTCACTACAAGTCATTAAACTACCAACTTTTTGGGACATCCTATCTTAGGTCCCCTATCATTTTGGCTCCCTAGCCCATTTTATCATTTATGTTTGTACAATGTTGTATGGGATTTTGTTCTCATTCTCGTCAGGTTACTCACCATGCCATACACATCACTCATTGAGAAACCATTCCCCTATCTATGTCCTTACAGTATGATGTTAAACTGCATAACATCCTATAGAACTATGTGTGGATTGATTCCCATCCTTATGGGATATATAGGACTATTCATACATTTATCCTTAGGGTCCAGACTGGTTTTATAGGAACCTTTTTATTGTCCTGGCCCCCTTGACTATGTTCTTCCAGTAGAGGGGTATACGGTGTGGTATGGGATTATGTCCTCATTCATGTCAAGTTTGTAACAACCCTACCATGTACAACTTTCTCTTGAGAGCACATTATCCCCCTAATGTACACTCATCTTTTCATGTTGGCTGCTCGAATGTGGGATCCACGACCCTCTCTAGAATTTTAGTAATTTTCCCAAGAGCACTCTAGTGTAGTACCAAGACTGTTAGATTCTACATTGTCATGTTATCGCCCATTTTTTGTCTTCATGTTCCCCTTCATTTGATATTTCATCTTCTTTAACTACCAAAAGGACTGTCGAATTGTACAGATGTTCAGCGATAGGGATCTTCTTTATTTTCAGGCCAACTTCCTCGAGGATCTCAAAAAAAATTGATACATTTCACGCGTTGTGAATATGGTTAGAGGTCAACACTCATTTGTTTTTCCCATTTTAAAGTCACCTGATATAGATGTTGTGTTTCGATCATAGTCAACAGTTATCTTTCATTGTCACCCCATCCCCATTGTTCACTAATTATTTGTTGCATGATTCACACCATTTTTTTCTCCATTGTGTCCAAGTGGAATTTCAACACTCTTAGTGCTAACCCTCAGTGTGTGTTTGTGCGTTAGGACGACAAAGCCATGGTGATGTGTCATTTGGGGCTACACCCAAATTTCTCCTTTTCATGTATTCCATGTGTTGAAAAAACCTTCTGTTCCCTTGTTTCCCTCATTGATTATAGCTCATGTGGGCTTAGGGATTTTTTTCAGGATTGCCCCCGTTTGGAGACGCCTTTCAACAATATTGACTGTGCTCTAAGACCTTATATTGAGATCCTTCATCGTATTTTCTGCAAGGTTTTGGAATTACATAAACTCTGAACTATGTATTGACTGATTCCCTTCCCTCATGGGATACATAGGAATACCATAGCATCTTGTCTTCAGGTCCAGCTCAAGATCTACCAATTACCTCTTATGTTCATCCTTTTGGACCTGACTTTAATAGAATTTCATGGTGTGGCATGTATGGGAGTATGTCCCCACTCACATAGGTTTCTCAATAGATACACCACGTACTCCCCTTCTATGAGCTAATATCTCCTGCCTCTCATCCTATATGACATTCAATTAATCTCTTTAAACATCTTTTGGCTTGAATCCCATCCACAGGGGTTATATAGGAACACCTAGAAATTTCATCTTTGGGTCCAACCGCATACTCACTGGCCTATTTTGGCCCCTCTTCCCATAGTTGCATCCTTGGAATTAGGCATGGTGTGGTACGTGATTATGTCCTCATTCACATTAGGTATGTTTCATCACGCCATGCACATTCCTTTTAAAACCTCATTTCTTCTGTATGTGTCTATGCCATATGATGTTAAAATATGATACATGGGCCCACATGAAATTACACTGTTGAATCATTATTGTACGATGTTATAATTCAATGGTTTCTTCTATAATATGACCCTGAACAAGGACATTATCATCTTAGACGCATGACAAAAAACCACACAACATTTTGATGTCCTCACACGAGGGGGCATCATGTTTGGTAATGGTTATCCACCATACCATTTTTCAATGCCTGCATATGGCTTGATTCCTGTATTGATGACTAGATTCTCTAACATAGGATTATTACCTAAAAATCACACACATCCATCCTAAAGATCAATAAAGATATATAAAATGTCGCTTCTTTTAGGTGTGTTGTCTGGACCCACATGCCGGTATTGTCCCACAGAAATTGGTACCCTACCATGACACTCTAGAACATTGTATGGATTGATCCCAATCATAATGGGGTATGTATGAATGCCTAGGAACATTGCCTTAGGGATATCCCAACTTTGATTTTTGGTCCCTCGACCTAAAACATTATCAGGGAGCACATAGTGTGATATGGACTCAAATCATCCTCATTCAAATTTTTTCTTGCAATTACCACACCACGTGTCTCCCTCCATCCAATATATTAATGGAACGACCTCTAACACCTTAAAATAATGAGCTCTATGGGTCCCTATTGTAGGACACCCAACTGTGGGACAGTTCTAGAACAATGTATGGCTCGATTCCCATCTTAATGGGATATGTAGGAACACACAATCATTTCATCTATAGGTCAATCCCCCTGAATCCTAAATCCTACCACCCTTTTTTTGGCCCCATGGCCCGATCTCATTCGCTTCTTTCTTTTTTAAAACTGCACCATGTTTTATCCTTGTCTTTTCCTAGATTGGTCTGAGTTCTATGACCCTAAACGAAGATCTCCCTATGGGAACTACACATCGGGTTCGACTAATTTTTCACCTTTTGAGAATTTTTTTATATTAGGTCCCCTCTTAATGGTTCACATTATGACCTTAATATAGAAGTTCATGACCCCATGAGCTTTGTTCTTGGAAAGGGATTCAACTCCCTTTGTCTGGTACATCATATTGTTGTACTCAAATGCATCGTGACAAAGAGCCCAAATTGTGGAATTTTTCCAAGGAAATTCTCCTACTTCATTTACAATATTCATGATCCCTATATTTGGATACCCATCTTCTTCCATTTCAAAAGGATCCCCCTTTACGGTATGTCCTCATGCAACATTTGGTCACCTACCGTCTTGGGCCAATGCACCGGAAGACCTCAAACAAAATTTGCAATAGGTCCCGTGTTTCGAACATGGTCAGTAGTCAACCCTCATTTTTCTGTCCCCATTAAAGGCTAACATGAAACAAGTACTATGTTTAGAACATGGTCATAAGTTATAACATATTATCACACCAATTTTATTATGATCCAGATCTCAGGTATCATGATTCATGTCATTCCAATAACATGTGTTTTAGAGGGATTCTAACACACTTGGTTCTACCCCCCAGTTCATATATGTGCGTTAAGAAGGAATATCAATAATAGTGGTGTGTTTCTCACCTATTGTCACATCACTCCTACTGTGTTCATTCCCACACTAGGGAAATCCCATCTCTACACCTTATTTCTCACATCAAAGATTACTCGTGTGGGTATAGTAGTTTTTGTGGGGTGTGTACTGGTGATGTTGTGCCTTGCAGGCTTATCATCCCACATAACATTATACTGTGATCCCAGAAGTACATTCATCTTGATTAACATCCTGCTGGGATACTTTGGAATTTCAGTCAACATTTCCTTGGGCACAACATAACTTTCATTTAAGGTCTATTGACCTAAAAAACTTCTCTAAGGATATGTGGTGTGGTGCAGAGTCTTTATGTCCCCATTCATTATGGGTTTATAGCTACCGCATCATGTTATCCATTCTTGGGATCTTATTTTTGACTCCTTTTCCTACCATATGATGTTATAATATATGAGTCCACATGTCCTCGACGCATGACATTAAACTATTGTTCTACCATGAACTAGTTTAGGATTCCCCATGATTACTGTGGGATGTATTCGCTTCCTTGTTAAAGAGGACCCCCCCCCCAATAGTGTTGTTCTCTGACCACATTGCGCTCAATAACAACATTTGGCTTGATTCCCATCCTAATGGGATATGCAGCGACTTCCAGTAAATACTCCTTGGTCCCAGCCTCAAGACATTAAAACTACGTGCAACGTCCTCTCCATACAACGTTTACGCTATGTGTTTATCATCCTTATTGTCATGACGTAAAACAATAGAGCATTATAGGTCCATACATGAGAGGTATTATTCCAAAGTATGTTTGATCCCTAATCATACCGATGTGTCAACCTAATGAGTTTTGACCACAATGGTTTAGTTTCATGATTGTTGGACTCCATTTGATCAACCCATCAATCCACCCTCCATGCTTTTCAATCCCTTTATTCAGACATGAATTCTATTTCACATCTAAAGGAACCCCTAATGGTATGGATGCTCATACAATCTCCTGACTATTGTTCTGGGCTTTTGTTCAAGATGACTAATGGTTGACATTTTGAGTCAGGTCATGTGTTTCAAATATTTTTGGTAGCCAGCCCCAATTTTTCATCCCCATTTAAGGATAACCAAATCAATATGATGTTTATCAAACATGGTCAATAGTTATCCGTCATTGTCATTCCACCCCCGCAATGTTATTAATTTTCTACCTTGTGATTCGTGCTTTTCATTACCCCATGTTCAGATTTATTCTCACTCCCCTTGCGTTACTCCGCTCGTGAACTAGAGAACATTGAAAATTACAACAAATCAACTATTCTAATAACATAATTCTCCAGTCAGGACTCACACTTTCTTCATAGAATTCCATGTAGGTCATTTATTCTTTGGATTACCAATGATTTTTTGTCATTCTCATATTCAGACGAGGTAATGATTCACCCATCCCTTGTTTTTCAAATCGGGCACGACCCACGTGCTCTTAGGGATTGATTACTGGTTACTATACTGTTATTATTGAGATTTGATACTCAGAATTAGAAATTAAGAAGATAATAAGTTTATGCACATAATTCAGGATAAAAATATAAAATATAATGGTTGATGTGTTTGGCCAAAATAGGGGCCATAAGGGTTCGCATCATGTATAGATTTCTCAAGTGTTTCCACCTTATAGCTCATTGCCTCCAAGACTGCCTCCCACCCCCTAAGATCCCTCTCTTTATCTGTAGCCATAGAATATAACTCATTAGCCTTGTTCTATGCTCGCACTCATTCAACTTGGAGCTCAATAATTTGGTGACTAACATGTACTACATGCTATTGGGAATCCTTCAGATGTCCCTCATATATTCAATGAGCTCAGAGAAGGTTGCGATGAATGACTTCCCTTATTTTTCTTTCTCTTCGAGGAATCAAACATATTGCTCAGCTTTAAGGAAATCATATGTATTTTGTGACTCCTTCTGGCATAGGTAAATGTCATAGAATTGGATATTATCCAATATTTTATCATCCATGTAATCATGGATCATTTTATGGAGATGAGGAGAATCTACCCCTCTAGTGAAAAGAATGTGTTTCCAGGAGCTATGCGACCCCATTCAGTTTATCCATTCATCCTGTGGATGAATTAAAAATCATTTGATGCGCCTCCATGCCTTTCCCTGTATCATGTGACTATCTATAGACACATCTGCTTCAAAATCTCTTATATCCTCCTAGTCCAAAGGCTTTTACTCCCCAAAATCATCCAAGAGTTCAACAGCAGGTTCCTCTTCTAGAATTATTTCTTCTTCCTCGACTTCTACCTCACCGTATAGGAGCACTACCCTAGTAGCATTATCATTCAGGATTTTAGCCTCCATCTCACTAAGTACTATGGCAGGGATGGCTCGAATAGTTGGCTCTACAGGTGTAAATTTAATCACCGGCGGGGCTCCTGCAGATGTTCCAGATTCGATAGTTTTCCGACCCACCATCCTTGTAATCAATGCATTGAGAATATATGTTTTTGTTAGATAATTTACCTAATATAAGAAATAATAATATCCAATGAAGATAAAGACAAATAGTAGCCATTTGCAACAACATCCAGTGTGAACGTCAAGATGGGATTCACCACCATAGGAGATCCCTCAGCTTTTGTTAACTCAATCGCCAATGCCGGCTCCACCTGAATGATGTGAACTATGGGAAACTTTTAGTCAACCATTTAATTCCATTATTTGGGTGTATCGACACATACTCTGACCATAGAAAGTTCCCCACCTTGCACGGTTCCGAGGACAAGTTTTTCAGGATGTTTTCTTGCCTCCATGGGCACGTTTTCATCCCATGCAGGGAAGAATTTCAGGGATTCATCATCCATGTATTCCTAAACAGGATGAAATTTGGTCAATAAGTTATGATTCTTATAAGGGAAAGGACATCGTAGACAAGAGTTAAACTCCCCTTGAGTTGCTCATCCTATTCTGCATTAGAGCATGAAATCTCGCCACTCTCACGGGGGAATCCCTGGCATGAAGTTGTTTCTAACGGTCCATCACTACCAATGCCTTCAACCTCTTCATCCCCATTCTCTTCTTCAGTTGTGTCTTCTTTATATTCTTCATCCACTTCTTCTTCCACTTCATCCTCCTCTATATCTTCATCTTCAGATGAAAACTTCTCTGGGCCATGTTCCTAATCGAGCATCACTTTTAGCCGGAGGTGAGGCTATTCATAAAACACCCACTAAAATGTGTCCATATCCATGGCTGTCAGGTATGCATGCTGGTGATGAATTTTTTCCCAATCCACCAACTAGATGTGCCCTATGTTTGGCACGTCATGACCGGTACACACCAACCTCTTCCACAGCTCTTCGATGGACATAGATTGTCATAGCGTACTCCTAGAGGACTAGAGTGACTGAAGGATAGCATCGTTAGTTGGATTCCAGAGGTACTATAGCTTCATAGGAATAAGTTCCCTTTCATTCCAATGAGTTCTCTTGCGGCACCGCCCCTCCTCAGAAGGCGGAGGCATGTTCTCAACTTGCGATGCTCTTGCTAATGATGGGACTACATGTGACATGGTAGCCACTGATCATGTTCATCATCTCACCTCTCTCGTGGAACATCGTCTACCCTACCACACTATAGGCTATGCACTAGCATCCTTGATTTTCCGGATGTGTTTCCGTAGAATCAACAAGGGATATGTTTTTTCCACTGTTCGACAAACACTGTTTACTGGCCCACATTGACATCTGTAGGGGGGACAATGATGATGTCACCCAGGCCTATATTAATGAACATAAGCCACAATTAGAGAATAATGCAGGGATTTAACTCTTCCAGAAACATTGTATAAACATTAATTGGCATCAGATACATGCACCAAAACTACCTAGAAAAACTGGACAACCCATACATTTCAAAAAATGAATTTTCCAACGATTAGGGCTACCAATACACAACCCCCTAATCTTTACAAGTATCCCCTCTGGTCCAATGGGCCCCACCCATCATCTACCATCTAAAAAAATGGGGTTCGGAATGGGTGAATGTCGAAATGGGTATGTCTTCCAATCATAATCTTGATTCCTTATTCTTTGAGTATCAGTGGGTGGATTCCATTAATGTTAAAGAGAGATGGTTGTATAACTTCACTTGGAGGGTGAATGGAATTAATTAATTCATATCTTCCATAGTGGGCTATGACCTGTCCCTAAAGGATTTTAAATGGTCTGCATATCCTTCTGGGAAAACATTCCCGTGAGATATTCCCCAGAACGTTGTATAGCCTGGACAGTACGGGTACCCCCAGGTTAACCTTGTTTTTTTCCACAATGATTGCAGCCATCAGTATAATCCTTGGGTGCTCCCCCAAAATCATATCCCTCACTAGTAACAGCTACCTACTTTATAATTCTTCATGCATCCCGACATATCGTACATTCGGATCCCGACATTCATTTCTTGCAACGCCTCATGATTGGTACTCTCCTGCCTCTCAGACCGTCCAATATGATCCCCCTTCCCCCTCTGAGACATGTTCGAACATTGCTTCCCTCGACTAGGCATCTTCACATCCTTGTCCTACATTAGAAAAAGACGGAACCATCTTAGATAAGATATGTCCTTCAGAACATATTTTATTTTTGACTTCACTGTAGCCAACTCTAGTAGATTCTATGTGAGGATGGGGGTGCATGTCATATCCCTCCAAACATTCTATGTTGGGAGGAACTCGTCATAGTGGTTCCCCTCCATGGCGATTCCCCCAATGAAATGGACATCCAAAAGAATGATACCTACATCCACATGGTGGATTTGGAAGGTGTTGGTATCAGGGGACCACAGACTGAATACCACTAGTACCTGGTCCTGCTGCGGGTAGAAGTGAAATTGTGATGTCCAAAGAGCTTCAAAATTCCTAGTAGACGGAATCTCTTGCCTGAACTCCTTGCATGTTTTCTGTACCTATTACACTCATTCCCCTTCGCTTATGATGTTTCCCCTGGGCCTGATGTCACATTCCTATTATCACGAACTAGGCCAGGTCGCCATCCGACCCAGTGCCCGACCTGGTTCGCGGCATGGCCCGAAAGGCGTTCCCAATCCCCACAGTCTAGAAGAAGTGCCTAAGTATCAATACTAACACATTGTAATGATATACCCAAAATAGTAAACACAAAACAAAATATAAGATAAATAAACTAAAAATAAAAAAGTAATTCCAAATGGACCTTAAATAAAAATCATATTTAAGGATTTAAAATATCCACTAGAATCCAAAAAGAAAAGACAATGAAAGAAACTAAAAATATAACTCAATCCTCCATTAAACTTGTGAAGTGAGACATCCACATGCTACAAAAACAAACCTGCATGATAAGGCCATCAAAAACCCGAGCCACCATCATTTAGCTTGATGCATTAACCTGGGAGACAATGAGAACAATGTCTTCATACACCCAGGGGTGTATGTAGGGTCTAAGACTATAGCGCAGTAGGACGTAACCAAATATAAAGGTTCCCCGTATTAAAATTAAATGACAAATAAATTTTCAGACTTAATAAATCAACGAACTACAATGTTTGAACGACTTCAAAGAAACATTTTCTATAAAGAAAATAATTTTCCATAAAAAAACATAAATTAAATTAATAAAAAAAAAACACCCTAGCCTTTAAGAAAATGAAAATTTTCCAGAAAAATCAAATGATACACCATATTACAATGGGGAGTGTAAAGTATTCCATGAGAACTAAATGTTGGATATTCCCTATAGGCACTAGACATAGGGTGCATCTTGGTGGAGACACTCACATAGAGGTGAAGATCATTTCTGCCCTGCTAAAATAAAACACATTGTTCAATGGAAACTATGATACAATGTGATTAGATCCTTCCTAGACACAATGTGGAATACCACTAACCCTATTTGGATCAATTCAAAATGTGGAGGATACTTCCCAGACATAATGGGGAACACCACTAACCCTACTGATGTGGCCCACAAGATGGTGGACTGACACCCTACTCTTGATTGTTATGTTGATTCCACAATAATATTGTAGGGGTGATAAATGATTGTACTCCAAAACCAGGGAACTATAAAATATTAAATATAGGAATTTACCTATACAGGGGAGTGCAATCCAGTTATGTAGATATAATTTCATACAGAACCCTCATGGAAAGGACTAAGGAAATGCTCTCATACTATACTAGTCCAATGAAAAAACACCACAATTTTATAAAAGGACCATCTCATCTTCAAGGTCTCAATGGTGTAGATAGCTCATAAATTATACATACAATTAAGGATTTATTTTAGTTTGATGTTTTAATGGGGGCCACTAGGGCTATGGACTTACCACATGATCTATTCACTAACAGTGACATTCGACCACCACGGTCAACCACCTGGACCGTCCAGCCCCTAGTTTCCATTATTTACCATGACCCTAGATTCCATAAATATGAAGAAGTTGTAGAGACCCTAGATCATAATTGAACATAGCCTCACTCCGGCCTGGTAAACCCCAATTCCAAACCGCTCATCCCGGACCAGTCAACCTAGTCAACTCTACCTAGGCCTGGACCACTCTACCTAGGCCAGACCCATCTTCCCTGGCCTTTCTCGCTAAGGCATGGGCCGATTGGGTAACTTCACTTAGCCCACTATGATATGTTTATAGCCTCCACTCTACATGGAAACCACAAAAGTATGTTCTATACAGCTCCGCTAGCTCCCACAAAGCCATTGCCACACCGATCGCCACCACCTCAGTCGCAGATGTCGCCACCTCACTTTGCAGGACTGCCACCCCAAAACCATGCTGGTGCACCCTTACTCAAACCATCGAGCCACCTCTAATTCCTATTATTCAAAAAGATCACAGTCTTTTCTCCTCGGGTGATGATTGTTACAGAACTGGCCTTTGTTTTTAGTTTCCCTACAACCCAACGGTCTTTTCTAATTAAGTGCCTCCCGAAAAGTGGAACCATGGCCGATGGTGTCCAATGACAAATAATACAAATAATTGGGAGAATTAAATCACAAATAACACCATGAAGTATCAACCTTGGCCTCTGTTTCTGTAGACATCAATTCATTCTCATTAGAATGAAGAATAATGAAGAATATGGAAAAATCCCGATATAATCCCCAAAATTATAAACATTCCCATAATGATCAAACAATAGATCAATTAGTTATTGGATTGACCTGAATTATACATTGAAATCATGAATGAGGAAACCAAAATGGAAAAACCACCCTACCTTGATTCGGATTAGTCACTAATGTTGAACAGTCATCACTTCATCATCAAACCTTGATTCGTCAAATCTGAGGGAGATTGTTTGATCTATCCATCGTTGTTCACCAATGGCTTCTCTAGAGGTTCCGTCCCCATTTCCCAAATAAAATCTATGGTTATGAGGCTAACAATGATTTTTTGAAAATATAAATATAAAAAGGAGAGATGTTTCATAAAAATAATTTTTTTATAAAAAATATTTTATTTACAGTAACATCCTCGGAGACTTTTTATATAGAGGACCCACACAAAAAAATATTATTTTCTTCCTAGTATAACTCTGAACTCAATAGTACATCCATATTTTTAACCAAGAACCCATTTAATACTTATTCCAAAATTTTAAGGAAAACATTGTCTCTTTTCCATTAAAAGTACAACATTTTTCATACATTTATTTTTGGAAAAAATGTCTCAAAATCACACGCCATCTCAGTATCTAGTTTCAAAGTCAATTCAAATAATTTCTAAATATAATACATGGAAAAAATATGAGATATTACACCACCCCTTAGAATATTGTTAATACCTACATATATAATAACATCATTATCCTGATATTCTAATATTATTATTTTATTTGGTTTCAACCAAAACATATACACACTTCTATATAATTGGTAACAAACATTATATTATTTTTTATGTAAAACTATAGCCACACAAAATGATGCTATTATCATTCTTCCACAAACTGAATTTGGTCGCCATCAAAACAGGAACCAAACCTAGACCATTTCATGTTCGAAAGGGTGTTCTGTATCCCCATGGGATGGAACATGGTCTTGGGTATCTTAAATATTGGTTTGGGAATGATTTATCAGAGTTTAGAATCATTTAACCTCCAAAGACAGTCAATAAAATAAATCTGCAAATTTTCAACTAAACAAGCCATAAATGAAAACTCAGAACCAAATACATGGATTTTAACGTGAAACAATGTTTCCCAAATTACAAAACTAGAATAAAAAAACAACCCAACTATTCCCACAAGATAAGGGGTCACCACCCATGAGTTGTATCTATAACACCGCAAAACGGGACCAAATAGCAACCTAAACCACTATCTCCAAATGCCATTCCCTTAACTAGGTAAATCAAAACCAAGTCTACATACACCCAAATGTGTAAGTAGGGTGTGATCCTAAGCTGAATATGATACCACTAAAACATTCCATGTGTCAATCATTATAAGATAAAAATCTTGCAAGTGTTATAAACAAATAATGGCAGTAATAATTTCTATAGGTGCATCTTTAAAATGAAAATTGTTTTCAAAGTGGTTAACTATAAATAACTGGTACATTTCCATAAAACATGTAATATACAGAAATTTACATCAAAAAATAATATAAGCTATGTTAAATGACTAATTGTCAATTAGAACACAACACTTAAACACTCCTAGGTACTAGTTAGTTGTTAGCCCCATGTCCCTCACATCTTGATGTAAAAGTAACTATAAAATTTTTTGTTCTCATTCCTGAGCCACAAGTATGGGAATCAACCATAACCAAGTGGTCCCCAAAATCATAATCATCTTAGTCTTTTTAGTTTTTTCAATGTCAAACATCCTAAGTGAATCATGGGAAGAACCACTCTGGATAACAAGTATGAAAGAACACGTCCGCACACATGGATACCTGGTCTTCTCTCATTGGGATAAAACATGTTTGACTAGATAAAAAATCCCATTTACCCATAAAACAATATTTATGGTCACACAAACACAAAACAATATCTAATCATTCTTTTCTCCATTTGTATAAGTAAAATAAATGCTTAGAATTTCCATAAGATATTTACACAAATTATAGAAAAACATTTCACATAAAATCCATTTAAAACACTTCATTGAAAACAAAATGCCTACCAATATTACCCCAAACCATAATTTTCATCACTAAAACATTTTTATAAATCCATTCCATGAATTATAAAAGAACACGAATTGGTACAACATGGAATGCACAAGTAAAATACCAAGTTTCACAAATAAACAACACTTAAAAATGTACCTCAAAGAAAATGCTAACAAAAAACGTTTTTCACTAAAAGTAATGATATAAGAACATACAAGAAATATATATACATCATTATAACTCATTCTATAATTCTTACACCTTGAATCACATACCATATATGTCAAACAAAATCAAATACTTTTGAAAAACTTCAACCGCACCACAGCTGTATCACATGTTAGTGAACACAAAACTAAATCAATAATATTTGAACAAGAAACACAATTACAGACCCAATATTCAATGAACAACTTTCTATAAATTCGTATCTTCAAAAAAATTGGAAGAAACCCTAATAAAGTGGTAGGAGGAAGGAAGAAAACACACTTATTTAAGAGATCTTTAAGAAATCTCACTAAATAAACTAATAGTTGTATCTACAAGAAGCCAAATATTTCAAGGAGGATTTAATAAGTATTATTACTTAATGTTGGAAGATAAATAAGTGAAAAAGTTTAAAAAATGAGGATTTTATGAATGAAATAAATTACCCTTTCAAATATGTTTGATTTGACAAAGCCTTGGAAAATTTTCCTACTCTACAATGAAGATGAGATCCAAAGGGAATGAAATGAACCCGGGGGTGAGCCCAGGGTCAGTGGTCTTCAGTGATAGGTGGAATCACTAAAAAATATTATACATTGAATGAGATGTGAAAAAAAATTATAATGAAACTAGAAATGTGCTAAAGGTTTGGTCTAATACCTTAATAAATAACCAAAATAAACTAGGATTTTGGATCCCTGTGGGGTCCAAATGGATATGGTAGATTAAATTGGTCATGGGAGGAAATTTATGATGTAGAGTTGGTGAAATATGTTAAAAATGGTGGAGTTATAAAAGAATCGAAATTTATTTTTAAATAAAGAAATGGGATCACGGTTTGGACTAAATCGAAAAAACAACTATTTCTTCCAAAAATGCATGGGAAACCCCTAAAACAAAGAATGAATGGAAATTATATTAAAAATAACATTAAAATATGTTATGAATGCTATAAATTTCCCCACAATGAAATAATTTTGGCCCAAGAAAGTCAACCAGAATGTTGATCAGACAACAAGAATGGGTACTTTTTCTCAACCCCCAACTTCTTCTCCAATGTTTTGTGGATATTGTTCACATACATCCAAAGGACACGAACTAGTAGAATATACTTTTCAAAAATCACCTTATCATGGGAATCAACTATCTGTACATGCTTCTATAAAATAGAAAAATCAAGATCCATATCCAACCCTTCCCAATTCAGGATAGGGTTCAAATCCTGGTGGTTCTTTTTCAAATGGGTGACATGGTTGGAATCCTGAATGGATGCCAAATGAAAAAAATATGTATTCCACCTCTCTAATACTCTTAGGGATTTAAAATGGTCCGACATATCTCGATGTTATCTTTACATGCTTTCCCAAGTGTGGGTGACCAAGACGAGGAGCCACCTTCAAGAATACATGATCACCCAATGAAAAAACTATGTCTCGACACCACTGATTATTGTATGATTTATCCAAATTCTAATATATCATTAAATTATTTCTGATAAACGTATCCTTCTTAGAAATCTCTTGACCAAGGCTCTACCCTAATATGGAAGTCTCACCTATGTCTGCCCAGTATAGGGGGGACTGATAAGGCTGACCATAGACCGCCTCAAAAGGATCCAATCGAATTGAGGATTTGAAACTGTTATTATATGAAAATTTAGACAATAAAAAATGGCTTTCCCAGAACCTACAATTCCCAAAACATATTCACAGATCACATCCTATATTATCTGATTCACCCACTCAGTCTGACTATACATATGAGGATGGTATGTCGTGATCATATTAATCTGTGACACTAAGGACTTTTGAATGACTTCCCAAAATAGATAAGTGACAGGGTCTCTATCTAAAACAACTACTAATGGCACACCAGAAATCCTTACCAACTGCTAAAGATAAAAATTTCCTAACTCATCCACTTTAGTATTATCTTTGATCAGAATTTAATGTTATTATTTTGTTAGACGATCAATCACCACCCATTTTGAATTCAAACTCTGAGGTGTACGAGGAAAGCCAATAATGAAGTCCATGGAGACCTCATCCTAATTCCAGGTAGGAATGGATAATGGCTGAAGAAAACTGAAATTCCTTTAGTAATCAACTTTCAGCTACGGACATATGTATCATCTCGACACCAAGTCTGCTATGTATCATCTCCTAACGGACCACCAGAACTACTGAATCACATCATAATAAATCTTGGTGGAATCAGGAAGGAATGACCACTGATACTCGTGGCTATCCTTCATCACCACCATCAGTAGAGATGAATGAACTACTGATCGGCCCTTGACGAAGAAGATTCCATCGAAATACAATGACCAATCAGAAGGTGTCATATAACGACCCATACTTTACATACATTGTTAATACTTCGAATTTGAAGCACACTTATTACAACATATGACAAAACCACAAAGGTCCGTATAGGTATAGTGTCTTTAGAAACTGGGAAACATAAACAACTGGTTCATAAATCTTCTACAGTGTCTCCCATTTATTTCATCATATCTAGGGTCCCTTTTAGCATATTCTACTTAATATCCATCTTCCTGACCTGGGGAAAAGAAAACATAAAAGGGTGAGCTCAAATGCTCAGCAAGGGCAAATAAAGGAAATAAAAATCATATCATATCTTTATGAAAATCAAAACCTTCAAAAGAGATCATAATATCTTAACATGGAATAAATCATAGAAGTGAAAATGAGATCCCCATAATCATAACATAAAACTTGAAACTTTGTGCCATGCACACATAATCATGGAAAATCATTTCTTGTTAGTCATGACTCATTGCCAAGACTATCTTAGTGGACAAAGTCCCTTTCTGAACCGAGTTCACTCCCCGTTTCAGTCCTGTATCACTGAACCGAAATAACCTTCCGTTCCAGCCATGTCCATCTCATGAGATATAAAATCATTACCCAATGCATTGGAGGGAGATATAGGTCCCACCCATATTATAATGAATCCTTTCTTATGTGTGCCACATAATCATAAATCATACATCATCTCATAACACATGTAACAAAAATGGGATTCTTGAAACATCATGACATCATAAATCAATTCATATAAGATAAAGGAATTCATAAACATAATTCCATCACAACATAGTCAAATCAATGTAAAAATATGGATAGAAACAGAACCCTTTATTATCTTAGATGGAAAATAATTTTGATAAAACACTTGAATTGAATTCTTGAGGAAAATATCCTTTCTTCTTCAAAATCAATTTCTTTTCACAAAACATCATGCAATTTTAAAAGAAAGAGATTTTATTGAAAATAGTCATGAAATATTTTAGAGGAAGCTTCATGAAAATAAGGCTTTATAAAACCGTAGAAATCCGTTCGTGCCGTATAAGTTAAAAAAAACATTCTTCGTACTTTTGTCGGAAAAGTCAAAAAGTACCTCGTATGACAAAAGATTTCTTTCATAGATATTACTAAAAACTCAGCGAAGGGAAAAAATGGATTTAAACAATTGTAGGTGGATGGAACTAATATTACATATTGATGAAACATGGATGTGGATGATAAAATACACCCCAGTAAATACTTATGAATAAACAATCTCGGATAAAAATGAGATTGTGATATTTCCCTTACCTTAGGTCCGATTTGCTTTGTTCGTGTCCGAAGCTCCTGTATAATGGTTTAAATAATGTTATTTACTTATTCCAGAATCATACATATTGATATGATATCATATATGGTCATATTATTAGCTTCTTGTTAGTAATATTTCATTGTTACTTGTTACTCGGGTCTTTATAACTTTTTGTTCTTATGCGTGTTTTGTCGAATAAATTCTTATTCTTATCTTTAGGTTATAGATAATTCATTTACAGAATGGTATTAGTGTAGTATATACCATATTCATTCATTAAATTCATTTATATAATCATTATGAAATGAAGATCATGTAGAACGAGTCGCATCACATCGTGGAGACGGTATTCCGTACGTACGCACGAGTGATGATATCGTTCCTATGATCGTGGAATTGTATTGGAGTATATATATATATTATTTCGGTATCAATATTACTTCATAATAATCATATATAGTTACTCATTACACCATTATACCCATCCTTGTAAGGTGATGGTGGAAAATAGATTACACCACGGCGTGGAGACGGTATTCCGTACGTACGCACGCGCGGTGATTTCATTTTTCCGTAGGATGGATAGAAGGTGAATTAGGGTTGTTTCATATTTATAATAACATATCAGTATGTAAGTAATACTGATGTTATTACTTTATCATGAAACAACTAAAGAAGAAGAAGTTGAAGAAGAAAGAAATTGAAAAGATCGGTAATGGATATTACCTCTTCTTTGGAACGCCTCTTTGAATCCTCCACTTAGGGAACTAAGATTTGTCTTTGAAGAAGACCAGGACCTCTAGGATTATTCTAGGGAAGTGGAGAGGAGAAAATGGCAGGGGTTGGCCGAGCTTGAGTGCTCAATTTGGTGTGAGGAGGAGGGGGAGGAGGTGCCCTTTTATAAGGGAGGAGAGGGGCACCTTAGGAATATCTGAAAATATTATTTTATATTAAAGTCAAAATCGGTTTATAATGGTTCCAAAGGGTCTTATTTCGAAGATAAAGTGTGGATGGGTCGACATCCTATCAACCAATAGTATTTAGACAAGTTTAGGGTATTTTTTTAACCTTATCAATTAGATTTAACTCTAAGTTAAATAATTTAACTTTTACCATGTCTTTTTGTTTTGTTTCACAATATGGTTAATACATTTACTATAACATGCCAAACGAACCCCAAATTGTTTATTATTAATATATATATCCTTATCTAAGTCATTTGGCCGAACCTTAGATTTTTTGGAATAAAATAACAATTAATAATATAATATTTGATTTAAAAACTATTTTGTGTCAATTTTGACACTATTTGATATATGATTTTTGAGAAAGTCATAACAGAATTATATGTTCGAACCAAGTTGATTAAATCAACATTAATATATCATAGTAACCTATAAAATTAGTGTAATTCATAAAAAGTCTCAAATTACATTCATTTGAGTATTTATAACATCAATTATGTTAATATTTCCTTAAAAGGGTAATTACTATATCATCGTTGTGTCATAAATGAATTAATTTATTTAAAGTCTAAAAATTATAAATAAAATATCATTATATAGGAAATATTTTTAGCTTTCTAATGAATATTTATAGTCGAATATATCTTATGTATAACCTCATATTAAAAATGTTTTAGTGAATAAACATTGATTTTAACTCTTTTAACTCTTCTTTGAATTAAATAAAAATAAATGTCCTAATCTAATCCAAGTGGGCCTAAATGATAATATTTTACACTTAAGGTTGTTTTTGGTCGAGATACACTTGTCCAATAGAATTAGTACATGTGTTAGGGTAATATTAATATCATTCTTACCCTTAATTACCCTATTTACTTTTAACCGTGGTAAATAAAAGTAAAAAGTTACTATTCACCAAAAATTATTTTCATCTCATTGAACCACATTTTACTTACTGACATCAACCGTGTCTCTCGGATTTTTGAAATTCCATTCACAGAAGCGGTAAAATTATGTTTTATGAATAATTCAGTTTTTTAACTTCCACTTAGTAGTTTCACTATTCATCAAAAAATGAAGGTTTTCAGAAAAATGCCAAAATTTCATCCTAAGCTATATTTCATATTCCGAATTCAAAAATGAAGTATATTTTACCAAATTCATAACATAGAAGTTGCATTAAGTAATTTTATAATTAAATCCCGCTGTTAAAACAAATAGCGTGTTTTTAAGAAACAATATCTATCAAAAGATTGACACTTGTTTATGTCTGGTTTAAATGTGCAATTACATCCAATGACCAACATTGTATTAAATTGTAAAAATATATTCTAAATATACTTTAAAACTACTCTAATTAATAATTTATCACTATTAATTATTTCTATTAAAAAAGTTGTTTTTTAGTAATTTTCACTATTCATCAGAATATGAAAGTTATCCGAAATGTACCAAAATTTCACCTTAGGCTAAATTCGATACTCCGAATCGAAAAATGAAGTTCATTTTAAAAAATAAGATTTACGGAATTTTAAAAAGTGGTTATTACTATTCATACCGGCTAGTTTTAATAATATTTTAATAGCATATCGTTGTTTAGTGAAACTCGGTATTGCGTATTACACACGCTATCGAGGAAGGTTGCGATTGCGTGTAATGCAAGGCAAGTCAAGGATGCGTGTTGTGCAAGCTCCTTTTGGTGTAGCGTACAACACAAGACATTAAAAAGAATATTTTTTATAAAATCTTGGGCTGTTACATTCTACCCCCCTTAAAATGAATTTCGCCCTCGAAATTCGTCGGGGTTATAAATGGTTTACTATTTGAAAGTTTCTTTAATAGAAACCCACATCGTAAAAAGGAATATCAAAACCAATCTTTAAAAACAAAAGTATGAAACGTAACAGTTACCCAAATAAACTAATCATTGGGTTTCCACATAGGTGAAAATATGGATATGGAAGAGAAATCTAACCATCATGTTCTGATGGAGAGTGGTAGAGAACATGGCTATGGAAAAGCCAATAATCACAAATCCATAAATTTGTGACGATCTAATGTACCATCCGATTCATCAGGTATAAGATCACTAGGACAACATTTTTGGTTTTCAAGATCATTTTCCTAAAGTTGAAAATTTGAATTGGAATAAATACTTTCTTTATTTTGGTACAATCTCACTATTGTTCGTGCCTAGAACAATTTCCACTTCATCTCTTAAATAAATGAAGTTGAATTTGTTATTCGTGAGGTGTTAGCAGATCATGTGATAGAATGACGGGTCATTCCATCTGTCTCAAACAAAAGGTTAGCAAAAATTATATACATAAGTCGATCTATAGTGAGATTAATCACATATAGTTCCTAAAATGGACTTATACTTCATATATCATACTGCTTAATATAATAAAACTAGTTTCTACTAAATAGGGACTTCATGTAGGCTAGTGGTAGGCGATAAAGGCCAGTCGCACTTCGGTTGTGGGTTCGATTCCCACAGCCTTGTCCGACGCGATGGGTTGTCGCCCGTCCTGCAGGTTGTCCTTTTTCTAAAACTACATTACTATAACATCCCATCAATAATATCGAAAAAAAACTTATATCCTTAAACAATACTAACTTATTTCCAACATAATCCATTTCAATCTTTAGGCTTATCCATAATACTGCAGTCCACTCTCATAACATAGTGAAAATGATTACCAGAGATTTAATACCATTGTTGATCCCCATATATCATAAGATATGTCTTGTTGGTCACATTACAGACATTCAAAAGCCTTAATCATGTAATCTCTTGAATACCCATTGAACATTAGTGAAAACCTGAATATAGTTAAAAGTTAACACCTTCCACATACCAAAATCCTCAAAATTCTATATACTCAAACCATGATATCACTTAGTCCTTATATCAATCATGAGCTCATGAATACTTTCAAACATTTAATTTTCTCCTTATCCCTTCATTATGCGCATATCATCTACATTCCAAAAATATCTGTATAACCTTTCATGGATACTGGTAACATTAATCACACACTTTCAAAACTCAATGAAAGACAACAATGTAACAATCCTTAGATGTCTCTTTATTCCATAGTACCATGAGATTCTTTATACAACATTACACTTGATAAACATGTAATCATTCCACTACCTTCTTAATCCATTGACTGAGCTTCAACAATTCTTTCATCTCACATATCATTTGTAGTCTCTTCATCATCATCCACATAAATACTACCCATATGACCATACTGATTCTCTTCATGAGTCTTTCCCTTAGGGCATTTGTTTGCATAATGCCCATACATTCCACATTTAAAACACTTAACCATTTTTGATGTCGTAGCAATACCATTATCCTCATCCATGGTGTTAACCGACCCTTTTCCTTTCTACTTACTTGCTTTGTGTCCTTCTTTTCCACACCCAAAGCATCTTCCAGTTCCTTTGAAACATTCTCCTTGATGCCTCTTCCCACATGATTTACATAGGGGAAATTGAACATTCTTTCCTCTATGATCATCATGAAACTCCATCTTTCTCTAATTAGCCGAGTCAGGAAACTTACCAAATTTTACTTTATTGATCATATTATGAGATTGCTGATTCGGCATAATAATGATGTTTGGACTTCCAAATCCCATTTCATTTGGTTTCTCATGAAGAATATCATTCCATTGTCCATCATATCCTCCATTATCGTGAATCATCTTGTTTCCAGCCATTTTCTAAAACCCAAAAAGAATAGTGTGAGAGGCAAAAATCATGCTAGGGAAAACAACATTATAAAGGGGGAGTATCCTCAATATCTAACTTCTTAGGTTAAATTCTAAGATCGTTACCGTAGTTATAGGACTGTATCCTATACGTATACTTATCCTTAGGGACATCCCTAGACAAACCTTATAAATATCTCTAGGGATCTCACTAAAGTTCTCACATCCTAGTTTCCAAAGGTTGACTATACCTTTCCTCTGATACCAACTATAACGACCCATACTTTACATACATTGTTAATACTTCGAATTTGAAGCACACTTATTACAACATATGACAAAACCACAAAGGTCCGTATAGGTATAGTGTCTTTAGAAACTGGGAAACATAAACAACTGGTTCATAAATCTTCTACAGTGTCTCCCATTTATTTCATCATATCTAGGGTCCATTTTAGCATATTCTACTTAATATCCATCTTCCTGACCTGGGGAAAAGAAAACATAAAAGGGTGAGCTCAAATGCTCAGCAAGGGCAAATAAAGGAAATAAAAATCATATCATATCTTTATGAAAATCAAAACCTTCAAAAGAGATCATAATATCTTAACATGGAATAAATCATAGAAGTGAAAATGAGATCCACATAATCATAACATAAAACATGAAACTTTGTGGCATGCACACATAATCATGGAAAATCATTTCTTGTTAGTCATGACTCATTGCCAAGACTATCTTAGTGGACAAAGTCCCTTTCTGAACCGAGTTCACTCCTCGTTTCAGTCCTGTATCACTGAACCGAAATAACCTTCCGTTCCAGCCATGTCCATCTCATGAGATATAAAATCATTACCCAATGCATTGGAGGGAGATATAGGTCCCACCCATATTATAATGAATCCTTTCTTATGTGTGCCACATAATCATAAAACATACATCATCTCATAACACATGTAACAAAAATGGGATTCTTGAAACATCATGACATCATAAATCAATTCATATAAGATAAAGGAATTCATAAACATAATTCCATCACAACATAGTCAAATCAATGTAAAAATATGGATAGAAACAGAACCCTTTATTATCTTAGATGGAAAATAATTTTGATAAAACACTTGAATTGAATTCTTGAGGAAAATATCCTTTCTTCTTCAAAATCAATTTCTTTTCACAAAACATCATGCAATTTTAAAAGAAAGAGATTTTATTGAAAATAGTCATGAAATATTTTAGAGGAAGCTTCATGAAAATAAGGCTTTATAAAACAGTAGAAATCTGTTCGTGCCGTATAAGTTAAAAAAAACATTCTTCGTACTTTTGTCGGAAAAGTCAAAAAGTACCTCGTATGACAAAAGATTTCTTTCATAGATATTACTAAAAACTCAGCGAAGGGAAAAAATGGATTTAAACAATTGTAGGTGGATGGAACTAATATTACATATTGATGAAACATGGATGTGGATGATAAAATACACCCCAGTAAATACTTATGAATAAACAATCTCGGATAAAAATGAGATTGTGATATTTCCCTTACCTTAGGTCCGATTTGCTTTGTTCGTGTCCGAAGCTCCTGTATAATGGTTTAAATAATGTTATTGACTTATTCCAGAATCATACATATTGATATGATATCATATATGGTCATATTATTAGCTTCTTGTTAGTAATATTTCATTGTTACTTGTTACTCGGGTCTTTATAACTTTTTGTTTTTATGCGTGTTTTGTCGAATAAATTATTATTCATATCTTTAGGTTATAGATAATTCATTTAAAGAATGGTATTAGTGTAGTATATACCATATTCATTCATTCAATTCATTTATATAATCATTATGAAATGAAGATCATGTAGAACGAGTCGCATCACATCGTGGAGACGGTATTCCGTACGTACGCACGAGTGATGATATCGTTCCTATGATCGTGGAATTGTATTGGAGTATATATATATATTATTTCGGTATCAATATTACTTCATAATAAACATATATAGTTACTCATTACACCATTATACCCATCCTTGTAAGGTGATCGTGGAAAATAGATTACACCACGGCGTGGAGACGGTATTCCGTACGTACGCACGCGCGGTGATTTCATTTTTCCGTAGGATGGATAGAAGGTGAATTAGGGTTGTTTCATATTTATAATAACATATCAGTATGTAAGTAATACTGATGTTATTACTTTATCATGAAACAACTAAAGAAGAAGAAGTTGAAGAAGAAAGAAATTGAAAAGATCGGTAATGGATATTACCTCTTCTTTGGAACGCCTCTTTGAATCCTCCACTTAGGGAACTAAGATTGGTCTTTGAAGAAGACCAGAACCTCTAGGATTATTCTAGGGATGTGGAGAGGAGAAAATGGCAGGGGTTGGCCGAGCTTGAGTGCTCAATTTGGTGTGAGGAGGAGGGGGAGGAGGTGCCCTTTTATAAGGGAGGAGAGGGGCACCTTAGGAATATCTCAAAATATTATTTTATATTAAAGTCAAAATCGGTTTATAATGGTTCCAAAGGGTCTTATATCGAAGCTAAAGTGTGGATGGGTCGACATCCTATCAACCAATAGTATTTAGACAAGTTTAGGGTATTGTTTTAACCTTATCAATTAGATTTAACTCTAAGTTAAATAATTTAACTTTTACCATGTCTTTTTGTTTTGTTTCACAATATGGTTAATACATTTACTATAACATGCCAAACGAACCCCAAATTGTTTATTATTAATATATATATCCTTATCTAAGTCATTTGGCCGAACCTTAGATTTTTAGGAATAAAATAACAATTAATAATATAATATTTGATTTAAAAACTATTTTGTGTCAATTTTGTCACTATTTGATATATGATTTTTGAGAAAGTCATAACAGAATTATATGTTCGAACCAAGTTGATTAAATCAACATTAATATATCATAGTAACCTAGAAAATTAGTGTAATTCATAAAAAGTCTCAAATTACATTCATTTGAGTATTTATAACATCAATTATGTTAATATTTCCTTAAAAGGGTAATTACTGTATCATCGTTGTGTCATAAATGAATTAATTTATTTAAAGTCTAAAAATTATAAATAATATATCATTATATAGGAAATCCTTTTAGATTTCTAATGAATATTTATAGTCGAATATATCTTATGTATAACCTCATATTAAAAATGTTTTAGTGAATAAACATTGATTTTAACTCTTTTAACTCTTCTTTGAATTAAATAAAAATAAATGTCCTAATCTAATCCAAGTGGGCCTAAATGATAATATTTTACACTTAAGGTTGTTTTTGGTCGAGATACACTTGTCCAATAGAATTAGTACATGTGTTAGGGTAATATTAATATCATTCTTACCCTTAATTACCCTATTTACTTTTAACCGTGGTAAATAAAAGTAAAAAGTTACTATTCACCAAAAATTATTTTCATCTCATTGAACCACATTTTACTTACTGACATCAACCGTGTCTCTCGGATTTTTGAAATTCCATTCCCAGAAGAGGTAAAATTATGTTTTATGAAAAATTCAGTTTTTTAACTTCCACTTAGTAGTTTCACTATTCATCAAAAAATGAAGGTTTTCAGAAAAATGCCAAAATTTCATCCTAAGCTATATTTCATATTCCGAATTCAAAAATGAAGTATATTTTACCAAATTCATAACATAGAAGTTGAATTAAGTAATTTTATAATTAAATCCCGTTGTTAAAACAAATAGCGTGTTTTTAAGAAACAATATCTATCAAAAGATTGACACTTGTTTATGTCTGGTTTAAATGTGCAATTACATCCAATGCCCAACATTGTATTAAATTGTAAAAATATATTCTAAATATACTTTAAAAATACTCGAATTAATAATTTATCACTATTAATTATTTCGATTAAAAAAGTTGTTTTTTAGTAATTTTCACTATTCATCAGAATATGAAAGTTATCCGAAATGTACCAAAATTTCACCTTAGGATAAATTCGATACTCCGAATCCAAAAATGAAGTTCATTTTAAAAAATAAGATTTACGGAATTTTAAAAAGTGGTTATTACTATTCATACCGGCTAGTTTTAATAATATTTTAATAGCATATCGTTGTTTAGTGAAACTCGGTATTGCGTATTACACACGCTATCGAGGAAGGTCGCGATTGCGTGTAATGCAAGGCAAGTCAAGGATGCGTGTTGTTCAAGCTCCTTTTGGTGTAGCGTACAACACAAGACATTAAAAAGAATATTTTTTATAAAATCTTGGGCTGTTACATTCTACCCCCCTTAAAATGAATTTCTCCCTCGAAATTCGTCGGGGTTATAAATGGTTTACTATTTGAAAGTTTCTTTAATAGAAACCCACATCGTAAAAAGGAATATCAAAACCAATCTTTAAAAACAAAAGTATGAAACGTAACAGTTACCCAAATAAACTAATCATTGGGTTTCCACATAGGTGAAAATATGGATATGGAAGAGAAATCTAACCATCATGTTCTGATGGAGAGTGGTAGAGAACATGGCTATGGAAAAGCCAATAATCACAAATCCATAAATTTGTGACGATCTAAGGTGCCATCCGATTCATCAGGTATAAGATCACTAGGACAACATTTTTGGTTTTCAAGATCATTTCCCTAAAGTTGAAAATTTGAATTGGAATAAATACTTTCTTTATTTTGGTACAATCTCACTATTGTTCGTGCCTAGAACAATTTACACTTCATCTCTTAAATAAATGAAGTTGAATTTGTTATTCGTGAGGTGTTAGCAGATCATGTGATAGAATGACGGGTCATTCCATCTGTCTCAAACAAAAGGTTAGCAAAAATTATATACATAAGTCGATCTATAGTGAGATTAATCACATATAGTTCCTAAAATGGACTTATACTTCATATATCATACTGCTTAATATAATAAAACTAGTTTCTACTAAATAGGGACTTCATGTAGGCTAGTGGTAGGCGATAAAGGCCAGTCGCACTTCGGTTGTGGGTTCGATTCCCACAGCCTTGTCCGACGCGATGGGTTGTCGCCCGTCCTGCAGGTTGTCCTTTTTCTAAAACTACATTACTATAACATCCCATCAATAATATTGAAAAAAAACTTATATCCTTAAACAATACTAACTTATTTCCAACATAATCCATTTCAATCTTTAGGCATATCCATAATACTGCAGTCCACTCTCATAACATAGTGAAAACGATTACCAGAGATTTAATACCATTGTTGATCCCCATATATCATAAGATATGTCTTGTTGGTCACATTACAGACATTCATAGGCCTTAATCATGTACTCTCTTGAATACCCATTGAACCTTAGTGAAAACATGAATATAGTTAAAAGTTAACACCTTCCACATACCAAAATCCTCAAAATTCTATATACTCAGACCATGATATCACTTAGTCCTTGTATCAATCATGAGCTCATGAATACTTTCAAACATTTAATTTTCTCCTTATCCCTTCATTATGCGCATATCATCTACATTCCAAAAATATCTGTATAACCTTTCATGGATACTGGTAACATTAATCACACACTTTCAAAACTCAAGGAAAGACAACAATGTAACAATCCTTAGATGTCTCTTTATTCCATAGTACCATGAGATTCTTTATACAACATTACACTTGATAAACATGTAATCATTCCACTACCTTCTTAATCCATTGACTGAGCATCAACAATTCTTTCATCTCACATATCATTTGTAGTCTCTTCATCATCATCCACATAAATACTACCCATATGACCATACTGATTCTCTTCATGAGTCTTTCCCTTAGGGCATTTGTTTGCATAATGCCCACACATTCCACATTTAAAACACTTAACCATTTTTGATGTCGTAGCAATACCATTATCCTCATCCATGGTGTTAACCGACCCTTTTCCTTTCCACTTACTTGCTTTGTGTCCTTCTTTTCCACACCCAAAGAATCTTCCAGTTCCTTTGAATCATTCTCCTTGATGCCTCTTCCCACATGATTTACATAGGGGAAATTGAACTTTCTTTCCTCTATGATCATCATGAAACTCCATCTTTCTCTTATTAGCCGAGTCAGGAAACTTACCAAATTTTACTTTATTGATCATATTATGAGATTGCTGATTCGGCATAATAATGATGTTTGGACTTCCAAATCCCATTTCATTTGGTTTCTCATGAAGAATATCATTCCATTGTCCATCATATCCTCCATTATCGTGAATCATCTTGTTTCCAGCCATTTTCTAAAACCCAAAAAGAATAGTGTGAGAGGCAAAAATCATTCTAGGGAAAACAACATTATAAAGGGGGAGTATCCTCAATATCTAACTTCTTAGGTTAAATTCTAAGATCGTTACCGTAGTTATAGGACTGTATCCTATACGATTACTTATCCTTAGGGACATCCCTAGACAAACCTTATAAAAATCTCTAGGGATCTCACTAAAGTTCTCACATCCTAGTTTCCAAATGTTGACTATACCTTTCCTCTGATACCAACTATAACGACCCATACATTACATACATTGTTAATACTTCGAATTTGAAGCACACTTATTACAACATATGACAAAACCACAAAGGACCGTATAGGTATAGTGTCTTTAGAAACTGGGAAACATAAACAACTGGTTCATAAATCTTCTACAGTGTCTCCCATTTATTTCATCATATCTAGGGTCCCTTTTAGCATATTCTACTTAATATCCATCTTACTGACCTGGGGAAAAGAAAACATAAAAGGGTGAGCTCAAATGCTCAGCAAGGGCAAATAAAGGAAATAAAAATCATATCATATCTTTATGAAAATCAAAACCTTCAAAAGAGATCATAATATCTTAACATGGAATAAATCATAGAAGTGAAAATGAGATCCCCATAATCATAACATAAAACGTGAAACTTTGTGGCATGCACACATAATCATGGAAAATCATTTCTTGTTAGTCATGACTCATTGCCAAGACTATCTTAGTGGACAAAGTCCCTTTCTGAACCGAGTTCACTCCTCGTTTCAGTCCTGTATCACTGAACCGAAATAACCTTCCGTTCCAGCCATGTCCATCTCATGAGATATAAAATCATTACCCAATCCATTGGAGGGAGATATAGGTCCCACCCATCTTATAATGAATCCTTTCTTATGTGTTCCACATAATCATAAAACATACATCATCTCATAACACATGTAACAAAAATGGGATTCCTGAAACATCATGACATCATAAATAAATTCATATAAGATAAAGGAATTCATAAACATAATTCCATCACAACATAGCCAAATCAATGTAAAAATATGGATAGAAACAGAACCCTTTATTATCTTAGATGGAAAACAATTTTGATAAAACACTTGAATTGAATTCTTGAGGAAAATATCCTTTCTTCTTCAAAATCAATTTCTTTTCACAAAACATCATGCAATTTTAAAAGAAAGAGATTTTATTGAAAATAGTCATGAAATATTTTAGAGGAAGATTCATGAAAATAAGGCTTTATAAAACAGTATAAATCCGTTCGTGCCGTATAAGTTAAAAAAAACATTCTTCGTACTTTTGTCGGAAAAGTCAAAAAGTACCTCGTATGACAAAAGATTCCATTCATAGGTATTACTAAAAACTCACCGAAGGGTAAAAATGGATTTAAACAATTGTAGGTGGATGGAACTAATATTACATATTGATTAAACATGGATGTGGATGATAAAATACACCCCAGTAAATACTTATGAATAAACAATCTCGGATAAAAATGAGATTGTGATATTTCCCTTACCTTAGGTCCGATTTTCTTTGTTCGTGTCTGAAGCTCCTGTATAATGGTTTAAATAATGTTATTGACTTATTCCAGAATCATACATATTGATATGATATCATATATGGTCATATTATTAGCTTCTTGTTAGTAATATTTCATTGTTACTTGTTACTCGGGTCTTTATAACTTTTTGTTCTTATGCGTGTTTTGTCGAATAAATTCTTATTCTTATCTTTAGGTTATAGATAATTCATTTACAGAATTTTATTAGTGTAGTATATACCATATTCATTCATTCAATTCATTTATATAATCATTATGAAATGAAGATCATATAGAACGAGTCGCATCACATCGTGGAGACGGTATTCCGTACGTACGCACGAGTGATGATATCGTTCCTATGATCGTGGAATTGTATTGGAGTATATATATATATTATTTCCGTATCAATATTACTTCATAATAATCATATATAGTTACTCATTACACCATTATACCCATCCTTGTAAGGTGATGGTGGAAAATAGATTACACCACGGCGTGGAGACGGTATTCCGTACGTACGCACGCGCGGTGATTTCATTTTTCTGTAGGATGGATAGAAGGTGAATTAGGGTTGTTTCATATTTATAATAATATATCAGTATTTAAGTAATACTGATGTTATTACTTTATCATGAAACAACTAAAGAAGAAGAAGTTGAAGAAGAAAGAAATTGAAAAGATCGGTAATGGATATTACCTCTTCTTTGGAACGCCTCTTTGAATCCTCCACTTAGGGAACTAAGATTGGTCTTTGAAGAAGACCAGGACCTCTAGGATTATTCTAGGGAAGTGGAGAGGAGAAAATGGCAGGGGTTTGCCGAGCATGAGTGCTCAATTTGGTGTGAGGAGGAGGGGGAGGAGGTGCCCTTTTATAAGGGAGGAGAGGGGCACCTTAGGAATATCTCAAAATATTATTTTATATTAAAGTCAAAATCGGTTTATAATGGTTCCAAAGGGTCTTATTTCGAAGATAAAGTGGGGATGGGTCGACATCCTATCAACCAATAGGATTTAGACATGTTTAGGGTATTATTTTAACCTTATCAATTAGCTTTAACTCTAAGTTAAATAATTTAACTTTTACCATGTCTTTTTGTTTTGTTTCACTATATGGTTAATACATTTACTATAACATGCCAAAGGAACCCCAAATTGTTTATTATTAATATATATATCCTTATCTATGTCATTTGGCCTAACCTTAGATTTTTAGGAATAAAATAACAATTAATAATATAATATTTGATTTAAAAACTATTTTGTGTCAATTTTGACACTATTTGATATATGATTTTTGTGAAAGTCATAACAGAATTATATGTTCGAACCAAGTTGATTAAATCAACGTTAATATATCATAGTAACCAAGAAAATTAGTGTAATTCATAAAAAGTCTAAAAGTACATTCATTTGAGTATTTATAACATCAATTATGTTAATATTTCCTTAAAAGGGTAATTACTGTATCATCGTTGTGTCATAACTAAATTAATTTATTTAAAGTCTAAAAATTATAAATAAAATATCATTATATAGGAAATCTTTTTAGCTTTCTAATGAATATTTATAGTCGAATTTATATTATGTATAACCTCATATTAAAAATGTTTTAGTGAATAAACTTTGATTTTAACTCTTTTAACTCTTCTTTGAATTAAATAAAAATAAATGTCCTAATCTAATCCAAGTGGGCCTAAATGATAATATTTTACACTTAAGGTTGTTTTTGGTCGAGATACACTTGTCCAATAGAATTAGGACATGTGTTAGGGTAATATTAATATCATTCTTACCCTTAATTACCCTATTTACTTTTAACCGTGGTAAATAAAAGTAAAAAGTTACTATTCACCAAAAATTATTTTCATCTCATTGAACCACATTTTACATACTGACATCAACCGTGTCTCTCGGATTTTTGAAATTCCATTCACAGAAGCGGTAAAATTATGTTTTATGAAAAATTCAGTTTTTTAACTACCACTTAGTAGTTTCACTATTCATCAAAAAATGAAGGTTTTCAGAAAAATGCCAAAATTTCATCCTAACCTATATTTCATATTCCGAATTCAAAAATGAAGTCTATTTTACCAAATTCATAACATAGAAGTTGCATTAATTAATTTTATAATTAAATCTCGCTGTTAAAACAAATAGCTTGTTTTTAAGAAACAATATCTATCAAAAGATTGACACTTGTTTATGTCTGGTTTAAATGTGCAATTACATCCAATGACCAACATTGTATTAAATTGTAAAAATATATTCTAAATATACTTTAAAACTACTCCAATTAATAATTTATCACTATTAATTATTTCGATTAAAAAAGTTGTTTTTTAGTAATTTTCACTATTCATCAGAATATGAAAGTTATCCGAAATGTACCAAAATTTCAACTTAAGCTAAATTCGATACTCTGAATCCAAAAATGAAGTTCATTTTAAAAAATAAGATTTACAGAATTTTAAAAAGTGGTTATTACTATTCATACCGTCTAGTTTTAATAATATTTTAATAGCATATCGTTGTTTAGTGAAACTCGGTATTGCGTATTACACACGCTATCGAGGAAGGTCGCGATTGCGTGTAATGCAAGGAAAGTCAAGGATGCGTGTTGTGCAAGATCCTTTTGGTGTAGCGTACAACACAAGACATTAAAAAGAATATTTTTTATAAAATCTTGGGCTGTTACATGTCACCCCTCCCTAAAGAAACATCATCGATTACTAACAAAGATAATCACTAGGATATTGTCAATAAATCAACTCTAAGTGAGAAGGATTCAACCGAATTATCACAAGGAACACACCTCCACTTTTCACATTAGTCTACACATGCATCTAAGTAAATAGACCCATCAAATTTAACTCATCAATGTACTTTCTCAATGATTTCACTCATACTTTTCTACTCAAAGAATCTTCCACCACATTTTTCTTTTCCCCGGGTGTATACAATTTCTTGGTTAAAACCTTTCAAGTACTCTATCTAGCTACACTGCCTCTATTTGAGATCCTTCTATGAAAAGATGTAGGGAATGATTTTGGGATCAGAGAATACCACCAAATTACTCCCATTGTGGTAGTGATACCAAGAATTCAATGCATGAATCATATATTCTAAATTCATGTTGTTGTGTAGATAAATGTTTTTTGTGGTCGGAATTTGTGAGAACCATACACCTCCACATTATCACCATGCATAATACCAAACCCAAGACCCATACCTAATGTTTCGCAATACACCACATACCACTTTCCCATCCTATGTATAAATTAGAATAGGGGATGTAGTCAACCTATTATTTTGTTCCTCAAAGGTTTCCTGACCCTCTAGGCCCTATAAAAACATCACCCCTTTCTGGGTGTGTGTAGTCATGGATGATGAACAATGAAGAGTTACTTAACAAACCACATGTAGTAACTGGCCATGGCGAGGAAATTCCTAATCTTGAACATGTTATTTAGATTCACCCCTAAAATAGAGACACTAATCATTTCAATTTTAAGTGAAACCCCATTCCCTGAGAACACATGTCCCAAAAAATTTACCCCCTTGATCCAAAATGTGATCTTGGGAAACATTTTTTAGAGGTGGTTCTCTCGCAAGGTGGCCAACATAATCTGCAAATTATGTTCACGTTCCTCATTAGATTCAGAGTAAAAAAAAGTTCTCAACCACGAATAACATGACAAAAGATTCAACATACTAGTGGAACACCCTATTAAATATGTGATATAATAATCACAAAATCATTGGTCAATCTAATGAGAATGACCATGTACTCAACGTGGTTGTACTTGCTTCAGAATGCTTTCATTGGGATATAATACTCATTCACCCTTAGCTGATTGTAACCCAAACAAAGAATCACTTTTCATGAACCACATTCCCCCTTCAAATGGTCAATGAAATAATTTATTTGGGGAAAATGTTTTTTTTCTTAGTGGTTACGTTGTTATGCTTTAGTTAATCAATACACAACTAGAGGGATCCTTCATTCTACATCGCAAAAAGAACATCAGCTGCCCAAGGAGAGACACTCGAAAAAATGAATCATGTGGATTATAAATCATCCAACAATTTATTTAATTCCCTTTTCATAGTGGGTTCTATATGATATTTGAGATGATATATTGGATATGATCCTAGTTCCAAATCGATCTAGATCTCCACATCCTGCTCTGGAGTAATTCCTAAAAATCACATGAGAATACCAATGAAAACACATCCACTACATGAGGTTGTACACATTCATTAGAATGATCATCTTCCTATAGCATAAGTGATGATTACTAGAAGATAAGTTTCACCAACTCTAGGAAAGGAGGTCCCGTGCTTCCCTATAAAGCATCCTAATCCCTATGGAAAACCTAATGACTCCCATCAAGAGCTACAAAACTGACCCAACAGCTATAAAAATAGATGTGCACATGAAAGTGTACCAGAAAATCCATTCCATGTATCACATCATATAGATCCATATTTTTGAACAAGAAGTCCCACTTCATCTAAAACCATGTCATGGAACACACACTTGACGAGAACCTGATAACTTGCTCCTTCTTCATTCACTACAGTGTCACCAAATCCATCAAAAAAGAAAAATTATCAGTTTTAAAATTCAATTTGTTAACAAAATGGGAAGATATGAATGAAGCAGAGGAACTGGTATGAAACAGAGAAAAAAAATATAGAAGATGTATCCAAAATGGAACCTTGAAGTATTGGCAATCCGGCCTCTGATCCTACTAGTTCCTGATCCACCATATGAAGATGCCTTCTCTCTGTATGAGAATGACCACCCACCTTTTCATCTTCCCTAAACTGGATCATCCTAGATGAGATGAACCTACCACCATAGCCACCAAAACAATATCCAATCGTTCTATATGGATCTGACATAACTGACACCCTTTTGGAATCCGCAGATTATGCCCCACTCTAGAGTGGACATGCCATCCTGAAAAGGCATTGTAAGTGTACCATTACTCGACAATGAAAAAAATTAATTGGAGGAGATTTTCATGTTGTTTGGATATTCCCAGAACTCCAACACTGGTGGCACATGACATACCATGTATCAGAAGCCACCAAAGAAACTATCTTGGATAGTTGGCCTGAGCTACCACCACCCTTCTTCCCTTATTCCTTTCTATTTCTTTTCTTCTCCAAATAATTACCACTGCCCATTCTAGATACTCCCCAGAGAAACCAACCAATCTTTTGAGGTTGATCTCCACCCTATAAGCTATATCATCCACATTAGCATAGGTTTTTAGCTTGAACTTGATGACCTAGGAATAGATCATGGACGCAACCCCTCTTGAACTTTTGGGCCTTCATCTTTTCATTGGAGACAATTTTATGAGCATACCATACCAACTCAGCAAAACGGTTGGCATACTTCATCACTGTATGTTCCATCTTAACAAGTTCCACAAACTCTTATGATCGATCATAAGCCATTAATTCAGGGTAGTACTAGTTGTTGAATATTACCTTTATCTAATTCCAGAAAATCTACTCATGCTTCCCATATTGAAGCATTGATTCCCACCACCTTCTACCGGGACCCTAAAATAAGAAAGCTGTACATTTTCTGTGAAATCCTCATGTTTTTCCCAGAACCCAAAAATGAGCTCAATCATTTTGATCCTATCCTCCATTTCATGGGGTTCTGTACTACCTCAAAAAGTATGTGGCTTAATTTATAGAAACTCTTGGGTTTTTTCCTTCCTAGGACCTATATATTCTTATTTATCATGAGCTGGAATTGTAGTCATTTCTTTTCCTAGTGATCATAAATCCCAAATCGTATCCTCAAAAAGCCTCTGATCATGCGGTGAGGGAGAACTCTCAATGGAATCATCCCACGGGTGCATGTGAGATTTCTAAGGAGGCAAGTTTCTACAAAAGGATGTAGTCACAAGAGAAAAAATAATTACAATAGTTCTAAAAATTTTCATCAATAAAATCAAATATAAATAATCCAGACACAATAAAACAACAAAATAAACAACTATTTCACCCCCACCTGATGTCTATTTGTAATCTGCAGCCCACATGTCTCACCTGAAAGTGAGGTTAAAAAAAAAAATTCCAATTTCCATTGGTGACTCGAGGTCTGTTATGAGAGGTAAAGGCTAGGAACCCTACTCATGACCAAAACATTAATCCCTGACAATCCATTCTCCTATCTATCCAAAAAAATCCCAAAAAATAATATAACCCAAAAATATTAACTTCCTCTGATACAATTTTGTTACAACCTGAATTTGGTCGCCCTAAAAACCAGCACCAAACCATACCCATGGAATGAACCGAAGGGAATTACCTATCCCCATAGGCTAGAACAACTTCCCATGTATCTTATATATTTTTTTGGGAATGATTGACAGTTTTAAAAAAATTTGACTTCCAAAGACAATCAATAAACTAAATCTGAAAATATCGAACAAAACAATACTTAAATAATAGATAAATACCAAATTCAAGGTTTTTAACATGACACATGGTGTCCCAATCTAAAAATGTAGCAACAAAAAAACCCAAATATAGACACATGATAAGGGGTCAACACCCATGATTTGTCACAATAACTCCACACAATCGGAGCGACTAGAAACTCGAACCACCATATCCAAAATCCTTTCCTTACCTTTGTCAAACATAACCAAGTCTACATACGCCCAAAGGTATAAGTTGGGTGTCAGCCTCATCCCAATAGGATAACACCCAATGATTCCATGTGACAAAAATTATATGATAAAAATATTCCAACTGTTATAAACAACAAATGGTAGCAGTAGTTTCTAAATTTCAATATTTTAAATCAAAATGGTTTTCAAAGTGAGTAAATTTAAAGAATAGGTCAATTAAAATAAAACATGTAAGCTACTATTTTTCCCATCCAATTAAACCATACATAAAATATAAATTACAAATATTCAATGAGAACTCAACATGAGAAAAACTCAACACAGTTGTTAGTTGTGAACCGCTTGAACCTCACTTCTCGGTGTGAAAGTAACCATAACAATACCGGTTCTCATGAATGAGACACTATTAAAGGAATCGCCCATAACCTAGAGGTCCAAAACATCATCATAATCATATATTTTTTAGTGTTTTCAATGCAATAATTTCTAAGTAAAACAGGGACAAAAGCACTCTTGATCACTATCATACTAGTACACATCCGCCCAATTAGATACCCAAGTTTACCTATTTGATATAAAACAAGTTCAACATGATAATAAATTTCATTGAAACATAAAAACACTATTTATATTCATACACTCTCAAAATAGTAAATAAACATTCTTTTCACCATTTTTATAACTCAAACGCATGTATAGAATTTACATTAAATAATTACAAAGGTTATAACCAATCATTGCACAATAAATACATTTAAAACCCCTATTAAAAAACAAAGTACATAACAGTGTTACACCAAACTATATTTTTAAGCACAATAAAATTTTTCTAAATCAATTCCATGAATCATAAAACAACTCCAATTTGGTACAACAAGGAATGCATAAGTAAAACACCCATTTTCACAAACAACTAGAACATAAAAATCACCCGCTTTACAAATGGTACCAAAAACAGTTTTTTGCAATACTAATAATGAAATAGGAACACAAAAGTAATATAAATCCAGAGAGGCTACTCGTTCTAAAATTTTTATAAATTGAATAACATACCATATATGTCAAAACCCTCAAATCCTTGTGCCAAAATTTAACCGCACCACCACCACAGTAGAAAAGAGCAAACACAAACTTTAAACTACAATATTGGACCATGAAACTCAAAAAGAGACCATATGTTCAAATCACAAATTGGTTTACATTAGGAACATCAAGTAAAATGGATGAATCCCTAAGGAAATGAGAGGAGGAAGTAAGTAAACCTACTTACATAAGAGATATTTAAAAAATCTCCACAAATACACTAATAGATGAATCTCTATGTATCCAAATAAAACATGGAGGTTCAAATAGGAATGAGGGAGTCTAGTGTTAATTGAAATGGGGGGAAATGAGTAAAAAATTAAGTACTTATGAAAGAATAAAATTAAATTAAAATATGGATGAATTCATAATTCTTATGAAATATTTCCCTAATCCGCGATGAAGAAGAGCTCCAATGAGGGATAAATGAACATGGGGGTTACCCTAGGGTTAGTGGTCTTGGGTGATAGTTGGAATCAGTGAAAAAATTGAACCTTTAATGAGATATGAAAGATGCAATAATTTTTTTATAAAAAACTAGAAATTACCTCAAGGGATGTCCTAATACCTTAATAAATAACCAAAATTAAACCAGATTATGGATCCATAATGGGTCCAAATGGATATGGTAGTTTTAATAATTCAGGGGAAGCCAACTAAGATGTTAAATGGGTAAAAAATGTTAATAAATGCTAGAACTATAAAAGAAACAAAATTTATTTTTAAAATTACAAATGGGCTGACGGTTTGGCCCAAATCTTGAGAGAACAACATTTCCTCAAATAATGCATGGAAACCCCCTAAAACAAAGTAGGAAGGGAAATTACATGAAAAATACATTTTAAATAAGTCATGAAAGTTATAATTTTCATTTACCGCCACTTAGGGCTGGTAATTATGATATAAAAACAATTTCTATATGATATTTATGATATTTAATTTTTTATAATTTTTCAATAATTGTTATCAGATGCATACCATCATGATTTCCATTTTTTGTAAATATGATAAAATAGTTTGTGGAAGTGTGGTCTACCTTCTCCTCAAAGCTATGTGATTCCTTTATACAATAAATGAAACATATAAAGGATGATTTAATTAATAACAAGTGACATAAATAACTTATATTTTATATTCATGGAATAATTATCTTTATGTAAATATTATATATCATTTTCATTTTACAATTTGCAAACACTAAAATTGTGATAACGTCATTTGTGGATTGTATGGTACCAGCTCCTCAAAAAGATGTGATACCTTTTACATCAATAGAATAAAATATTTAAATATATTGGATAAATAACATAGTATTTATGATATAATCATTAATGAGGAATTATTTTATTATTGATATCAATTATTATATTGATCATTGAAAATGGGAATTTAACTCGTGCATATGTATGAATTACTGTCTCCATTATTATTAGATTGGTCCATTATTCCTAAAAAATTTAGTATTTTTTTGAAAATAAAAATTGATGTATAAATATGATAATTATTTTATGATTAATTATATTTCTATTTTTTTTGTAATGACCCCTTTCACTATAGTCGACGTATGAAAGTTATGTTATGACATGACCTGAATTTTTTCAACACACCCAACATAAACGTAATTGTTTTTATAGATGTATAAAACGCAATAATAAGTGTATTAAATGTAATAAAAAAAATAAAAAGGATCTAAAATAAGTTATTAATTAACATTATATTACTATTTATGAATATAAGGACACACATGAAAATTCAAACACAAGGTAAGGGGGTTTCATCTCTCTTTATATTTCATTGAGATACATGCCACATTCACCACTCACTTATTTTTTGGTTTATATACATACATATGACATGTTATATAAATAATTTCAATTATTAATAGATTTTTAAATATTTAAATTATCTTATTTCCTCAGGGGGATTATAATTCTAATGTTACTCAAATAGAAAGGGAATTCCCGTCTAACCTTTATTTTCTATGAGACAAAATCCATGTTCACCACATATTTATAATTTTTGGTTTCTATAATTACCAACAATGTATTGTATTATTCTAATAATAACAGTTATGTGTATTTACATCACAATTTTATGATAATTCATTCTTGTGGTTTTTTTAAAGATATCAAATCGAAAAAGAATGTTTCTTTCAATTTTCATTATTTGAGACACATGCCATGGGATGCCCCTATATTCTTTTACGAGGTGTATAGAATTGAATTTGTCATGTTATATAATTAATATAATTCTCTTTATTATATTTTAAACATAATATAAATTTCATTTTCTTACATGGGGAGAATACATAATATTTAACATGTGGTAAGAGTTTATTCATACAATATCATCATTTATCAAGATTGGTTATGATTATGATGTCATTGATCCAATATTAAGATCCATCTCACAATAAATCTCATGAATTTTATTCCCATTTTTATATTCATGGTATCTCATGTTTTGGTACCATTTTACCACACCTTGTTACATTAGATTATTAATAATGTGTTTTTATGAATTTTTGACTATATCTATCACATCAGTCTGAAATCTATGTTCTTTAAAAACCATGTTATCAAAAATGATTTCTTTATTTCATTATAATTTTTCAATTAATTTTATGAGAATGGTTTTCAAAATTTGGACAATATTATATTAAAATTTTTCAAGGAATATGAGTTTTAAATTGTTTGAATAATTATTTTTATTTTCTCTAATTTATTTTCATTGATTTTTTTTCAAAAGGATTTTATGAATATTTTATAAGTTTTAAAAGAGAATATTTTTAAAAATAATTTCAAGATTAATTTATATGTTTTCCAAGAAAAGTTTTTAATTTTAATTCAATGTTTCATTTATATTTTTTCTTGTTTAATTTAAATAAAATGGTTTTCAATAGGTTTTATGTTTCAAAAACATAATTTTCATTGAAGTAATGATAATTTCTTCATGAAATGTTTTTTATGATATTTCCAAATTATTTCTCATATAAGATTGATTTTTTTGTGTTACTTATTCCTTTTTAGTAAATGATCTTGGGTTCCCATTAATATTATTTCATTAAATGATATATCATTTGATATAATGTGTTTATAAAAATAATTTTACTTTCATATGTCTTATGTTTATGAAACCATTTAACATTCATGACATATAATCTTATGAAACCATCTTATATTCATAGTTTATTCTTTGATGAATGGATTATGGAACCTATATATTTTTTACTTGTAATTATATTATAAGTGTTTATGATACCCATTTTGTTTCATGGTTAATGATAATATGGTTATTAAACCCATATCTTTTTATTGTCCATGATATGATATATGTGTTATTATCTTATGGAAGAGTACATAAGATTATATTATGAGATGGGTGGGACATATATCTCTCTAAAACTAAATGGGTAAAAATTATTATCTCATGAGATAGCTAATGCGTTCAAGTCGACATGCTTATACACTTTTGGAATATTGGGAAACCTGATACACTATCATAAGATTGGTAAACATGATCTTCTATGGGATGGTAGTGAAAAAACACTAACAATGAAATGACTACAATAAGGAATGGTGGTGTGTCCAACCCAGTAGGAATGGACCCCATGACATTTCCAAATATTTTATAAAGATTCATATTTTCTTATTCCAATTTCATTTTCACAGTATAGGGGTAACCCTCTTATCCTACTTCCACCTATTGGACCACTATTCTACAACAGTGGTCCATTATTTGTCCTGTAGGGTGAATTAGAGTTGTAATACAATGGCCAACCTCCCCTGCTCATCTTCCTTGTTTATCATTTGCCTCACACACTACTATTTCCATCTGATATGATTTTGGGGATTATAATGGAAACTCAAATCTATGCCAATCCATATCAAATTGGAGCTCAATATCATATGTTCATATTTGTAAGTGTCTAAGGTATGTGATGAATAACATGATCTCTATTATAGTGTCATTTTTTGGGGCACTTCAATTAGTGCACATTTTGGTTATCTTGAGCAAGACCCTCTTACACCTCATTATTTATAAAAAAATGACCATGTGAACCAAAGTGATGTCATTGGGCATGCCCAATCCTCTTTTAAATGAGCAATGCCATGTTAGAGGTCATTGATCCTTAGGGTATTTTGGTTGTGGTTCCAAACTCATTTTAATTGATTTTATTTTTATTTAAATTTATTCATCTATATTGTTACAAATTATTTATAATAATGAGAGGCATTTAGGACCTCCATGTTGATTTTTTATATTTTTTGGATTGTACAATTCAATTTTTTTAAATTTAATTTCGTAATTAATGTGATTTGATTTGAAAAATATATATGTAAAATGTTTTATTTCTTGTGATGTACCAAAGGTGGTTGTGGCGAGCATGACTTGGGGAATTTGGATGCCATGACCATCGATATTGAGGGAGATGTAGATCATCTAGTTAGTCTTTTCCAAGATACATGATAGGTTTGACCACAATATTGGGAATCTTGTACAACAAATGAGGTGATAAGGCCATTAGGTTTTGGGAAGGCCCATGATACCGAGATATCAATGACTTTATTTTTGACAGACATGGTTTTAAGGGAATAAGGTGCCAATTAGTGAAGCTTATGATCAATTTTTGTTACTATCACTCGGCTATGATGGACAAGGATCCGTTTGAGTCATGTGAACATAGGTTGACTCCATTGATGAGGTTGTTTTCAACACTCATGTGGGTTGAAACCCCCTTTAGTTACATCTTATGAAACTATAGTTTGGTGGTTCTACCTAATGGAATCCATGAGGAAGGTAAGGATCCTTCATATATCATTACTCTTGCTAATAGTTGGATGTTGAGGCCCACTGTGCTTAATGTTGTGGGCCAATATATTTATACGAGATTAGATATCATAGTTATTTTAGCATTCAGGCCTTGGGATGACAAATTCTTTTGAGAATGGTATGTGGGACCTAGTTAATATTATTTGGGAATGCCTTTTGGACATTGGTACTATTTGAGACATGAGGTGATTGGAGGAACATGGTTCTAGGTTACATGATTTTAGGTATATCATGATGGTTCACCCAGGCCGTATGAAATTAAATGTTCTAGGGGTATGGGCCAAGGAATTTCTTCAATTTGGGGATTTCTTCATCGGCAGAGGCAGGTTATGGATTCATGGTAGCTATTTCACACCAAAGGATCCTTATATATTTGTTAATTCATAAAAATTTATTTATTATATCAAGTGTGCTTAAACATATATTATTGGTACACACTATTTTATGGTATCCTACTCAGATTCATCTGACACCTACATGGGACATTCAGGATGTGTGTAGACATTACGAAATTACATTATGTTAACAGATTTTCCTCGAGAGATTATTTGAAGTAGATATTTTCATGGATTTTTGCATGGACCTTGATGTCATATCTTGATAGAGTTTTGGATTAGATTTTTTGATGTCATCAGTTTTTTATATAGTATGTAGATTTGGTTGTTATCCATGGTAATCCCTTTATATATTGGTATGTATAACATTTCTGGAAATACAAGACTATTTTGGTAGTTTCATCATGTGGTATTTGGCATGTTGATCTTTTAACTTTTGGTGAAATCTTTTTATTTATGCCGTTACATATTCAATTTATATTTACTATTCTTCCACATTGCATGTCTTGTTTGAGTCTATTGATTATTATATTTTTTACTTTTTCTATTATATACATAGACTAGTATTATATCATTCCCATAGGTTATTGACTCTGCACTATAACTATTTATTCCCTCACTGCTTGTCGGTAGCCTTTAGCATTAATCGTGGTTCCCATATGGCCAATGTCCAACCGGCCTAAAAGAACTATTTTGTTAGCTATTTAGTTCAGGCCACTATATATTTTATCAATTAAGTTCATGATCTGAATTTATTAGTGGTATTTTTCTGGTAACTAATGATATTGAGATTGAATTTTCTTTTTTTCCTGTATTACTATTTTGTATATTGAAGACATTAGATTAGGTTATTGTAGGAAGTAGATTTCAAACTCATTTATAGTTTCCAGAATCCCCATGTACAAGGGACATATTGAGTTAAAATGGGTGGGATTTAATGTTCTATTTCTTCCAATTTAAATATTCATATGATTTCCACATCGATATGTTATTGTGGAATGTGATGGTTATTGGTTTTTATATGTGATACTTGGCCTAGTAGGGCATGGTTGAGATATGAACCTTGTCATGGTAAGGAATGGTTTGGTTTCCTGACATTAAATATTGACATTTTAGGTTATTTAAATTTTAAAAATCAATTTATGATTTTTTAAATAGAGTATACCATTTGATAACTATAAAATTCCACAGGAAAATGTAAACTTTTATTAATTAAATGATTCAAAAATATGATATGTGATATGAAATAGTTGATTCATGCTTTGAATATATGTAGAATTTCTTGCGAAATAACAAATATTCTTGTCTCTTATAGGATCCTGAAGGAAATGTGGATGAGGGGATTTTGATTACCATAATTGGGTGGCTTGGTCATCCAATTGAGGAAATGTTGGCTATTAAGTCAGGCATGGAATAGTGAAATTGTGATACTTGGATTTGTTGAGGGAGGGTAAGGAGGCCATGAGGGCAGTTTTACATGAGGAATTCTTGTGATAAGGGAGAGTAATAGTAGTTTTTATATGTTTCCTTTTAATATTTTCCATACACACTCACACACAAAAAGATATATATATATATATATATAAGATATGGTACGTTTGACAAATTACGTTATTTAGCCAGTTGGAACCTTGAAGACATAGATGGAGCATCAGGTAGGCGAGGGCTCGGTGTCCTCGGTTATTGATCTGGTTTATCATTTATAGGTTTAGGAAGAGTACGTATAGTCTTCAAAATAGTCTTAGGGAGAGGATCATGTACATGATCAGGTATAGGTTCTTGTGTAGGGAGGCTAGACACCAGGTTTCAGTATGTTTGTGTTATGCCTTGATGTGTAGCTCTATTCAAGCATGGTATGGGTTATCTAGGTTATTGATAGAAATGATTAGGGAGAAGATCCATCTATGTTATTTTTGAAGTGATAGGCCTCGTTGTCGAACCCACAACTTTTCTGCAGTGAGGGTGGTCTGTTGGCGGCTAAGAATAGGATTGGGATTATATAGATATTCCTTGAGTAGCTTAAGACGACTTTGACATGGCAGATCAAGTTAGTGATGTACATTCTTAGAGAACTAAAAAATTACTGGAGGGATGTATTTGTGCAATATGGATGACATGAGGTATTTTCATCAACAGATTTTGATTCCAGGTTCTTCATTTACTTTTTTCCTGAGACACTGAGGGCATAGATAGCTCAAGAGTTCTTGAGCCTTCAAATATGTGACATTTCCATCATAGAATATGCAGATACCACCACTAATGTCTCTCTCTTCACACCTAGTATGGTAATACATGAAACCTATATGGGGATTCAAATTATATATGAATTACATAATTCCATTTGAGTGAAGGTAAAAATCATTAGTTTAGTCTTGTTCTAAGAGGCTGTAAATTAGGTGATCAATACCCAAGGAAACATGACTGACAGGTCCTTCTTGAGACAATTAGTAGTTTGATGGGGAAAAATAGGTGTATATACATGATGATGGGATGAGTTTAAGTTGGGTGTATTGGCTATGGATTCTACTAGACCACCACATAGTTTCCCTGCAGTTGTTTTCTATTTGTGTGGGTAGAAATGACATTTTCAGTATCAGTGTGAGTGTCCTCTAAAGAGGTTTTCTCGGTGTGTATAGTTTGGGTATATTGATACGTTCTAAAAACCTTTCTTATACACCCATAAGATATGTAATCAATAATTAATTGGATTCAAAGATTGGTTTAGGAATGGTGATATGTGAGTGTAGCTAAGGATCCGTTGCAAGTGGAGGAAATGTCAGAGATAGTAGGACCCATCATTAGGGTCAGTGGATGGTGGCTGGTTTAGGAACACTGGGAGGAAATTCATCAGTCAGTCGATCTTCTAGAAATTTTCACACGAAGGAGCTTCAAGGATCTATGTAGTCTAGTGATCCAACGATAGTCAGAGGTACGCCATGGGCATAGCCTAGTTTCAATTTTTTATTTTGGCATGTCTTGTTGAGTTATGTGCATTTTCTCACAGCCAATTAAGGTATGCTTCATTTGAGTGCATTGGGTATAGACTATATATGGATTGACAATAGCATGGTATTAATGTTGGCACTAGCATGGGTTCGTGAATATATATATATATGAGGTTCAAAGTATCAGTAAAATCATTCGATGTGATTATTGGGTGCATAAGAATATGGGCATCCATGGGATGTGAGTTACAAGAGGTATGGAGAATATGGGACCCATGATGAAGAATTACTAGATTGAGGTGTGGGAACACTGACTTGGTTGTTAATCTTTTAAAATGTGGGATCTCAGAGTTCCATAGGTCACATGGGCAAAAGGTGGTCACTGATGTGGTCTAGGATGTGAATGAATTCATTATAAGGAACAGGAACACCTAGTGAGGTGTGAGAGTGATAATTCATCATGGGAGGACTATGGTTCTATAAATTGGTTGATAGAACATCTATTGATATGAGATTTTGGACATAATATACATGGATTGGAATATCATAAGGTGGGGACCCCTCCCTTGAGCATGTGGCCTAAACTATTGAGACTGAATAAGTCCATGATATCTTTTAATAGGGTGGGCATTTTTTTAAAGGTTGGGGCTGAAGCCTCAATTCATTATTTATAGAAAATACCCCTTTTGTGGGTAGAAGGAGACCCAATATACATCCTGAAGACCCAAGACAAAGTGTCATAAATACAAGGCATGAAAGCCCATTTTTTGTCCCAAAGGACCCCTCGGTGAACACTACCACTACAGTACATGTGCTACTACAGTTCCTGCAACAACACCGCCACCGCTAAAGTGCCTACTACAGTGCCTCAACCACTACAGTGTCACAACTGCTACATTTTCCACTACTACATTACTACTACAGTACCCTGAATTTTTTCCCTACAAGATTTTGATCATGGGTCTTTTGGATACCAAGAAGGATCATGTATCACATGGCTACAGGCTCATTGGCATAGGGAGGGAATATTCAGTACAATATTTAGGTTTATATCGATATCTTTGTGATGATATATGTTATGGATGATGATTATAACATCCTTGGTTTTTAATTTAGGTAAAAAACCACTCCCAATGCATTCTTTTCAATTAGTGGATACAATAATTTTTTCTTGTTGATTGGAACTCAATTTTGAGAGTTCCATTATCTTTATAAGATGGTTTTGGGTTATTCTAGAGGAATGGATAGTTTTTCAGGGTTTTTGGATTTTTTTATTTTATTAGAGCCCAAATGGACTATTATTGGTTGTAGGATAAAGTAACACGATTTAAGGGATAAGTATTTGGCCCCTTCTTGGTAACCATATATCCATGTTTTGTATTGGAGAATGTTTTTGGTAAACCATTTAATGGAAGATAATGGTTGTGATATGGTATATATAGTAATTATAGAGGCTTCAATATGTTTTGAGCATGTATACAGAAAATTATTTAAAATGAAACAAGGGTACTACCACATAAGAAGAACCTATTCATTGTAGCCCTCAAAATTTTCTAATGGTTTCGAAAAAATTATGGAATAACTGTGCAGCCATATCTGGGTTCATTTTTTAGATTTCCACCCTTTTTAATTTCTCATTTATTTCTCCTCCTTCTTCTTCGTTTTCACAGACATAGCAGATTCTTCATCCTATTATCCTCCTTCCAAAAGATTTGATCCCTCTTCTCCATTAATGGTCTATTATTTGAGACATTGGCTGCATTGGAGTCATAGAAATAAGGCTATCCTAACCCATCCCTCTTATTTTTTATCTTTTGGCTCATGAACAACTATTTTCTCTTGAGCCGATATCTGGACTTTTGATGAAAACTCAGATCGAAACCAATCCAATTTGAATTGGAACATGATATCCAATCTGAGTACGTCTACGAGTCTAAGGTAGGTCGTTCATTCCTTTATTTTTTTTAGTATTTTTTGGTGTTTGAATTAATGTTTACATTTTGTTTGTTTTGAGAACGAACTTTTTATGCCTCAGGATTCATAAAAAAATGACCATGTGACCCCAAGGTATTTCATTGGACACAAACAAACCAATTTCGGATGAGCAAGGCTAGGTAACATGACATTGCTTCATTGGTTATTTTGGATGGGGAAAAAAATAATCTGAATTGAATTATTTTTATTTGAATTGAATGATTAAAATTTGTTAAGGTTAGTTATAAAACATATAGGTGTTTCAGACCTCTATGTTGACTTGTTATAGTTGGTGGATTGTGAAATTCATTCAATTTAAATTTAATTGATTGATTAATGTGTTCTTATTTGATATATATATATATATATATATATTTGAAAGGATGAATTACATGGGATGGATCCCATGGGGATGCGACGGGCATTGCTGAGGGAATTCAGATATAATGAGCATCCAAGATGAGGAAATTTAGACAATCTGGTTGGTCTTGGCCTAAATACTTGACTGGGTTGACCAAAGGATTGGGTTTAACAGACATAAAATTGAGGCAGTGAGGCCATCATGTTGGGTTATTTCTATGATATTGGGATGGAAAGGCCATAATATTTGATAGACATGGTTATAGGTGAATGAGGTTCTAGTTGGTGTGTCTTAGGATATATTTTGGTGACTTCCCCTCATCTATGTCGTAAAACGCCCAAATTGAGTCATGTGAACACATGTTGGATCCATTGATCAGGTGGTTTGGACCGGTTAGGTTGAGAGAGGCCCTAGTAGTTGGGGATTAGATAATTATGGGTTGGGGATTGTTATTGAAGTCCAAAAGGTTGGTGGTAAGCCTTCATATATCAGCATTGAGGTAGATGATTTGGTTATGAGGTTCCAATAGTTTGTGGGTGTGGGTCTAGATATTTATTTTATGAAATATTTTTTTGTTCTAATGAATTTTAGTACATGGTCTAACACATGATTTCAAGAAAGGGTTAGTGAAACTAGGTTACTATTGTTTTGGTGTGCCTTCAAAATGTCGGTATTTTTTGAGACTTGAGGTGTCATGAGACACATGGTACTTGGATATATGATTTGATATGGATTCTCATGATTTACCTAGACCACCTGACATCAGATGTGCCCTATACCATGGTCCAATGACCTTATTGGATTTTTGGGATTCTAGCATTTGAAAATGTATGTGATGGATTCTTATAGGTTGTTGAGCACCATTGGAGCCTTTAGTATTTTTTCCATGATACTTCTTTATTTAGTATATCATGTCGTCTAAAAAATATTATTAGTATACAATATTATGTGGTATCCTACGAATATTTGTCTCACACCCCACATGGTTCATTCAGGATGCTTGTAGTCTTTATGAATATACATTCAGGTAAAACACATCCCCATGAGCTAGATTGTATTACTTATTTTCAGGGATTTTGGCCTGTACCATGAGATTGCTAAGGGGTTGAGTTCATATTTTTATATTATTATTGGTTCATCATGATTTTTTATATTATAAGTAGTTGTATTTGTTTCCATTGGAATCCCATTCTATATTATCATGATTGACATTTTATGTAATTTATTCTTTTTTTGGTAGTTTCTAGAAGTGGTATTTGGAATAATGATCTGTTTTCATTCAACTTATTCTACTTATTTATCATTTCATGTATTTATTTTACATTGATTGGGCTTCCCCATTGAGAGTCTAGTTTGAGTATGTTGAGTATTATAGTTCAACATAATGTTATATTATATAAAAGAAACCAGTATTATATATTTTCCAAATGGTATTTCCTCTATGATATACCAATTTACACCCTCACTAGTAGATTGCAGCACTTGGTGGTTGGGGAGGTGTGCCTCAGGCCACTGTCCTACTAGCATTCAAGTATATTTCATGTGGATATACGGTTGTTGATGATACAGATATCAACATATATTTTGAATCCAGGATGAAATTTATTTCACAACCCTTTTCTAATGTTATGGAATTTTTATGAGAAGATATACACACTGGATTTCATTCCAATTCACACACAATCTCATCACTTGGATATTCCTTGATCAATTTCCAATTCATCTATTACTCTAAGAGATGAATTATATTCATGTATAAAATAAAAAATAAGATCCATTGTAAGTCATTATTTCCATATATATTTAAAAAATGGTAATCATTGGTTATCCAATGTGTTTAAATATTCATGTGGTGAGTTAATATGTCAATATCTAAAGCCTCATATAAATTCACATATAAATAACTTTATAAATTCATAAACTCGCAACCCATCCAAATAATTAAAATTAATAAAATTATAATGAAGTTCACTAAACAGAAAAAATTAAAATCGTATTAATTTCCCATAAAACATGATGTATATCATAATAACCACATACCTAACATGTGTTTACCATCATCATTAATTATATAGAATCATGCTAATAACCAGAATTACTACAAAAACAAATATAAAACAAAAATGTTTCATATTTCCATACATAAAACAAGAATTACTGGATTTTACCCAAAAATTATTATTTATAATCCCATCAATAAGATAATAAATTACCTTGTAAACAAATAATTATTCATTTCCAATGAAATAAGTACAATCTAATTTAAATTATCCAAATTAATCATCTCTCCATTAAAAAATGAATATCTCAACCTAAGGAACATTTTATGGGTAATGTTTCCAATAAAAATGTTTTTTCTATGAATATCACATTAAAAATAAATCAGATTTAAAGTTTATTATTCAATTCATCCTCACTGCAGTAAAACTCCCATTCAGATTATCATCAAAAAATTATCTTTCACAATCAATGTTAACATAAATTCTTATTGTTCTAACCATTAACTATAAATAAAAATAGTAGTGTGAGAAATAGTATTTATAGTGGTAATTAACATAATAATGAAAAATTATCTTATAGAATGTCTAAATCAGGACACCTTGTTTTTAATGTTTGGAAAATTATTTTTAGCATAACTCAATAACAATCATCATGTAATTAAAACCTTCACAATGGTTCATAATGTGTTTCTAAATTTCTAATGTCTATACCCAAAGAATGTAAAATATGGTGACTTGAAAGGCTTGTTGTTGGGAACAGGTTGACGGTCATATCCCACTCCTTGTGCCCATATTAATGTTATTACATATAGTTACCTTTTTTCTAGATCCACATCTAATTATTGTATCCAGATATGTATTTAATTTTATAAAAACCACATTCTATATCCTTTTCAAAAATTCAATGTCATTTTCCCATTCCTTGACTCATCCTTATAATTATTCTGAAATATACCAAAATGTATATATAAGAATATACTTAGGGACAGAGATAATGGTTTTTCATTCTATTTTACAAATGATAACTGAAATAATCCATTGATACCAACTAAAGATACAAAATATTCTCGTACATGTGTATTACATCTTTTATATGAATATTTAATAAATAACATAAAAATATTATTAAGGACTATGATAGAAATCTATTTTTTTAGAATTGATACACAATCACATTGTTTGGTGAATTCCTTTCTATGTATCTTATAAAGATATTACTTGTATGTACTCTATATATATATACCTTACTAAAATGATTTCATCATAACATATGGAAAGGAAAGATAAGAATGTATGATATCATATGATCAGTACGGTAAAATAAGGGCAATTTTTAGTTATAACATCAACATACGGGTATGAGAAAATGAGCATAATATTTTAACACCACAACCGTCATGTAAAATATCATAAACATGAGTCCTGGAAAAAATATTTAGAGTTCATAAGACATTAATCATAATTTAAATCAGATAAAATTATCCATTAGAACATAACATTATTGTAAGACATAAATTTTTGGAATACACATAGGTGTTGAAAATCATTTTTCAAGTATTCTAACTTAGAAACTCATAAGCTGTTGGGATTTGGTTAACAACACATGTATATTTTTGGGTGGCGTAATAGATCTCATGTAACCTCTTTTGATCATGGAATAACATATCGTTTATCCTTTTATCTCATATAACTTTAATCATTGGCCAATGATTTAGAGGGAGATTTAGGTACCACATATCAGTTAATGAAAATCATACATATGTGTCTAATAAGATAAATAAAACATCATACCATGACCCATTAAATTAAAATGGATTTCACAAACTTTTCATAATATCTTAACCAATGGAAAAAATAGGTTTCACAATTAAATCACCATAGAATTCCATGTTAGATGAAGAAGGATTCATAAGAATCTCAATACGGGAAAACCCCTAAAAGATACATAAGTTTCATAAAAAACATTTTATCATAAACATAAACCATTAAATGAAATAAAAATAATTTTATCCGTGATTAATATCTCAATTAAATAATTATCAACATCAGAGGTTTTTATTTTTGATGGAAAATGGTTTTCAAAGATCTCTCAGAACATTTCTGGATGAAGAATTTCCAATTAAAATTGGAATTAATAGAAAACATTTTTCTTGTTAAAAATACATTTAATTGAAAATTTTCATTAACATTTATAGTACATGATCAAATAAAAAAAATTCATGCTTTTAGGACATTCCATTTATATAGTCCAAATAAATAAAGTGATTGTTTTCACAATTTATGGTAAAAGCCAAATGGATTTGTTTTGGAAAATGACCTGAAGATTCCATTAAATGTTTTTTAAATTTTTTTTAAAAAAATTAAAATTAATTTAAGATATCATTTGGAGTATTCAAAAATATTTTTTAAAATCATTTTTAATGAATATGTTTTTGAAAGGAAAAATATTTCAACTAAAGATTCTTTTTTTATTAAAATATTTTTTTGAATAGTTGATAACATAAAGAGAGATAAATATTGGGAAAATATCTATTCTTGTGAATTAAATATATTATAATAAAGGTCATTATTCTATATATTTATATAAAAAAATAATTCAGAATATAAAGCATAATCACAAACATTTATGATAAATGATGAGATATTAACATAAAACCCTTACCACTTTGGTAACATTGAATTCTAATCCCCATGAAAGAATAAGATGAAATGAAACTTATAAAATCATAAATATGGTCATATTCAAAATATATAATGTAAATTATGTATTATGTGCACCTAATAGAGTATTATAATAGTATAATATAAGTTATGTCCCAATAATGAAAAATTGAGACAAATATCACCTACGAATTTGTTGGCTTTTGAACCATAAATCCCATTCATGATAAATTATATTATTGAAAATTAAATTAATGTAATTTTCATAATAATAATAATAAATTAAATTAAATTTTATTAAATAGACCACATAAAATAAACAGGTTGTGAAAATTACATGTCTCTCATAATAAAGAAACCTAATATAGTAATCCCTTATCACTATAAATCATTTGGATCATAAGACCCACTGAATTATATTATAAAATGAAACATTAAATATCACGAAAATAATGGAATTCATGATATGAATTGCCATAATATTATTATGTACACTACAAAAAAAACATTATTTGGGAATTTGAAAATGTCTACAAAAAAATAAAATAGAAAATAGAAATCTAATTCCCCCATTCTTGAATTCTTTCACACACGTTCAAAACTCTTGTATATTAAATACAATTTAATTTTATATAAATTACAAAAAACAATTTTTTATATTTTACCATATATTATTCACATATTACATTTTTTCCATCAATTGAAAAATTGTTATTAAATTCATTTTTCAGGTATTAGATTATTTTATTGTATATTTATTAATTTTTTATTTTCATTACTCTAACATTTTTATTGGTTACATAATCTCTAAAATAATAGTATTGAAAAAAATATAATATTTTTTTCAGAAATTATACTTTTAATACCAATGTTGAATGATTGAATTGAGAAATGAATTAGGTTTCAATATTAGAGATTGTAGGTCATATGTACACACGAATAACATTTCCAATATCAATAATCATAATAAAAATGATATAAGAAATATTTTATCATAAAAAAATTATTTAAATATCATACATACCATATTAGATATTTATATATATTTATAAATATCATCCATAATGGTTGTTAATTAAAATTGAGACTCATGTTTATTCTTGAATTAGGTAGTCGACACATACACAGAGAACATTATCATCTTTCAGTTAGTTAAAATTGTAGGAAATAAAATGATATATAATCATTTAATAATGTTAAATATATTATTAATATAATAATTTTTTCATTTAAATCATAAATATTTTTTAAATTTATCATTATTTTCTTCTACAAATAGTTTTAGTTAAAAATAAATCACATCACTTCAGGATGCGATATTCCATCGTACACACCTAAGACATTGTCATATCCACTAAAGAAATAGAATTTTAAAAGGTATAGATGATAAAATTACCTATGTTATAGATTTATTTTTTACATATCAAAAATATACTTTGGATCATTCATCATACCCAACTGTGACATGTGGTAGTGGAACCCAAAAGACAGCGGTTCACAAGGTGGTATTATTCTTTACAAAGGAATAAGGATTTCATAACTGTTCTGATGAAATTTGATATGTTTATAGGAAATTAAGTAATCATAATAAAATATAAGCATAATTAATAAAGTTGGGTTATTATATTAGTTTTTATTAATAATATTTTAATGATTTGGATAAATTAATAAAATAAATACTATCATTAAGGAAAATGTTACGTCATCTTTTGGTATCCTTCTTATGATAGAACCAAAATCCTTCCAAGGTTGAATTTATTACCAAAATAATTCTTCTATGATTATAGGATGAAATTTTAAAAGTATTTAGGAATTTAATGGATGATTAAAATATTTTTTATGGTGTGAATATGTCATTATAGGGGTCGGATTTTTATAAGTGGGGTCATTGTCACACTTTTCATTTCATTAAATGAAAAGGTTGTACCAATTCTTTGACCAAACCATAATTTTATATATCTATTATTATTCATATTTATATATTATATTGTATAAATATTACTATAAAATAAATTTTAGATATTTTAATGTAATTTTAAACTTTATTGATTATGTTTAACCCATAAACTCGTGGTTACGTTAACTGTATTAAATGATTTTTAATATTTTTATAATTAATTTTTTTTCAAAATATAATTTTCCATATAATATTAATCAAATTAGTTTTTAAAATTATTTAATCCATTTTTTTAAAATAAATTAAAAAAATATATATTTAATTTAATATTAATCCTGCAAACGCAATAAGAAAATGGGTTTTTATAGAGGAAATGTCTAAATATTTATAATGTTTTTATATCAAAATTCAATATGAATATGATTCCAATTACATGAATTATATTAATATATATATATTTATCAATTATCCAATTATACATCAAAAAAATTATTTTAAAATTATACGTTATACATAATTTTAATGATAAGGCTGTGTTTCATAACAATATGGTATTTTTCACTATTCATAAAAAATTTACTGTATCAGAAAATTATCAAAAAATAAAATTAAGATAATTTTTACATGATGATATCAAAAAATAAAATTATTAGATAAAATTAATTTTAAAATATTTTTAAAAGTTGTTTTTTATAAGTGTGTAAAATGAAAAAAACTGCTTTTTAGAATGGCGGTATTTTTATGCATAAAATAGAATTTGTTCTTATCTCTTATAAAAAAATTATAGGATTCTTTATATGTAAATTTAATATTTAATATATAAATTTCACTAAATTTATTTAAAAAAATTATTTTGTTATTTTAAGGTTGTAAAACAGAGTTTTTTTTGTATAAAAATGGGGCTCTAGAAAAACATTGACAATATTTTAATGTGTTTTTTATTTTCTTTTATAATTAAATTTTTACTAAATAATTCATTTTATATAAATTTTTAATTATATATTTTTATAATTTATTTCTTCATATTCCTAAAATTCATTCCATTGGCTACGAGATAAATATCATATTGAATAATAATGTTTTAATTGTATGTCATGTTTTGTTTAAACTCAGTGTTGCAGCAAAAAAAAGTAGTTTTCAATTTAGAAAATAGAAAATCATTTCTTTGTGTAGTAAAAGATAAACTTATAGTAGAGTATAAAAAATTATAAATATGGTGATTTATTTAATGAAAAGTTTTAAAGAGATTAAATTTATTCAAAAAAAATATTATACAAAATCTTAGGTAGTTACTTCAGACCCCATGTCACGTTTGGTGGTATAAAACATGGATTTTTCTATTTAAATAGTGAATTTAAAATATCTCTGGATATATTTATCTCAGTAATGGATGAACCAACCTTGGAATGATATAACCATATAAATCGTGGTCAAAAAACACATATCCAACTAACCATATCACCCATTGATGACCAAAATCAATGCAGAACATGGAAGGTCATATCATTTATGGTTGTTTAGTCATTTCCACAATACTCATGACTAAATGAGGAATTAAGACCCCCAAACTTATAGTATGTATTCAATTACTATCATAATGAAATCTCTAATTGGTTCCACACCCCACCATATAGCTCTTAAGGTCATCACATAGAAGGTTATCCCAAAATGGCCTCTCGTAGCCTGAAACACCTGATCTCAACCAATTAGGAATCCAATAGGTTCCTCTCGAACCACATCAGTATATAATTATTCATTATAATATATACCTATCACAACTTACAGACACCACAATCCGACATCTCACATTTATCCTTTACATAACAGGTGTGGTACTATTCTTATCTTAATTCCCTTTGTGGAATTATGATTCCATGTCCTCAACATTTCCATTATCCCACACCAGGGGCCCATATCACATCCCTAAATGAATTCCTATGATTCTATAACCTCTATTAAACCACTATACCCCACACATGTATTATCATGAATTTCTTCATCCACTCCATGAACAAAGCAATACACACATCTGTCCTCTATAGGGAGTTCTTCATCACTAGATTGATATAAAAACATCATCATGATCATCAATCACCTCCATGATTCTCATTCCGTTTAACTAACCAGTGGGACCCAACATAGTGTATCTTAAACAGATCTCATGACCATATCCACATTATAGGATTCATATCTTTTCAGTTATATACCACTCTCCATGGATAAATAGTTGTGAGATTATCCATTATTTCCCATGGTGTTAATCAGTACTTGGTCCCATCATTGAATTCTCAATATCACCATATCACCTCTCAAAATGATTGTACCAGTACTTATATCCAATTATCAATCCATATAGTATTCAAGTAATGAAATATCATGAACAATATTGTATACGAAATTTTATTATATGGTCCCCAACAAATATTTAACCCCTCATTGAGCTCCATAGATCCTCATCCAAGGCCATTGAGCCTCATCCACACACATGGGCACCAATATCACAGTAAAAAATATGTAATTACGAATACTATTAATTAATTACTAAATTAAATTATGAATACTATTAGTTTCCAAAATTCCAACTGGGTTTACTTGTTCTACTGAAAATATGACTAACCACCCATGGGAGGTTCATGAATCAACCCCCAGCACCACCCCTACCCAAATACATATCATGAAATACATGGTGAAAATACAAATTATATTAATTTATGAGAAATTAATAAAAATTCATAGGGTTAATTACATCTATCAAAATTAATTATGATGACGTTAAGAAATCATCTCAGGATACCCTCTATGCAATCCATGAAACCTGCCCCAACCATCATCCTTAGTGGAATACAACATAAATTGGTGGAATTTGTCCTAACTCCTAGATGAAATCATGAAAAATTTATGGTTAGTGAAAAAGGAAAATTTAAGGAAACTTCTTGTAATAACATACCTAGATTACCGACCATGAACCATCCCCAAAACAAATGATTGAATGTATTAGGTAGATAGTTGATGTATATCTCCATCTTTTCCTTTAATACCTAAAATTTAAATAGACGAAGACCCCAAAATTATTCATCCATAATCATAGAAGTCCACAAAGTACTATTAATGAAATGAAAAGATATTCACAATATGAACCACATTAAAACGGGGACCCTCCCAATTCATGTGGTACATTCATGGTGTTATACCTAAAACACACCATGAATATGTTGTTAATATTTTTTTATCGTATCTCATCCAACTACCCCTTATCCTATATTCTAATTAACACGCCATACATCACCTATGATATAAAAAACATAAAAATAATACCTTGTATATATTTGAAAACCCTTAAAATTAATATCATATACCCATTTCTAAAAAGGACACTTCAAGAACAAAAAAAATCCATTAAGAACATAAAAAACTGTATTGACATAGGTCAATACTATTAATGATTTTGAAAATATGATTTATATTATAAATGGTATTAATATAGAAGATAAGCCTGTAATGGGATTATTTAACCTCACATCCTCTCAAATTTTATATGAATTTCCCTAATAAAACAACATAATGGGACCTAAAAAATTAATATTTCTGAAAAAATATTATATAAAATCTTATTTAAAATCTATTAATAATAAAACATATTGATCAACCCAATATACTAACTTATAATGCTACGATGATGGGTTTATATAATATTTTACATATATTCCAAATTAATTTATTCATGAACCCACATTATTGGATTATTCTCAATAGAATAATGGGGGAATCCAAAGAACAATAATGGTTATGATGTATTATCTATGAATGAGATGTAAAATTATATTTTTACTTCTACAGCTAGGTCTATCACAACCGAAAGGAACCAATGAATTTTATATATAAATAAACATCTATGTCACTAAATGTTGGATGATATGATATGGGAATACCTTCATAATGGGATAATTTAGACATTTTATAGGGACCATGTAAATCATGATGGGTCAATGAAATAAAAAATTTACCCCTTTGATAGAAAAATAGAGTATGTGGCCCCTATCATGAAATATAATCACATTAAGAGTGTCTGCTAGTGTGATATAGTTTAAATAATTCTTTTTTGGAATAAAATAACGAAATTCATTATTTTTTATTACTCCCCTATATCTTCCATGGAGGAATCCTATCAAACATTGAAATTTACAATGCTTCACGGCCCAATTCTATAATGTTATTTTTGAGAATTTTGTGTTTGGACCATCCATTTAGACTATGGAATCTATAAGGGAACTCTCTATGGGAAACAAACTAATATGTTTTATGAGTAGGCTCACTCCACTTAAACTATTATCATCCCCTCAGACTCTGAATAGTTTTTTATAATTTTAAATGTGATAATATAATTAAACATAAAAAATACTAAGATATTAGAATTTCAAAGGATAGTGGCCAAATAAATTTATTCCCATCCTATGAGATAAAATAACAACTCTAAAGGTCCTCTTGATGAAAATTACCTAGTAGACAACAACTACAGATGTATTCCCTAGATCACCTCAAAATTTGGTTCCCCCTTATGATGATTTAATGATAAGAAATGAAGGTCCTCCCCGTAGATAGTAATATGCATGTGAATGTGGGGGTCCTCTGAATGGTGTTGGTTATATAATTCAGACTCAAGATGGATCTGTCAACCATCATGAATTATGTACCATTTATAAGGAGTCTATAAATAGTTACTCTCAAGGAATTATATAAAGAAATTATTTTTAATATAAACAGACATTTGAAACATCCACATGATACAATGGTCCTCCTCTTTCTAATAATCAAAAACTCAATAATCCAAAGGGTCCTCTTACAAATTATCATACTAAAGGACATAGATTGAATAATATAGATCTTCAATGCTGTCTCTTAATTTTGAGAAAACAAAATAGTAATTTCTATAACTCATCCCTATAGTACTCACTATGGAAAACCTTTTTTTGATATATTAATGAATTACAATATAAGTATTCCCATAAAAATCCCAATAGAGTTCAAAATTGGACATCCCCCATAAAGCACTTGTTCTAGAGGTCCTCCAATCTGGTTACAATGCAATACTTCTATGGTCATCCATATGGTGAATCTTATGAAGAATATCATGGTGGTCCTTTGTATGATCTAATTTATGGAATTCATCCATATTAAAAAACAACCAACTATTAAGGAGGTCCTCCAATTATTAATGCGTAAACAAATTGTAACTACAGAGGTCCTCCACTTATTACATTTAATGAATTTTATCCATTTGAGGAATCATCAATGTAATATAAAGTTCCTTCCTATTCTTTGAAAATATAAACTAGTGATGTTTACGGACATCCATTTTATTCTTATAATAAAGTTCATATACCTAATGAGACAATAAAAAGCTAAGAATGACCTATGTATAATAATAATCTGGAAGTTTCTCCCAATGAAAAAAATACAACATATATTAATGTTTTAGCTATACCAACATCCATGAAATAATAAAAAATGATGTTTATCCTTATAGCGAACAACACAACAGAATTGATTTTCCTTCTCATGGTACCTTTATTTATGTTCCTCCTCATAGAAAAATATATCATTCACATTAAAGTACTCCTGTTTTCAAAGTTTTAATAAAGATGTATTCATATTAACAAATTTGTATAACGTCCTAGATAACTATAAAAAGAAAAATATTTTAGTTTTATATCTCAATAAGTGGGGTAATTGTATTATTATATATCATTAGTTCATTAATAAGACCATTGAGGCATGGATATATTCAATGATTTCAAGAAATTTAATTTCTCAATTGATAATTTACTGTGAATGTTACCTTTGTGGTAAAAATATGTTGATGAATAAATATTTGAACATAACGGTGATTATTACATCATATTGGATGATTTATCCATATAAAATAAATATCACATTATATCCCATTAATAAATCTTAGTATGTCATTCAAAAGATCTTTAAAAATAATTCATACACGATATTAACTATATTATGTGGGAAACATCTTCTATCGTAGGTGAAAACTACTTCATAAATATGGGTATAGATATCACCATAAAGATTTGGATATGTATTTCCACTATGTTAATATCCCCACCATCCTGATGGAATGTGATTCAAAATATAGAAAAATGGAATAAGACAACATAATAGATCGTTATAAAAGGACTCATTAAATTGTTCCAAATTATCAATTAATCTTATCCTTAGGTGTGTATCCATGGATATAGAGAGATAAAATCAATGTATTTCACACCACATGTAAGCCAATGTGATAAATTTTACAAATTTGTTTTTAGTGTAGCTTATACTAAATATATTCCCTAACATATACATTCACATTGAATTGTCTAATTAAACTAAAAAATATTATTATCATAGAGAATACACACAAAATAAAAATAAGAAATTGAAATATTCTTGGATAAAAATTATAGTAATGTAAATTAAGAATCAATAATAATTTTACATTGACCTATAAATAAGGATGTGTCTTTAGTGATGATAATCAATGAAGTAGAATTCTGAAAAATTATTCTAAATCTAGATCTAATTTGGAAAAAATAAATAATGAAATAGATAATGGTAGATAAAACTTACAGAACATAAGACAAACCCTATTCTTAATGGATGGGGTAATTTGTACACCCACCACCAAATTATGTCTCATCAATTATACACAAATATATGTGTCGTTATATTTAATCAATACAATGGAAATTAGTATTATTAATAATGAAGGTATATTAAATAGAAACCCCGTAGTTTGATCCATTAATTTTTTTTGAGTTAACCACTCCAAAGGGATCACGGTCATTGTGGTCAAAAAATATTATCCAAAGATCACACTATATAATTAGCATCCCATTTCTCTTATATGGATGTTATTAATGGATAAGTAAATAATTAATTGGGGAGGAAGACCATAGACAAAAAAAGTATTGAAAAAATTGGATTCTGACTTTAAATTTGAATGTTATTTAAATTCTAGTAAATTTCATTAGTTATTAGATGTGGATGAAGAATTGGTTCCTACTGTATGATTGGAATTAATAAATTTAATATGTATATATATACCCTAATATGAATAATTATAATGTTTTTGGGGATGAATGTGAAATGAGGGAAGCATCCATGGGAGTGATTTTCCATATATAAGAATGTAATATGTGTGTACATTCTAGTCACTAGAGGTATCAACTTGTTTTATGATTTCATCAAAATACACTATTATTAACTGCTTGGTGAGCTATTTTTAATGAAGAAAATAAAAGGTTTTTAATATTCATATCCTACACATCATCTAAAAATTTTAGGTCCTCTCTGGAAAACATAATATTAAATAGTTCAATGTATAAATAGAAAAATTTAAATAAATTTATTCCCCTTTGCTCATGGGATACATACATGCTGATTTTGAATTATAGGAATCTTCTTTCATCCTTACATTGAATGAAACTCCTTTATAATTAGGGACAATAAAATTCATCAATGTTGATTGTAACGATCCTACTAATCAGATATCATGTAGTGGTATTTGGTTAATTACATCAATGATTTACTACTTCATGTTTTCTCTATTAATCCAAAATTTATCTTATACTCGGGGAAGTCATCTAGTAAATTTTATTTTGATTTTTCTAGTGTTTAATTTTGAAAAAATATTTTCACAAGTATAATTATCTTATGTTATTTCCAATCAATAGAAGTATATTGAAGGCTAGAGTGAACCTATACAAAAGAGGGAAAGAATAACCAACATGGTTATAATTAACCCCACCTCCTTATATTTGGAATCTATATTTATCCATATTCAATGATACAGGGTATCAATAGAATAATGTGAAAATTATTCATTCTAATGAATCCTACTTTTAGTAATCCCAAATGATAATTTTGAAACCAAACTTTTCTACATCAAGAAAATCCTAGAAGGACAAGTATTAGTTTAGTAAAGTAACATAGTAGTTAGATTCACCACCAGATGAGAATATCGTTAAGGTTAATTCCATTACCAATGCATCTAAAAATTGATGAAAACAAAAAAAACCATGACCTCTATTTTATTAATTAGTAATAAAATTAATGTGTTTTATATTTTATTTATAGATTAAATGGTGTAAAACATTCCTATAATATATAATTATTTTTATAGAATCAATAAAATTCTTTTTATGTAAAATATATAATATTAATTGTAGTCCATTCCCATCCTAAATAAGTTACTTGTTATTTTTTTATAGATTACTATATTAGTATATCTTCTGAAATATTACATTAACAAAGAAAAAAAACCAATTGGAAAAAAATATTTCATAAGAAAGGATGTCAAATATTGTTGATGTAATTTTTTTATTATAAATCCATAAAAAATAAATCTAACCATAATACAATCCTGTTTTATATGATTCCACCTAATATGAAATTATATAAGAGATTTCATATAAATAAAAAATATATTATATGAATAGGGATATGGGAAATTGAAAATATAATAATAATGGTATCAAATTCCATTCTTAGAGAAATATTTGTCCTGAAATACTTCAACTTTTATTTGAAAAAATATTTGATCACATCACTATATATTAGGATGTTTGATTTGTAATGATTAAAAAGTCACAAAAATTATTATCCTTTTCTCCAGATGTTGGTATCATACAATTTTGGACAGTGTTATATACAAACACCACCTACGAATGATGGTAGATAATTTTAAAGTAACATTGTGTAGCCCAAATCCACATATTACATGTATATCAAACACATCCCTGGAATTAAAAGATATACGTGATGTTTGAAACTATAGTACCCAAAATTTTTACATTTTAATGAACTATATGTTATTGAACTATGAATATAAAATCAATAGTTAAAGGATGAACCAACCTATCACAACCACATCTCAATCTGGGACCCAAACAATAATATTATCCACTTTATGAAATCCAGGGGCCAACATAGTCTTTTCCTGTAATGTATGAATGAATATAAAGAAACAAATTGAATCCCTATGTCATTACAAAATCTTATGGATTTTATTCCCCCTTGTTGGGAGTATGGGAACTAACTTAAAACATGAATTCATCCATTTATGTAGTAATCCAACAATACTATGTCCAAGTCATATGGATATTGAACCAGTGAACTATAGAATAAGAATTATAAGAATAATTCATTATTGTTTCCTTCCACCGAGAAGGAATATATGATATAATAATTTTTTCTTGAGTAAGACCTTTTCATTTAGGTTATATCACTCCTAAAATCATAAATATTGTAGATATCTGAATAATTTCCATTCACGTTATTGAACAATAGATTTTATTTTGATTTTTGATTCTCTAGAACTCATTATAACCCCATCTAAAATGTGGAATAATTATATAACATGTATTCCTCACATCAGTCCCATGAAATAGTTGTATCTAACCATTTTAATTTTATTTGAAAAGTGATTTCCATCCAATCATGGTGTATAATCATCACATTCATTTATATCTTATCCTCCTATTCATTAAATATGATAATGGGTGTATTTCAAGAAATATATGCCTTTTTCCCAAAAAATGACATGTTGAAGAATATCACCATTATCATGGGATGACTCTTAATACATGATTTCATATGTCTCTCCAATTAAATAGGGAGGGTTTATATATGTATTTGATCTATACATTTTTGAAAAATATGAATATTCATTTAGTAAGAAAATTAAAAAAACATGACCATATGAATATCACATGCTTATAAATTTAATATAAAATGTCATGAGAAAAATATACTATTGAACAAATAACCTTTATATGTGTTTAGATTAATTTATAAGACCAAAATTAATTAAATGTTTTGTTAAATGTGTTTTAGGAATCAATGTTATTCACGAACAAATTATCTACTATCTCAGATATTAGAAATATTAAAAAATAGAATTTATTATACAAAAGAATGGTAAATGTTCATTTAAAACTCCCAATATGTTTATCTAGAGGATCTGATTTGGAGACATATTATTTAATTCCACAATTTTTGTGTTTTGAAACACACCATATCTAATACCATAGTTGTAAGACAATGAAATATTTTTCATGAAAAAATATCCTTTTCATAACTCATGGGTCTGAAATACTCTATTTTATGTCATGTTGGGTACTTTATCATCCACCAAGGAATATATTTCAATAATAGTGAGCCTTTCTTACTCAATAATGAAAGATCCATTTGTAAAAGTATCAAGTAACCCATGTTAGTATATAATAAATACAAACTAAAACATCTTATGGGGATAATCATTTAACTAATATCATTCATCACATTTGGATACCTCTTTATTTATTGAATTCCATGATACATGGTTTTTTCATATTCTAGAAGATATTTTTTCCATGTCAGATGCAAATGAACATTATTAATCAAACCTAAATTGTTTTGTACAGTACCAAATAATATTTTCCACTAGCCATATGAGAGATAGATGTCATATGTCTATAACAACTAGTGAGTATTAGTCAATTTATGTTTATAATGACATGAAATAATTTCATTGAAAATTCCATAAAACTATACCCATGATAAGAATTGTGAATAATTGGATGATAAATTTATAAAATATTATCATCATTAGATGATTTGGAGTTAACACGCCATTCTTATATATAATTACTGGATTATATTTTAATCTAAAATAAAAAATATATACTAAAATAGAACAATTTCAAGTATAATAATTGATTCCACTATCATGTGGATAATAATGTATTGATAGATACATTAAACAATATTTTATCAAATATACTATAGCAAATAAGGGACATGGGTAAAATTTAATTTCTTGATAAACAACTAAATGGATTATGATGTTCCTATACTGAAACCTATACCCTTTTATACATTGTAACATATTAACTCATGTATTGGATCAAAAAAATGATTCCAATTTAGATCTTATTTAATTCACATAAATAGTTGTTTCTATCCAAATAAAGGATGACCAATGAATGAAAATAAGATTTTATTTATTAGAGAACCTTGTTTGAATGACATTTCAATCATTACATAGATATAATGTATAATATAATTCCATATATCAAGAATTAAATATAAAGGATAATCTTCTCTAATTCATTAATGGAGAAATGGTGTGTAGATATGGGGGCGCCAATGATAACTAGGATGGAACCCAAAAATTTATAATAAAAATGGTATGAACCATACACTATATATATGTTCTAATTCATTGGAGCATACTCCAAGATCATCATGGATGAAAAGTGCATTATTTACCCCATCGAAACAAGGATTATCAAGAATTACTTCATATGAATTCATACTAGGTCTATAAATTTCTTATCACAATACTTTTAAAATAATTATATAGTCATTTCAAAGTGATGTTAAACTATATGACACATGTTCTATTCAATGCTAACATTTAATTCTTATAGTGGTATACTCCATGTGAATTAAAATTCTGAAACACCCCTTTTGAAATATCCTTATAAATATTATAGTTCATATTATATGGCTATACACTACATGTTTTGTATTTCCAACTGTTGATATACTAGGATATAAGATCCTATTTTCTATAACTATATATATCTTCATTATTATTACAAATTTATACATAGAGATGTCCATATCTATTATTTTAATCCAATATAAAAATTTCATAGTCACTAAATTTCTTACTCTACTATATTTTTTGGGATCATTCTATTTAATCGTGGTTTTTATCCTTTTTATTTGTCATCATGGAACCTATATTCGTATGGAATTTAATCTTTAATATCATATATATTTTTAAATATAACTCTAGAGAAACCAATCATTTTAAATTGGTACATTAATCCACAAAAGGTATCTTCCATAGTGAAAGAGTTAGGGCATGAGTCTCTATTTAAAAATATAATGTATGGATTGATTTGTATTACAAAATTATAATTTGGGATTTCTGGACCACTTATATTAAGAACCTCTCTAAATTTTACCATCGTTGAAATAATTTTTTTGCATGGCCTCCTCATTCATGTTCAGATTCCTCTAATTCTACTTCCCTATGATAAAACAACCTTATTGTTCTCTATCTACAAACTATGTGCTATGTGATTTATTTTCACAATGGATATAGAGTTATGTGTGGATCTTTTATCCGAGGTAAAACTACAATATCAGCCCCTTTTAAAATATTTTAATATTTGGTACACCATATTACATTTGGTTTTCTACATCACCCTTATAATGGAACACCATATAATTGAACCAAGATTTATTATTCTAAGAATAACCACAAATCTTTCCATCCTATATTTCCCACAACCCAATATATCATATCAATTATATTTTCTATATGGTGTCCCTATTTTTATGAAAGACACACTATGTTCAATAGTATTCATGATATTTTAAATTGACCTTAAATGAACAACTAATATTTTTATTCAAATGTTACCATTATAACTTAGCCATTGAAATGGTAGGAATGAATAGTATCAACTAGATTATAAAAATGTATTTTACACATGTTAGAATAATTATTCATATGTTATCAAATTTATTAGAAATGGAAATAAAAACCAATTGAATATAAAGGAAGTATTTTTTATGAAAACCTATTTATAAAAATAATAATTGTGTTATTAACATAATATCACTCTATATGTATTTTTTATAGAAAAATATATATCATACATTCAATATAATGTTATAAATTAATCTTATATTTTTTCTAGATCTCTTAAAACTTCAAATTCAATTTTCTGGATAAAATAAGAATTTTTATAGGAATGATGTCTGAGCATATTTTGATGGAGAACCCATTTTAATTTTATTTTTTGTCACATTTATGAGTTTTATTTGAGAAAATAACCTTCTTATTTAATATTGGGTCATAAAAAATTAAATTGGATGAATTTTTGATATTTTTCTGATAAATATCATGTTTTGATGAATAGTAAAAATACTTCAAATTTAAATTGAAAACAACATTTCAATTGAGATAATTTATATGGTTAAATTAAATTATTGATTTTTTTTAACTTTTAAATAAAATATATTTTTAATATTTAATCTAATTTTGGTCCTTGGACATCATTTTAAAATTATATTAGATATAAATTCACGTCACTCTTTTGATGGTTATTATTTTTTTAAAAAAACGTGTTTTATCATTTTGACAACCAGAAATAATTTTAAATTAATGATTGAGACTTATATGATTTGAATTTGGAAATATAATATCCTTATTTTTAATTATAGGTTCCAAATTATTAAAATAAGTATCATTTACTTTTGGACATTGTGAATAACAAATTTGGTAAATATTTTTAATTACCACTGTTAATGGTAAATCATGTAATCAAAGGTAAAAATAAAATTATAAAATTAACAAAAAAAATTCATAATTTTATTGGATGATGTAGTTTAAATCTTCTCATAGATTCTTCTTTAATTAAATGGATAAATCAGCCCATGAAATATAGTACAATTCTTTTCATAGATGTTTGTTTAATTAGAATTATAAAGATTTCAATAGAAGTTATTATAAAGCTTCTCATAGAAGCATGTTAAATTAAATAAACTAAGAATCCCATGGAAGCCATTTTAAAACATATCATATAATATTCTTTAATTAAATTCAAAATTCTTCCTATGTAATCTATTTTGATGCTCCTCATGGAAGCTTCTTTAATTAAATGGACAGTGCTTCCCACAGAAGCCAGTTTAAATATCCTCTCACACTAATGATTTTAATAAGTATTACATTTTTAATATTGGTTTATATAAATGATCTATTCAACGATAAATAGTTATTATAAATATAAAATTATTTTTCACATCATGATATTATATTTATAATTTCTATACATTACATAAATAAATTTATTTTTGACATATTGATGTGGTAGTGATTACATTATTAATGAAAGATCCAAATAAATGGTAATGAAAATATTAAAATAAATGTTATTATGAAATTTTGATTCCATCCATGAATTTTATGTACGATTACATAATGTTATATTTGAGTTAATGTAGTTTTTTTAATGAAATTTTCATGACTTTAACAAAAATAAATTACTAAATAGTGTCAAAATTAACCTAGATTGAATTTTGGAAGTTTTCTAAGAAGTTTAATTTTTTCATAATTTTATGAATATTATTTTATGAATATTTTTTTATGAAGAATATTAAAAATAATATTTTATTATTAAAAAAAAATTGTGAAATTATTTTCAAAAATTGGACATACATTATTGTAATCAAGGTCAAAATGTGGCAAAATAAGATCAAAGTTAGGTTTTGGTGTATATTAACTATACCCTTTTTGATAGTAATTTTACCAATATTAATTATTACTTGACCAATGGAATATTAACCTCACCTAAAGATGTTCAAATATTTTATAGTCATCTTAAGTGGTAATGTAATATAATTATATAATAGTATAAGTAAATAAATGTTTTAGAAATTATTATGTAAGTGTATGTATTTTATTTATTTTATTTTATTTAAAAATAAATGAAATGTTTTAAAATTTATTTCACTTTTGAATTATACATTCCCAAAAATGTTTATGGTGAATTTTTGGGATTTTATAAATAAGTTGAATTTTCGGTAAATAGTAAAAATACAGTTTAGGGTGTTCCATATGTTTAATGACATCATAACTATGTAATAATTTTGTAATGAGTATGATAAGATGATGTCTGAATCTTATGGATTAAAATATAAAATTAGGTGTCCCAAGTGGCCGGTACCATGGGAGAATGCAATGGTAAATCCCATGGTTTTGAAAATATCACAAATGATGTCTCCTTTAAAATTATTAAAACAATCCCCCACTTTTGCTATAAATTCCCACCATTCATTAGTTTTAATTAATTCCAAAATCATTCTACACGATTTTACCCTAATTCTATCTCCTAAGGATTCCTCCCACGGTTTCCTCAAGGCCCCAAGGTCTCGATATATGAGTTATAGATGTTACTCTTTATGGTAAGGGAACCTTTCACCATTCTCTTTTAGTTTATGACTTCTTTTATGGGTCGTCTTTTAATTTCCATATTATTATTATGTGGTATGTTTTTATATATCCATATTGTTGTAAATTATATTTCGATGTGTTTAAATACCTTTTTTCCCACATCAAATCATTTTCATCATTTTTATGTGATGACGTTATGCTTCCGAATTTTTATAAGGGAATTGTCAACTTATCAATTTCCATTCATGTTCTATTTTATGTGGTATGTCTATAAATTTTTCATTCCATTTCCTTATTTACATTATATTACATTCCTCTACTATTTTATCATACTTTTATTAAAGGATGACCCATGTCCCCTAACTTTTTAATATTTTCTAAAACCATGTCGCATTGACATTTTGTAGCATAATTATCGTCTCAAATTCCCACTCCTTTCTCAATAAAAATTTAATTTTTTATGTGAATACCCATAATTATTTATTATCCAACTATATTCATAAATACCAAAAATGTTTATATTTATTTCTATAATTGACATAAATAAAACCCCCATTACCGTTATCTGGGTTATAAATAACATAATGATCATGTTTTTAAGCACTTTTTAAAACGTCACGATTTTTATATGAAACCCGTTTCATTTTTTATCATTGTTTTATTTTTGAATTTTTGGATTATGATATATGTGGCTCATATTAAAGTAATTACATATTAATGCTGTTCCCTGAATGCATTGTAATGCTTTGGGTAATGAAAATATTGTTTATAGATGACACTTTTTACGATACCTTGGTGAGTAGCCATGTCACAACCCATCCACCAGGGCATATGTCGTTACATTCCCTATGCCCTCCTACCATATTCTAGGGGTAGGATACTACATTCAATGGTGTTAATCTTCATGTGGGTGTAATTTTTTGGATTACCTGTATGCATGCTCACAAAACCATGACCTAAAGCTGGAAAAGTAAACATGCATGCCGCTAAACAACAACTGAGTAAATTTCCAAAATATACATCAAATGTGCTAGAATACAAACCCAACAAAAGATAAATTAATAACCAGAAATTACTAGGAAATATTTGAAAGTCGTCCACTAGAAACCCTAGTAAATGGGTAACTACAGAGTCACTGTTGGAATCCATATAAGTATGCCCGGCCTTCTTAGTCTCACTGGGCACCCCTAGGTCCTGGGCCACCAAGCCAATCGGCAAGGCTGTATCCATCTGCACCATACAAAACATGTGCTGGAGAATCCCATGCGGTGTTGAGTAAAAATATTCATAGTAGAGACTCTAAAAAAAGGAAAGACCATAAATCTATCCACATATAAATCAATGAAACATGATCACGAAGAATGATCACAACCCAAGACAAATCAAACCTGTTAAAATTTAGTGTAAGATAGTAGGACCATTATTCACATGATTGAACACTATGTGATGTTAGAGGAATCCTCCTAAATTAGTACAGTGGGCCTTCTAGGTCAGACAAAATCTTCTACCTACAAACCATGGAGTACTCTTCTACTCTTCCCTGATGAGTACCATGGGTATGCTATGTAACCCAGCAGCCACTCCCCATTGTGGGAAATATGGGTCACACATAAGTCGCATCCCACCTTGGCCATACTGAGGTACTCCTCCTGTCAAGCATCATGGGTCTATTGAGTCAAACAGAGCCACTCCCTACCATGGGCCTACCAGGTCACAAAGAAGCTTCATACCACTAGGCCATAGTTACTGATCCACACACTGTCTATTTTCAAGAGTCATTAGATCTTAGACAACCAAAGGGTTTCTGCACATAGTTCGCTTGATTCAAGGAGAACCGCTTCTCCTTCCATTTTATTAATTTGAACTTCCATGAAATTCTCCGTAGTGTATAAAAATGATAATATATTCTATAAGGGTTCCAACACAGCAAACATATTGTAAATTGGATAACCAGTTTGAATGATATTTACATTTATCCGAAAAGGGGTCGATCGAGTCCGGGTCTGATCAGGCCCAGTCAGACCGAACCAACATGACCCATACCTATCCTATAATAGGTATGTCCAATTGGGAAGTTGGTTCTCCCCAACCCGATGTGGCGGTTCTAGGCCACTGGGGTGGGGCCAGCCCACTGGGGGTGGGTCCGGCTTGCTAGAGTGAGTCTGGCCTATTGGGGCGGCCCACTCCTTATGTAGTCTTCCATGCTAGGATGCAATTGGATTCCACATCTATCTCCCCTTCTCAAATGTCTTCTATATGTAAAATGCCTCAATTGGAGTTGGTTGAATGGTTTCTGCCACATGCGATTCAGTGTGATGTCGTATCCAACCATCTTCAGCCTCTAAAATGAACCCAACACGCTAATTCCTCTCCACCACAAACTGAGGCAGTAGCGGTGAATCCTTTAAATGTGCTATCATAGAGTGCCAATGTGGGCCACTGCCGATGGGTTCTTCCATGGACAACCAGGTCTACTCTAGTGGCCATTCTTCGCGATTCTTGTTCCTACGACCACTTGGTGGTTCTATCTTATTTATAATGGACTCAAATTTTCTTTTCCTCCACTTCAAATGCATGGTCACAAAGATTTTAAAAAGAACACTAGGAGGAGTGACTCAAGCCTAGTTTGTGTCATACCACACCCAAAAAATTAGATGATATGAAAAAACAAGGGATAATTATTTGTATTCTATCACAAAATAAATAATCCTTGAAATGAAAACCCTTGAAAAACATCATACTGAAAAAATGAGTGATCCATAGATCATAAAATTCATGTGTTGTTATACATTAATCATTTAGAATAAATAATGGGAGAAAATAATACAAATACAACCAATATTTCATTTCATTACGATGTTTATGTGGTCTTCTAGTGAATATTCAAGAGGTCGTAGGCATTCGTCACCCATTGGTCCCATTATTTGAGATGTGTCGTAGTCGTTAATGATTCAATGGAATTATTTTTTCACCATTAGAGTGATTTATCTCCATAAGTTCATCAATGAAAAATTCACCATTTGATTCTCAACTCACCAACGCGTTAACCCATTAAACAAAAAAATGTCACAATGTTTCTATTATGCTAAAACATCACGTCTTTAGACTGTTTCATTTACAAAATAGTGTATCTATTATGCTTCAATTATTTCATTGTTATGCTCCACCAAAATGAGGAATTAATGAAATTCAATTATTGCACCTCATTGCCAAACCGTAACATTATCATCTTCCACTCAACGGTGAGAGAATAAAATAAAATAATAATTTTTATGTTATTTTATTACTTTCTAAAAAGAATTAAAACAATATTTCCTGGTCTATTGTCTCTTCTGGAAGATAAAACCTTTCTAGGTGAATCACTAAATTCTATGATCAATGGTTCACTTGGATGTTTGATCTGAACACCAGTTAAAAGTTACTAAAACCCACTCGCATATTATGATAACAACATGTAAAAAAAATTTATAATTCTATCTCAATCTCACTGGCCCTAAGAATTAGGTGTCATAAAATCATCTCATCTCAAAATAATTCCACACAATTTAAATTAATAATTAGATTGAAATTTCCAATCATTACATTACTACCCCCCTTTTGGGCTTCACGTCCTCATAAGACAAAACAAGGATTAACAAACACATGGGGGTACTAAGAAGGAATTTGAGCCTCCATCTCCCATATTCTCTCCTAGAGGATCCTGTTCCACCACCAAACGCACACTAGAGGAATCAACCTTCCCTAAAGGTCCCTCTCCTATTGATCCTCTATCTCCATCGAGATCTCCGCAAACATCACCCAATCATCAATGTCCATCTTTCCCAAGTCGATGATGTGCTATAGATCATGCATGTATCTCCTCAGTTGTGACAAGTAAAAAACATCATGAACCCGGTGCATTTGTGGGGGAAGATCATGAGAGTATGCCACCTCACCAAAATATATAGGGATATGAAATGTTCTGATGATCCATGTACATAACTTTCCGCCCCAGAAAAATATTTTTAATCCGAATTAGGGTGAGAACTATAGGAAAACATGGTCTCCATATTCGAACTCCATCGGTCTCTACATGATCAATGTAGTCCTTAATCAGTCCTAGATGATCAAAAAAATCAGTGGTATCTCATACCAACAACAGACTCATGAGTGATGACTCCCCTATGTTTTTCTAGTATAGGGGAGATTTGCATGGATGTCGATATAAGGCCTCAAATGGTGATATGATGATGGTCAAGTGATAGCTATTATTGTATTTAAGATCCACCAGTGGTAGGTGTTACTCCCAACATTGATCAAAATCAAGGACCCACCGACATAGCATGTACTCTATGGTTTTTATTCTCTGATCCATCTAACTATCTATCTGATGGTGAATGGCGCTGATCAAGTGGTGATGAGTCTTGAATGTCTCCCTTAATTCCTTCCACAATCAAATGTAAAATGAGCATCTCATTCAATGATGATCATCGAATAAACCCCATGTAGCCACACTATCTCATGGATGTAGAGGCGTCTCAATCCCTCTACCGATCCTAGATCCCATATGGGAAAAAATTGAGATGACATGGTGAGTCGGTCAACATTCACCTAAATAGAATCTGGGCCCATGGACATGTGTGGTAACCCTGTAAATAAGCATATTGAGATACCATCCCACTTCCATTCATGTACCTCATGTGGTTGTTCCAAGCCTACTAGAACCATATGATCATCATTCAACTGCTGGAAAGTGAGAGATCTTGAAACAATCCCTTCCACAACATTCTCCATCCACGCACACTAGTACTGACATCAAAGGACCAGATACATCTCATCCACACCAGGCTATACCACCAAAGGGGATGTATGGATCTACCTCAACACCTATTCCCCTAACATTAGTGGGACTATGTTGAATAATATAAAAATCATTATTTCCTACCCACCTATTAAAGATCTATATGGTTCCTATCTTGAGAATAACGAATAACACAGGTCTTTGCAGTCAACATCCTCATGTTCTACCTCCCTGAATCATAGAAAGTGTGGGGGAGTGACAATCATTTATAGAAGGTAATCTGCTCCATCTCCATCCATGAAAGACATCTACATCGCAGCTAACTGCTTCGTCGCCTCACCCAGCAACTGTAAACCAGAACTCCATCTGAGCATTTCATCCAATACAATCCCCTTCCTAAGAGTATAGACTATCTCAAAGTCGTTGTCTTTAAAGAAGTCCAACCATTTACACTTTCCCAATTACAGGTACTTATGTGAGAGGATGTACATGAGACGCTTGGGGTCATAGTAGAGGGTAAAATGTTCACTAATAAAGTTGTGTCGCCATATCTTCATAGTTAAGACCAATACTGCTAAATCTATGCCATGTCTCACATAGTTCTTCTCATTCTTCCTCAAATTCTTTGAGACATTTGAGATCACTACTCACTCCTGCATCAAGACACAACCCATTCTAGTACCTGATGTTTCACAGAATACTACGTACACAATGAAAAATTCTGGAACATCTCTGTCTACATGAAGGTTTATCCCTTCCATGAAAAACATGATAAATGTTTTTTATGCTCTATAAATGATAGGAATGAATCTCTAGTAGTATCCACCCATCCCAAAGAATCCCTACACCTTAGTCATGCTCTGGTGTGCCTCCCAAGAATGAACTTCATTTACCTTTACTGGATCAACTTCAACTCTATCCTTATAGAAGATTTTTCCTAGAATAAGGACCTCCCAAATCTAGAGCTGGCACATTGTGATATTACCGTAAAGCTGGTTCTCTCAGATTGTATCGAGGACTATCCACAGGTGTTTAGCCTAATCCTTCTCTAATGCGAAGTGAAAAAATATGTCATCAATGAACACCACCATGTAACAATAGAGGTAATGTTTGAATATCATGTTCCTAAGTCCCATGAACAATGTTGGGGAATTGATCATGCCGAAAGGAATCACAAAAACCTCATAATGTCCATTCTAACATCTAAATGTTTTCTTTAGTACATCCTCATCCCGTACCGAAAGCTGGTGATAGCCTAATATAATGTCATTCTTTGAGAGCTACCCCTCTTCCATTAGTTAGTAAAAGAGTTAATTAATCATCAGTAGTGGATACTTCTTCTTCATGGTAATATGGTTTTGATGTCGTAAGTCCCTTAATAGCCTCAAGTTATTGTCTTCCTTCTTGAAAAACAAAAATGGGGATTCATATGGTGAAACACTAGGCCTCCAGAAGCCCTTCTCCTATAATTCATCCAACTGTTACCTTAATTCAAGAATCTACGTGGGATCAATCATATATTCTGGTGTGGATATCCATGTTGTCTCGGGGTACAATTAAATGCTAAAGTATACCTATTTATGAGTAGGTATCCCTGGAACATCCACAAAAAATATATACTCATACCCATCCACCACTACAGGAAATATCGGAATTCTCTTATCCACTACACTAGGGTGAGGCTCACCATCTGGTGAGTGATCGGCTGCACCCTCTTCCAAGAAAGACTTTCAAATGGTGAGAAAGTTATCTTCTCACCGTTGAAGTAAAACCTTGTCCCATATTCACAGACAAATCATAATTTTCTCATAAAATAATTGATCAGAGCACAGAATGTAGATATCCAGTTCATACCCAAAATGACATCGTTTGGCCTCGATGCTACTACTAGGATTCTCCAGTTAAATCTCTCACCTCCAAGATTGAGATCACACTACCAGCACAATTGTGTAATTGTAGAATATCCTCCCATAGGAGTATCCATTCACAAGGATAAATCCAAAGGATCCACCATAATCTACAAGCTGGAACGAGGTCCATGTCATTGAAATAGTGACTAAAACCTGTGTCTATATGATCAACACCAATGGTAGATATGACATAGATCATCTCACTAATAATCACTGGAAAACATTGGTCATCGGAAACCATAGCTTGAACATAGACTCTCCCCTTTTTTGCTTCCTATGGCTGTGTTGGACCACCTGAGGGTGGTGGTTGTAGCACCTTGAATCATTGTCGACTACATACTCCTCAGCCTACTCCCCTTCCATGTCCCCTACCATGCAGACCTCATCGCTCAAACATATTCAGCTACCACTAAGGTCCCTCGACCGTTCTATGATCTAATTTGAGGTGGTTCAGGTAGTGACGAGCCATATGTCCCTTCCCAATGCACGTGAAGCACATCAAACTTCCATACTAAATCCCTCTACTATGGAGCCCTACACTACAGACCCTGAGTCCAAGGGTTATCCCATGAAATACCTAACCTACTTGGGTCCCCTTATCTTCTTCCTATTTCTTACCACTAAATAATCTTCCACCTTAGGTTTACTTATGGATTTATTTTTCATCTCCTACTATGCTAGGAAGCTCTTCACAATAAGGGCTTTCTCCAGCACTCCTCCTGAGTGGGGATGTTGGGAGACACAATGGATTCCCTGATATCCCGTCAAAGTCTATGCTCAAAGGTCTGGGCCCTCCGGAAAGTTTCTCGTACCATTTATATGGTGTAGCGAGAGAGGTTTGTAATCATTGAAAATACTCATCCACCAACAAGCTTCCCTATTGCTAGTGAAGATGTTCCTTTTTGGGCACAAAGTGCAATGTAACTGGGTAAAATAATCTAAGAAAATATGATCAATGTCTATATAGGTCAGGGTTTCCTCATCATGCATATAGATGGTCAAGATCCACTATCTCCCTAACAAGCCCTGCAGAATTTTCAATTCCATGATTTCCATCTGATCAAGTGGTGTCCTCACTAACTGAAAGACCCATGCCACAGCCTCCAGCCAGTCATCAATGACCTAAGGATATGTCTCTCCCTTGAGCTAGGGAGGTATCAACATATGAATCTAATTAAAGGTATTGAGAATGTATATTTCCTCTACAAGTAACAACATTAGTAATTACCAATCAAGAGGTGGTGTAAACACCAATGAACCACCCGATAGGGCCATCTCTAGCACTAGTATCTGAAAAGACACCTCTTCCCTGGGTGGGTTGTCCTCATGGTCAGCCATTAAAATATGAGTTGGATGACTTCTTGGAGGCCTCATGATATATATAAAGATATTACTATGTAAGAATATTATACATATTTAGTTGACTCTTATTCAATAAGATCATAAGGAGACACATAAGAAAATAGTTTTTTCATTTATAGATCCAAAATGAAAAATTCACAGTCCTGTTGTATGGATACTTACACCGTCGAACCAACACAAGAGACCCCAAATCTGAAAGTCCAACTTGAAAAATTCAACACTATTTCTCTATAGACAAAAAATTGAATCCCAGTCATTGAGGTAGAACTGACCACCTTAGATACCACTTTTTCACGACCTGTCTCACGAGGCCCATTACATGACATAACCTGATACCAACTCTCAAAGGCTCGAGGTTGGTGACTAGAACCGAATGCATCAACCATAAAATGGGAGGAATTTTTCTTAAGTACATGTATGCAAGAATAGCCAAACATGTCCCAAATAAGGAAAAATTAACATGCATGCCACTAAACAACCACTACGTACTAGTACAAATTGTATGACCAATGGGCCAGAAAACAAACCCCATAAAAGGTAAACTGAAAATAAGAACGTATAATGAAAACTATGAAATCTTTCAATTGGATACCCCACCTAAAGGGTATGTACAGAGTAGCTGCTGGAAGCCGTATAAGTACACATACTTTCTTGGTCTAACTGGGCACCACTGAGTCCTAGTTCATTGTGTCCTCTGTTAAGGCGGTTGTCGTCTGCACCAGAAAAAACATGTGTGGGTGAATCCCGTTTACGATTGAGTAACAAAAAACTCAGTAGGTAACCCAAAACACAATTGAAAGACCATAACAAAATCCATAGAGAAAACCACAAACCATGATCATGACCTAAGACATCTCACACCAGGTATATTTAACATTAGTAATATAAGACCATTAGTAACATCATCGAACACCATTGGTTTCTAGAGAACTCATTCTCAATGAGTACAGTCCTCATACTAGGTAAAATAGAAGAAGCTTCCCACTATGCATGGACTATTGTGGTACTAATCCTTGATGAGTATCATGGGTATGATAGGACACATCAAAGCATCTCCCCACTATGGGAATTTCAGGTCCAACAGAAGCGGATTCCCACCTTAGCAATACTGATGTACTCCTCTTGTCAAGTACCATGGGTCTGTTGGGCCAAATTTAGACACTCCAAACTGTTGGAAAGTAAGGTAACACAAAATCTCTTTCCTATAGGTCCATATTAACAGATCTACCAAGGTTCTCTTTTCAGCGGTCTTTGGGTCTCATCCAATAACACGGTTTCCATATGAAGTGTGCATGATAATGGGAGAACCACTATACAATCCATTATTCTAATTAATACATCCCTAAATATCTTCATAGTGTATATAAAAAGGTCCTCCTCTTAGTTAGGGATCAGATGCTGAAAAAAAATCGTCGATCAGATGCCTGGTTTGATGGATATTGTCATTTTTTAAAAAAGGGGCCTGTTGGGAACTGGTTCGGTACGACCCATCCAGACCAACACAACATGATCTAGCTCGGGGTCCAATGACATGAACCAGGTCTGCTGACCCAATCCAAACCTGGCCCCACCTAGGTCTGGTGCGGTCAGGCCTGTTGGTCGCTGGGCCCATTGGATGGGGGTCCAGCCCGGGCCGCTAGGGTGGACCAGTTCTACCTAGCCATGACACATCTGGATACTGATGCTAGTTCCAATTTTCCCCATGAGTGATTCGTGGGACCATCTCCTTCATCGCGGCTGGTTGACCGTGGCTTGCGATGTGTAGTGCGACCTAGTTTCATGTCCACAGTTCACTGATGCAGCCGACTGGCCACTTCCACCCACCACCAACTTCCAGGACGGAGGCCAGTGAATATTACTGCTCCCCCATGGCCCAATTCAACCACAGTAGTTTCTTCTTTCTTGACAATGTGGAAAACTGCCAAGCGCCTACGACCGCAGTCATTGGCCACCACCAGCAGGTTTTTTCCGCTGACCAACGACTCTACTTCGTTGTTCTGTTCTTCGCACTGCTTGTGACTTCGACCTCCTAGGGTTGACATATTCCCTAATATTGAATCATATCCCCCTTATAGCCACATAAAAAATTACCAAATGAATAATGCACGAATCACACATGGAGGAGTGGTTTGGGCCTTGTTCGTGTCGGGCCACGCCCTCAACATTATAGGATTCTATAAAAGATAAGATAATGATTTGACGTTTTGTGACAAAAATAATAATCCCAATATAGAATTACCTAAAAAACGCCCTCCTGCATGACTGAGGGATCTTCAAATCGACCTCTTTGTTGGGTGATCTTCCTTCATCAGTAAAATATATAATGATAAAATATAGATAAAAGGCCACCCCTACCTCAAAGGTGTTTTATGTTGAATTAGTCCACAGGAGATGATTCAATAGGTCAAAGGCATTCGTCACTCACTTTATAAGGACCCAGCCTTAAACCTTACTTAATCTTGATTTATTACTGGATTACACATTTAGAATCTTTTCAGGTTTTGTGTTTTAGAGAATTAGATCATAAAACATGCATTATATCCCCCATTTAAACAAAGTGGTTACAATAAAAGATAGTATTCATTTTTTCCCATCAACTAAAACATATTTAAAATAAAACATGGATTCTTTCTTGACACTTCCTTAACACTATCATCACATCATGTACCATTCCCTTGAACTATGAAAATCATTTCAAAAACTTGGGATGAGTATAAAAAGCTCAGTAAGGGATATGAAAATATGGAAAGGAAACATGAGTACATGTATACATAAGAATCAATGAAATCATACTTTACTCATAGAACATAATAACTTTAACAAACCTCATCAAATAATGAATAAATCATAGAAATCATAAGACATAAAGCTAACTTGAGGCATTCATAACATTCTTACGTAGGGAGTAACCCTCATGGTTACGTTTGGAATACCCATCACAGTATATTCCTTAAATCTTTTCGGAGAATCATTAACGTTTAACTCCTTCGTGTTACCCCATGCATTGGAGAGTTATATATGGCTCACCCGCCCTTATTTTATTATAGAACCACCCTTCTTTATAACAATCCCCATGAACCATAACAAAATCGTATCTCATAAAACATGCATAAAGGAAACATAAAATTTACACTTTTCAATCACAAGATATCAATACAACACATTGATATAAAAACATTATGAAAACCATTTTCAATACCAAAATAAAAGAAAAGTAAAACATGGTATTTATTTTTCTTTTAAAAAAAGGTATGGCTTGTAGAGGATGCCAAAACTCAAATAATGGTCACTACGGCGGAGAAGTCGTTATCACCGCATACGTACGACAAAAACATTCCCTTTTGTCATTTAGTAAAATGCTTCATATAAAAAAGATTCCTTTTGGATAAACGTAAAAGTCAAAGGGGATTATACACTGTATAAAATAAGGTTTTGTATAAAAAAATATGCCTCAATGAAAGGAGATTGAGACGAAGTCCCATACCTCGGGTCCGACTTGACTCAATCATTCTTTAATCTCCTGAATAATAAAGTTGAGTTAATTTCTACCTTCTTAAGAACCTTTTTAATGTTCATTATTCCTTTTATATCACTTATTACCATATCATGAACACTATGTTATTATTTAAGTTAATAACGGTCGTTTTATCAATCATTGGTACTTGAGTAAAAAATAAACACTTTATAATTACACGTTTCTCATGTGGTAAAATATCCATTATATCCTGAGTTGTATTAATGTTGTAGATATCATATATATGTTATATATCCAGTATATTCATGAATTTATAATATTGCATAACATTTAGAGGTAAGAAATGAAATCCACCATTCATGGAGACGGTAAGTCGTACGTACGCATGAACACAACTTCCATTTCTATTTCATATTTAATGGAATTAAAACATAATGATACATAATAGTATTTTAATTCCATTATGGTATCATATATAATATCATTAAATATATCCATTATACGTACCACATATGGTATTAACGAATCAAATCCCTTTGAGGGGGCGGTAGTCTGCACTTCCTAAAATGAAGATATCGCGTATACCCATAATGGAAGCCATAAAGGTATTCCATAAATGAAAAATACAGATGCATAAGGAAAAAATAACATATTATATATCATATATAAATATAGTTACATCTTAATGGCCACCTTTGAAGGTGTTAGATGAATATTGAACAATCATAGTTTCGTGAGGCAGAAATTCGCCATCCACAGAAACAGTATGTTCGTTAACCATTAGATTTAGGTGTGTGTATGTGTAGCTCGAATCCGTCTTATAAAAGCATCATAGTATATGTAAGATATTGTTTTTGTTACAAAATAAATGAATAAAAAGTGTTTATGGGGTTGTTGAAGCAAAATAAAACCAAAGAACACAAGTGAATACATTACCTTAAAAATTGGTAACTCTTTTTTATTTGAGCTCAAAGGCTTCCTTGGGGAGACTTCTGCCCAATGTGAGACTTCAAGGAGTAAGAGAGGGATGTGGAGAGACAAAATGTGCTGGGGTTGGCCGATCCATAGGCTTGAGAGGTGTGTGTATGGAGGTGGAGGTGGGAGACTTTTATAAGAGGAGAGGAGGGACACTCTTGGAAAGTTACAAAATGTTACTTTATTTTCAAATGGGTTTCAGATTTTAAAGGTCCCACATTTATGTATTTTAAGAATAAGGTTATAATGGTTCTAAATATACTAATAATATAGGTCTTTGACATGTGTAGGTCTTATATTTTACATTAACGTTTTATTTTATTTAAATCATTAAATAATGAGTTAATCGCTCCATCATTATGATGTCAAAAATAATTTTATTTATTTATTGTCAAAAAATTATGAAAAAAATACTATGATGTAGGAAATATTTTTACCTTTCCAATTAATATTTATAGTCCAAAATATCATCTATTTAGAAAAAATTAAAAATGTTTTACTCAGGTGATACATTCTTTGTTATATTTACTTTCTTTAAAAATAAAAAGATAAAAAGTCATTTTCCCACAAAAGTGATTCCATGGGGTCCCCAAGATTGGCACAAGGCATCCCATGGTCGGCCATGAGACAACCAGTAGCATTAGGACACATTTCGGTTCCATTTTTTATTATTATGATTTTAATTTATTATCCTTAACTACCCGATTAGTCATTAATCAAGATATATAAAGATAATTACCTTCGTTACTATTCATAATGTCCAAAAACAAGAGTCTTGATTACATAATTTGGACCTTTTGATTACAAATATGTAATCCATTTTACCAAATTCCAAACAAATAAATTTCAATAATTAATTTACAAATAATTCCCGTTGTCAAAAGAAATAGCGGGTTTTTTTAAACAATATCTATGAAACATTTGGCATTAGTTTATGCCCAATTCCATAGTGAAATTAATTCTAATGACCACCATTGGATTAAATGGTAAAAAGATATTTTAATTAAACTTTAAGACCAATTAAAATGATAATCTAACCATATAATTAATTTATATTAAAAAGCAGTTATTATGTAAAGTGCAGTATTTTTCACTATTCATAAAAAAATTAACGTTGTCAGAAGAATACCGAAAATTTATCCAATGTAAATTTCAATGTCACAATCATAAAGAATATTTTTATTTTGAAAAATAGGGCTTATGAAATGGTCAAAATTTTGATTTAAAAATGGTTTTCCATCAAAAGGCAGTAAAGTAATCTTTTAAAAATATTAGTGTATTCAATGCTTAAGATTGGATTTATTCTCATTTTAAGCCTCTAAACACTATCTAATTCAGAAATAGACATAGATAAAAATATTTATTATTCATTACTTACTTGGGTTGTTACATTCTTCCCCCCTTTTGAAAATTTCGTCCCCACAATTTATTTACTTAACGAATATGTGAGGGTATTTATTCCTCATAGCATTTTCAGATTCCCATGTTGCCTCTTCAACCATATGGTTTTTCCACAAAACCTTTACCTGGTGAATCACCTTATTCCGCAACACTTTCTCAATGTGTTCAAGAATCTGTACCGTTTGTTCCTCATAAGATAGATTCTCTTCCAACTGAACTACCTCTAGACTCAAAACCTGAGATGGATCTGGCATATATTTTCTCAACATCGAAACATGAACAACATTGTGTACCTGAGATATAATCGGAGGTAATGCCTCTCGGTATGCAACTGATCCAACTCTCTGCATAATTTCATATGGTCTAATTAACCTTGGACTCATCTTTCCTTTCTTACCAAATCACATCACATTTTTCCATGGTGATACCTTGAGAAAAACATGATCACCTACCTCAAAAGAGAGGTCCTTCCTCCTATTGTCTGCATAACTCTTCTGCCTGCTCTGAGCTGTTCTCATGTGTTTCTGTATCAGCTGAACTTTTTCTGCCAACTCTTCTACCAATTCTGGTCCCATCAGCTTCCATTTACTCACTTCATCCCAAAGAGCTGGAGTTCGACACCGCTTCCCATATAACGCCTCAAATGGTGCCATCTGTATACTGGAATGAAAACTGTTATTATAAGAAAACTCAACCAAAGAAAGATGTTGGTCCAAACTTCCTTGATAATCCATCGAACAAGCACAAAGCATATCCTCCAATGTCTGGATCATTCGTTCTGACTTCCCATCTAATTGAGGATGAAAAGCTGCACTAAAATTTAATTCAGTACCCAACGACTTCTAAAGGACTTTCCAAAATATAGAAGTGAACCTTGGATCATGGTAAAATAAAATGGAGAGAGGAACTCCATGTAACCTGACTATCTCTTTAATATACAAATGGTAAATTTGATCTAGGGAATAAGTATCTCGTATAGAAAGGAAATGAGAAGATTTAGTCAAGCGATCATCAATAACCCAGATTGCATTATTACCTCGAGGTGTCTTTGGAAATCCCACAACAAAGTCCATGGATATATTCTTCCATTTCCATTGTGGTACTGGTAAAGGATGAAGCATCCCTTTCAGTAACTGCCATTCTTCTTTATCCTTCTGACATGTCAAACACTTCACAGTAAAATCAGCAATATCTCTTTTCATTTCTTCCAACAAGTAATACTCCTGCAGATCACTGTACATCTTAGTACTGCAATGATGAACTGAAAAAGGAGAACTATGAGTTTCACATAACAACTCTCCCTTCAACTATGAATCAAAAGGCACACACAATCTCTTCCCAAATATCAAAACACAATCATTATCAATTTTTAATTCAGTAAACTTACCCTTCTAAACCAGCTCTACCTTTTTCTGCAACTCACTATCTTGCTTCTGTGCTTGATTGATTCTGTCTGATATAGAAGATTTGACTGATACCTGAAAAAAACAGAAGTACATCCTTCACCAACCACTTCAATGCCAAATTTCATCAAATCCTTAACCAAAGGATAGCGTTTCAAACACAACATTGTTAATGAAGCATTACTTTTTCAACTGAAAGCATCATCCACTTTATTTTCTTTTCCTAGATGTTAATGAATTGTACAATCATAATCCTTGATTAATTCCAGCCATCTCCTCTGTCTCATGTTCAATTATTTATGAGTGAATATATACTTTAAACTTTTGTGATTGGTATATATTTCACCCTTTACTCCATACAAATGATGCCTCCAAATTTTTTATGTGAAAACAACAACAACTAATTCCCAATCATCTGTAGGGTAATTTACCTCATGGTTTTCAACTGTCGTGAAGCATAAGCAATTACCTGATCATTCTGCATTAGGACACAACCAAGTCCTTTCAATGAAGCATCTTTGTATATAACAAACTCACCATTCCTGGAAGGTAGTGCCAAAACAGGATCATTCACCAATCTTCGTTTCAACTCCTGAAAACAATAATCACATTATTATGTCCAGGTATACTTAACACCCTTCCAAGTTAGCTTAGTCACTGGACTAGGTAACCATGAAAAATTTCTAACAACCCTTCGGTAGTAACCTTCCAAACCAAGAAAACTACGGATCTCTGTTACATTTTTGGGTCTTGGCCATTCTTTAACAACCGTTGTTTTTGCAGGATCAACAGTTATCCCATCTTCAGAAACAAAATGACCAAGGAAAGAAATTTCTTGCAACCAAAACTCACACTTGCTAAATTTCCCATACAATTTATTTTCTTTTATGGTTTTCAAAATAACCCTTAAATGTCTTTCATGATCCTCTTTACTTTTAGAAAAAAAACAAAATATCATCAATGAAAACAACCACAAACTTATCCAAGAACTCATGGAAAATTTTATTCATTAAGTCCATGAATACAGTAGGTGCATTGGTTAGCCCAAAAGGTATTAATACAAATTCATAATGGCCATATCTTGTACGAAACGCAGTCTTTGGAACATCTGCTTCCTTTACCTTCAACTGATGGTACCCCGATCTCTGGTCAATCTTTGAAAAAAAAACTGAGCTCCCTGGAGCTAATCAAACAAATCATCGATATGAGGCAAAGGATATTTGTCCTTAACAGTGATGTTATTCAAGGTTCTATAATCAATGAATAGTCTCATAGAACCATCTTTCTTTTTAAAAAATAATATAGGATCACCCCATAGTGATGTGCTAGGTCGAATGAAACCTTTCTATAGTAAATCTTGAAATTTCTCCTTCAACTCTAAAAGTTCAATTTGAGCCATTCGATAAGGGGGTTTTGAAATTGGCTTAGCATCAGGAACTAAGTCAACAGTAAAATCAACTTCCCGATCTGGTATTATTCCAGGAAACTCATTAGAAAAAACATCAGGATACTCATTTACCACTGGCACATCATTAATATGAACAATTCCTTTATTTTCAATGATGTGTGCAAGGTAACATTCATTTCCATCTTTTACAAGATTCTCGGCCTGTTGATATTTTATCAACAGTAAGGGTTCATTCTTGTACAAAAACTGAAAGTCTTTCTGAAAAGAAACTTCTTTAGCTCTACAGTTAATCTTATCATGGTAAATAGAGAGCCAATCCATACCCAGGATAACATCAATCTCTACTAGAGGTAAAAAAAATAAGGTTTTCAAGTAGTTTCTTTCCACGGATAAGGATAAAAAGATTATTATAAATTCTTTTTGCCACAACATTTCCCCCAGGTGATTTCACCACAAGTTCAGGAGTCATTTCATGAGATGGTATTCCCATTTTTCTAGAAAAGGTTTTAGAGATGAAAGAATGTGTAGACCCCGATTCAAACAACACACTGGAATAATCTGAATAAAAGTACATGATACATCTTCATTTGATGGCCCGACATCTGCTGAAGTAGTTGCAAAGGATTGAACCACCCCTTTCTGCTTGTAGTCTAACTGCTTCCCATCACTCAAGCTCTCTATCGGACACTCATTTGCATAGTGACCCATATCATTGCACTTAAAACATTTCACTAACTGTAAATCTAATTTGGTATTACCATCACCCTGATCTTTTTCGGTGCAATAACGAAACTTATGTCCCATCTTACCACATCGGTAGCACTTTCTAGAATTCAGATGACATTACCCAGCATGCCTTTTACCACATTTATCAAAAACTGGAAACTTGGTTTTCTTACCGTCAGACCTTTTTGAAGAATTATTTCCTTTCCCCTGCCACCTCAGTCTCTTCTTATGTTGGTTGTTATAGAACACTTGATCATCAAAAAACTCCATTTCCACCTTCTCATCACATCGAACAAGCTTTTAATAACTTTTAAACTCACGAGATGCAAATTCCCATTGATATTTTGGCTTTAATCCTGAGTAAAAATGATTGATTTTACTATCAAGGTCTCGGATAAAATATGGGGCATACCTTGCAAATTGATAGAACCTTTCATCATATGCAGCCACTGAGTCTTCCTCTTGCCTCAATTCCAGGAATTGTTTTTCCATCGTAAGTCGAAAAACCTTAGGAAAATACTCCTCAAGAAACATACCTTTGAATTCATCCCAGTCGAGAGAATCAAAATCATTAGCATCCCGGATATTTGTAACCATCGACCACCACTGATCTGCTTCACCCTCCAAACGGTAAATAGAAAGACTAACCTTTTGAATGTTTGAACACCCCATGACATCGAAAATATTCTCTAGTGCTTTAATCCACCCTTCAGCTAGCACAGGGTCAGATGATCCTCTAAATGATGGGGGATGTTGCCTCATGAAATGTTCCACCACTGACATGTTCCTCTACGGTTGATCTGGATGATCTCGTGCATGGATACCGCCACCATTTATCGCTTGAGTCAACTGCACCATTGCTGCAACAAACTATTCAGTTCCAATTCCGTCCATCTCAAGATGCTGATTTGGATGGTTATTTCCTTCTGTATTCCTTCCTAGCACTGCTTCCATGTTTCCTCTGCGGAAAACCATTCTGAAAACACATGTCATAGATGAAGCAACATGTTAATCTTCAAATGATATACTATTTCAACATGACCATAATATATATATATATATATATGTATATATATATATATATATATATATATATTTTGATAACCATTTAAAAAAATTCGAACTCCTAAAGTTATCTAAACTGACCTTTGATACCAACTATAAGGACCCAGCCTTAAACCTTACATGATCTTGAGTTATTACAAGATTACACATTGACGATATTTTCAGGTTTAGAGTTTTATAGAATTATATCATAAAACATGCATACATCCCACATTTAAACAAAGTGGTTACAATAAAAGATAGTATTCATTTTTTTCCCATCAACAGAAACATATTTAATATAAAACATGGATTCTTTCATGACACTTCCTTGACACTATCATCACATCATATACCTTTCCACTGACCTATGAAAATCATTTCAAAAACTTGGGATGAGCATAAAATGCTCAGTAAGGGATATGAAAATATGGAAAGGAAGAATGAGTACATGTATACATAAGAATCAATGAAATCATACTTTAGTAATAAAGCACAATCACATTAACATTCCTCATCAAAGCATGAATAAATCCTAGAAATAATAAGACATTAATGTATCTTGAGGCATTCATAACATTCTTACGTAGGGAGTAACCCTCTTGGTTACATTTGGAATACCCATCACAGTATATTCCCTAAATCTCTTCGGAGAAACCATAACGTTTAACTCCTTCGCATTACCGAATTAATTGGAGAGCTATATCGGGATCACCCACCCTTATTTTATCACAGAACCACCCTTCTTCATAACAATTCCCAAGAACCATAACATAATCATATCACATAAAACATGCATAAAGGAAACATAACATTTCCACCATTCAATCTCAAGATATCAATACAACACATTGATATAAAAACATTTTGAAAACCATTTTCAATAGAAAAATAGAATAAAAGTAAAACATGGTATTTATTTTTCATTTAAAAAATGGTATGTCTTGTAGAGGAAGCCGAAACTCAAATAATGGTCATGGCGGAGGAGAAGTCATTGTCGCCGCATACGTACGACAAAAACATTCCCTTTTGTCATTTAGTTAAACGCTTCATATAAAAAAATATTCCTTTTGGATAAACGTAAAATTCAAAGGGGTTTATACACCATATAAAATAAGGTTTTGTATAAAACAAAATATGCCTCAATAAAAGGAGATTGAGATGAAGACCCATACCTCGGGTCCATCTTGACTCGATCATTCTTTAATCTCCTGAATAATAAACTTGAGTTAACATCTACTTTATTAAGAACCTTTTTCAAGTTCCTTATTCCTTTTCTATCACTTAGTACCATGTCATGGACACTATGTTATTATTTAAGTTAATAACGGTCGTTTTAACGATCATTGGTACTTGAGTAAAAAATAAACTATTTATAATTACAAATTGTTCATGTGGTAAAATATCCATTATATCCATAATTGTATTCATGATGTAGATATTATATATATCTTATATATCTAGTATATGCATGCATTTATAATATTACATAACATTTAGAGGTAAGAAATGAAATGCACCATTCATGGAGACGGTAAGCCGTACGTAGGCATGAACGCTACTTCCATTTCTATTTCATATTTAATGCAATTAAAAAATAATGACACATAATAGTATTTTAATTCCAGTATGGTATTATATATAATATCATTAATTATATCCTTTATATGTAACACATATGGTATAAATGAATCAAATCACTTTGAGGGGGCGGTAGTCCGCACTTCCTAAAATGATGATATCGCGTATACCCATAATGGAATCCAAAAAGGTTTGCCATAAATGAAAAATACAGAAGCATTATGGAAACATAAAAATATTATATATCATATACAAATATAGTGACATCTTAATGGCCACCTTTCAAGGTGTTAGAATAAGATTGATCAATCATCGTTTCTTGAGGCAGAAATTCTCCATCCACAGAAACATTATGTTCTTTAACCATTATATGTTGGTGTGTGAATGTGTAGCTCGAATCCTTCTTATAACAGCATCCTAGTATACGGAAGATAATGGGGTTGTTACAAAATAAATGAAAAAAATAGTTTAGGGGGTTGGTGAAGAAAAATAAAACAAAATAACACAACTGAAGACATTACCCTAAAAACGTGTAACTCTTTTTGATTTGAGCTCAAAGGCTTCCTTGGGAAGACTTCTGGCCAAACTGAGACTTCAAGGAGTAAGAGAGGGATGTGGAGAGGCAAAATGATCAGGGGTTTACCGAGACAATGTCTTGAGAGGTGTGTGTAAGGAGGTAGAGGTGGGGGCCTTTTATAAGAGGAGAGCAGGGGCACTCTTGGAAAGTTACAAAATGTTACTTTATTTTCAAATGGGTTTCGGATTTTAAAGGTCCCACATTGATTTATATTGAGGATAAGGTGATAAGGGTTTGAAATATACTCATCCAATAGGTCTTTGACATGTGTAGGTCTTAGATTTTGCATTATATTTTTATTTTATTTAAATCATTAAATAATGAGGTAACCGCTGCATCATCATGATGTCATAAATAATTTAATTTATTTAATGTCTAAAAATTATGAAAAAAAATACTATGATGTATGAAATATTTTTAACATTCCAATTAATATTTATAGTCCAAAATATCATCTTGGTAGGCAAAATTAAAATTTTTTACTCAGGTGATACATTCTTTGTTAAATTTACATTCTTTAAATATAAAAAGAAAAAAGTCACTTTCCTACAAAAGTGATTCCAAGGGGTCCCCAAGATTGGCACAAGGAATCCCATAGTCTGTCATGAGACATCCAGTAGCATTAGGACACATGTTTGTGCCACTTTTTGTTATTATGGTATTATTTTATTATCCTTAACTACATGATTACTCATTAATCAAGATAATTAAAGATAATTACCGTCATTACTATTCATAATGTCTGAAAACAAAAGAATCGTGATTACATAATTTGGACCCTATGATTCCAAATATTTAATCCATTTTAACAAATTCCAAACACATAAATTGCAATAATTAATTTAAAAATATTTCCCATTGTCAAAACAAATAGCGGGTTTTTTGAAATAATATCTATGAAAAGTTTGTCATTAGTTTATGAACAATTCCAAAGAGAAATTAATCATAATGACCACCATTGTATTAAATGGTAAAAATATGTTATAATTACACTTTAAGACCAATTAAAAAGATAATCTAACCATATAATTAAATTAGATGAAAAAGCAGTTTAGATGTAAAATGCAGTATTTTTTACTATTCATAAAAAAACGAACATTGTCAAAAAAATACTAAAAATTTGTACAATGTAAATTTCAATGTCCCAATCATAAAGAATATGTTTATTTTGACAAATAGGTCTTATAAAATTGTCAAAAGTTTGATTTGAAAATGGTGTGCCATCAAAAGGAAGTAAAACAATCTTTTAAAAATATTGGTGTATTCCTTCCTGAAGATTGGATTTGTTCTCATTTTAAGCCTCTAAACACTGTATAATTCATAAATAGACACAGATAAAAATATCTATTATTCATTACTTTCTTGGGATGTTACACACTGATCCCCTTATCCAAGATGCATCGATGTCGTTAAAGATATTCTAGTCTTCTTCATTCTCCATTTGAGAGTGTTCTCATCGTCAGTTCATTAGAGAGAAATCCACCATTTGACTCCCAAATCTCCAACACATTAACACATTAAAATAAAATGTGTCACAATTTTTCCATTACAATGTGACATCACTTCATTACATTATTTCATTTATGTAACAACTTATATTTTATGAAACAATAACTGTGTCATTATGCTACAAAAAACGAGTCATTATTGAGATGCACTTAATGTTACTCATCACTAAATGATAATGCCATACTCTTCCACTAAACGGTGAGGAATAAAAATAATATAAATTTTTATATAATTTTATTTTTTTCCAATAATTCTGAAAACTATCTTTTCCAATAGACCCTCCCTGGTCAATATTAAGACATTTCTATGTGATTCCCAGAATTTTGAGTAAAATGGGGCCGTCAAATTTTTGATTCGAGCATCGGTTTAAAATTTTGAAAAACCCACCAATATGATTACTTAAAAGAACTTAAAAAGTTCAAAATTCTATTATGGGATCAACGGGCCTTAGAATTAGAAGTTATCAAAGCTTCTGGTTTTGAAATAATTTTATATAATTAAAAAATATATACACTAAAAATCTAGGACATTACAAACATTTGTAATTTTTATGATACCATAGTAAATAACCTTTTTAATTTTTAGGATGCCACGGTGATGGACCTTATTGATATGACTCGATAAGTATTGACCATGGTGATATTCATTTAAATGTCTATATTAAATGGTATAGCCACATTTTTATGTTATTATCCATGTTTTTATTTTTATTATATTCTTATTTCTCATTCTTTTATGAATATCCTCATTTTCATATTTATATATCTGAGGATACCTTGTAAACGAATTTCCCATGTTTTCCCTTATTGAATTTTTGGCGCTCATACAATTTTTTTAGATGTTTTTCCTAGGTTTTAAGATTATTAAGGACAAATTTGATGCTATGATCAAGTCATTTTAAAAATTTTCTTGAAAACAGTTCATGTTAATTTGTAATGTTTTTTTATAAAAAAGAACAGATGGCGTGCAGTCTTCTCTAATTTTTAATATTTAATGTTTATTAATGTTTTATTCAAAATTATCTAATCTATAGACCTAAAAGAACATTGGGAATGAATGAAAAAAAAATTCTATTCAAAAGTCACCAAAATAAATTATGTTTATGGTTAGGTCTATATAGTAGGTATTAGAGCAGTGTTTATAAAACATTGGATATTGGGAAGTGTTCGTAAGGGTTAGGGATTTCATGATTGGTTTATAATTTAATGATCATATGTTCAATAATTTAGATATCCCTTTTGACGCTTTATGATTAGATATATCAAGGTGTGTAATGTTATTTTTGAGTCTTTATCTGCTGAGGATATTATGGGTTATTAATATTTGGGATTCAAAATAAGAGGTATTAGATAAAATATTTTATGGGCATTCTTGAGGATTTTATCTGATTTTTGATAATGTTATAACAGTTATATAGTTTTAAAAAATTGAAATCCCACTGGATGGGTGATGAACTGTCATGTCTAGTAAGGCCCCGAGATTCAAACCCACAACCGAAGGGTGACAAGGGAGCATCACCTACCACTAGACTACAAGAGTTTAATAGTTAGAATGAACTTTTAAATTTAGTTAAATGACCATATAGATTAAGAAAACACTAATTTTTTAGATATATGACTTATCAAATTGATATCCTTAGTATAGGAAAATGATTTGGTGATTAAGTGATAAATTTTATTTTGGAAGACGTTCACAGTTTTGGGAACATTATTTGATTAAGGTATATATAACACTATGGGATTTTAATTGAGACATGGTAGAATTTTATTTTGGAAAAATCAATGTTTTTATTGTGGACATATATATATTTGGTTCATTTATGGAAATGATTAACTTATCAATTTGAATATATGATTAGGTTAACTACTTTTTAGTATGAGAAACTAAGAGTAGTCGATGTTATTTGGAGATACATGTTAAAATTTATCTTGGAAGACTATCTGATAAAAAACTTATCATTTTTTGGTTTCAATTATTGTTTGGATTATTTTGATGAATTTTAGGGACATTTTTTGTGGAATGGTCTATGTATAACATGTGTCTTATTGATTAATTTTGGTGATAAAAATTATTCCTTCTCCTTGTAAGGGATTATTCATTTTGGGGTATTATATTATCTTTTTCTAACCAATTTAGTTTGGGTTAATTTGATAACACTTTATTTCTAGATATTTAATCTTTTTTGGCTTATGTGTTCTCTAGAAGTTGATTCTAGTGCTTCTGAAATGACCATGCCATCTTGAATACTAATCGTTTGGAGAAAATATGAGATTGGGTTAAAGATTTAATAAAGTTTGAAACTCTAATTTACAAGTATATAAGTTTTCATAGGTTCTTATTCATGACTGTAAATAAATTCCTCACCTTTATGAAAATGACCTGAAATAAAAAATGATTCTCGTTTACCTTTCCTACTAAAAAATCAAGACCATTTAACCCATCACATGTTATTGGGTTTTGGGTTGATAACATTATTCTCAATAGGATTTTGTTCAAACTCCATTAGAACAATATGGTTAGTTTCTATTCTATAACCATGTTTTTCAACAGGTAATCCTAGTATGTATTAAATATGGTGACTTTTTTACTTCTCATTCTTTATTTTAATGAGGTAGTTTTACCGAATCTTTTTTTGATGTTGGATTTTCCATGATGTTTATGAGACCAATTTTAAAATTGCAAGGGTCAAACTTCAAAAAGTGTGGAAAGATGTAACATAATGATTTTTATGAATGAAACACTACGTATAATAACTTACAAGATACGCTACATTGAGATTACACGAACAAATAAATATTATTATTTAAATGTTACTCTTATAACATAGATATTGGAATAGTAGGAATGAATAATATCAACTAAATTATAAAAATATCATTTACAAATGTTTTGAATAATGATTCATTAGTGACCAAATTTATTACAAATACAATAAAAAACCAATTAAATAGAAATAATGTTTTTTAAGAAAACCAATTTTAATAGAGATTCCATGTGTTTATAAAATCATATCAATCTAATGTATTATTATTTAATTAAAATATTATATATATATAAAGTATTATTTAAATTAATCTAATTTTTTTATTTCTAGATATTATATAAGAACAAATTTAATTATTCGGAATAAATAAGTAATTTTCTCAAAAATAATGTTTTACCAGCTTTTGATGGTGAAGCCTTTTTCAATTTAGTTTTGTTTTGTTTTATATTTTATAATTGACTAAATAATATTCATCTTTAGAAAAGGGACAAAAATATATACTTTGGATGAAATTTTGAATTTTTTATGATAACTATCATGTTTTGACGAATAGTAAAAATATGGAAAATTTTAATTGAAAACAACTTTATCCCATAGGATAATTTAAATGGTTAAATTATATTATTGCGTCGATTTATTATATGAAAATAATATATTTTTATTATTTAATCGAATTTGGGTCATTGGACATAATTTCACAATGAAATTTTATTTAAATTCACACTAAACTTTTGTAGTTATAAATATTTTAAAAATACTTGTATTATTATAATAAAAAAAGTTAATTCTAAATTAATTACTGCAATTTATGTGTTTCAAATTTTGAAAAATGGGTTCCATATTTGGAATCGTAAGGTCCAAATTTTGTTAATTGGTATATTTTATTTTTCGATAATAATAGTAGTAACTTCAATAATTATTTTTAATTACCTTTGTTATTGGTTAATCGGGTAATTAAAGGTAAGAATAAAATTATAAAACTACCATAACACATGTCATAATTTTTTTGGATGATCTAGTTTAAAGATTTTCATTGATGTTTCTGTAATTCAATGGATACATCTTCCCACAGAATCTAGTATAAATAATCTCATTGATGTTTGTTTAATTAAAAGTATAATGCTTCCAATGGAAGCTATTATAAAGCTTCTCAAAAAACCTTGTTCAATTAAAATAACAATGCATCCCATGAAATATGTTTTATATAATTTCATAGATTATTCATTAATTAAATTTACAATGCTTCCTTTGGAATCTAGTTTAATGGTTATCGTGGAATCTTCATTAATTTAAAATAGAATGATTCCCACAAAAGCTTTTTTAAGGATTGTATCACACACAATTTTTTAATAAGTATTAAATTGTTAATATGGGTTTATATTAGTTATTTAATTGACTATAAATAGAAATTATAAATCTAAAAATATTTCTTACATCATTATATTTTAATTATATTTGTTTATATTACATAAATAAATTTATTTATGACACAATGATGATGAAATGATTACATTTTTAATGAAATACTCAAATAAATGATATTATATAGATTAAAATAAATGTAATTTGTAAATTTTGACGTCACCCACTTATTTTAGGGATGATAATGACATGTTATCTTTGGGTTAATGTAGTTTTTTTGAATGAATGTATTTTTCATAACTTCAACAAAAATAAATTACTAAATAGTTTCAAAATTAAACTACAGTGAATTTTTGGATGTTTTGTAAGAAGATTCCATTTTTTGTATTTTATGAATAGTGTTTTTCGATGAATAGTAAAAATTATATTATTAAATATATTTTTCAAAGAAATTATTTTCAAAAATCCGACATACATGTTGTTAATCATGGTGAAAACGTGGTTGAATAAGATAAAAATAATTTTTTTAGTGAATAGTAACATTACCCTTTAGAATAGTAATTTTACCCATATGAAAGACAATTTGACCAATGGAATATTAACCTCACCTACGAAAGTATAAATATGTTTTAGTGATATTATGTGGTAATGTAATATAATTATATCATAGTATAAGTAAATAAATAATTTATAAATTATTAGTTAGGTATTATTTTTTTAATTTAATTTTAAATGAAATTAATTTTAATAAAATGGAGTTTAATTTTGAATTCTATACATCAGAAAATGGTTAGAGTGATTTTTGGGATTTTTCTGAAATAATTGAATTTTCGGTGGTCAGTGAAAATAATGTTTAGAGTTTTCGATATATTTAATGACATCAAAACATTTTCATAATGATGTACTGCGTAATTTAATATTTCAGTAGACACTTATTGATTAAAATATGAAATGAGGTATCCCGAGTGGACAATAACATGTGAAAATACAATGGGAATTCCTTATATTTTGAAAACACCACCAATGTGGTGACATTTTAATTCAATAAATTATTCCCTCTAATTTTCTATGAATACCCACCATTTCCTTCGTTTTCCTTCATTAAAAAATAATTCTCTACAAATTTTTGCTATTTAGACCTCCCAAATAGTCTTTTCAAGGTGTCCTCAGGCCCCCATGGTCCCGATATTTTACTATTAGTAGTCACTCTTTGGGGTAATATAACCTTTTACCTTACTATTTTAGTCAAGGACATTTTTAGGTTATGTCTTTCAATTTCAATTTTCATATGTAGGGGTATGTTCTATAAACTAATTTCTTCAATTTTATTTCCATGTGACGTGAGACCCTTTTTTCTCTCATCAACTCATTTTTAGAATTTTTAAGTGACGTCGTTAGTCTTCTGAACTTTGGTAAGGAAATTCTAAACTTCTCTATTTCTATTCAAGATCCCTTTTAGGTGGTATGTCTTAAATTATACATACCATGATCTTATTTAAATAAAATAATATCCCTTAACTATATTATAAGTCTTTTTTTAATGGGTGACACACGTACCGTTTCCTTTTAATGTTTTCTAAAACCATGTTTCATTTCCATTATGCTGCATAATATTCATCTCAAAATCTCTCTCCTTTTCTAATGAAATAATACTATTTTATTAAGTTAATACCCAAACATATTTATTTTCAAAGGATATTGATCATGTTATAAAAATGAATATATTTAATTTCAGAACAAATATACATAAAACCCTTATTTAATTTTAGTGGGTTTCAAATAACATAGTGATCAGGTTCTTATGAACTTTTTAAAATGTCAAGATTTTGATATAAAACATATTAATTTTATTATATTTGGGTTATTTATGAAAAGAGTGATTATGATAGATGTGGCTCACATTAAGACAAAAACATATTATGGGTGTGCCCAAATAGCACTTCAATTCATTGGGTAATGAAAGTAATATTTAGAGATAACATGTTTTATGATACCTTGATTAATAACTTTAGTAATTTCAAAGATTACTTGGTTAATATCCACAATGAAATTTATGACACCTTAGGGATAGACATTGGTGATATTCATATGAATGTCTAAATTAAATTTTGTATCCACACATTATTGTTATGATCCATGTTTTAATTGTTAGGATATTCTCCTTTATCATGCCTTTATAAAATTCCTCATGATCTTATTTATATCTCTCATGATCACATGTAAAAGGTTTTCCCTTGTTTTACCATACTGAGAAATTTGTACTCAACCAATTTTTTTAAATGTTTTTCATTGTATTACGATTAGTAAGTACAAATATGATGCTCTGATGAATGATTTTGAATATTTCTCTTGAAAATAAACCATGTTTCATTGTAATTGGTGTTGTTTAATGAAAAATAGAAGGAATGTACACTTATCTAAATTTTAATATTGAATGTTTATATAATATTTTGTTCTAATTCACTAAAACATTTGACCTAAAAGATTATTTTGAATAAATAAAACAATTCTAGTCATTAGTCACATGAATAGGTTATTTTTATGGTCGGGTCCTCAGAATCCACATGTTATATTTTTCTAGTTATATTTTTTCATTTCTAACCCACATACCCTACTTCATATATTGTGATTATATGAATTAAAACATCCTATAATGGCTATTAGTAATATGTATATCTAATTAAAAATATATTTTTAATGGTGATAATTAATGTTCCAAATATGAATCCCAAATATAACCATTCAATGGAATATATTTTCATAATGAAATGATACTCGAACACCTATCAACAAGATAATATTATTATAGACCCTTTATTTGAACATGTCCACAAGCAGTCATCAATATAGTTATTTAATATTAATGTAAAAAATTATTCATTTTATCATGATTATATGTTTTACTACACTATCTATTATAATATAACTATACCAAATCCCAATACATAAATTTATTACATATATCATAAAGTACAATTGGGTTGAAATGTAATCGATATATCCTTAAATATTATACCATTATAATATTATCACATAACTAATTTTTTAAATTATTTATTAGTATCATAATTCATACTTTAATCACACCAATTCACATTATATATTTGGTACCATTTTATTAGAGAGAAAACCTTACCACTTTTGTTTCATTCTCTATAACATTGACTATATATTCCTTTCACACCAAGGTTCTTTAAATCTACATTTGGATCATAATTCATGTTATGTGAATAATATTTATATCATTCTATATAATACATCATTACTTAAAAAATCACTGAAATTACTCATCTATATTTTTGATCTCTCTCTATAACACAAATTTACGAGCCACATTTTGTTTTAAATTGTCTAACTGTAAAAATCAATTACACTTTCCTTACAAAACCAATGCTTATTTCACTGGGATTTGAGTCTCTATCTAATTCAACTTTTTTATGATCATGAATGATATCAAATACAATTCTAGTCAATGTTCTTTAACTATAAATTTCATTCTTTTTTTAATTTTCAATATGTAAAATATAATCCGAATAAAGATACATGACACTAATTATGTTGACAGTAAATAAATGGTTATCTCAATAAAATGATATTTTTCTCTAGACATGTGATTAATATTCATGGATTAAAATATATTGAATGTGAAAAAGTATAGGGTAAATATTCTTTAGGGAAATATTATTAGATGTAGAAAATTCAAATATATATTCTCACAAGATATATATTGATATATATCAATGGAGGGAACCTCTATGTTTATTAAATATAATGTTTTAAAATAATTACACAAAAATCATGACTATATAATTTCATTCATACTAAAAAATTTCTTAAATATAATTTTCTTCAAAAATAACACATTTTGGGAATTTATTTATCTTTAATCTCCTAAACTATAAAATATTAACGAACTGGAGTTATCCTATGGTGAAAACACAAGAAATAAATTAATATATCACATATACCCATCTAAGAGGAAATATTTATAAGGAACTAAAATATATTTCATATTTTATCCAACATTCCATCATTAGCCTACAATTAGAAACATATATTAATTTTTAACCCTCTTATAATCATTGAATAAAAAATGATACATAGAAAATTTGATTGATCAAAAATTTTCCTCACTAAATCAATTATTTTAAATCATTAATTACAAGGTGAGTTCATTAATAAATGTTTGTAAAGAGACTATTTCCTTTATATTTCTATATATTCTCTACTATAATTTATAAGAAGCTAATTTGAGTTTATATAAATTTAAAATTATTGCAAATTAATGATATATTTGAAGTACTATCAAATAAATGATCTTCTAAAGAGACATTTTTTGAGCGGTAAAAAATATTTCCCAGAGAATGGAGATGATGTCATGTATTGAAAAAAGAAACATGTAGATCTAGAAATTGATAAATTACCGTATAATAGAAATAAAAATATGAAAAAATTTATTATAATATTTTTTTTTCAAATTATCATTGTCAATCAACATTTTTTGGGAGGAATAAATTGGTTCAAAAATATCTCCATGTTTTGTATCATATTCTTTAGATAATGGGAATATCCATTCAACAATCATAGTATATTACTGCAATATATTTGGAATTTTTTTAACTATCAACGTGGATTAAAATAGATCTTTCATCATATCATCCATGATACACATTTGAATCATTATTATTGATATATTAATGGTAATTCAACATCAATGTTTTTACTTTTCTGCTGCATAAAAATTTGATTCTCTGGTGATATACTCTAAAAATTTAGAATGCTGGAAAACACATTTCCACCATAAATATCATCTTCCAAATCCGTTAATTTTTCACGTATTGGTATGTTTTATTAATCATAGTGTACTATCCCTAGTAATCAAGGGTCCCAACTTCCATGGAATAAATATGTTAAGAATGTGATTTAGTTTATCACTTGTTTCAACTAAAGGTGTTAATGTGACCAAATCACTGAATTTTTTATTCCATATCACAGATTATATGTTTTGAAGTGATTAATTCATATTTATTCATTGGAATGTATTCTATGGACAATACATATAGTAGAATAAGTTTATTTTCTTAAAGAGTCCCTAGATCCATTGATGAAGATTTATTTGGAATCTGATTTACAAATGATGTTTCAATAATAACATGCTCTATTAGATATTTATAGTTAATGATATTTTCTATAAATAAATATCACATATTTATAGGTTAATATAATTTATATAACAAAATGATCCACAAATAAATCATATAGAATTATTTTATTTTGAAATTTATATATAAAAATGTGTTCATAAGAGATATATATCACTAACAACTATGTTCTACAATACTATAACCCTTCAGAAAAATTCTTAAAAAAATTAGTCATATCATCGGTAAAGGGAAAATAATAATTGTTGATCTCAATTGTTTAATAAAGGTAAAAATGGAAGATATCAATGACCATGTGAACATATAATTAGATTAATTAAATTAAAATATTGTATTTATATTTGAAAATACTACATAGAATATCATAGATAATAATATTGATTCATTCCAGAAATCATTCCAGTTCATAAGAAATCAATAAAAATGGAATCAAAGAACATCCTTGAGATAATAACATTGCAGTAAGGCATATGATTTGGTCATACACATAAGAATAAAAATTCATTCCCATTATTTAAGGCTCCCCTAGATATATATTTCACAATCTATTGTGTACACTACTCATTATATCATATCCTTAATCAAGGTTCACTACCCATAATGTCAATTTGAACCGAGTCCATTACAGAACTACCTTCAGTCATCATTCTAGTCATTATTATCTGATATGATATATAACATTAACTAATTATTTTGAGTGATTTTTTTTTTCAGACCAGCGATCATAAAATGAAAATTAACTATATTACATATACAATAAAATCTGACATTCATCATGGAAAAACCTATATGAAGGACAAGGTTCTCATAAGTAATTCATCACATCCTCACAACATAACCCAGGGAAAAGCAAGTTTATAATGTATTTATAATAACATAATATACCCATGGGTTGTAAACGTGTTTCATATAATAATTATTAAATAATGATCATCATAGGACAACCAAAGAATATAAGTGGATATTATCATTGGATTATATCCCTAATAATGAAAATTTAACCCCAAATTATTTCTTAATAAAATAAATAACTTTTAATTATCTCATAAAATATTTCATGAGGAGTATCTCCTTTTCAGTTTGAAATCAATTTTTTTTCATAAAATTAAGAAAAATAACTTCTTTTAAAATAACATTGATAAAATATATTATAATATTAAAATAATTAATCATTAATTATGGAGGTAAATTTCATTCATGTCATATACATTAAAATAATGAGTTTCTTCATATGATTTCTAAACTTTTAAAATAACAATGTTCAAAAAAATATAAAAATTATTACTTTTAAATTAATTTTAAAATTTATATTATCGTAAAAAAGTTCATTAAAAAATCACAAGATAATATTAACAACATTATAGAGTTTATTATAGAAACCATGTATATTGAAAATAAAGTATTCTCAATCGAAGAGGTAAATATAATTGAATTTTCAAAAAAACATTCCATCTGTCTCTTGAGAAACTTAATATATGAATTATTTAATTTATAAAAAATTGTATTATAATAAAATTAAGGAGATAATTTATAGATATATCTTAAACTTTTCTCTACCAAAACCTATTCATAATAAATCATAACAAACTATTACTGTGTGACATAAATAACATACCTCATGTTTGACATTCTTAAAAACTATTATCCCCTCCTATATAATAAAATTATCATATTTACATCATTTAAATGAATCATTTAATTATTTATTATATCATATATATTCTATTTATAACATATTAAAAATATTTTATTAATAAATCCTTAATAAAAATATCATATTTTAGTGTTATATATTTCATTTTTCATGAGAATTTGGGTTTACTAGTTCTGGTACTGATATATTGATCATTGATCCATTATCAATGATTTTTTTTAGTAATATAAATATAATATATATCATTAAATATATATTTTTTATCATCTATAGTATATTGAGTAAAAAAAATATAATTACACAATTATGAGATATGATAGGTCGCATGTTTGGGGGAATATTAATTTTACATTTTGATAGTTAGATTGAATAAAAGTTAAATAATAAATAGCCTACCTATAATAAATATTATATAATATATATAATATACATATTTATTTAATATATTGTTATAAGAATTTTGGTAAACAGGAAATGAAAAATGATTCACATTGTCTTACAGATGTGGTAGTTGAAATGCTTACAAAAGCGACTTTATCATTATCCAATAGATTGGTAGGTAAGATGTTTTATATGAAATTATAGTTATATAAAAATAATTATTTCATAAATATTACATATACAAATTAAAGAGATTATAATATCAATCTATTAAATATGGTAATGAATGATGAAATGCATTGGTACATGGTTGTGGTATGCATGAGCGATTATGTCACTTCCCATTTGATGGATAATATGGTGAATTATGGTGGTTCCATAGTCATAATAACTTTATACAAATTTATGATAGATAATATAATATTTTATGATGAAAAACATATATTTTTATGTAGTAGAAGAAGCAATTAATTGAAATATTCCAACGAGTATGATTACATCTTCTTCATAAACATCCATTAGATATAAATTTAAGGACACATAAAATGGTATTTTAAGAAGACAAAATCCCCTAATTCATCAATATGTTATTTTGAAAGAGGATTGGTTAGATGAATCAAAGTGGTGTGAATAATTGAATTTAGCGGTTTTCTTACATATCATGTGGGGAGGAAATGCATTGAATTTCTTAAATGATGGAAACATAATAATGTAATTCTAAATCAAATTGATTCACAATGGGTAGATATTTGAAGATGGGATAAGATTAGAATAAAATATTTAAATAATTATAAAATAAAAAATAGTAAAAATCACCCTCATATTTTGGTTTAACCCATGATAAACACATTTATCAGTAATCATGGTTCAAATTTTTAGTTGATTTACAATTCATTGAAAGTACTACATTTTCAAAATATTTTTAATAATTCCCAGTAATAGTTTTTTTGACATAATTTATTCGAAATATATGTCCAATTTATCTAATAATATTTCTAATTGTGGTAAAAATTAATTTTATAATTTTCTAAAAGATCAAAAATGAAAATAATTTTTGAGGGAATAATTCATTATTAATGCATATAGAGACTTTAATAAAAAATGTGAACTTATATATTAATTATTTTATTTATAAGAAAACCATAAAAATGATTTCTAAGATTTTATCATTTATATTCAATATTTTTAATTTCTTTTCTAGGTTTTAATGATATACAATATAATAGTACGATAGAATTGAGGTTTGTTTAATCGCAATTTATCAAAGAAATTAAATTTTTCCGAAGATAAATATATCATAAAATATCATGGTGTCATGCTATAGAAAAAAAGATTAATTTTTCAATTATAAATTATCTCTATAATTAAAAAAATAAGAATGTCCCTATTTCATCACATACTCAGATTCCCATTTAGTGTCTTTATGTTTTTGATTCCTCAAGATAACTTTTACAAGAGGAGTAGTCTAGTTCTATAGAATATTTCTCTACAGTATAATATTAAAAAATGTTTTTATTCATTGGTTCTTTCCATCCATAGTGTTCTAATATCTGGGCTCATTATATTTTATGGATCATTGATGTACATCATTTGATGAGATACGTGGAACACATCCTGAACATGGGAGAGGTTTAGTGGATGAACTAAATTATAATCCACTATCTATACTCAATATGGAAATTTGAAGGGCCCAATATTCATATGAATCACTATTCACATATTTATGAATATGATAACAAAATTCCATGCCTTATAAAAATCCATACATTTCATACATAGATATTTTATCTTTATATTTTAATATTCATTACATAACTTTACGATACTTTCCAGAGGAATAATGGTATAATATCTATAGAAACATGGAAATATAAATAATAAATTTATATGTGTTGTACACTATCTCACACAATGTTTTACAAACTATTCCCCTTATTATGATGTTCATACTTGAAATCATTCTTCATAACCTTAGGAAATAAAACAGAACAATGGGTGAGATCATATGCTCAGTAAGGTTATAAAATTGTGATATCAATAATGAAATAAGAATAACATGAGAATTAGGGTATAAGAACATGATATTAAAATTTCAATACTAAGACCTCTACATCATATATCATAATCTTAAGTCATGTCATAATTCTTTATCACTCATAAAACATAAATGATAATGATATCTAATAAAATGATCCATGAGATTATGATATTTTATTTATATATAGAATTATGGACCACACATATGAAAATAAAATCATTTATTTAATATAAAAGGATCATTACTAATAATAAAATAGTGTTTGTGGTTCACTCCACATTCCACAATATCAATGAAGGTTTACTCCAAAGACTATCAATGTTGATAGAGTCCCTTATTGAATTGGTTCACATCCCATTTTAATCCAATTTTTCTCATGAGATTTCCATATTTAACTAGTCAATGGTCGGAATATATAATTTCAGTCCTAGATATTAACAAATTAAAATAATATTTTTCCCAAATGATCTTAAAATATTTACCACAAAATAACCCATATAATATAAATTAGTTTGATAAATATTTTATCATAACATAACCCATGTAAAAGAAATGGGTTTCATAAAAATATTTTCATCTCAATCATAAATAATCTAGAGAAATAATAAAGTTGGAGTTAATTAATAAAATTTCATATAAAAAATATTTAACATCAATGTATGCCACCATAGAAGAAAACTAACATTAAAAGATTACATGGAGAATTTCTTGAGGAAAATACCAATTTTATATTGGAATCACAAATTTAGAATTTATTTTTCTCCCAAATATTAAAATAAAATATTCTTTGAAATTGACCATTTAATGTTGTGGTGGAATCATTAATACATTACACACTGATGATGGTGGACAATTTCATTCTTCTCATATCTGTTAGAAGAAAATATTCCATTCACATTATTGTAAAAAATTTAAATATAAAGTCATTTAAAAAATAAAAAAATAAATCCTCATAATTTTTTTAATATTAAATCATGGGTAAATGATTCCTTCAAAATCCATATTAAAAAATTAAATACATTTTCTAATTTTTTTAGAAATCACTCATGTAGAAACATATTTTTACTAAATTGAGAAATAATATGAGTTTTACATAAAAACATTTTTTCAGACACATG